>LS990916.1:1007500-2207500 GCA_900464855.2 Musa schizocarpa
AGATTAAAAGTTGAGCATAATGATAGTTTAGCTCCATGTACGAAATGTGATGAACTAGAAATACTTAGAAAGGAAAACTTACTGCTCAATGAAATCTTAAAAAAATTTAAGGTTGGTAGTAAGTCCTTGAACATGATCCTTGCCAACAAGGGTTACATTCATATAAAAGGCAAAATCGAATTTGTGAGTAACTCTCACCAAAATCCAACCACCTTTGTTAAAGACTCTACTTTGCATGTTTCATCCCGAAACAAATGTAACTTTTGTTGTAAATTTGGGCATGTAGCTTATCATTGTCCATTCAAGAAATGTTATCCATGTAAATTGATTTGGGTTCCTAAAAAAACCTCAAATGACTAAATACAATATGATAAGCTATGTAGATCGATTTTTGAGGCACCCAAGGTCAAAGGGGTACCTAAAAATCATCCTTTTTTTTTGTAGAAAAATGTACCATCATAAACTAGGAGCAAGAGATGGTACCTTGATAGTGGATGCTCAAGGCATATGACCGGAATCCATCTCAATTATTTAAGCTCACTAGCATAGATGAAGGATATATCACATTTGGAGACAACAACAAGGGTAAAATTATTAACAAAGGAACCATAGGTAACAAATTCAACTTCTTTATTTAAGATGTGTTATTGGTTGATGGCTTAAAGTATAATCTCTTAAAAATTAGTCAATTGCATGATAAAGGATAAATCATTAAATTTGAATCCAATGCTTATATTATTGAAAAACCACACAAAAACATATCTATGATTGTCTTAAAATAAAATAATATATACACTATCGATATTAATTATCTATGTAATAAAATGTGCTTTTCGGTTTTGAATAACGATGCATGGCTTTGACATAGGAGATTAGGTCATGCTAGCATGAAACTAATCTCTCAAATTTCATCTAAAGAACTTGTAAGAGGAATTTCTCATATCAAGTTCGTCAAAGATAATGTGTGTGATGCATGTTAACTAGGAAAATAAATAAAAGGTAGCTTCAAATCTAATAACCAAATAAGCACCTCTAGACCTTTGCAATTGATCCATATGAACTTGTTCGAACCAATTGCTACATCAAGCCTAGGAGGTAGTAAATACACATTTGTCATTGTAGATGATTTTAATAGATACAAAAGTGATTGCTTTATGTATTTCTCTATGTTTTGTAAACTAGTTCAAAATGAAAAGGGTTTCATGATTTCGTCAATACGAAGTGATCACGGTGGTGAATTTTAAAACCATGATTTATAAGAATTTTGTGAATCTAATGGATACAATCATAACTTCTCTACTATAAAAAATCCTTAACAAAATGGAATAGTAGAAAGAAAGAATAGAAACTTATAAGAAATGACTAGAACTATATTAAATAAACATAGCCTACCCAAATATTTTTGGGCCGAAGCCGTAAATACAATATGCTATATCATGAATAGGGTTTTAGTAAGACTATTACTTTTCAAAACTCCTTATGAGTTGTGGAATAACAAAAAACCTAATGTTTCATATTTTAAAGTTTTCGGATGTAAATGCTTTATCTTGAATGAAAAAGATGTCTTAGGTAAATTTAATGCTAAATCCGATAGAGGAATTTTTCTTGGTTGTTCCTCTATTTCTAAGGTCTTTTGTATTTTAAACAAAAGAACTTTGGTTATAGAAGAGTCTATTCATGTTGTTTTTAATGAAGTTTCCGAAGTTAAGAAAAATGATCTTGATGATGATGTCGATTTTGATGCTTTGAATTTAAATGTAATTCTTTCTCCAAATAGCAACTTGGATATATATTCTTCCAAAACATCTTTATCTAAGGAATGGAAGTATGTAGATGCTCATCCTAAGGAGCTAATCATAGGAGACACATCAAGAGGGGTTCAAACTCGTTCTTCTCTTAAGAATTTTTGTGCCAACACTACTTTTCTCTTCCAAATTGAACCTAAATACATTGACAATGCCTTAAAATATGATTCATGGGTCATCACAATGTAAAAAGAGTTGAATCAATTTGATAGAAATGAGATGTGGAAGCTTGTTCCTAGATCAAATGACTATTTAGTTATTGATACTAAATGAGTTTTTAGAAATAAGCAAGATGAATTTAGTATCGTGGTTCGAAACAAGGCTAGATTAGTGGCCAAGGGTTTCAACCAAGAAGAAGGTATCGATTATGAAGAAACCTTCGCTTCTATATCACGATTAGAAACCATAAAGATGCTTCTTGCCTATGCTAGTAGTAACAATTTTAAATTATTTCAAATGGATATTAAAAGTACTTTTCTTAATAGCTTCATTTCCAAATAAGTTTATGTTGAACAATCTCTTGGATTTGAGAATGATAATTTTCCTAATCATGTGTTTAAATTGACTAAAGCTCTCTATGGATTGAAACAAGCCCCAAGGGCTTGGTATGAGAGACTTAACTCCTTTCTTATTCAAAGTAATTTCTCTAAAGGCAAGGTCGATACTACATTGTTTATTAAAAATATTAAAAATAATTTTTTTATTGTTCAAATTTATATTGATGATATTATTTTCGATTCCACGAATGAATCTTTATGTGAGTCATTTGCCAAAAAGTATGAGTCTAGAGTTTGAAATGAGCCTAACGGGGAACTAACCTTCTTTTTAGGCTTACAAATTAAATAACTTAGTAATGATATTTTTCTTAGTCAAACAAAATATGCTTTAGATTTGCTAAAATAATTTAATATGGATAATTCAAAAACTATTAACACTCCTATGAGTACCTCCACTAAGTTAGACATTGATGAAAGTGGATAAAGCTTTGATCAAAAAACTTATAGGAGTATAATAGGTAATTTACTATACCTCACGGCAACTAGCCTGGACATCATGTTTAGTGTAGGACTTTGTACTAGATTTCAATCTAATCCTAAACATCTCTTCTTAAAGCAATCAAAAGAATACTTAGATATCTTAAAGGAACCACAAATCTATGATTATGGTATCTAAAATCTGAGAACTTTAAGCTAATTGGATGCTGATTTTGCTGGATATAGAATAGATAGAAAAAACACATCCGGAATATATCAATTTTAGAACACGCACTTGTCTCTTGGTCCTCTAAGAAATAAAACTTGGTTGCACTATCCACAACTGAAGCCGAATACATTGTGGCTAGCGTAGTTTGTACACAAGTTGTATAGATGAAAAATATATTAGAAGATTATAAAATTAATCTTAAGAATATTCCTATAAAATACGACAATGTAAGTGCAATATGTCTAACAAAAAATCCTATTCAACATTCTAGAACCAAACACATTGACATTAGGCATCACTTCATACGAGATCTTATTAATAATCATGATGTAATCTTAGAGTTTATTGATACGAAACATCAATTGGTCGATATCTTCACAAAACCCTTAAATGAAGAATAATTTGATTTCATTAGAAGGGAATTATAGAGGTTAAATTGTTCGAATGCATGAATTTATTAAAATTTATTTTCAGACTTTCTTAATTCTTTAGATCACTCACTTAAATCATGATCTTACAGTATGCACAATGAATAATATGCATTTTCCCATACAAGTTTTATATGATGGTTGCATACAAATCTTATATGATAAATTATGAACTTATGGTATGTATTTTTCAATATGAGTTTTATATGATGTTTGAGTATGAATCTTCTCTTCTTATGATGTAAATAAGAAGGTTGTGTGCTTCACAATAATAAAATTTTATAAGTTGGAAAAACCGACCCTAACCTATTCTGCACTCCTCTAAATAACACCAAATCTCTTGCTCTCCCTCTAGCTACTTCAAAATACCCATCTCCTACTAAATCAAGGATCAATCTCCGACATCCTTTTGAAAATCACTAGAAGGAAAAACTACTAAGGTAATCTCTACACTAAATTGATTCTCCTTTGTATTACTTACTCTTGCTCCTTATTTGCCTCCATTATTGTTGTCTTAATGAGTTCTAAAAGATCCTCTAGGGACAAAGGGAAGAGGAGATTAGATGAAAATTATGACTCCTTACTTTTTTATTCTAATCAATATGTCATTAAATTTTCATAGAGTCTAAGAATGTTCATAAGGGTAAATATATTGATTTAGAGGAATTAAGTGATTTAGAATCCATTCAATGGTTTGCTAATCTAAACATTCTCCCAACCCTTCAAATAAGTGAACCCATCTACCCTAGGCTTGTTAGGCTATTTTACAAAAATTTACATATAGATGAAAACGAAAGGGTATCAACTTATCTCTTAGGATATTATATACCCATTATAGATAGCTTGATTTGCAACCTCATAGGAATTGAGGTAAAAGAAAAAGGGTGTTATTTTAGAGGATAATAGGATGAAGAATCAGTTGGGTCCACTTACACTATGCCTTAGGAATAATTTTTGGTAATCCTAACCTAACTACTCTTCCAAAAAGCTACGAACATTTACTACCTTTAAGCACCAAAATACTTCATCACATCTTGATAAGTATTATTCTCCCAAAACAATATCATCATGATGAAGTAAGCCAAATGAAATTAGGTACCATGTATTAGATTATGAAGGGACATAACAATTATTTTGGTTACCTAATCCAATAGAACATGATTGAACTATCAAAAAGGGACATGATACTTCCATATGGTGGCCTAATCATAAGACTACTCTATGCTTATGACATTGCTATCCCACCTGAAGAAGAAGTTATAAAACTAGATAGATTTAGTATTGTAAATAGAAACCTACTTCGATGGTTGAGATGTACATTCAGAAATGGTATATAGACTAAATTACCTAGAAGGACTGATCCCCTCCAACCTGAACCAAAACTCGAAACACTAATTTTTAGGGGTAATCAATCTCCTCCAACTGGTCCCTTTGAGGCATCGCCTCCAATAGAGCAAGCACCTCTCTCATCTATCGATGACATACGGACTCGGATTGATCAATTTGAACAACGTCAAGATCGACTCGAACAACGCCAAGATCAAATTCTGACTGAGTTGCAGTAGATTCATCGACAACTCAATACCTTGTTTAGACACTTTGACTTGCCACCACCTGAATAGTTTTCTTTTTACTGGTGACAAAGGGGGAGAAGTGGATGAAATCCCTGTACTTTATTCTGCTTACTTTGATGTTGTAATCCTATGTTGTTTACCTTGATGTTGAAACTTAAAATGCTGCTTACTTTAATGTTGAAATTCTATGCTTTCATGCTGAAAATTTCTATGATGTTGTGATCTATTTAAAGATGTTGTGATCTCTTTAAATGGTGAGCATTTTATTATACAATGATGCAATATTGTGCTTACTTTGATGCTAAAAATTTCTATGATGATTATAATCTCTATTGAATATTGAGAATTTTTAATCATACATGATGCCATATCAGATTCTTAACTTTTGAGTGCTACAATGCCCTAATGATATTACTTAATTCAAGTAGTGATGAAAGGCTATGCCAAAACATTTTTATAAATGCATGAAGTATCTTGATGACTTGAAATTATGATGATGCACAATATTTCTAATTTCGATCAAAGCTTGAATTTAAGGTTATGAATTCAAGTTTATATTTTCTCAAGTATGACATATAGATAGGAGGAATTAAGGTTAACTCTTTCACTAATTGGTTGTCATCATAAAAAAGGGGGAGATTATTGAATCTCGAATTTTGATGATGAAATCAATTGGTAAATTATTTAACCTAATCTATGTGTTGAGATAAGTGTGTAGGATTAATTATGATAACAATAAGGCATAAAGCAGATGATCAGCCGGAGTTGAAGATTCGGATGATATACCGGGAGATCGCTGAGAGCCCATTGGAAGATCATCGAGAGTTCGTCGCTAAGGCTCGTCGGGAGATCACCGAGAGTTCGTCGGAAGATCGCCGAAAGTTCGTCGGAAGATCGTCGAAAGTTCGTCGGAAGATTGTCGAAAGTTCGTCGGGAGTTTGCCGGAAGCACGCCGGAAGACTCGCTGAGAAGTTAACCGAAGGATCGCTGAGGGAAAGATTGACATACCAGACTAAATGCTTGCCTTAATCGTAATTAGAATTGTAAATTGAGTTAGGATTGGGAGGTGATCCCACTAACTCAATTAGGGGCCAATTGGGTCCTTAATAGGGTTGAATTGGGTCGGATTAAACAACTCATTCAGCACTTGAAAATATGGCCGGCGGTGGCACCACCAGGGCTGGCAGTGGCATCGCCTAGGAGACTCAATCTCCCAAGAATTTTGGGCGATGGTACCACCCCTGTCAGGCGATGGTACCGCTAGCAGTTAATGCTGCTAGCGGTGGTACCATCCTTGTCAGACGATGATACCGCTAGAGCTCAGTCTCCGAGCTCTATCAGGCAATCATACTATCCAAACTAGACGGTGGTACTGCTCAGTGTCATGTGTCAGGTGGTGGTACCACCTAGTAATAGTGATGGTACCACCAGTATCCCGAAAATCAAGGATGAGACACTTTTGACTCTATTTTTGAAGCCATTGGGGCCTGTAAATACCCCATCCCTTTCTATATGAAAGGGTATTTTAGTTTGATTATAATCTTGAATCTTTGGGGTGTAAAAGTGCTAGAGTTTTCCTCTTTCCTCTCTTAGCTTTGTAACCATTCAAGAAAGAGGAGTACGGCTTATAAGGGTTAATCTTCTAAAACCGACAAAATGATAAAGTGCTGTAAAAGGTGGTTGCTCTTCGCCTATTGAAGGAAGGCCTTTAATGGACGCCGATGACCACGACAAAGGAGGAATTTGAAAATGGATATAGGTCTCATTGATCGAACCACTATAAATTTTAGTTTGCTTTTCCTTTGTGCAATTTAATTTACTACAAACCTCATTGAAGCTTCTCTTTACATTCTTACTAAAGTTTTAAGTTCAATATCTTTCCGAAACGATTTTAATCGAGTCAAACATTGTACGAAAATCGAAGAATTTTTCACTACACTAATTTAATTTTTCACTATATATATACATATATATATATACATATAATATATATATATATATAATATGTATATATATAAATATATTATATATATATATAAATATATATATACATATATATATATACATATGTATATATATATGTATATATATATATATATATGTATATATGTATATATATGTAAATGTATATATATATATATATATATATATATATATATACATATATATATATATATATATATATATATATATACAATGAATATATATAATAAATGAAATATATATATAAAATAAATATATATATGTATATAATAACCAATATATATATATGCATATATATATATATAAATATTATATAAATATATATATATATATATATATATATATATATAATAATATATATAATATATATATATATATGTATATATATATATAATAATATATATATATATACATACACATATATATATATATATATATATATATACATATATATATACATATATAATAACATATATATATATGTATAATAATAATATGTATATATGTATATGTATATATATATATATACATATATATATATGTATATATATACATGTATATACATATACATATATATATGTATATATATGTATATGTATATATATATATACATATATATATGTATACGTATATGTATATATATATATACATATATACATATCTACACATATATATATATATATATATATATATATATATATATATATATATATATACATATATACATATATATACATATATATACATATATATACATATACATATATATATACATATATATACATATATATACATATACATATATATATATATATATATATATATATATATACATAACAAAATAATAGGCATATAAATTATCATATGTATAAAGTATTTTGGAAAGCACATTTCAACTGATATAATCGTCATAAACTAAATGTGAATATATATATATATATATTATAAGCATAAAAATATATAAATTTTGATAAAAATATTTTATATGCATACTTATATAATAATGTACATTATGGAAGTGCATGTGTTTTCTATGACATGTATTGTGGGAGTACTTGTATATGTTATAGTGTGCAATGCACATATTTGCTATGACATGTGGTGTGAGAGTACATATATGTGTTATGATATGTGGTGTGGGAGTGCATGAATATATTAGGGCTAATTACATATTATCTCTTGTAATTAGCTATCTTTAGCATCTTATTCCTTACACTTTCAAAAGTTATATTAGAATTTTTATATTTATGAAAATAAAACATTAAGATTCCTATACAGGATTAAAAAGGTAATTTCATAGGATTAAAAATCAAGAAAGAGAGAAAAACTTTATTAGAGTAACGACATTGAATGTTTCACTTTCATAACAATAAAGATCTCAATATAATTTTTAAAAGTATAGGGACTGAGATACTAAAAATGACTAATTACAAAAGGTAATATATAATTAATCTCATATATTATGACATATAATGTGAGTGCATATATATATTATGATATATAATATGGGAGTTCATATATATATTATAATAACATGAGGTATGAGAGTATATATATATATATATATATATATATATATATATATATATATATATATATATATATATATATATATATATATATAAGTGAATGAATGTACTATATTTCCTATATGTATATATATGTACTTTGAATTATTTTGATATAGAATTTTATCTCTTTATTTTAAGTATGTTATGTGGTAGGTGTTAGGATCGGAGCAGCACTAAGAGGGGGGGGTGAATTAGTGCAGCGGATTAAAACTTCGGTTTTTAAAAAATCTTTCGTATGATAAGAGCGGAACTTGACAAGCTTAATCTTGAAAGCGTATTCTTAAATATGCGCAGCAAAAGTAATAAGGAACTAAAGCATATAAGAAGGTTTGCAATAATGTAAATAGCAATAATGAAATACAAACCAAGGATCACGCCGATTTTTAGAGTGGTTCGGTCAAATGACCTACTCCACTTCTTGAGGCCCCTCTTGATGAGGCTCCCACCTTCCACTAGCAAGTCTCTTGAAATGGAAGGGTAAATACCCTCTTACAACTCTTTACAAGCGGTTCACTCTCTTACAGATTTTAGAAGAGATGAGGTGAACACTAGCAAATTGAAAAGAAGACAAGCTAACACTTTTCTAAGACCTTTCTCTCAAACTCTTGCTGCTCAAAAGTTGTGATCTCAGTTGAGATTTGAGGGGTATTTATAGGCCTCAAAAGGATTCAAATTTGGGCTCCAAAATTCAAATTCTCTTTGGGTTCCGATCTTTGGCGGTGCCACCACCACCGATAGCGGTGCCACCACTAACGCTTCGGGTGCTGGTGCCACCGCCCAAAAGGTGTCACCGCCCAGCACTGGGTGCTGGGCGGTGCCACCCTCAGCCAGGTGGTGCCACCGCCTACAAAAGATGTTTTAAACCCTTCTGGTGTTTTCAGACCCTCAAGTGTTATAGGCCCCTACTTGGGTTATAGGATTAATACCTAATCCTAACCCTAATTAATATGCTAACTACAAATTTTAAAGACATTATATAAGCTATTACAAAGTCCATAAGTCAAGACTTCTTCCCGTGAAGCCAAGTGAACCGGTGGTCTTCTCCATAAACTCTGGAAACCATTCTCATGGACTCCGGCAAGCTCTTAAACTTCACGATTTGATCTTGGCGAGTTCCAACGAAGCTTCTTTCGGCAAGCTCGATCTTTTCGGCAAACTCTGCGAACTTCCCACGAACCTTCCCGGGCGAGCTTCCAAAAACCCTTCTTGACAAGCTCCCTACTCATTCTCGGCTAGTTCGGCAGCGTTCCCGATGATCCTTCGGACTTCCGTCGAACTCTTGAACTCCCAACGAATCCTTCATTCTTGACTCTACACTTTGTTTCGTGATTTTATGCCTTCATCGTTATCGTAGTTAATCCTGCACATGCAAACCAAAACTCTACTCCCGATCTAGACATTGTTATTACAACATAAATTGACATTCTATTGCCCTAAGACGTCATTGGTTGGCGCCGTCGATTCTTTAGTACATCGTCCTCTCTTGCGGCTTGTTGCCCAATCGGGCGGTTGACCTCAGAACCCCGATATCCTTGGCGCAATTCGCTCTTCTTGGCCCGATGTCCGATGTTCAAGCCTTCACGTCAATATCCCGACGTGATCTCCTCCTCAGAAGCGTCAATTCCTCCTGCGTTAACTGTCTAATTCTGATCGAGTAGACCTGCATCACTCAAAATGCAGTTAAACATCTAAACACAATCAATTAGTTTCATCATCAAAAACCGAGATTCAACAATCTCCCCTTTTTTTGACGATGACAACTAATTGATGACTAACGGAGTTAACCTTAACTCCCGGAGTTTAAACAAACTCCCCTATCAATATGCCATTGATAGAACACTTGGATTATCTCAAATCCAAGTAACATTCATCACATGTTATGAAAAACATTTAAACCATCATGCAAATATATAAAATGTTTAATTCAATGCATGAAGTCATCAATATACTTCTCCCCTATGTCATCAACAAAAAGGAGAAGTAGCTCTAGTGTTTTTAAAAGATATGCAGTTTTTTTACAAATGAAGCTAGATTTTCATCACAACATATAGGCACAAAAGCATGGCAATTCAACACTTGAATTTTTTGTGCAAGATTACACTTTGCTTTTTTCTTTGCAAGTAACAATATTTATGATGTTTGATATAGCAAATTTTATATCATGAGGTAGCAAACTTTTGTGATGTTTCAAGATAGTAAGTTCTTTCTTCTCTTTTGAGAAGTGCTATTTTCGCTTCCTTTACAAAGTGCAAGCTAGCAAAGTGTTTGAAAAAAGTGAGCAAGTTTTGCAACATAGAAGCTAGCAAAAAATTTCGAAAGCAAATACAAGATAGCTTTCTTGTTGGAGTGTGTAAGTTTATCGATTCTTGCTTCCTATTGTAATGTGTAGGTTGCAAGTCTTGCTTCTTGAGATAGGCAAGATAGTGATGTTCAAGAAGACAACTTTTGCTTCTTGAAATAAGCAAGTTAGTAATCTTTTGCTACTTAAGATAGGTAAGCTAGCAATAACTTTCCCCCCTTTGTCAATGTCAAAAGAAGGAGAGGAACCAATGATTTAGACTTTTTACATCAACTTTGCATCAATCAATATTTCAATCATTACATGATGCATACAAGACAATAATGTAATGAAATCATTTCACGAAGGATACCAATGTGAAAATTCACTAAGGATCACATGAAACAATCACAAATCATGATATCATTATGCGATACATCACGATATGATAATAGTCTAAAAAAAAATTAATTTGTGATACATGTGATACATTTGCGATACACTAAAAAAATTCATTGAGATGCTTTTAAGGATATCAACATATTTTTTATACAAAGCATGGCAAGAACAATTTTGTTGCAAGTTTTCTAAGTTTTGCAATTTTTTTACTTCTTTCGAGATAGCAATTCTTTGCTTTCTCTGAAACTAACAACTTTTAATGATATGCAAGTTTTTTACTACATATAAGCTAGCAAATTTAAAGATTTGCAAGTTAGCATATTTGCTTTTTTTTGCTTTGTGCATGATAGCATTTTCTTTGTAATGTTTAAGATAGCAAATTGTATATGCTAGCTAGCAAATTAAAGATGTTCAAGAAAGCAAGCACTTTCTTCTCTTTTGAGAAGTGTCAATTTTTTGCTTCCTTAGCAAAATGTCAACCTAACAAGAGACAATGTTTTACATGAGGCAAGCAAACAATTTGGCAAGTGTTACATTTGCATCTTCTCTTTAGATGTGCAAGAAAGTAAGGAAGTTTTTGCATTTTCTTGACTTGTGCAAGGTAGCTAATTTCTGTTTGAGATGACCCTTTACATCAATTTAAGATAGCACATTAGTAACTCTTTCTCTCCCGTTGTCATTTGCAAAAAGAAAGGAAGATTCAAGTCATGAATATCAAAATAATAATTTTGTCATAAGTATTTCATCATTACGTATATCATTATTACATGCATAATACCAAATCATCATATATTCAAAACATATTAACTCATCATTATATGCATGATTCCAAATCATCATTCATATCATTTCAATCATTGTTTCAATCATCACTATAACTCATCATGCACATGATGTAAAATCATCTAACATGATACAAATATTTATTTTCAAAATGTTTATCACTATTTTCATGTATGATAATAAAGTATTCATGATGCATATATCATCACAATACAAAGCAATTGCATGCATAATTTCAAAGTATAAATATTTCAAATCATGAAGATATTAACTTGTCAAATTTCATCCAATCATTCATGATTATAACTTTTCATTTGTATACATCAAAATAATATCAAAGAGTATTTCATGCATAATTTTAATCACCACATAAGGAATATCAAGAAGAAAGTAATTGGGTGATGCGATAAACATTTCATGAATACAAGGTATTGTATAAAAATCATATCATGAAAAGATAATAATAGAAGACACATTTTGTTTTGAAAAATCTCCTCTTAAATAATCAAGGAAAAATCTTAGGAGATCGATTAATGAAAAAAAATCTTGATTCATAATAAATCTTAATTTGTAAATATCACGGAATCAAGATCATGATTTTGAATAAAACTCATTCAAATTCAAATCATCCAAATCATCAAAATCTCAACATTTCTTTCAAGAGATTCAAAAATGGCATAGATAGTTTTATTGGTCTCTTAGGTAGAAATCAATAAGATAAAGGATTACATTTCATTTTTTATAAATTTCTATTCATGTGATTTGCTTCTTATGAGCATGCCTTAGTCTTTATATGCCAAATCAATATAAGCATTAAAGTTCAAGATGTAAAGGCAAAATCTTATAAGACAACTCATTTATAAAATATTCATCATGTTTATTTTCATGAGATTCATAAGATTGGTAAAATAAATTCATTAATCTCAATAGAATAGAAAATTCATTTCCATTTCATACAATTGATTTCATGTGAGAGTGTTCAAGTCTTTTTGTGAAAACATTGTATCATCATTTAAAGTCAAAACATAAGTTTCGTCATAAAACCGTCAAGCCCAAACACATCAAAAATAAAACATCATGATATCACATCTATCATCAAAAGACTATCAAGAAATTCATACATAGATGTACATGCACTATGTCATCTTAATATGTCATGAGAATGTCATATTAATTCGTCATAAAAATGATTAAACAAAAAAAACATGTTAATCCAAAATGAGAGTATCAAATCAACATTTACTTCAAAAACTCATGTATGTCATAAAATCATCAAGATACACATGTATGGATTAATCCTAAGCATTATCACATATCATATAATTATCATCCCTAATGTTGTACATCATTTAACATTTCAAAAAAACATAACATGCATGAAACCTTAGCAATATATATTTCATGATCAAAGTTTTTAATTTTTCAAAAGATGCTAAAAAAAAAACATGATATAATTTTTTTGAAAAAATAATTTTTATTTCCTATTCCTACTATCTAAATTAAGCACTCATGAAAAACTTCAAGTAATTTCAAAATAATTCAAGAGAGTTGAGTTAGTTACCTTGTAGTCGAAGCCCATCAAAGCCCAATTCGCCATTTCATCTTTGGAAGTTGTTGATGCATCCTTGGGTGCCTTCCTTTTCTTTGGCCTCTTCCTCTGTTCAAGTTCATTGTTCATTTTAGATTTTTGTTTAATGAACTTATTAAGAGTTAGTGTTCAAGTTCAAGTTCATCATTGTCCTCATCACTTGAGTCATCGTCAAGTGGTATTTATTTGTCCAGGAGTTCCAAATCCTTCCTATTCTTTGGAAGGTGGTTCAAGTGTTTATTGTGTTCATCATGTGCATTGCGCACCATTTCATATGTCATCAATGAGCGATAAGTTCTTCAAGTGGAAAAATATTTAAATCTTTTGTTTCTTGTATTGTCAGTAACTTTTGATTCCCAAACTTTAGAAAGTGATCGTAAAACTTTACTAACAAGTTCAAAATTGAGAAACATTTGCCAAGAGTTTGTAAACCATTGACGACATCCGTAAAACGGGTGTACATGTCAACAATGGTTTTTTCGGCTTCATTTGAAAAAAGCTCGAAATCATGCATTAAAATGTTAACTTTCGAAGTCTTTGACTCTACTAGTTCCCCGTGTGTGATTTCAAGTGTTCGCCAAATATCAAAAGCCGTTTCGCACGTAGAAATCCGATTGAACTCATTTTTGTATAAAGCGCAAAATAAGGCATTCATAGCCTTTACGTTTAAAGAAAAATACTTCTTCTCCAAATCCGACCATTCGTTCATCGGTTTAGAGGGAAGTTGAAAACCATTTTCAACAATATTCCATATATCCAAATTCATAGAAATCAAGAAAACTCTCATTCGAAGTTTTCCAATAAATGTAGTCCAACTGTTAAACAACGGTGGAATAAAAAAACCGATAAGCCCTCTTGAAAGCCATGAAGAGCCATTTTCTCGGGTGTAAAACCGAAAATGAGAATACCGGGCTCGATACCAATTGTTAGGATGGAGCAAGCACTAAGAGGGGGGGGGGGGGGTGAATTAGTGCATGGATTAAAACTTCGGTTTTAAAAAAATCTTTTCGTATGATAAGAGCGGAACTTGACAAGCTTAATCTTGAAAGCGTATTCTTAAATATCGCAGCAAAAAAGTAATAAGGAACTAAAGCATATAAGAAGGTTTGCAATAATGTAAATAGCAATAATGAAATACAAACTAAGGATCACGCCGATTTTAGAGTGGTTCGGTCAAATGACCTACTCCACTTGCGAGGCCCCTCTTCGATGAGGCTCCCACCTTCCACTAGCAAGTCTCTTGAAATGGAAGGGTAAATACCCCTCTTACAACTCTTTACAAGCGGTTCACTCTCTTACAGATTTTCGAGAAGAGATGAGGTGAACACTAGCAAATTGAAAAGAAGACAAGCTAACACTTTTCTAAGACCTTTCTCTCAAACTCTTGTTGCTAAAAAAGTTGTGATCTCAGCTGAGATTTGAGGGGTATTTATAGGCCTCAAAAGGATTCAAATTTGGGCTCCAAAATTCAAATTCTCTTTGGGTTCCCGATGCTGGCGGTGCCACCGCCCAGCCAAGCGGTGCCACCGCCCAACGCTCGGGTGCTGGGCGGTGCCACCGCCCAGCCCAAGAGGTGTCACCGCCCAGCACTCGAGTGCTGGGCGGTGCTACCGCTCAGCCCAGGCGGTGCCACCGCCTACAGTGTTTTCAGCCCGCTATAGTGTTTTCAGCTCACCGCCTACAGTGTTTTCAGCCTACAGTGTTATAGGCCCCTACTTGGGTTATAGGATTAATACCTAATCATAACCCTAATTAACATGCTAACTACGAATTTTAAAGACATTATATAAGCTATTACAAAGTCCATAAGTCAAGACTTCTTCCGACGAGCTTCCGACGAACTTTCGGCGGTCTTTCGATAAACTCTCGGAAACCATTCTATGGACTCCCGGCAAGCTCTTAAACTTCACGATTTGATCTTGGCGAGTTCCAACGAGCTTCTTCGGCAAGCTCCGATCTTTCTCGGCAAACTCTACGAACTTCCCACGAACCTTCCGGCGAGCTTCCAAAAAACCCTTCGGCAAGCTCCCTACTCATTCTCGGCTAGCTCCGGTAGCGTTCCCGATGATCCTTCGGACTTCCGTCGAACTCTTGAACTCCCAACGAATCCTTCGTTCTTGACTCCACACTTTGTTTCACTTTATGCCTTCATCGTTATCGTAGTTAATCCTGCACATGCAAACCAAAACTCTACTCCGATCTAGACAGTTATTACAATGCGAATTGACATTCTATTGCCCGGCACGTCATTGGTTGGCGCTTCGTCTGATTCTTTAGCACATCGTCCTCTCTTGCGGCTTGTTGCCCAATCGGCGGTTGACCTCCGCAACCCCGATATCCTTGGCGCAATTCCGCTCTTCTTGGCCCGATGCCCGACGTTCGAAGCCTTCTGTCGTCCAATATCCTGACGTGATCTCCTCCGGCGCAACGTCAATTCCTCCTGCGTTAACTGTCTAATTCTGATCGAGTAAACCTGCATCACTCAAAATGCAGTTAAACATCTAAACACAATCAATTAGTTTCATCATCAAAATCCGAGATTCAACAGTAGGGTTATGCTTGCTAAAAGAATTACGAGACAAGGGTTTAACATTAAATATCTTATGCGCATGATTTTGAAATATTATATATATGACATAATGCATGCTCATTTAAATAAAACTAAAAAAGTTTATAGGCTTATACTTAGTAATTATTCACTATAGATTTTTTTTATATATAAAGATACTTGCACCCCACCTAAATGATTGGGTAGTGACGTGAGTACGTGCAAGCCCATGCTAAGGCAAATATTGTTGAATCTCGGATTTTGATGATGACATCAATTATCATTTATTATCTAATCCATATGTTGAGATAAGTGTGCAGGATTAACTACGATGAAAGTAAGACATGCAGTAGGAGTTGCGCCGGAGTCAGGACTATGATCACATTGGGAGTTCGAGAGCTTGACGGAAGTTCAGACGGTCGTCGGAGGTTCTGCGGGAACAAATCCGAGAAGTCCAGGAGCTTGCCAAAAGAAGCTCGTCAGAACTCGCCAAGTAGATCGTCGCAAGTCCAGGAGTTTGCCGGAAGTCCGTAGGAGCATCATCGGAGGACCGTCGGATGTTCGCCGGAAATTCGCCGGAAGAAGCGATTGACGCAATGGAGCAAGCTGTAGTAAAAGTCTTTAGAATTGTCGTAGTAAGCCTGATGATTAAGTTAGAATTGGGAGGTGATCCCATTAACTTAATCTAGGAGCAATTGGGCCCTTGAAAGAATCAAATTGGGCCGAATGAATCAACCCATTTGGACCCAGATCACTTGCCCAAAGGTGGCACCGCCCAGGGCTCAATCTCCGAGTTCTGGCTGGGCGGTGCAACCGCCTCTGACAGTGGTGCAACCGCCTGAGCTCGGTCTCCGAGCTCTGCCAAGCGATGCAATCGCCCTAGTTAGGCGGTGGCACCGCTTGAGCTCGGTCTCCGAGCTCTGCCAGGTGCTGCAACCGCCCCTGATAAGCGGTGGCACCGCCTAGAGGCTCAGTCTTCAAGCCCTGTCAGGCGGTGCAACCGCCCCAGTCAGGCGGTGCAACCGCTAGACCCCAAAATTTCGGGAATTGACAGTTTTGAGCTCGGAATTCAAACTGGTTTGGGGCCTATAAATACCCCACTCTTTCAGCAATAAAAGGGCAACAAAAAACCACCAAAATCCTGATCTTACTATGAGATTTTTTAGCTCAAAAGTGTTGTAATAAGCTAAAGGTTCTTCTCCCTC
Organism: Musa schizocarpa; assembly: GCA_900464855.2. NCBI lineage: Eukaryota > Viridiplantae > Streptophyta > Magnoliopsida > Zingiberales > Musaceae > Musa > Musa schizocarpa. The sequence goes on from LS990916.1 coordinate 1,024,866, forward strand.
TTTTCTTCCAAGTTCAGATCTTTCAAGAGAGGAGAGAAAAGTTTGTAAGGGTTATCTCCTAAGCCCATCAAAAGGAGTGAATCTGTAAAAGGGTGGTTGGCCTTCGCCTATTGAAGGAAGGCCTCTAGTGGACGTCGATGACCTCATCGGTGGAGGAAGCCAGAAGTGGATGTAGGTCAAGATTGACCGAACCACTCTAAATCACGCTGCTCTCTGGTTTGCATTTACTTTAAGCTTATTATCCTTACTGCAAACCTCCTTCATAGTTTACTACCTTCTGCGCTTTTACAATTACGTTTCCAAGCTCAATATTCTCTGAATCGTGTTTAGACGTAAATCGTTTTTCTCGTACGAACATCGTATTTCAATTTGCGCTTACATTCTGATTTCCATCACAACTGTAAACTACTTTAACAGATTTGTTTTAACTGCTTCTTACCTTATCTCAAGTTAAAGTGATTTACGAATCGGCTTTTCTACTGAAATCGCTTTTCTCGTACGAACATCGTATTTCAGTTTGCGCTTATATTCTGATTTCTATCACAACTGCAAACTGTCTTAACAAATTTGTTTTAACTGCTTTTTACCTGATCTCAAGTTAAAGTGATTTACGAATCGACTTTTCTACTAAAATCATCTTTGTCGTACGAACGCAATTTTAAACGTTGAAAGTTTTCCGCTGCACTAATTCACACCCCCCCCTCTTAGTGCTATTGATCCTAACAAATATAAATGATGACGTGTAGGCATTTTGTATATATACCTTTCAGACATATTTTGTGTGTGTTTTTATTTTGATTAGATGTTATAGTTATGTACAAATGTTAAAAATACTGTATATAAGTAAAACTCTATTATTTTGTTTAGTATATTAGCATGTTTTAGTTTTAAGATTATCTATTTCCAATTACATTACACTTGATAGTAGTAATTAAACTGAAATAAAACATCATACTTTAATTTATATGTAGGATATGTGTAAAATTAGGTGCTAAGTACAGAGCCATAGATGACTAGTGGAGGGCCATCGATGAGGTGGAGGGGAGCGGCCAACGAGTAGAGAGACATGGGTAAGATAATTATTAAAAAATACTATCTAAAATTTTTAAAAATTAAAATATTCTAAGAAAAAATTATCAATCGATGGAGCTAAAATTCTAGAGTTCCTTTGTATTGTTTATTGTTTTTTTTTTAAGTTGCACATACATTGCATGTTTGATCAATAGGTGGAATTTGGACTCTAAGCCATAGGCATAATAGTACTCGAGTAAATTAGAAGCGGCATTAAGAAAAAGATGGCATTAATTATGAAAGTAATATTCTTTCGCTCTCACGAAATATTCTGTGTTTAAAGTAATTATTGGTCATTTTTGTAGCTAAATTTTTCAAGAACTTGTTCTAATCATAGATATTAAATAATTAAATGATATAAAAATGGGTTACAATTAATCTCACGTTCTCCTGCTTAACCCTTTAGCAAGCTAATGAATTGTTTTGAATTCAATTTCATGAATATATAAATAGTATATTCAAAAATATTTTTTATATATACCTTAACAAATTTCAGTTTAGCATTCATATGTTTTGTGATATCTAAAAAATTCCATGTATGACGTTGTAAATAAATTAAATAAATTTTATTAATTTTTTATCAGTATTCTAAAAAGAACTTTGATTATTATATCGGTAACATTATTAAAAAAGGCTTTATTTTTTTAAACTCAAACTAGCTGAGTTTTCTTAGATGGGAATTAAAACATTAATTTCCTAGTCATTCGAGGATAGATTTGTAAAGTTACCGATCATCCGACCCATCTAAAACGGTTTTCAATCGCAACTCAATCCAACGGTGAGATTTTCGTTCGAGCCGCCACATTACGGTCGACCTGACGGTCCCGATGGATAGACCTTTCTATTAGGACCTCTAACCGGACCCGAATCGGTAAGACCACATCCGCCGCCACTTTCCGCCACCGCAATGTGGCGGAAAACCTTTCTCCTCGGCCTCCTCTTACCTTCTGTTTCGCCGCTGTTATTCTCCTCCGAGTCTTACTCCGATGCCTGCGACCCTCGTTCCCTGCCGGATCCGCTCACCCTCCGGCCGGATCGGCTCACCGTCCTCATCAACGGGTACTCCGAGGCCCGCCTCCCCCTTCTCCGTTCCCTTGCCGCCTCCTACGCCACGCATCCCCTGGTAGCCGCCGTGCTCATCCTCTGGGGCAACCCTTCCACCCCTGCCGCTGCGCTCTCTTCCCTCGCCACCCATGGCGGCGCCGGCGGCTTCGCCCCCATCTCTGTCCATCGCCAGCCTTCCCCCTCCCTCAACGCCCGCTTCCTCCCCCGCGCCAACATCCGCACCCGCGCCGTCGCCGTCTGCGACGACGACGTCGAGGTCGAACCGCGCACCCTGGCCTTCGCGTTCGCTGTATGGAGGTCCCGCGGTGGCGCCGCCCTGGTCGGCCTCTTCGCGCGCTCCCACGACCTGGATCTGGAGCAGCGGCGCTGGATCTACGCCATGCACCCGGATCGATACTCCATCGTGCTCACCAAGTTCATGATCCTGGGCACCGACGACCTCCGCCGCTACAGCTGCTGGGGTAGGCTAAGCGAGGCACGGCGCCTGGTGGACCGAGAGAGGAACTGCGAGGACATCCTCATGAACTTCGTGACCGCCATGGAGAGCGGCGCCGGCCCCGTGCTGGTGGGCGGGCGGGTGCGCGACTGGGGCGACCCAAGGAACAACGGCGGCATCAGCAACAGCAGCGTCGACAATGGTGGAAGCGGTGTGGTGGGGATCGAGCGGGTGGGGCTCAGCGCGAGGGGTGGGCACCGGAAGAAGAGAGGGGATTGCATCACGGAGTTCCACCGGATGCTCGGCGAAATGCCGCTGAGGTACAGCTACGGGAAGGTGGTGGATGGCGTGGGCGAGCAAGGGTTGTGTCGAAAGGGTGGGAGGCTGGTCCTGTGTGATCATCAAGAGTAGTGTTATTGATGATGAATCTAAAACTTAGTTTATCGATATGCTTGGAATTATATTACTAATAGGGGAAAGCATCGGAGTAACGTTCACCGTATGAATTACCTTACCTCTCTGTAATAAAAGTTGAAAGGCGAATTCTTGAATTTTCTTTTTGTTTGAAGTTTATTATTTATATATTTTTTTTATTATTGATAATCTCCTTTCTATTAACAACTTTTTTTTAAAAAAAATAAATTATTATTATTATTATTATTATTTTATTATTTACATCCTCAATATTATCGATTGTTTTTTCTCTCTAATTTCATTCTCATTAATGGCGTCCTTCTCTATCATCGTCGTCGACCCTATTTGCTTCGAACGTTATTTGTCGATCTCTTCAACGGCTCCTCACTTATCATCGATGCTTTCACAACCATTTGATATTTCACCTTTCCTTTAAATTTTTTGATCCTTTATAAAAGTTATATAATTTTTGAATTATCAAACATAACCTTTTCAATGCCCTTTTTTCAATAAGAATAATGCAACCTATATGGACTCACACCCCTAATGTAAAGGTAAAAGAGATAAGGTTTGAATAAAACTAGACCCATATTTAAGGTTTCGAGCCCTCAAACTTTTTCAATGATATTTAAATTAAATTTTAAAACCTAGACAAAAGTAGTATTTAAAACATTCAAAAATAGTATAATTCAGGTCTACTATTATCCAAAAATATCAAAATTTTTATGAAATATTAAAAATATTAATTTATCTGTTTTTATTTTTTATTTTTTTAGCAATTGAAGTACTTGTTTTATATTCATTTAGCTCTTGAAATTTTAATTTTTTGCTTGGTTTAATTTGAAATTATAAAGATCTAATTATGTTATTATTTTGGCATCAATTTTGTATTTTATAATATTTATATTTATAACTTTGATACAAATTTTGTGTATTTTTCTTAAATAAATAATATATACCACTATTATTTAATTTATTAGATATTAGTTAATTTAATGTGTTTGAAAAGAAAACGGGAGAGGAGAAAAGGACAAAAGAGTAATTAAAGGGACTTTTATCATTTTTGAAACTAGAAATTCTACCCCCCCCCCCCTCCCCACCCAAAAAAAAAGTAAAATTAAAGACTTTTCTAGGAAATTTAACCTTAAAATATACCACCAAAATTTTTTTCTTCATTTATAAAAATGATAGATAATATAAACATATTTTATAAATTTATGACGAAAATAAATCATCGGACAATCAAAATGAAGGATTTTATTACCAAAACATGACAATCATATAATTATAGGTGAAATTATAAGTTCACACTGCAGAAATACGCAACCAATATTTTCTTTGTTTACTAATAAAAAGGAAGATTATACGACCCCAATTTATAAATTTATGGCCAAGATAAATTATCACACAATTAATATTAAGGGTCTTATTACTATAATTAGTGCTAAAATTATTTCATGGTGTGAGGGATAATTGAGTGTCATGCGGAGGGGTACTTTGGTAATATTGGCTGAGCAGAATACCGCGAGTCATGATGGGAGAGGCAGAATAATTCGGTTCGAGAAGCTTCCAGAGAGAACGAGAGGGAGCGGGAAGCGTCCCCAACAACTCTTCTTATGACGTCCATGGCGTGCAAGCTCCCTTCGACCCACTAGTTCGGGAGAGAGCCGAGTAGGAACCGTAAGAGGTCGGGCAAATTGGTGAGGTGTCGTCGTTGATTGCCCGGTTCTTGCTGTCGGTAAGATATGGCTGGGATTTGGCAGAGGAAAGTGAAGCGCAAGGATTTTGAGGAGGTGTACGACGAATTCGCGGAGTTCTCGCTGTCTTCTCCCCCACCAAAGATTAGGAGATTGGTAAGCACGCGCTTCTAATTTCTAATCCCTGTTTTCCTGTTTTCTTTCTTGATACTCCCTTCCCGATCTGATTCTTTTCCTTCCGAAGCGAGCGAGTCTTTTACACAATGGTTCGATCTTTATGTCAGTAAACGAGATTTCTGTTCTTGATGTTTCTGGTGCGCGACGCTTGTCGAAATTATCAATTCGATTTCCTCGACTTAATGAACTTTTGTAGCTTCGCGTGTGAATTTGCCTTTAGGTTATTGATAGTCTTATGCAAAAAGAAAATTCTTCTTGTCGAAATTGTCAGTAGGGTTTCTGCAGTCCTCGCACTAGTTTAGCTTTTTCTTATATGTTTGCTATGTTTGTTTTAAGGATTCCGAGCTGACGCCGATCGTGGAAGAGGTTGAGCCTGCATTTACTCCTGCATCTAATCGGCACCAGTCGCAAGGGATTGTCAGCGCTGATGTTAGCAGTATGAATGAGGCCATGCCTGCCATCCCTTCAAATAATGAGGAGAGAGCCATTGTGCTCTACAAGCCCGTGGAGGCGCCATTAATCTTGTCCTCTGATCGAACTAATGTTTCTCTTCAAATCAGCTCAGACTTGATTCATGGTCTCAGAAGTAAGTACGCAGAAACCTTTTATTGCCTGAATTCGCTCTTTGTAGCATACATTTAATCTTTCTTCCGGTATATAGTGTGACTGCTCTTGAGAGGATTTCTAGTTGTCTCTGCTATTCTTCCATTATATCGAGTTATCTGAAATAGTCCAATTCTTTAATATCCCAAAATAATCCTACATCAATTATGCGGCGTAATGATTAAGATGAGTCAGTGTACACATGCCAAAAGAGCATCTCTTCAGCAATCCAAGAGATTGCCCTTTTGATTTTTGGTCTCCGATTGTGATACTTTTAGATGACCCTAACCCCAATTTGGATCGAATCCGATCCAAACCGATGAAAACAAGAAAACAAAACTGGTCAACGCTTCGGTTTCGGTTCTTGCGACGTGGAATCAGAATCAGATTCAGATTCGCCGGTTCTAATTTGGTTCCAAACTGAGAGAAAAAAAAATAGAAAAATTAAAAGATTGAACATTAAATATTAATGAAAAATTAAAATTAAAATTTAAAAAGTGGTTCCAATTTGGAATCGAAATCGTCGATTCTGGAACCTGAGCTGCAATTGCTTCTAACCTGTCTGGCTCTGGCTCCAAATTTCACATAACCGGAATCAATTCAGGTTTACTTTTGGGTAACAAAACATCAATTATTAAACATTGGAAGGTTATAAAATAGTCCCATATGTAATGGTTTATATAACTAAATGAGTGCATAAGCATTTTTGTTAGATCTTCAAGTAATTAGGTCAATAGGTCTGTCTGGCGAGTCGTCACTATTGCTATCAGAGTGCATCAAGTTGTGCTAATTTTTCTAAGACTGTGTGATCTATACCTATTCAAATCAGGGGAATCTACCTATTGAAATTGCATAAGTAGCAAGGTTTGCAATTTCATATACCGATAATATTCTGATCATGGCTCAGATTGGTATCGCACTTGTCTGCACTGAAGTAATGCTGTTTGTCTGTTGGTTTGTAGTGAATTTTAAAAAAATACTAAAAAAATTGTCTAGTTTAAGCGCTATATAGTCCATTTTATCTCTAAGGCCGATAAATACTATTTGTATTGAAGAAAAAAATAGAAGATAAAAATAATTATTGAAAAAAATTTATTGAAAAAGTAAAGAAATTTTATTGAAGTAACTTTAGCTTGAATACATTGACATGTCCCTCTCCTATTTATATATATTTATACAGATTTTCCCTCAACAAAGTAGAAGATTTTTCTCAACAGAATAAAGAGATTTTCTCATATAGTTGGGAAAATCTTATCTTCTATCATGTACCCCTTACTTACCCGTGGTGCATTCCTGTAGATCATATTTTCAAGCCAGGGAATCAAAGTTTTGATGAGAAGACGGATGTTGATTCTAGCTGCTTAGCTGTTGTTCCATGGGTGCCATCTGAAGCAGCCATGACTGTCGACGGGTTTGGAGGCTATAAATCACAAAGCAAGTTGCCACAGGAACCAATGGCCTCTGCAGAAGCCGAAGCTGAATCCATGGAAGTCGAAGAAGCCAGAGAGCAAGCAATCACATATGGAGAAAGTAGTGAAGGCTTCCAGCAGTGGTGGCAGAACTGCATGACTCCTCGGCTTCTGCCTACCATGTCAAGCCCTATGATGTGGTCATGGTGACAGAAAAGAAAGAGCCTGATCCTTGTTCTGTGTCAAGTTTTGCTGATGCTAATACATAAGCAATGGCTGCTGGTTATGCATGTTCTTGTCTAGAACTGCGGATTAACCTCAGTGGAGGAATCAAAGTAGCCTGGCAGATGAGGTATCATTGCACTTGCAGCATTGTGTACACCTTTCTGTCTTTCACTGAAAGACTTGGTTTCTTGGTCCATTTCTTTGTTTTGCTTGTTGAAGATTTGAATGCCCTGCATTAACATCCTGTGCGCTTAAGCTATTATCGTCAGCTCCATCCAAAGCCTGGTGCTTGTGATGAAAGCACATTGGCAGATAGATTTGATCTCTCTTTTATGCAGAAAGAGATGTTAAAGAGTAAATGGTACCAAAGGAAATTTGACCAATCTCTATGTCACCACTTGATCTGCTGGTGAGACAGTCATTGTGATTTCCAAATGGTTTAGCTGCATGGTGTAAGGGATTCCTTTGCAGAGTCATTAGCAATCCCCTCAAGCTAGATCATCTTTACTGAGCCTCGATTAGCAATCCCTACAAGCCAGGAAGTGGTCAAAGAATTAGGCTATGAGAACAGGATTTGTGAAAGGTTTACTGTCATCTTAACACTGGTTCACAAAGCAAGGGTTGGCAGAAGATACAGATATGTGAGTCTTGAATGAATTAGTCATTACAATCGATAGAAGTGTTCTATCTTCTTGTCTGATGTTACTCCATAAAAGAGAAACCTAAAACGGACACCTTTGCACAAATGGCTCATGCAAGGAGGCCATATTAGCACTTTTCTTTTATTTCTTTTGATGATCATAAAAACTAAATGTGCTCCAATCTTTACTTTTAATGTATGTATATATATATATATATATTAGTAAACAGGAAACACAAAATATTAGTAAAATATTCATGTGCTAGAAGACGATTAAAATTGGGCTGGAAATAGTCTCACATTAAAAATAAGAGTAAGATGAGATATATTAAGTTTGATTCATAATTTAATAATTCATTTTTTTTATTGTCAATATCTAATTCCATATATATAATACTGACTAATTTGACTCATCTAATAACTTATGGCTGCACTATAGGGTAGAAGCCACAATTCTTACCTAAGATATCCAAAGATTGTAAGTATTATGTATTAATGAGTTCTGAAATATAATTTGTTATTATAGAGCATGAATAATCTCCAATGAGGATAGTAGGCATTATATAATTTGCTTAATATAAACAAAAGTCATCTAACTGCAATGTCAAAAGGAAAAATTAAACAATAGAATTGTTTAGATTTTTATTTATCTTATTACTTCAACCGGAGTAAAAAAATCAACTCTCAAACAAAATAATAATAGTGTTGTTGAGAAATCATAATGACATTTTATTCATAATGTTTGGAATAAGCATAAAAAAATTCTGGGACTAATACCATCACAATTATAATAATGGACATTTTTCCTTGTGGGCTAAGAAATGATCTAATTTAATGCTGGATATTAGTGGACTCGGGTTGACACACGAGTTGACTCTCGGGAAACTTTGAGCCAGGATTTTTCTCTCTTTTTTTCTTTTTTTTTTTTTCTTTTCTAACAAAACACATCGATCGTCTATTATAATTGGGACATCTGCAGTTCCCAAAAGAGACAGAAATCTCCTCCGAGACAGGAGGAGAACAAAAAGATCTTGCCTGCTTAGCAAGATTGTGAGCAACAGTACTTAACCTGTTTGCATGCTCGAATTTCAAAACGTTGCTACCAGATTCGATATCAAAAGTCATGGTACAGTACCGAACTATACCGTCCAGCGGTACATATTGATCCGATAAATTACTAATACGTGGACCGTCTGTTACCGGTCCGAGTGCACTGTAACACTGTAGCACTATAACAGAGCTATAGTACTCGACACATCTGAGTATACCGCTCGGTACACCTGGGTCCGTACCGATACCGAGCCCAGATCGAAACACTGATACAATACGATATTACGAACCTTGATCAAAAGAAATATGACTCTATACCTCTTACAAATCTGGACAACTTCCATAGAATCCGTTTTAACAGTGATGTTCCGGAGTTTTAGCTAAACAGTCTTGGTTAAATATAGATAATAATAAGGATTGGATTGCAAAAGGTGCAAATAATAATAATAATAAGGGATTTCTTTCCACCACCACTTATATCCTTGCCTTCTACGTGGAGGAACCAGAAAAAGGAGAAGGGAGAAAAGGAAAAGAAGAAGAAGTTGATTGGGTTAGGGTTTTTGGATCAATTCCTTTTATTCAAGATCAAATTCTTTTAAGCCTAACCTCTTCGTACAATAATTTTTTATCCCTAATTTCATCTTGATTATGATTATTTTGAAGGGTTTTGTCCTTGCAAATGATATCAACTTCATTGAACTATAAAGTTATTAATGTGGAATGATCAAGATTCTAACCTATCTACCTTGTTTTAGCTATAATTTTTTTGTACTGAATTTTGATTTTGGCAAAACTTGATCATTTGAAAACTAGACTCATACATATTTCTTTTAATACTTTACTTAAAAGATTTAGAGTTTAAATCTCTATCTAAATATTTGTTCCAATTGAACAATTAGATTCTGCAAAATAGGGATAATATTTCAAACATTTCTATACTAAATTGCTTGTAACTTTTTATTAGAAACTAATATATACAAAACTTGATCTAAAACTAGACTGATATATCTTTCTTTCCGTACCTTGAAAGATTTGGACGGTAAATCTTTGTCCAAACATCTGTTTCAATTGGCCCTTCCAATTCTACAAAACAAGAATAACATTTTTTGATCTTTCGATACTAAATTGCTTGTTATTCTATGTGAAAAACTTTAATTTGTACGAAACTTAATTCATCTAAAAGTAGACTTATATATCTTTCCAATAATATCTTTCTTAAATAAATTAGATCATGATTAATTATTCAAATGATTCATGCAATACGCCTTACAAATTCTGCTAGAACAAAATTATTGTCAATTTTACCTATACTTGTTTCTATCTCTTTGAATTTGAATTCACCTAGATTTTTTCCTTTAATTGAGCCTTATGTGATTACTTTAAACTCTGGTATCTCTTGTCATTGATTCTTATCATATCTGAATGCATTATACAAAAGTTTATGTTACCTCATATTGTTTCATATAGGCACATATATATTTTTCTTGTTTCATATGTGCTTCCTATGCATGCTAAAGTTTTTGCTCATAGTATTCTTTTGTACTCTAATATTTGTGGAATAATGTAAACCTTTACTAGAAATTGAAAAGGGAATATGTATAGAGCTTGTGATGCTCTTGCCAACCCCCTATAACTTTATTTAGACGTTAGTTGATGGAGCTCGTAAACGTGGGAGATTTATGTTAATGATCATCCATAAATGGATAAACCATATTATGTTATGATCTCACTTCACCCTCTATGTCTTTTGACAAGTTATCCAGAATATTATTCATGTGTTCCTACGTGCTCTTTGGATATGAATGAAATGAATACAATATCAAATATGACACATGAACTTATGTTTTTCTTATATTCTTTTGACATGCTCCTAAATATTCATTACTTAATTGATATGCTCCTAAATGTTCTTAATATGCTCCTAAATACTCTTTACTTTATTGTCATAAATAAAGTATGTTTCTAATGAAATAAAATTTATGATTTTTGCATCTAATGAAATGACATATATGAATTCTTGTATCACTACCTTGCACTTTAACATTAAGACCGTATGAAATACCATTTCTCACTATGGATATGTTAATCGATTGATATGCTTTATAGTTTATTCTATTATATAAATTTTTCAGACTAGCTTATCATTCGTTGAAATGTTAGGATTACGTTGAGACAATAAAAAGTTAAAAGATTTTGGACAAGTCTTTGTTGGTTGACATATTATTGTTGTATAAGTACATTTTGCTTGTAATGAAATATTGTCAACAAAACTAAATTGATGTATCTTGTAAAGGTTAAAAAACCTTTTATGTTTGAAATTTTAGAATGTTAAGTTATAATTTTATGACGGTATGAACTTATAATAAATGTTTGATTTTGTGATTGTGTAAACTTTTACATTTATGGATTTATAAATGGTGGTTTATGATTTTTTTTAAGTTGGTCTTGGGTTTTATAAATTATCGAGTGATGCAATGTATGATTATAAATTACCTAGGTTTTATAGATGTGAATAATGTTTGAATGTTTTTCAATGTCCTCAAATATTCTTTAAGATCTTGGGTTTGGATTGTCTACGAATTATAATATTTTTAATTTAAGATAGGTTCACACCTCTTAAATATATTGATTTGGAGTGTCGATAAGTGCATCGCAAGCTCTATACATATTTTTCTTTTTCATTTCTAACAAAAGTTCACATTATCCCACAACCACCAAAGTACAAAAAGGATATTATAAGTAAAAATTTAACATATATAAGAAGCACAATATAAGGCAATATAAACCTTTGTATAATGCATTCAGATATAATAAAAATTAATAACAAGAGATACCAAAATTTAAATCAATCACGTAAGACTCGATTAGGAGAAAAATTGAGAGAAAAATTCTAGATGAATTAAAATTCAAAAAGATAAAAATAATAATAAGTAAACTTAGTAATAATTTTATTCTGGTATAATCTGTAAGGCACATTACATAAATTATTTGAACAGTCAATAATGCTTCAATTTACATAAGAAAGATATCATTAGAAAGATATATAAGTCAACTTTTAGATAAATTATGTTTCATACGAATTAGCGTTTCCATAAAGAATTATAAATAATTTAGTATCGAAAGGTCAGAAAATATTATCTTTGTTTTGCAGAATCAAAGGGTCAATTAAAATATATATTTGGGCAGAAATTTGCAATCCAAATATTTCAAGTAAGGTATTAAAAGATATATATGCAAGTCCAGTTTGAAATGAATTAAGTTTTGTATGTATTAGAATTTCCAATAGAAAATTATAAGCAATTTAGTACAGAGAGATCCAAAAATATTGTCCCTGTTTTATAGAATCCAAGTGATCAATTTGAACAATGTTTGAAAAGGGATCTGAACTTTAAATTTTACAAGTATTGAAAGAAAGACATTCTAAGTCTAGTTTTCAAAGGATCAAGTTTTACCCAAATCAAAATTCAATATCAAAAGCTATAACTAAAACAATGCAGATAAATCAAAATCTTGATCATTCCATATTAACAACTTTATAACTCAATGAGGTTGATATCATTTTGCAAAACCCAAACCATTCAAGATACTCCAAATCAAAATAAAAACAAGGATAAAAATTATTCTAGGAAAGGTTAGAACACTTGCATTAGAAGGACCAAACCCTTAAAAATACTCAAAATTAAGATGAAATCAAGGATAAAAATTATTGTAGGATGGAGCTAGAACACTTGGCTTAAAAGAATTTGATCCCGAATAATATGAATTGATCTAAAAACCCCAAGTCAAATCAAACTTCCTCTTCTTTTCCTTCTCTCTTCTCCCTTCTCCTTCCACTAAATGTAGCTTCCTTTAGTTCCTTCAAGAATGTAAGAGGGCGGTGGGAGATCTTTTATTATTATTTTTTACACCTTTTATAATTTAATCCTTGTAATTATCTATATTTATAAATAAGTCTTCATATTATAAATAGGTCATTATAAATAATTCAAAAATAAGAAATATTTTAATCGCTCCTTCTTAAAAGAAAATTTTAGTCCTATAAATTGTCATAACTCAATCGATAAAAATGAGCCTAAGCTTTTTTTTCATATCCTCGTCTAGCTCATAGTTTCATCAATAAAATAATGCTTCCAAGTCATTTTAATTAAAAAAATAATTCTATTTCTTAAGATTGTTTCTTTTTTATTAATGATCTAAGTAGGCTCTTCCACATAAAATAAATCCTTATCGATTATAATTAGCTTATACTTAATGATATGAGAGGGATCCAATATATACTTTTTTAGTATTGAAGCATGAAATACGGATATGACACAAGGATGGTGGTAAAGCAATCTGATAAGCAACAGAACTGATTCTCTCAATGACCTCAAAAGGTCCAACAAATCTAGAGCTAAACTTTCCTTTCTTCCTAAATATTACAACGCCCTTAGAAGAAGAGACATTTAAGAATACAAAATCTCATACTTGAAACTCAATATCTCTTCTTCTATTGTCAGCATAGCTCTTTTGATGACTTTGAGTAGTCTTTAATCTTTTCTTACAACTTAAATTTTATCAATAGTCTCTTGTACCTTGTCGAGTGCTAACAACTTTTTATCACTAACTTCTTCCCAACTTATAGGCATTTTATACTTTCACCCATATAAAACTTCATAAAGAGCTATATGAATGCTTGAATAATAACTATTATTAGTGAACTCAATAAGAGAAATATCTTTATCATATTCATCTTCCAATCCATAACAAAGGCTTTAAATAAATTCTTAAGTATTTGACTTGTTATTTCTAATTGACTATCAATTTCAGAGTAATAAGCAATGGTAAACTTAACTTTAGTGCCCATAGATTCTTATAATCTTTTTCATAATTTAAAAAAAATCTAAAGTTCCATGATCTTCTTTGGAACAACTGGAAGTCATATTATTTCATTAATATATATGTCTGCCTATAAATCTATCAAAAGAATAAGTCATATTGATAGATAAAAAAGTGTAGATATGATTAACCTATCAATGATGATCCACATAGCATTATGCTTTCTAGAAGTCTATGGTAAACCTAAAATAAAGTCCATAGTAACACATTCTCATTTCCATTCAAGAACATCTAAAAGTTACAACGAACCTCCAACCGTTTGATGTTCTATTTTGATTTGTTGGCAACTCAAACATTTTAAAACATAACTTGCAATTTCTTTCTTACACCTTTCCACTTATAATGACTTTTGAGATATCTTAGCGCTATGAAGATGCATGGTATTCTTAGAATTATGATCTTCTTCTAAGATTTAGTTTTTGATATCTGGATCATTAGGAATGCATACTCTATCCCTAAATCTCAATAGGTCATCATATGAAACCTGAAAATTAAGCTTCAATCCATTTTTCACTTTATATCTTAAGTATATTAAACGTGAATCTTGTAGTTATCATTCTTTAATTTATTGAATGAGATTAGATTGAATCTATACAAAGGTTATCAATATCATTGAGTCTCGTACTTTCCTCGTAACATTCAAGTCATAATTTTTTTCCAATAACTTTCATTGTTTCACAACCAAACTAATGACAAAACTTATAAATTTCTTACTAGGTGAATCAACTACAACACTAGCTTTATCTGGATGATAATGAATGGTGCAATCATAATCCTTTAAAGTTTCTCTAATGTGAGATTTGGTTGATTGATGAAAATTATTTTTTGTCCAGAATGAATATTATTATTTATCCACAATCAAAACCCAAGATCTAAAATAATAGTTGAGGACACTTAAAAGCATTCAGACATTATTTATATCCAAAAAAACCTATGCAGTTTATAATCATACACCACATCATTCAAAAATTTATGAAACACAAGGCTAATTAAAAAATCATTAACCACCACTTACAAACCCACAAGTGTAAGAATTTATACAATCACAAAATCAACCATTTACCACAAGCTCATATCATTGTAAAATTATAACTTAGTATTCTAAAATTTCAAACATGAGAGGTCTTTTAAACTTTTACAAGATACATCAATTCAGATTTGTTGAAAACATTTTATTATAAGCAAAATGTACTTATACAACATCATATCAATCATCGAAGACTTGCCAAAACTTTCTAGCATTCCACTACCTCAACCCTAATCCTAACATTTCAATGAGTAATAAGCTAATATGAGAAATTTATATAACAATAGGGTGAGTTACAAAGCTCAACAAGTGACTAATATGTCCACGACGAGAGACAGTAGTTCACATGGCCTTAATGTCAAGATGCAAGATAGGGATACAAGAATTCATAGATGTCATTTCATTAGATACAAGAATCTCAAATGTCATTTTATTATAAACATCCTCGTTCATAACAATGGAGTAAAGAGTATTTAAGAGCATATTAATAATGTAAGAATATTTAAGAGCATATCAATAAAGTAACAAACATTTAAGAGCATATCTATAGCGTAAAAAAATATTTAGGAGCATGTCAAGAGAACAAACAAGAAACATAAGATTAAGTGTCATATTTGACATTGCATTCAATTCATTCATATCCAAAGAATATATCTGAACACAAACAATATTTTAAATAACATATAAAAATAACACAAAGTGTGAAGTAGGATCATAACATAATATAGTCCATCTATTTCTAAATAACTATTAACATGTCTCCCACGTCTAGGAGCTTCATCCACCCATGTTTGGATGAAATCATGGGGAGTCGACAAGAGTATACTCTATACATAACTCTCTTTTTCATTTTTTGTAAAGGTTCACATTATCCTACAAACACTAAAGTACAAAAAAAATATTGAGCAAGAAATTTAACATGTGTAGAAAGCACATGTGAAACAACAAAAACATATATATGATTATATGAAATAATATAAAGCAACATAAACTTTGGCATAATGCATTCAGATATGATAAGAATCAATAACAAAAGATACCAGAGTTCAAAGTAATCACACAAGGTTGAATTGAGAAAAAAATTTTAGTGGTATTCAAATTCAATGAGATAAAAACAAAAATAGGTAAAATTGATAATAATTTTTTTTTGTCAGAATCTATGAGACACATTACACAAATCATTTGAACTATCAATCATTCTCTAATTTACTCAAGAAAGATATTATTTGAAAGATATATATGTCCACTATAAGATGAAACAAGCTTTGCATAAATTAAAATTTGCAACAAGGAGTTACAAGCAATTTAGTATAGAAATGTTAGAAAATACTATCCCTATTTTGCAGAAGCCGAAGCATCAATTAAAATAGATATTTAGGCAAGCATTTATAATCCAAATCTTTCAAGTAAGGTACCGAAAGAAAAATATACAATTCTAGTTTTAGATGAAGCAAATTTTGCATATGTTAAAGTTTCCAATAGAAAATTACAAGCAATTTAGTACAAAGAGGTCCGAAAATAGTTCCTATTTTGCATAATCCAAGTGATCAATTAGAACAAATATTTGGAGAGAGATTTGAATTCTAAATCTTTCAAGGTATTGAAAGAAATATATACAAGTCTAGTTTTCACAAGATCAAGTTTTACCCAAATCAAGATTCAATACAAAAAATTATAGCTAAAACAAGGCAAATAAGTCAGAATCTCGAACATTTCAAATGAACAACTTTATAACTCCACGACGTTGATATCATTTTCAAGGACAAAACCTTTCAAAATACTCATAATTAAGATAAAATTAAGGATAAAAATTGCTATAGGTAGAGGTTAGAACACTTGCCTTAGAAGAATTTAAGTCAAATCAACTTTCTCATCTTTTCTTTCTTTTCCCTTCTCCCTTCTCTTCCACCAAACGGAGCCTCCTTTAGTTTCTTCGAGAAGTCAGAGATCTAAGAGGCGATGGGAACAAACCCTTTTTATTGTTGTTGTTATTATTGTTATTATTGTTGAATATTTTATAATTTAATCCTTGTAATTATTTATATTTAAATAAGTCCTCACATTATAATTAGGTTCTTATCAATAATTAAAAAAATAAGAAATATTATGTTCTCCTCCCTCCTTAAAAGAAAATTTTAATCTTTTAAATTATCATATCTCAATCGATAAAAAGATGATGATACACTTTTTTTCATTTCCTCCTCTAGCACCTAATTAGTTTCATCAATAGAATGATGCTTCCAAATCACTTTTATTAGAGAAATGATCATATATATTAGGATCTTTTATTTTCTTATCAATGATCTGAATGAGTTTTGAGTTTTCCACATAAGACAAAACCTTTTCGATCATAATTGACTCATACTTAATGATATGAGTGAGATCCGATATATATTTAGAATCTAAGCATTGAAATATGAAGTACATCATGGATATGACATAGGGATAGTAGCAAAGCAATCCTATAAGCAACATAATTGATTCTCTAAATGACCTCAAAAGGTCCAACAAATCTAGGGCTTAACTATCTTTTTTTCCCAGATTTTATCACGCCCTTAGAAGGGAAGACCTTCAAAAATACAAAATCTCCTACTTGAAACTCAATATTTCTTTTTCTTTTATCAACATAGCTCTTTTGACAACTTTGAGCGGTTTTTAATCTTTTTCTTATAACTTGAATTTTCTCGATAGTCTCTTGTATTTTGTCGGGTGATAACAACTTTCTATTACTAACATTTTTTCAACATATAAGCGTTATGCACTTTCGCCCATATAAAGCTTCATAAGAAGACATTTAAATGCTTAAATGATAATTATT
Source organism: Musa schizocarpa (assembly GCA_900464855.2). NCBI lineage: Eukaryota > Viridiplantae > Streptophyta > Magnoliopsida > Zingiberales > Musaceae > Musa > Musa schizocarpa. The sequence continues at coordinate 1,042,376 of LS990916.1, forward strand.
ATTGTAAATGAACTCAATAAGAGAAATATCTTCATTCTATTCATCTTCCAATCCATAATATAGGCTTTAAGCAAATCTCAAATGTTTAAATTGTTCTTTCTAATTGACTATCGATTTGAGGGTGATAAGCAATGCTACACTTAACTTTAGTGCCCATAGATTTATATAATCTTCTCCATAATCTAGAAATAAATTTGGAGTCTCTGTTAGAGATGATCGAAACACCATGAAGTTTTATTATTTCATCAATATATATGTTTGCAAGTCTATCAAGAGAATAAGTCATACTGATAGGTAAAAAATATACTGATTTGGTTAGCCTATCATTGATGACCCAAATAACATTATGCTTTCTAGAAGTTCTTGGTAAGCCTGAAACAAAGTCTATAATAACACATTCTCATTTCCATTCAAGAACATCTAATGGTTACAACAAACCTCCTGATCTTTTTTATGTTCTATTTTGATTTGCTGATAAGTCAAACACTTTGAAATATAATTTGTAATTTTCTTTTTCATGTATTTCCACCAATGACTTTTAAGATCTCTATATATCTTAGTGTTACTAAGATGCATGATAATGAATGGTGCAATCATAATCCTTTATAAGTTATATCTATCTCCGCTGCCTCATATTTAATTTTTTTTTGAGTAAAACTATACTTTAAACTCTTGTGGTTAGTAAATATTTCAAATGTTCGCCCATATAAGTAATGTCTCTAAATCTTCAAAGTAAAAATAATTATTACTAATTCCTAATAATGAGTTGGATAATTCTGTTCATAAATTTTTAATTATTTAGAAGCATAAGTAATTACTTTCCCATCTTATATCAAAACACAACCAAGATCCTGGAAGAATTTGTATAAACTACAAATTTATTATTACCACTTCGAATAGTGAGAATAGAGGCATTAGTCAATCTTCCTTTTAACTCTTGAAAACTTCATTCACAATCTTCACCCTATTCAAATTTCACATGGGCTAGTTTGGTGAGAGGACTAACAATTTGAGAGAACCCCTCCACAAATCTCTTATAGTAACCTGCCATGCCCAAAAAAACTTCTAACTCCTATCACATTCATTAGTACTTCTCATTTAACTACCACTTTCACTTTCTTTAGATCAACAAAGATACATTTCCTATAAATGACCTAAGAAGGTAACTTAATTCAATCAAAACTTATATTTGCCAAAATTCACATAATCCATTGTTCTACCACCAATGGATTAGGTTTACCACTGAAACAAGGAAAACTAAACTTCTTAAATTGTTCTATTCCCAATCCAATTTGATTTAATGTCCCTACTTCATCGTTTCTTCCTTGTTGAAATTATTGTTGCATTACATTTGATATAATATCAAGAGTTCTCGTAATCTTACCCAATTGATAAGAATAAGATGAAGTTGAAGAACCAAATGACCTGGTTATTCTAGTTTTCTAAAAGACATCAAAAGTATATAAGTTACTAAACCTCAAGATATATTGCACACTTAGCATATAAAGTATCTCAGCAATCCTCAAATCTAATAGCACAATGTCAACATATGCTTGGATCTTTAAAGCTGATATATAAATTTTTATTGTTAGCCTTAGTTCCCTTTCAAATTTCTTTACCATCATAGGTTCATCAATAGTTATAGTAGGAAATTTGAAAAGCTCAATGAATTTAGCTACATAAAGAGCCTTGTTATTGATGAAAATTTCTCTTTTGATGTCTTTTGGGAAGCTAGAATAACGAAACCATCTGATTCTCCAATTGCATCTTCTTCTTATCAATTGAGTGAGATTATGAAAACTTTCGAGACTATCAAGTATGATGCAACAACAACTACAACAAGGAAGAAATGATAAAGCAAAGACATCAACTCAAACTAGATTGGGAATAGAACAATTTAATAAGCTTAATCCTATCTATTTTAGAGAAATATTTAATGTTATAAATTATCCTGATGATTAGAAGGTTTCTTTTGCCACCTTTATATTTGAATGAGAGGCTAAGTAATGGTGAAGAACAATAAAGAAAATTTCTAAAATTAGACATGACCCTATCAATTGGAATATATTTGTAGGAAAGTTGAATGATTAGTACTTCCAAGATTGTATCAAAGAACAAAAAGAATTGATGTTCTTAAATCTTATCCAAGGGAATATGATATTAGTAAAATATGAAGCTAAATTCATTGAGTTTTTCTAATTTACTACCCATATAACTGATGATAAATCTAAAAAGACAGATTTTAAAAGGGTTTAAGACCAACAATAAAAAATCAGATATAAGCTTTAAAGCTCTTAGCATATACTGATGTGATAAACAGAGTTATGATAATCAAAAGAGCCAATGAAGATATTCAAGAGATCAGAGGCAAGAATGACAAGGATAAATTTACCAACAAAAATAAAAGAGAAAATGAATCAGAAAATAGTAATAAAAAAGTTAAGACATCTCTATTTGAAAAAGAAAAGACATAACAAAAGACTTAATCACGTGCACAATGAGTTAAATCACAAAACAAATCAATGTTTTCGAGTGATTGAAACCTATTTTACATGTAAAAAGTTTAAAGTAAAAGATTACCCTCTAAATAAGAAGAAAGAGTCACTACCTCATCGGTCATCCACCCATGCTAGAATATATGCTATCACCGAATAGAATTCTAGAATTTCTAAGTTTGAAAGTATTATTCATATTTCTAATAGAAATATAAAAAAATTTGCTGGACCCTAATTTCAATTTATCCTTTGTTTCATAATATTTTACTTATCACCTAGGTATTCAACCTAAATCATTGGATTATATACTATATATAACTACGATCGTAGGGATTCTTTGATAACAAATTTAATCTATCCATCATATTTGATTTTTACTAGAGAACATAAACTTTTTACTAATTTGATTCTCTTAAAAATTTAAGATTTTAATATATACTTAATATGAATTAGTTATCTTCCTATCTATCTATCGTCCTAATATAGATTATTATATATTATAGAGAGAAGCCGGAGAGTCTTACCCGTCTATGTTAGGATAACCAAGTGTGAAAGCTTGGTCATCCTTACTAATTAGCGCACGTTTGAGAAGGTCGCTTCTCCCGACTACCAAAATTTGGCTGGGTAGAACTCACTCACCGTCGCAACTGGCTCCGAAGCCTTTGATTCTACTGCAGCTAGAGTCCTCCTGCAGGTGAGTTTCTAGCATAACTATAACATACAGTAAATAATTCTTTTTTTTTTAATTAAGAAAGAAAGATATTTAGACCTACTTCTTTTTAGGATCCTCGATAATTGCAGGAGATGATGCCCATAGGAAATATAGAGAAGGGTATGGCAGCATAAAAGTGTTAAACTATGACCCGCTAAGGGGGCAGTATTCTCTCTTTAAGTTTAATTTAGTTTCCGCTAAGGGCAGGGGATTTGGAGGAACTTCCCTGAAGTGTACCTCGACGCGATTTCAGACCTTCCTTTTGAGAGTATCTGCTCCATTCGGGATCATCCTCCTCTAGTAAGACGTCTGCATTGGTCTCCAGGGCTTCATTAGAAGGAGCATGGAAAACTTCTGCTACCCGGGAGACTAAGTCTTCAAAGAGTTCGATCCTCTCGCTCCACCGCCGGAGCTTTGCGTTTGGATGAATCAGACAGAATCTTCAACTGCGAAGCAAATCGAGGTGGGTAGCTCCTGTGTGAAGATCTTCAGTTGGTTGCAGTTGACGCCGCTAGCGATCTAGCCCTCCACTTCCATGTCTCTCTCGTTCTCACGGGGGGGCGGCCGTGTGGTATGAAATTTTTGGGGGAGAAGCGGCGGCGTTAGGGTTCTCAGCGTCCACCGTGGTTGGATCAGCTTCAGCTTGAGTCATCTCCAGACCTGGCAAGTCCGTAGATGAGGCTTGGACTTGAGTGTGATCGAAGCTGTTCGTTGGGTCGGGGGTGGAGCTGCAGGCCGGTCCATTGGCCGTCGACCCATGTCAAGGATGAGTCGCCGCAGTGGGAAAAGACCGTTGCAGTGGCATCCGGCTCATCGCAGACTTCCCTGCCAGGCGTGCTCCATTAACCTGCAGAGCATTAAATGCTCGTTTCGTCCCTCGGTTTCGCTCGCATGATCCGATCGTTGTTGGGTCGGGCATGATCCCTTCCCTCCGATCCATCCTGCATGGTGGGTTTAGATCCGGTCCCTTCCGGGCCCTTAATATTCTCATTTGTTGTTTGGGGGTGGATCGGGAGAAGGATCTTTGGGTTGGGGCTTGCCTCTTTTCTAGGCCGTTATCTACGGCGTGTACAACTCATCTTTCTTCTCCGTTTCAACCCGGGGAACTCGTTTGGTTGCCGGACTATTGCTGGACTTGTGGTTGACAGAGACCGATCCGGGCATCTCTCAGCTTTGTGCCCGACTCTCCGACACAGAAACTAGGAAGATTCTCATAGGCGACATTTCGAAAGAAGAAGATTTTTTTGTTTTCGCCTTAACTTAGATTGCTTGAAAAAGAGAGGAAGATAGATCAAACAAAATGCAAACTCTAACTAACTTTCTCTCTCTCTCCCCTAAGGTAATCTCATCGATTTTAAGAAGTTTCGAAAGTTTTCCTTGCATTGGATCATATTCAGACCTTGTTCACTCCAAGAATAAGCTGATAAGATAAAAAAGAGAAATACATTTTTTATACGAATAAATCATAATATATAGCAGAATTAAATTAAAATTACAATCAAACAAGATATCAAGATTTACGTAGAAAATCTTTCGAACATAAAGGGTAAAAATCACAGGATAAACCAGAGATAATCCATTATAATAATAATGAAAATATAAATCTCAGAATTTTTTATTACCCAAAACCTAAGCAATAATCTCAAGAGAATAACTGAGATACAAGAATTACGTCATTATGCACAATATCTAAATTCTCCCCAAGTAATCATAGTAAGAATCTACTGTATATCTGATTTAACCTAAGATGAGAATATTGCCCGAATGATTAAGAATAGTCTTTCTGTGTTGTCCTTCTCTTCGTCCCTTTCCTTCTCTTGTTTTTTCTATCCTTTTCTCTTCTTTTTCGAATCAAGTTGTTGTTGTAGTTTTCTACCTCTGTTGCTATAGTTTTCTGCCTTGTTGCTATAGTATTTCTCCCAATTTTTCGTAGCTACCGCACCCCCCTTTATTAGATCTAGGGTTAGATTAAAAGGGAGATGGGCTATCAAAGCCCACTATGAGCTAAACTCATGGGCTATCAACCCAACAACCTCCCCTTTAACCCATAAGGGAGGTTTTCTCATGACTTTTCAATGTGAAGTCATGTCAATCGGTTGTCAGCATATCTTTTGCCTTTCTTTTGGTAAGATTTTTGTTAACATGTCTACTTCATTGTCATATGTGTGAATTTTCTGAAGCTGCAAATGCTTCTCTTCAAGTACATTTCGAATCCAATGGTATCTGATATCTATTTGCTTTGACTTGGAATGAAAAGTTTAGTTTTACACAAATGGATGACACTCTAGCTATTACAACTCACCGTATAGTTTTCCTGTTTCAGCCCTAATTCTTGTAAAAATTCTTTCATCTGTAACATTTCTTTGTAAACCTCTATAGCAACAATATATTTTGCCTTTGTGGTAGAGAGAGCAATACACTTTTGTAATCTGGATTACCATGACACAATTACTCCTACAAAAGTAAGTACAAAACCTGATGTGAATTTTCTTATATTTATATCTCTTGACATATCTGCATCTATGTAACCTATCAACACACATGGTCCACCTCCAAAGCTTAAACAAACTTTAGAGCTCCCTCTGAAATATCTAAAGATCTACTTCACTACTATCCAGTGCTCTTTGCTTGAATTTGCAAGAAATCTACTAATAACACCCACTATATATACGATGTTCAGCCTCGTATATATCATTATATACATTAAACTTCCAACTACTAAAGCATAAGGAACCTTTTACATTTTCTCCTTCTCCTCATCACTTGACGGACTCTTTTCTAAGCATAACTTGAAGTGACATGCAAGAGGAGATCCAACTAGCTTTGTACTGCTCATATTGAACCTTTCCATTACCTTCTTGATATATTTCTCTTATAACGACCAAATCTTCTTATTTTTTCTATCACGGGAAATCTGCATGCTCAATATTTGCTTTGCTGGCCCTATGTCCTTAATTGCAAAAGACTCACTTAGTTTCTTCTTTAACCTGTCAATTATAGACATATTTCCCAAGGATAAACATGTCATCAACATAAAGTAAAAGTATAATAAAATTCTCACTAAACCATTTAATGTGCATACAATGATCTGAAGTCGTTCTTTTGTATCCATTTTTTATCATAAATGAATCAAACTTTCTGTACCACTATCTTGGAACTTGCTTTAGCTCATACAAGCTCTTCCTCAACTTACAAACAAAGTTATCTTTACGTTTGACTTTGAAGCCTTCTAGTTGTTCAATAAAAATTTTCTCCTCCAAATTACCGTGAAGGAAAGTTGTCTTCACATCTAACTACTCAACCTCCAAGTCCTAGCTAGCAGCAATATCAAGAGCAACACGGATAGAAGACATTTTAACAACAAGAGAAAAAATCTCTTCAAAGTCAATACATTTCCTTTGACCAAAACCTTTCACAACCGATCTAGCTTTGTACTTTGGTTGAGAACAATATTCTTGAGTCTTCAACCTGAAAACATGCTTATTCTTCAAAGCCTTCGTTCCCTTTGGTAATTGCATCAAATCATATATGTGGTTCTTTTGTAGAGCATCCATCTCTTCCTACATAGCAACTAACTATTTCTTTTTCTGTTTACTTTCAACTACTTTCTGGTAACTCTTTGGTTCACCTGCATCAATAAGCATCACATACTCATATGTAGAGTATCTTCTAGAAGGTTGGCGTTGTCTAGAAGGTTCTACGGGAAGTTGCTCCTCAATTTCTTCTTGCTTAATATGTCCTGTAGGTAGATCAATATCAGGTTCTACACCATCTTCCTGCACATCTCCCCCATCACCTGATATACTAGAGGAATAACTATGTCATAATTTGCTAATCCTTCTGTAGAAGTCTTGACTTGTACCTTATTCTTCAAATTCTCAAATGTTTGATTCTCAAAGAAGACCACATCTTTGCCTCTAAACACTTTTTGCTTTTCTAGATCCCAAAACCTATAATCAAACTGATCATGTGAGTAGCCAAGAAAAATATATTCTTTTGTTTTACCATCCAACTTGGATCTTTTATTGTTTAGAACATGTTCAAATGCACGACAACTAAACACTCTCAAATGCTTGTAGGAAATATCTTTTCCTAACTATATATGCTCTGCAACATCACTATCTAGAGCTGCATATGGTGACAAGTTGATCACATCAACTATAATCCTCAAAATCTTATCCTAAAACTTTTTAGGTAGCTTGGCCCGTGAAAGCATACATCTAATCTTTTTTATGATGGTGCAGTTCATCCTCTCTATAATAGCATTATGTTGAGATGTACCAGGAACTATCATATCATGTTAGATGTCATATGACATGTAATAATCATTAAATAATTCTATGTACTCACCACCATTATCTAATCTTATGTATTTTAATTGCCTTTTTGTCTCCAACTCTAGTATGAAGCTCTTTGAAGACATTAATAACCTGATCTTTGGTCTTCATAGCATAGGCCCAAACTTTTCTGGAAAAATCATATATAAAAGTAACAAAATAAAGTGCACCATTGATACCAAAAACATTAATAGATCCACCAGGAGTTTTTGTCCTCAAAGGACTATATACATCTGTATAAACATGGTCTAAGACATGTATTTTTTTAGATAAAGCAAGACTAGCAAATGAAACTCTATGTTGTTTACCAACCAAACAATAAATACAAGGGTTCAGACATGTACCTCTGAGGTTTGACAATACTTCTATTTTGGAAAGAGCTTACAGCCCCTTCTTGCTCATGTATCCCAATTGCCTATGCTATAACTTCATGCTGAAGTTTGTCTCTGTAGCATTTAATTGTTTACCACAAGCTTTGGTCTATAACTTATACAAAGTGTGATATTTCTTTCCTTTGTGAAATCAGCTATCATAATCTTCATCATCTAGTTTTCCAACTGAAATTAAATTCAACCTTAAGTCAATCACATGCCTCACATCCTTAAGCACCAACTTACAACCAAGGTTGGTCTTTATGTGGATATCACCCATGAGAATGATGTTTGCCGTGCCATAGTTGCCCATCTTGACAACACCAAAATTTTCAAACCTATTCGTAGCAAAAAAACTCTCTTCGTAATGTAGCATGATAAGAAGCACCTGTGTTAATCACCCACTTAAAATCCTGACACACATAATAAAAAATATCATCAGTATGAGACAAAATCAAATAATCACCATCGTGCACTATAGTTGTAATATTATCTTTTGACTTTGTAGGCTCCACTTCTTTTCCCTTCTACTTACTCTTCTTAGGTTGCTTGCATTGATTCTTGTAATGTCCTTTCTCACCACAATTATAGCAAACAATATATTTTCTTGATCTTAATTTGCTTCTATCTATATGTGAACTGCTTATATCTTTTGACTTTGACCTTTCTCTATTCTCTGAGATAAGTGCCTATGAATCATTATGAGATGTTGCTGAATTCTTTCTTCTCAACTTCTCATTCAACAAACTGCTTGTTACTTGACTCATGGTGACAACACCATCTGACGTAAAATTACTGAGGGAAACTACTAGTGTCTCCCAACTTTCTAGCAAAGAACTGAGAAGTGACAATGCTTGCAACTCATCATCAAGACATTTTCATAGAAGATAACTGATTAGTGATACTCTATTTTTCATTTAAATGCTCAACAATAGAAGCACTCTCTTTATATTTCAGGTTCACAAGTTTTCTGATCAAGAAAGCTTTGTTACCAATTGTTTTTCTTTCATGGAGACCTTTCAACTTTTTTCAAAGAGAATATGCAGAACTTTCAGTAGAAACATGGTGAAAGACACTATCATCGAGCCACTATTGAATAAACTCAATTATTTTTCAGTCTAACTTCTTCCACTCATCATTTGTTATAGTTGTGGGTTTTGTACTATCCCATTATAAAGGTCCATACGAATATTTGTAATACAAGAGATCTTTTATTCTTGGTTTCCATATCATCCAGTTTTTTCCATTCAAGCTAATCATGCGAGAAACACTACTGGCCTCCATGTTCGAACATTAAAAAATTAAATCACCAAACCCTGCTCTGATACCAATTGATGAGATAAAAAGATAACAAACTTTTGCATATGAACAATGACAAGCAGGCCGTAACACATAGTATAATTAAATGGAAATCATAATTAAACATGATACCAAGATTTACGTGGAAAATCTCTCCAATGTGAAGGATAAAAACCATGAGGCAAATCAGAGATAATCTACTATAATAATAATAAAAAATATAAATCTCAAAGTCTTTTGCCTAAAACCCAAGCAACAATCTCAAGAGAATAATTGGGATATAAGGATTAAGTCACTATGCATAATATCCAAATTCTCCCCAAGTAATCATAACAAAAATCTACTATAGATTTGATCTAACCTAAGATAAAAACACTGCCTAGATAATTGCGAATAGTCTCTCTGCATTGTCTTTGTCTTTTTTCCTTTTCTTCTCTTTTTTTTGCCCATTTCTCCTCTTTTTTTAATTAAGTTGCTGCTGGAGTTTTCTGCCTTGTTGCTGTTGTATTTCTCCTAATTTTTCGCAACCACCACACCCCTCTTATTAGATCTAGGGTTAGATTAAAAGGGAGGTGGGCTATGGGCTGAACTTGTGGGTTGTTAGCCCAACACATGGACCCAATTAAGATAAAATCCCTCTCCTCCTCTAACTGAAACTTGAAACAAAAAAATCCCATGATTAAATCTACTATTTAGACTACTTTCTTTAGTTCTAATAGTTTGGGGAGACTAGCATAATACATTCTAGAGTAGGGGTCTTACCGAAGAACTTCTCATAGAGGCTCGTCTTCCATGGCTGATGTGCACAATCAACTTCATCATTATTCAGGTCCAAGATCAATGTAGAGCTTGCTTTAATTCGTTGTATTTTCTCCTTAGGGCTAGATTAGGGTGCCAGGTATTAGTGCCTTGTGCTTCATGAAGAAGCATCACCCAAGAGAGGGGGTCCCTTTAAGGAGCTAACAAAAGGGGTAGTGATCGCTGCCTTGCATGATGTGGGCTCGGATGGCCCCGACAGGTCCCTAAAAGGGGGAGGAAGAGGCTCGGGGTCGTTTTGGGTGGGAGGCAGGAGGAAACCTTGCTAGGAGCAATCACCTTATCGCCAGGTACTTAGTTCTTGATTTGTTGATCCTTCAATGTTGTAGTTGGTTGACTTGGACTCGGTTGGCTTCAAATAAAGGAAAAGAAGTATAAACCGCTATAAGATGAGGCGATGATAGGAGAGGAGTGATGATGAGCGGCATAAGCCCTACCTTCCGTGTTTGTCGTGCTAGGCTGACAGCCCACGGGTTTAGCCCATAGCCCACCTCCCCTTTAATCTTATCCTAGATCTAATAAAAGAGTTGTGGTGGATGTGAAAAGAGGGAGAAAAACTACAACAACGAGGAAGAAAATTACAGTAGCAACTTAATTTAGAAAAGAGGAGAAAAGGGCAAAAAAACAAGAGAATAATTGTGATACAAGGACTATATCACTGTGCACAATATCCAAAATCTTCTCAAGTAATTACAACAAGAATCTATTATAGATCTAATCTAACCTGAGATGAGAATACTGCTTGGATGATTGAGAATAGTCTCTTTATGTTGTCCTTGTCTTCTTCCCTTTTCTTCTCTTATTTTTTTACCATTTTCTCCTCTTTTTTGAATCAAGTTGCTACTATAATTTTCTGCCTTGTTGCTATAGTTTGTCTTGTTGAATCTTCGATTTTGATGATGAAACCAATTGATAGTATTTATGATTTGATCTGCGTTTTGAGTGATGTAGGATGCTTCGATTAGGGAGAGACAATTAAAGCAGGAAGAATCATGTTGGGCCGAAGGAAAACATGTCTGAAGATTGGACGTTGGGTTAGAGGATCGGTCGACGTATCGACAAAAGGCTTTAGGCCATAGATTTGGGCATCGGGCCAAGAAGAGTGGATATTGTGCCAAGGATATCGGAGTTGTGGAGGTCAACTGGCCGATTGGGCAATAGGCCGTAAGAGAGAACGATGTGTCGAAGAATCGGACGAAGCGTCGATGGACCAATGACATGCCGGACAACATGATTTATGCAAGTCCCGGAGTCAAGAACGCGATTTCGTTGAGAGTTCATCGAAAGTTTGGAAGTCCGGACGTTCGTCGGATGTTCTACTGGAATTGACTAAGAAGTCCTGGAGCTTGCCAAAGAAGCTCATCGGAACTCGCCAAGAAGATCGTCGTGAAGTCCAGAAGCTTGCCAAGAGTCCGCCGGAACATTACTGAGAGATCATCGGAAGTTCACCGAAAGATCACCGGAAGAAACCAGACTTATTTTGCTTAGAATATATCTTAGGAATCATAGTTAGCACATAATTAGAGTTGGGATTGGGAGGTAATCCCATCAACTCTGTTAGGGGCCAACTGGGCCCGAAGTTGCATTGATTTGGGTCGGATTCAAGGCCCAACCAAGGTGCTGAAACCCTGGCCAACGGTGGCACTGCTTGGGAATAGCACCCCAGGAATTCTGGGCGTTGGTACCACCCAGGCTGGGTGGTGGTACCGTCGGTAGCAATGCTGTTAGTGGTGGTACCGCCCAACTACAGATCCTACGACGGTAGTACCACTTAGGAACGACAGTGGTACCGCCAATACCTAGGAAACCTAGGATGAGATCTTTTTAGGTTTCAAGTTTGAATCAACTTGAAGCCTATAAATACCCCTCTCATCCCTGGTTAACATACTCAAGCACAGAGAATTTAAAGAGGGAAAAACGCTGTTATAATCTCTTGTGAGAATCCTCCTCTTCTAGTTTAAGTGTTAGAATAGTTTGAGAGAGAAGTGAGTGCTTGTAAGGGTTGTCTCCTAAACCCGGTAAAAGGAGAAGATGGGTATAAGAAGGAGGTTGATCTTTACGTATTAAAGGAAGATCGATAGTGGATGCCGATGGCCTCGACAGAAGAGGAATCATAGTGGATGTAGGTCACGACGACCGAACCAATATAAATCGGTTTGCATTTTTGTTTTGCTATTTATCTTAACTGCAAACTGATTTTCTTGCTTTACATCAACTACACTTCCGTATGCTTTCAATTTAAAGATCTTTCCAAAATAGTTTTCATTGAAATCAGATTTTATCGTACGAAGGTTTTTCAAATCGACGTAATTTTTACCACTGCACTAATTCCCCACAACCACCAAACAACCCCCTTGTTGGGAAAATCTTTGGGGGCGACATCATATACGCAGCGGAAGAACAAGAAAACAAAATCCTTGATTCCCAAAGAGATGTTCATCGTCGTATGAAGATTGGTGCACAAAATCCGCGAAACTGAAAAAACTGCATATATAATAGATTGTGTTACATAGGAAGATCGTATATCCCTGTTTCCTTGTAAATCCTTAGGAGAGGGTGAAGGAGGTCAAGCGTCATCCTCTCTAGCGATGATCCACATAGCAGGGCTGCGATGACGCTCCTCAAAAACTCCAGGCCTGCTCTGAGGTGGAGAGAGGAAGGAGAATAGGAGATGCAAGCAAAGGCTCTAGCCTATGACGCTCTGAATCCCTCCTATTTATAGAGGTCCCCAATCAAACCCTAATGGATCCTCGCCTAGTGGGTATTGGATCTACATCCAATAACCCAAGCCTTTTAGATTAGTGGATCTCTATCCAATAATCTCTCATGGGCTCTTATTGGATCTCGTCCATGGGATCCAATAATTCAGTGGCTTATTGGATATCCAATAAGACAAGGGCTCCATCGGATATCTCATATCTGAATCTCTACTCATCGCAATGCCTACCATATGTGTGTGACCTTCTAGGCCCAATATCGAGCTGGCCGTGAGTCATACCTGTCAGAACTCCTTCTAACTCAGTAAATTATTATCTTTGTAATAATTCACTTGACTCATCGACTACAGACGTACTATGCCACTACGTCGTAGTCCCCAAACGATACAAGGGAATCCAATCCATTGGACTTGTCTGTCCCCAGTTACCGTGTACCTATAGTCCCTCATCCATCTAATATCCCAGAGACCGTATATCGAGCATGGTGCTATCAGACCCATACCGTTTCTACTTGAGTCTCGCTCTAATCGGATTCTCCCGAAGAACTCTTTCTCTCTTAACCTGAATGACCCTGGCCAGGGATTTGTCTGAGCAAGAACACATGAGATATTCCTCTCATGATGTCGAGAGTGGATAATCCTCTATTGACACTCAATAGCCCTCGTAAGGTCGACTACCACTCCCAATGATCAGCTGTACTAGATCTGGGACAGCCAAACCTATAAGTTTGGTATCAAAGAGTGGAGCACTCATACAGGACATCCTTGGTGTCTCAAGTCTAAGGACCAGATATACCACTAGGACTACGGAATCGTTGTTTGACAATAAGGCATCATCAACCATCCAGTATTCCTTAAGCGGATCAATCAGTGAATTTATTCTCCAATGAGCACCTGTATTGTATCCTTAGTGTCCCTACACGAGCAGCTATGAGACCAGCTGCATCCATCATATGGATGGGTATACAGCATATCAGTCTGTCCGGTTATCACGATGTCCCTCTCGAGTAATCTATGACCAGGATTATTTAGGATATGTGTTTAAAGGTGAATCGATCTCATTTTTTGTGATCTCATCACGATCCGATTCCCATTGCACAAATCCAAGGACATTACAATATATATATATGCATATATGCAATAATTATAAAGTAATATATGCCAAAATATAATAAGCAAAAAGATTCTGTATTAAGTCACACGTGCTATCACTCACGTGATTGGCTTGCTGGGCACCTATGACTAGCAATCTCCCACTTGACCTAAAGCCAATCACCTATGTGTCTGATCCCCATCAGACCCCTGTGATGCTCAAAGACAATCTGAGACAATGACTTTGTTAGTGGATCTACAATGTTATCTTCGGATGAAACTCTTTCCACTAGTACATCTCCTCGGGTTACAATCTCTCTGATAAGGTGGAACCTCCTCAGAATATGCTTAGATTTCTGATGAATTCGACTGCTCCTCCATTCAAGGTGTACACGTACCCCGAATTCGACTTGCTATCATCGACATCAGACTAAAAACTTGAGTCTGTGTAGCCTTTAACCTTAAGGCTACTACCTCCATATATTAGTAAAATATCCTTAGTCCTTCTTAAGTACTTAAGGATACACTTTGCTGCTTTCTAGTGCTCCAAACCTGGATCTGCCTAATACTTGCTCGTGACACTAAGAGCATGCGCTATATCAGGCCTAATACATAGCATGACATACATGATAGACCCTATTATTGAGGCATAAGGTATCATATCCATGTTTGCCCTTTCTTTTGGAGTCTTTGGGGACATACTCGTAGAAAGCAATATCCCATGTCTCATCGGTATGAGACATCTCTTAGAATTTTCCATGCCAAACCTTTTGACAATGGTTTCTATGTACTTGGACTGGGACAAGCCAAGCATCCTCTTGGATCTATTTCTATATATTCTAATCCTCAATATATAGGATACTTCCCCTAAGTCCTTCATGGAGAAGTGTCTAGATAGCCAAGCCTTTACTGTGGATAGCATTCCTACGTCATTCCTAATGATCAGGATGTCATTTACATATAATACCAAAAAGGTGATAGCGCTCCCACTTACCTTCCTGTACACATAAGGCTCATCTTCGTTCTTAACGAAGTCATAAGATCTGATTGCCTCATCAAATCTTATGTTCCAACTTCAGGAAGCTTGCTTTAGTCCATAAATGGATCTAAGCAACCTACACACCTTATCTGGGCAGTTTTTGGACTGGAATCCCTTAGGTTGCATCATATACACCTCCTCCTCGAGGTTCCTATTGAGGAATGTGATTTTCACATTCATCTGTCAGATCTCATAATCATAGTGTGCTGCAATAACCAATAGAATTCTGATGGATTTTAGCATTGTTACGGGTGAGAAGGTTTCGTCGTAGTCAACACCTTGCCTTTGACGATACCCCTTAGCCACTAGCCTTGCTTTATAGGACTCTACCTTTCCATCTACTCTGATCTTTTTCTTAAAGATCCACTTGCAACCGATGGGTACAATACCTTCGGGTGCATCAACTAGGTTCCAAACCTTGTTGGAGTACATAGAATCCATCTCAGAATTCATGGCTTCTTGCCACTTCCCGGAGTCTATACTCATAATAGCCTCCTCGTAGGTTTGAGGATCAATATCCTCAACATCCTCTCCTCTAATATGTCTCATATATCTCTCAGGAGGATGAGATACTCTATCAGACCTACGTAAAGTTGAATCTTGTGTATTAGGTACTTGAACAGACTTGGGCTGTAGAGTGGTGCTTGAGCTTGATTCTCCAACCTCGCTCAACTCTATCATTCTCCCACTATCTCCGCTAAGAATGTGTTCCTTCTCAAGGAACACTGCTCTCTTAGCTACAAAGACCTTTTGGTCCTCGAGATGATAGAAATAATACCCACAAGTTTTCTTGGGGTATCCCACAAATTTCCATCGCTCTGTCCTTGATTCTAACTTATCGGGGTTATGTCTTTTAACGTGGGTAGGGCAGCCTCAAATCATAACAACCTTAAGATCAGACTTCTTCTTTTTCCATATCTCATATGATGTAGACACTACCGACTTAGTTGGAACTCTATTCAGAAGGTAAGCTGCAGTTTCTAGAGCATATCCCCAAAATGAGATGGGTAGGTCAGCGAAACTCATCATGGACCGTACAATGTCTAATAGCATACAATTTCTCCTTTCAGAGACACCATTGAGTTGAGTGTATAAGGAGGTGTCCATTGGGATAATATCCAATGGTCCTTGAGGAACTGAGTAAACTCTGTACTAAAGTACTCACCTCCTCGATCTGATCGAAGAGTTTTGATACTCTTTCCAGTCTAGTTCTCCACCTCATTCTTATACTCTCTGAATTTCTCAAAGGCCTCGAACTTGTACTTCATTAAGTACACATTTTCATACCTTGATAAATCATCAGTAAAGGTAATGAAATAGGAGTAACCATCAATGGCATGAGTTGACATGGGTCTATATACATCACTATGTATGAGTTCCAACAGCTCAATGGCTCTCTCTCCAATTCCACTAAATGGAGAGTTTGTTAGTTTTCCACGAAGGCAAGGCTTGCAAGTTGCATATGATACATAGTCGAATGGATCTAGATATCCATCATTTAGCAACTTTTGAATCATTCTTTCATGGATGCGACCTAGCCTACAATGCCATAGGTATGCATTGTTCATCTCATCTCGTTTCCTCTTGGACACATTTACATTCATGATATGTACCTGAAGCTTTATCAAGCTTTTGTTTCGCCCTTTCTATAAGGCACTCTTTGTAGTTCCTCTTCCAATGCCCATCTTTACCACAATGGAAGCACTGACCTTTGTCCTTTGCTGGGTCTTTCTTAGCAACCTTTGCTTTACCTGGTCTGCCCTTGCCCTTTCCCTTCTTAAGGGACCTTTCTGCTTTCCTTTTCTTTCTGGTCTCACCAGTGTAGAGAACTGACTTCTCTTTCTTAATAGTACTCTCTACCTCTCTTATCATATTGAGGAGCTCTGGGAGAGTCACCTCAAGTTTGTTCATATTAAAATTCATTATGAACTATGAAAAGGAATATGGTAGGGACTGAAGCACAATGTCCACACACAAGTTATCCTCTAGGACAATTCCTAGACCTGTGAGTTTCTCTATCCACTTAATCATCTTTCGGACATGGTTCTGAACCGGTGTCCCCTCAGTCATCATAGCGCGGAAGAGGCTCTTGGATATCTCATATCGCTGAGTCCTTCCCTATTCCTCAAACAATTTGCGGACATGTAGGAGAATGAATCTGGTATCCATCTTTTCATGTTGTCTCTATAACACAGGAGTCATAGAGCCCAACATATAGCATTGAGCAAGAGTTGAATCATTAATGTACTTCACCTAGCGAGCAATTTCATTCTCGCTTGCCCCTTCTTCGGGCATAAGCATTACTGTATCAAGGACGTACATGATTTTCTCCGCCGTGAGAACAATTCTCAAGTTACGGAGCCAATCCGTATAATTTGGACCAGTGAGGCGGTTGACATCAAGTATTGCCACGTAAGGGATTTGAAAGCAACATTTTCTGAAAATAAAGATGCAGCAGAGATAAATAATATACAGATTTTGCAAGTAATAAACTATCAAGATATGGACTTCTATCTTAATATGCTCCCACTATTTTACTAACGAGTCACGCGACACCCTCAGCACGTGAAACGAAAGTCTTTGGTAGACTTCTAGGGGGGATTAGGATCTAATCAGCGTCTTAGTGTAACCTCAAGAGACTCGACCAATCACACTAAGCCTAAAAGATAGGCAACTCTTGCCGATCACAACTCCTTGTGATTCCCATCCTGTTCGGCCTCCGAATCATCATGGTCTCGAGGGACTCAACCAACCATGATGCTCGGTTAAGTCAACACCTTCGTTACAAGATGAGTCTGATTTGATAATATACTCTTGAGGGACTCGACCAAGCATACCATGTCCTCAGGTCACCGGTGACATCTCTATATCGTAAGCAAGATAACGAATCGCGATATAGGTGAGACCCGAGGGACTCGACCAACTTAACCTACATCGGGAATCGGTTCTTACTTATAATGATGGAAGGCCACGTGGGTCAATCTAATTGCCTCACGTTTACCGACTTAATATTATCGAGAGAGATGTTTCTATGATTTGGTCTCCTAAGATGATATGTCACACTTATACATATTTAATATATATCTACATCGCATGCAAATATATATACATATCTAGTATGTGTATAAGCAATCACACCAGATGATCATGGACCACAACCTAATGTGATTAGGCCCGAGCCAATAGGCCTAATCACTCACATCAAGATCTATGTGTGTGACGGTACATCTCCATGCCCTGTAATCGTCCATCTTGTCCTCGTCGGTTCCGTCGATATCTCGATGCATATTCATGCATCGCGATCGTCCGTCTCGTGGGTCCCACTATCGCATCCACACTCCCGCTTCGCCTCCTCATGTGATTACAACTTAATCATAGGCACGCATGCCCGAAAATAAACGAGAAATATAATGGAGGCTCACAGACCCCAATAATAATAATAATCACAAGTACACACATCACACGGTCCATGATCATCCATCCACACATCATATATCACATGTATAAATAATTATCATCATGTAGGACTACTAGATAATAATAAAAATAATAATCAACTAAACTTTTTAATTAATTAGTATTTTATGAAATCAGGGACATATAGAAAATTTCTTAATTCCTAGGGGTATTTTCATAATTTAGACAAAAGAAAGAAACTGAAATTTCTCAAATTTCGAGGGGCAAAACTATCTTTTGCCCAGAAAACCCTAATGCCCTCATCCTCCCCTGTTGTTGTTGCTGCTGCTGCCTCCGCCACCTTGCCGGCGGCGGGCTATACGGCGGAGGGCGAGGTTGCTACCCTTGCCTGCAGGTGGCACTGCCCCTGCAGCTGGGCACCCCCGTGGGCGCCGTCCCCTCCGCGGGCGGTTCTACTCGCGAGGTAGTGCCCGCAAGCGGTGCTGCCTCGCTGGGCGGCCACCCCTATTGGGTTTTTGCCCGTGGGAGCAGCGGCTATAGTCGTCGTTGCCCTACGGCGCGTCACCAAGCGAGAGCAGTGGCCGTAGGCACCGCTGCCCTTGCGGCTGCTGCTGCAGGCTGCTTGCTTGCACGCAGATGGCAGTGCTTCCATCTACGATGGCAGCGAGGGCAACAACAACTGCTGCCAACGATTTTGACGTCAAAAGCTTCTCCAAAACACAACACACGCAGTTTAAAACCAATCTATCGCACGAACAACCTGGCTCTGATACCACTACTGGGAAAATCTTTAGGGGTGACATCATATGCGCAACGGAAGAACAAGAAAACAAAATCCTCGATTCCCAAAGAGATGTTCGTCGTTGTGCGAAGATGTTGAATCTCGGATTTTGATGATAAAATCAATTGATGGGTTAATTGATCTAATCCATATTATTAAGTTAAGTGTGTAGGATTAACTATGATAACCAGAAAACACAAAGCAAGGAAACCGGAGTCAAGTTCGATGGACGTTTAAGAGTCCGAAGAATCGTCGGAGATGCTGCCGGAACCAACCGAGAAGAAATCGGGAACCTATCGGAATTTTCGAAAGTTCGCCGAAGAGATTGTCGGAGGTTCACGGAGATCACCGAGAAGGCTCGGCCACTCATTAAAGTCATCACAAGTTCGGGAGCTTGCTGGAAGCCCGTCGGAAGAAGTTCGTCGAAAAGCTCGCTGGAACAAGACTCGACGTTCGCGGTTAAAAACTTGCTTAGGATGTGTTTTGTTATGTAGTTCACTTGTAATTAGGATTAGGATTAAGAGATAATCCTATATCCTGGTTAGGGGCCAACTGGGCCCAAAATTAGACTTGGTTTGGGCTAAATTTGAAGCCCAACAAGTGAACCGAAGGGTCTGGCGATGGCACCGCCCAGCGCCCGAGAGCTGGGCGGTGGCACCGCCACTGACAGGCGGTGGCACCGCCAGCATCGGGAACCCAAAGAGAATTCAAATTTGGAGCCCAAATTTGAATCCTCTTGAGACCTATAAATACCCCTCAAATCTCAACTGAGATAACAACTTTTTGAGAAGCAATTGATTGAGAGAAAAGTCTTAGAAGAGTCTTTGCTAGTCTTGTTTTCAATTTGCTAGTGTTCACCTCCTTCTTTCTTGCTGAAAATCTGTAAAAGAGTGAACTGCTTATAAAAAGTTTTAAGAGGGGTATTTACCCTTCCCCTTCAAGAAGATTTGCTAGTGGAAGGTGGGAGCCTCATCAAAGAGGGGCCTCGCAAGTGGATGTAGGTCATTTGACCGAACCACTGTAAAATTGGCGTGATCTCTGGTTTGCATTTACTTATTGTCATTTATATTGCTGCAAATCATTTGCACTTTAATGCTCTACTTCTTTGTCTCTGTCTCACTTATCCCTTCAAGTTAAAACGTAATCAAAACGGTTTCAAACGAAAACGTTACTTTTATCGTACGAAGTTTCCGAAAGGTTTTTAATCGTCAAAAGTTTATCACACTTTACCGCTGCACTAATTCACCGCCCCCTCTTAGTGCCGCTCCGATCCTAACAGAAGATTGGTGCGCAAAATCTGCGAAATTGAAAAAACTGCATATATAATCGATTGTGTTACCTAGGGAGTTCGTATATCCCTGTTTCCTTGTAGATCCTTAGGAGAGGGTGAAGGAGGTCAAGCATCCTCCTCTCTAGCGGTGATCCACACAATAGGGCTGCGACGACGCTCTTCAAAAACTCCAGGCTTGCTTTGAGGTGGGGAGGGGAAAGAGAATAGGAGAGGCAAGCAAAGGTTCTAGCCTATGAGGCTCTGAATCCCTCCTATTTATAGAGGTCCCCTGTCAAACCTTAATGGATCCTCGCCTAATGGGTATTGGATCTGCATCCAATAACCCAAGCCTTTTAGATTAGTGAATCTCTATCCAATAATCTCTCATGGGCTCTTATTGGATCTCGTCCATGGGATCCAATAATTCAGGGGCTTATTGGATATCCAATAAGACAAGGGCTCTATCGGATATCTCATATCCGAACCTCTACTCATCACAATGCCTACCATATGTGTGTGACCCTCTAGGCCCAATATCGAGTTGGCCGTGAGTCATACCTGTCAGAACTCCTTCTAACTCAGTGAATTATTATCTCTGTAATAATTCACTTGACTCATCGACTACGAACGTACTAAGCCACTACGCCGTAGTCCCCAAATGATACAGGGGAATCCAATCCATTGGACCTGTCTGTCCTTAGTTATCATGTACCTATAGTCCCTCATCCATCTAATATCCCAAAGACCGTATATCAAGCATGGTGCTGTCAGACCTATACGGTTTCTACTCGAGTCTCGCTCTAATCGGATTCTCCCAGAGAACTCTTTCTCTTTCAACTCGAATGACCCTGGCCAGGGATTTGTCTGAGTAAGAAAACATGGAATATTCCTCTCATGACGTCGAGAGTAGATGATCCTCTATTGACACTCAATAGCCCTCGTAAGGTCGACTACCACTCCCAATGACTAGTTGTACTAGATCTGGGACAGCCAAACCTATAAGTTTGGTATCAAAGATTGGAGCAGTCATACAGGACATCCTTGGTGTCTCAAGTCTAAGGACCAGATATACCACTAGGACTATGGAATCGATGTCTGACAATAAGGCATCATCAACCATCCAACATTCCGTAAGTGGATCAATCAGTGAACTCATTCTCCAATGAGCACCTGTACTGTATCCCTAGTGTCCCTACTCGAGCAACTCTGAGACCAGTTGCATCCATCATATGGACGGGTATACAGCACACCAGTCTATCCGGTTATCACGATGTCCCTCTCGAGTAACCTATGATCGGGATTATTTAGGATATGTGTTTAAAGGTGAATCGATCTCATTTTCGTGATCTCATCACGATCCGATTCCCATTGCACAAATCTAAGGACATCACAATATATATATGCATATATGCAATAGTTACAAAATGATATATGCCAAAATATAATAAGCAAAAAGATTTTGTATCAAATCACACGTGCCATTGATTGGCTTGCTAGGCACCTATGAATAGCACCCCCCTCCTCCTCCTTCTCATAGTGCTGACTCGTTCCTAACAGTTGATATCAGAGCCTCATTTTCTCATTTGCTTTAACACCCAACGAGAAATGATTTTTTTTTACTCTCAAGAGGGTCACTCTCTCATTCATCCTCCATTTTTCAATGGGACGGACTACACATATTGGAAAACTCGAATGAGAGTTTTCTTGCTTTCGTTGAATCTCGATTTATAGAATTTAGTCGAATTTGGTTTTCAAAAGTCTTCTACTCCAATGAACGAATGGAATGATTTGGTGAAGAAAACTTTTTCTTTAAATGCGAAAGCTATGAACGCTCTATTTTGTGCTTTGAGCAAAAATGAGTTTAAATGTGTTTCTTTGTGTGAAACTGCATATGAGATTTGGCACATACTAGAAGTAACTCATGAAGGCATGAATAAAGTAAAAGAGTCTAAAGTCAATATTTTAATGCACGATTTTGAACTATTTTAAATAAAACCAAGCTAAACCGTTGTTGACATGTACACCCGTTTCATGGATGTCATTAATGGTCTAAAAGGATTTGGTAAAAGCTTTTCAAATTTTGAACTCGTTAACAAGATTTTAAGATCTCTTTCTAAAAAATAGAATTTGAAAGTAACGACTATTCAAGAATAAAAAAATTTGAATACCTTTTTGATCGAAGAACTTATCGGATCTTTAATGACCTACGAAATGACTAATGTGGCACTTGATGAACATGAGAACCATCTTCCAAAGAATAGGAAAGATTTTGAACTTAGAACAATTGAAGACCACTCGAGCATAAGCTCAAGTGATGGTGAACATGAACTCCTCACTATGAAATTTAAAAGGTTCATAAAACAAGAGTTAAAGAACAAAAATAAAATGAATGTAACTACTTGCTATGAACGTAAGAAGAAGGAAGCCCTTTAGGACGAATCAAGCTTATCCGAAGATGAGGAGAAAATCAACAAAGGTGAGGTGGCAAACTACACATTAATGGCTTTCGACGACGAGGTAATCAAAACTCCCTTAGTTTATTTTGAAATTACATTATATTTTTCATGAGTTGTTTTTAATTTAGTTTAAAAAATATATATTTTTTAAAAATTACATATTTAATAATGAAAATATAAAAAATTAGGAATCATGTTTATCATTCTAGTAATTATGAAAATAATCATGAAAATTACATGTTTATGATAAACAAAATGATTTTGATTAAAAATGCCTTATGAAATCATCTTTGATGATATAATGCCTAATAAATTTATTTTTCAAAATTAATCATGATGATTTGAAGTAATGATTTGATATCATGTTCAATAAGTTTATGTTTCGAATTTATGCATGATGATTATTGAGATTTATGGATTATCGATTTTTACGATAATGAACGTGGCCTTTTCAAGTTTTAAACTATGATATATGTTTTCATATGAAAAACTTGATGATGCTTATATGAAATCAATCATTTAAAATGAAACACATAGAAAGAAAAATATATTATCATTGGAATTAAAATAATGAATCAATTTATGTTATGAATTTTGTGAACCATGAAATTGATTTTGATGAATCTATTTGTTTCATTTTGATGAATCTCTTAAAAATACTTTTGATTTGACGATTTAAATATGAATGAGTTTTATCTTAATTTTTTTATATTTATAACTTGAGATTTCTTATGCTTAAATCAAGATTTTATATGCATGAATTGAAATCTTTTTCTCCTAAGTTTCTTTTCCAATTTACTAAAGAGAATATCTTTTTCGAAATTCATGACTTAAAATTTCTTTTGAATATCTTTTATTATTTGATCTCCTAATATTTTCTTTTGATTATTTAAGAGGAGGTTTTTCAAAAGAAATCATGCCTTTTGATATTCACATGATCTTATCTTTCATGATATGATTTTTATGTAATTTCTTGTATTTATCACCCAATTCATTTTTCTTGATGAGATGAAATGAATGTGATGAAATAAAAATATGCATGAAATACAAATGAGAAATTATGATCATGTATGATAGGATGCAATGTAATTTGACATTTAGATACCATCATGATTTAAAATACTATGATTTGTTGCTAAATTGATGTATTATAAATGCTTGAATATCTTGTATGATATGATGATTGATATATTGTTAGTATCATGCATAAAGTAAGGATGAAATATAAGATTTTAAAATTATGCATGTTTTAATTTGAAACTATTATGATGCACAAACATATTGAAAAAGGACTGATACTTCAACTTTGTCATGATTTGAAAATTCATGTAAAGGGAAAAAGAATTACAACATTGTATTCTTCCCTTTTTTTGACAATGACAAAGGGGGAGATAACTAGTTTACTAACTAGCTTGCATAAGTCAAGAGGATGCAAAAACTTGCTTACTTGCTTGCACATCTAAAGAGAAGATGCAAACGTACTTCATGTAGCTTGCTTCATTAAAACATTGTATCTTGCTAGCTTGTTATCTTGCATTATTCTTCAAAAACATGCTAGCCTTCATACTTCAGAGAGAACTAACACTTGTCAAATTGCTAGCTTGTATATTGTAAAATAATATAAAATTTTACTAGCTTACACTTTGCAAAGGAAGCAAAAATGGTACTTCTCAAAAGAGAAGAAAGAGCTTGCTATCTTGAACATCACTATCTTGCCAATCTCAAGAAGTAAAACTTGCAACTTGCACATTGCAATAGGAAGCAAGAATCGCTAGCTTACACACTTCAACAAGAAATCTATCTTGCATTTGCTTTCGAAATTTTTGCTAGCTTGTATATTGTAAACTTGCTATCTTACTGCCTTGCATATCTAAAACTTGATAGTTTACATGATGTAACACTTGCTAAATTTTCTAGCTTACAAATTGCATGATGATAAAACTTGATATTATGTTTTTCATGCACTGATTTGAACTAATATCTCAAACACTTGATAGTTGAACTTCTCCTTTTTTTTGTTAACAAAGGGGGAGAAGTATGATCATGTTATGCATAATGACGTGTTGCAAATATTCATGATGAAATTTATAACGATTTGAATTTAATTTGAATTCAAGGTTCTATCAATATGACATATTGATAGGGGGAGTTTGTTTAAACTCCGGGAGTTAAGGTTAACTCCGTCATCAATTGGTTGTCATCATAAAAAAAGGGGAGATTGTTGAATCTCGAATTTTGATGAGGAAACCAATTGTTAGTATTTATGATTTGATCTACATTTTGAGTGATGCAGGATGCTTCGATCAAGGAGAGACAATTAAAGCAGGAAGAATCATGTTGGGTCGGAGAAAACATGTTTGAAGATTGGACATCGGGCCGGAGGATCAGTCGATGTATCGACAGAAGGCTTCAGGCCATAGGTTTGGGCATCAGGCCAAGAAGAGCGGATATTGCGCCAAGGATATTGGAGTTGCAGAGGTCAACTGGCCGATTGGGCAATAGGTCGCAAGAGAGGACGATGCGTCGAAGAATCAGATGAAGCGTCAATGGACCAATGACATGCTGGACGACATGATTCATGCTTAGTAATAATTATCTAGATCGAAGTGTGTTTTTATGTGTACAGGATTAACTACGAAAGCAAGGCATAAAGAAAAAAATGAAGTCCCGGAGTCAAGAACGTGATTTTGTTGGGAGTTCGAGAGTTCGTCGGAAGTCCGGACGTTCGTCGAAAGTTCTACCAGAATTGACCGAGAAGTCCTAGAGCTTGCCAAAGAAGTTTGTCAAAACTCGCCAAGAAGATCGTCGTGAAGTCCAGGAGCTTGCTGGGAGTCCACCGGAACATTACTGAGAGATCGTCGGAAGTTCGCCGAAAGATCGTTGGAAGCTCGCCGGAAGAAACCAGACTTATCTTGCTTAGAATATGTCTTAGGAATCGTAGTTAGCACATAATTAGAGTTGGGATTGGGGGGTAATCTCATCAACTTTGTTAGGGGCCAACTGGGCCCGAAGTTGCACTAGTTTGGGTCAGATTCAAGGCCCAACCAAGGTGTTGAAACCTTGGTCAGCGGTGGCACCGCCTAGGGAACAACACCCTAGGAATTCTGGGCGGTGGTACCGTCGGCAGCAATGCTGCCAACGGTGGTACCACCCAACTGCAGATCCTGCGGTGGTAGTATCACCCAGGAATGGCGGTGGTATCGCTAGTACCCAGGAAACCTGGGATGAGACATTTTTAGGCTTCAAGTTTGAATGGTGGTAGTATCGCCCAGGAATGGCGGTGGTACCGCTAGTACCCATGAAACCTGGGATGAGACATTTTTAGGCTCCAAGTTTGAATCAACTTGAAGACTATAAATACCCCTCTCATCCCTAGTTAACATACATAAGCACAAAGAATTTAAAGAGGGAAAAACATTGTTATAATCTCTTGTGAGAATCCTCCTCTTCTAGTATAAGTGTTAGAATAGTTTGAGAGAGGAGTGAGTACTGGTAAGGGTTATCTTCTAAACCCGGTAAAAAGAGAAGAGGTGTGTAAGAAGGAGGTTAATCTTCGCCTATTAAAGGAAGATCGATAGTAGGTCACGATGACCTCGATGGAAGAGGAATCAGAGGAGTGGATGTAAGTCACGATGACCGAACCATTATAAATCGGTTTGCATTTCTGTTTTGCTATTTATCTTAACTGCAAACTGCCTTCCTTGCTTTACATCAACTATACTTCCGTATACTTTCAATTTAAAGATCTTTCCGAAACGGTTTTCATCAAAATCAGATTTTATCGTACGAAGGTTTTTCAAACCGACGTAATTTTTACCGCTGCACTAATTCACCCCCCCTCTTTATGCCGACTCGTTCCTAATATTTCTCCCTCTTTTCGCAGCCACCACACCTCCCTTATTAGATCTAGGGTTAGATTAAAGGGGAGGTGAGCTATGGGCAAATAAAGCCCACTATGGGCTAAACTCGTGGGTTGTCGGCCCAACAACCTCCCCCTTCAGCCCAATAATGGAGGTTGTCTTATGACTCCTCAACG
Organism: Musa schizocarpa; assembly: GCA_900464855.2. Classification (NCBI taxonomy): domain Eukaryota; kingdom Viridiplantae; phylum Streptophyta; class Magnoliopsida; order Zingiberales; family Musaceae; genus Musa; species Musa schizocarpa. The sequence goes on from LS990916.1 coordinate 1,069,213, forward strand.
TGAAACTATGGCGACCAGTTGTCGGCATATCTCCTATCTTTTTTTTTAGTAAGGTCTTTATCAATATGTTTGCTCCATTATCATCTATGTGAATTTTCTAAAGCTGCAACTATTTCTCTACAAGTACATTTTGAATCCAATGGTATTTGACATTTATATGCTTTGACTTGGAATGAAAAGTTGAGTTCTTACACAAATGGATAACACTCTAGCTATTACAATTCACTACATAGTTTTCTAATTTCACCACATAGTTTGCAAACCTCTGTAGCAGCAATATATTCTACCTTTGTGGTGGAGAGAGCAATACACATTTGCAATCTGGATTACCATGACACAACTACCCCTGTAAAAGTAAGTACAAATCCTGATGTGGATTTTCTTATATCTATATCTCATGCCATATCTGCATCTATGTAACCTGTTAACACAGGTGGTCCATCTCCAAAGCTTAAACAAACTTAAAAACTCTCTCTGAGATATCTAAAGATCCACTTCACTGTTGCCCAGTACTCTTCGTCTAAATTTGTAAGGAATCTGCTAGTAACACCCACTACATATGCGATATCTGGCTCGTACATATCATTGCATATATTAAATTTTCAACTGCTAAAGCATAATGAATCTTTTGCATTTTCTCCTTCTCCTTATCACTTGATAGACCCTATTCTGAGCACAACTTGAAGTACCCTACAAGAGGAGAACCAACTGGCTTTGCATTGCTCATACTAAACCTTTCCAATACCTTCTTAACGTATTTCTCCTATGACAATCAAATCTTCTTATTTTTTCTATCACAAGAAATCTACATGCCTAGTATTTGCTTTGCTGGCCCTATGTCCTTCATCCTTCATTGCAAAAGACTCATTCAGTTCCTTCTTTAACCTGTCAATTGTAGATATATCTTTCCCAATGATAAGCATGTCATCAACATAAAGTAAGAGAATAATAAAATCCTCACTAAATCATTTAATATACACACAATGATCTGAAGCTTTGTATCATTTTTCAATCATAAATGAAGTAAACTTTTTATACTACTATCTTGGAGCTTGCTTTAGCCCATACAAGATCTTCCTTAACTTGCAGACAAAGTTATCTTTATCTTTGACTTTGAAGTCTTCTGTTTACTCCATATAAATTTTCTCCACCAAATCACCATAAAGGAAAGTTGTCTTCATATCTAACTACTCAACCTCCAAGTCTTGGCTGGCAACAATACCAATAGCAACATGAATAGAAGACATTTCAAGAACAAGAGAAAAAAATCTCTTCAAAGTTAATACATTTCTTTTGACCAAAGTCTTTCACAACTAATCTAGCTTTATACTTTGGTTAAGAATAATATTCTTGAATTTTCAACCTTAAAACCCACTTGTTCTTCAAGGCCTAATTCCCTTTGGTAGTAGCACCAAATCATATGTATGGTTCTTCTAAAGAGCATCCATCTCTTTCTACATAGCAACTAACCACTTCTTTTTCTGTTCACTTTCAACTGCTTCCTGGTAACTCTCTGGTTCACCTGCATCAGTAAGCATCACATACTCATATGTAGAGTATCTTATGGAAGATTGACGTTGTCTAGAAGATCTTCTCAATTGAGGTTTTACGGGAAGTTGCTCTCCAACTTCTTTTTGCTCAACATGTCATGCAGGTAGATCAACATCAAGCTCTACACCATCTTCCTGCACATCTCCCTCATCAACCTAATATACTGGAAGAGTAACCGGGTCACAATCTGTAAATCCTTCTACAGAAGTCTTGGCTGGTGCTTTCTTCAAATCCTTAAAGGTTTGATCCTTAAAGAAGACTACATCTCTGCTTCTAAATACCTTCTACTTTTCTGGATCTCAAAGCCTGTAACCAAAATGATCATATGAGTAGCCAAGAAAAATACATTCTTTTGTAATAAAATTCTCACCAAACCATTTGATGTACACACAATGATCTAAAGTCGTTCTTTTGTATCCATTTTTTTTTCATAAATAAATCAAACTTTCTGTACCACTGTCTTGGAGCTTGCTTTAGCCCATACAAGCTCTTCCTCAATTTGTAGATAAAGTTATCTTTACCTTTGACTTTGAACCCTTCTAGTTGCTCCATATAAATTTCCTCCTCCAAATCACTATGAAGGAAAGTTGTCTTCACATCTAACTACTCAACCTCTAAGTCCTGGCTAGCAGCAATACTAAGAGCAACACGAATAGAAGACATTTCAACAACAAGAGAAAAATTCTCTTCAAATTCAATATATTTCTTTTGACCAAAGCCTTTTACAACCAATTTAGCTTTGTGCTTTGGTTAAAAACAATATTCTTGAGTCTTTAACCTAAAAACTCACTTGTTCTTCAAGGCCTTCATTCCCTTTGGTAGTTGCACCAAATCATATGTGTGATTCTTCTATAAAGCATCCATCTATTCCTGCATAGCAATTAATCATTTTTTTTTCTGCTCACTTTCAACTGCTTCCTGGTAACTCTTTGGTTCACTTGCATTAGTAAGCATCACATACTCATATGTAGAATATCTTCTGGAAGGTTGACGTGGTCTGAAAGATCTTCTCAATTGAGGTTCTGTAAGAAGTTGCTATGTAGGAAGAGATGGATGCTCTGTAAAAGAACTACACATATGATTTGATGTAACTACCAAAGGGAATGAAGGTCTTGAAGAACGAGTAAATTTTTAGGTTCAAGACTCAAGAATATTATTCTCAACCAAAGTACAAAGAATATTGTATTCCAATTATTCTCTTGAGATTGTTGCTTCAGCAAAAGATTATGAGATTTATATTTTTATTATTTTTATAGTGGATTATCTCTTATTTGCTCCGTAGTTTTTACCCTTCACGTTGGAAGGATTTTTCCACATAAATCTTGATGTCCTATTTTATTATAACTTTTATTTAATTCTGATATATGTTACAACATGTTAGTATTTGTTCGTTTAGAAAGTTTGTTGTTTCTCTTAGTATAGCTCTAGCTGCCAACATCACCGGCCGAGCATATCATCTCTACCGCTGCCGCAGACTGTCACCTCCACTGTCTCAGGTAGGTACCATTCTCTCCTCTCCTCCAAAACCCATCCCCCACCCTTCCATCTTCTGGTTTCTTCTTCTTTCTTCCGTCTCAAAAGCCCCAAAGCTGTTAACAGTTGAGATGAAAAGAAGGAACTTGAAACATTGACAGAAGATGATCATTTGTTAGTTGGCATGCTTGATAATTAATATGCATCATATATTTGTTAGTGCAACTGATCGTGCCGAATGTGACTAAACTGTGGCTTTGATCAGTCCAGTGATTTCATGAACTTTTACCTGATCTGCAACTGCATGATCGATTTCATTCATTTGCATCCAATTTGAGGTTAACTTGAAAGTAACTTTAGGTCAAGTTTAAGTCTTCCTCCAGCTTTGGTAGTTGGTCATTGTGCTATCTATACAAGAGAATAGTTAATAACTATTGAATTTTGGATGTAAGAAAAATGATGTGCATTAAGTTGCTTATAGAGTAGCATTATTTGACACAAATTTGTTCAATTATTCATTTTTTAGGCTCCTGATTTCCTGAACATTTTTGGTTGTATATTAAGAGCGATTATCTATTTATGTTGGTTACATTTTAATACAAATATAATTTGTAGCCTTATAGTTCATTGTAGTCCTTGTTGGAATACAACGCTTAAATCATGTAAAATGATAAGGAAGTATACTGAATTCATATCACACATTTGGAGGAAAATGGATCATTGTTAAAAGAATAGACAAAAATTTTAATGTAGAGATATCTTTGTATTAAATTCAATTTCTAGGAAAATTGTTTGTCGACTATGGTCGTGCATTTCATTTTAATATCTTTTATTTCTTACAAAGGATATTACATACATTTTATCTTTCCTATCAATTTCTACATCTTTCTTTCTCTTTCTCATATATTATAGTGGATTGATCTATTAAATCAATTAATGTTCTTATTGTTATATTCTTGATGACTGTTTGATGGACTAATCATTGGGGAGTTTCAATAGTGAGATATATTTTATCTATCTTATCCTACTATTTGTGATTTAGATCTTCTAGCATGCTTGAATATCTCAAAATAGGGCGTCTTTCTAAAACATCCTTTGAATTCTTAATTTTTATTATTGTACTTTTGATATCATAGTAAGTAGTGTGATTATAGTAATACTATAAGTAAACTTTTTTTCATTGGTACTAATAAGGGTAAAAAAGGTGATGTGACACGCCATGACGTCAGCCATGCCTAAACAACACACTGCCCGAGGAGCTTTGACTTCGTACGCTCGATCGAGGCAAAGGAGCACGTCGACCGAGGCGTGCCCATACCCTGCGGTAGTCCGGTCCTCCACGCAACCTCAGTGGCAATGTCAGACGCCACGAGAGGTACTGTCCTGCCCCTGCAAGCAACCACATCAGGTAACATCAAACTCATCTATGAATACCCCAGAGTTCTAAACGAACGGGGGGAGACACTTTGAACACACTTGAGAACACTTCTTCCTCCCAAAACCCCCTCCACATCGCTAACTTGATCGTCGGAGGGGTCGGGCCGAGCTCCCGGCCCGACCTGTGTGCAGGTGCGAGACGGTGTCGCCTCTTCCCGGCGCTGCGGCGGAGCTTCCTCCCGACCCGAACCACCGTGCTCGACCGCCGGGAAACCCCAAGGGATGTCGCCCGAGATCCCCGACATCCGGACCCCCGAACCGAGCTGTGTCGGCCCCGAGGCCACGGCTTAAACAGATGCTCTCCGCATCATTTTGGCGCTAGAAGGAGGGCTCGAATGTCGAGGGATCCTCAGACTGATCCCGACGAACTCCCTGCCGAGGGATCGTTCTTAGCAGGGGCGCAGGCCTTGCGTCCCTCGTGTGACGGCCTCCCCGTGACCTCTCAACGCCGCTGGCGTTCATTCGACAATCCGGATCTGCTTCCACCCGAGGGCGCTCCGAGCGTCCTCTCGCCGGTGTCATCCGAGGCCTTTCACGACCTCGCTCTTCAAGTCTGAGCCCTGACGGATATGGTGCAAACCATCATCCCGCTCGTCTCCCAACCGACACCCCCACTTATGACTCAACCGCTACGGCAACAAGAGCCACCCGCTCGAGCCCACATGATGCTTCTGGAGCCTTCCACTTCTCCTCGGGTCGTACCGACCCCACTCGGGGACCTAGTGAGGACAAACCCGAGCGGTCACCCGGAGCCCGAGGTATTATCCCCGGATTCAACGAACTCCCTGCAAGCCCAATTACACTTTCTTAGTCAGCGGCTCGACGAACTAGAGAAGGAGTTTCGCAACTCAGAGGGAGAGCTCGGGGTGGACACATACCGAGGATCTCCGTTCGCACCAGAGATACGAGATCACGCAGTTCCCCCGAACTTCCAGCTCCCTTCTCTGGACGCATACGACGGCGCCACTGACCCAGCGGACCATGTCGCCGCCTTCCGTGCCCAACTGGCGCTGTATGGGACTTCTGACGCCTTGATGTGCAGAGCGTTCCCAATGACCTTAAGGGGACCGGCCCGCGCATGGTACAGCGGCCTGAAGACCGGGACCATCTCTTCCTTCGGGCAACTCGCCAAGGACTTTGAGCTCCACTTCGCAGCCCATGCCCGGCCGAAGCCCTCCGCGGCGCTGCTCCTCGGACTCAAACAAAGAGAGGACGAGCCCCTCTCACATTTCGTGGATCGCTTTGTCACACAAATCCGGAGCTTACTGGACACTCACCCCTCTCTGTTAGTGCAAGCGTTCATGGTGGGCTTGCGACCTTCCAGATTCTGGTGGTCCCTCGTAGAGCGACCGCCCACCACAGTACCAGATATGCTCCAGCGAGCCAACCGGTATGCCACGGCGGAAGCTTGGGTGACCGCAAGGAAGAGGAGTGACTCTGGGCGACGGGCCCCGTAGCAGCGGTCAAGCACCAACGGTTGCTATCCAGTGTAGTCCTCATGCAAGGAATCTAGCCCCTTCCTTAGTCTCTTCCAAGCGAAGGCTCCATACCACCTCTTGGCTCACGGTTAGCTTCGGTCTAACCCCCCTCTTTTTGCATTCGCATGGCTCGGTCGTAGTTGGCCGAGTTCACCTTAGAGTGGCCTGCCCGCCTGAGCGGTGCCCCTCGGCCGCAGCCTGCCTGCGCCGAGCCTCTCGGCCATACACTATCGAATTCACCTCAGCGCGCCCTGCCCGCCTGAGTTGTCTCTCGGCCCGAGCCTACCTCCTCGGCCGCATAATGCCCGAGGCGCACTTGCGCGGTCTGTCCGCCTGCGTCGTGCTACTCGACCGCATGGCCCTCGCGACCACGCCTGCGCGGTCAGCCCGCCTGCGTCGTGCTACTCGGTCGCATGGCCCTCGCGACCACGCCTGCGCGGTCTGCCCGCCTGCGTCGTGCTCCTCGGCTCTTCGGCTTTACGCCACCCGAGACCACACCTACGCGGCCCCAGCCCGCCTGCGCCGTGTTCCTTGGCCCCATGTTCCCGAGACAGACCTGCGCGCCCTGCCCGCCTGCGTCGTGCTCCTTGGTCCCATGTTCCCGAGACACACCGGCGCGGTCGGCTCCCCTGCACCGAGCCCCTCGGCCACACGCTGCCGAGCTCCCCTCAGAGCGGCCTGCCCGCCTGAGCGGTGTCACTCGATCGCAGCCTTCCTGCACCAAGCTTCTCGGCCATACGCTGCCGAGTCCACCTCAACGCGGCCTGCCCGCCTGAATTGTGTCTCTCGACCTGAGCCACTTCCCTTGGCCCCAGCTCTCGGGACACACCTACGCGGTTCACCCGCCCGCATCATGCTCCTCGACCTCCAGCTCTTGGGACACACCTGCGCAGTTCACCCGCTCACGTCGTGCTCCTCGACCTTCAGCTCTCGGGACACACCTGCACGGTTCACCCGCCCGCGTCGTGCTCCTCGACCTCCAGCTCTCGGGACACACCTGCGGTTCACCCGCCCGCGTCGTGCTCCTCGACCTCCAGCTCTCGGGACGTACTTGCGCGGTTCACCAGCCTGCGTCGTGCTCCTCGGCTCTTTGGCTTTATGCCACCCGAGACCACGCCTGCGCGGCCAGCCCGCCTGCGTCGTGCTCCTCGGCTCCTCGGCTCTTCGACTTTACACCACCCGAGACCACGCCTGCGCGGCCCACCCGCCTGCGTCATGCTCCTCGGCTCTTCGGGTTTACGCCACTTGAGACCACGCCTGCGCGGCCAGCCTGCCTACGTCGTGCTCCTCGGCTCTTCGGCTTTATGCCACCCGAGACCACGCCTACGTAGCCTGCCCGCCTGCGTCGTGCTCCTCGGCTCTTCGGCTTTACATCGCCCGAGACCACGCATGCGCGGCTAGCCCGCCTGCGTCGTGCTCCTCGGCTCTTTGGCTTTACGCTACCCAGGACACACCTGCGCGGCTAGCCCGCCTGCGTTGTGCTCCTCGGCCCCTCGGCTCCGTTCTCCCCGAAACTGCGTCCGCACGGCCAGCCCACCAGGAGACAAGCCATGCATCGGACTCCCCTGGCGTGACAACCGACGCATAGCTCCTTTCGGGGGGGGAATATGATAAGGGCAAAAATGGCGATGTGACACGCCATGATGTCAGCCATGCCTGAACAACACACTGCCCGAGGAGCTTTGACTCCGTGCGCTCGACCGAGGCAAAGGAGCACGTCGACCGAGGTGTGCTCATACCCTGCGGTAGCCCGATCCTCCACGCAACCCCAGTGGCAATGTCAGACGCCACGAGAGGTACTGTCCTGCCCCTACAAGCAGCCACATCAGGTAACATCAAACTCATCTATAAATACCCCAGAGTTCTAAACGAACGAGGGGAGACACTTTGAACACACTTGAGAACACTTCTTCCTCCCAAAACCCCCTCTACATCGCTAACTTGATCGTCGGAGGGGTCGGGCCGAGCTCCCGGCCCGACCTGTGTGCAGGTGCGAGACGATGTCGCCTCTTCCCGGTGCTGTGGCGGAGCTTCCTCCCGACCCGAACCACCGTGCTCGGCCGCCGGGACACCCCGAGGGACGTCGCCCGAGATCCTCGACATCCGGACCTCCGAACCGAGTCGCGTCGGTCCCGAGGCCATGGTTTAAACATATGCTCTCCGCATTAGGTACATCTGATATACATCTTACTCTATATGTATAGTCTTCTATACATAAGTGAACTTTATAGTATGTAACAACTTTGACCTTACCATAAAATTGTTTTATCTTATGCATCATTTTTTTAGATTTTAATATTTATAAAATATTTTATATAAATGTCTTGGAGTGTTTGATTGATTATAAATAAAGATTTAAGTACTTTCAATCTAACTAAATATATAACTTTTTACATATCTCAATAACATTAAAAGATCCCACCCACATAGTAGCTATAAAATTTTATGTTGCTTATAATATTAATATTTATTTTTCTTGTATCAAATATGTTGGTGAATTAACTAGAGTTTAATGATAAATCATAATAAACAATCTATATGGACTATATATATATATATATATATATATATATATATATATATATATATATATATATATATATATATATATATATATATATATATATATATTGCCATAAAGAACTAAAAGTCATGTAGGCTCCATTGAAAATTTATAATGAGTTATATGAGTTATGCTAAAGACTAAGTAAGATTTTATTATGCTTAATTGGAAGTCTGAATGAGTCAAGCATATAATCAGATTATAAATACCTTTCCTCTTAAGGCATTCATATAAAATATCTATAATTACTAAAATAAAAATATGATTGATATGTTCAAATTTAAAACAATACTCAAAATTGTTTGATGTTATAAAGTTCATTCCTGTGTAAGAGTAGAATGTTTATCAAGAAATATATATACCAAGGGAAGATAGATAGTTTATATGATCACATTATCGACAATGATTTCAAAAGTATAATCAATAAAAAAATAAAAATTAAAGGGATATTTTAGAAACTTATCCTGTCTTGAAATATTCTAACATGGTAGAAAATTTTAATCACGTAAAGTAGGATGATGCAACATGTAACTCTCATGGAATGATAAATTCTTTTAATGAACTAAGCGCTGCAACCAAGATGATATTTGGTTACTTATAAAGAAGATAGTGATTCAACTTAAAGTCTACTAGTTAGAGAATTGCATGAGAATATTTAAATAAAAAACAAAAAAGTGTTTATGCTATTTTGTTTGTAGCTTTCAATCTCTTCAATGTAGGAGAGGAGGCCAATTACTAAAATATCATAGCAGCAAGATGCTGACAATGTAGCTTTCAATCTCTTCAATGTAGGAGAGGAGGCCAATTACTAAAATATCATAGCAGCAAGATGCTGACAATGGTCTGATGGAGCATGGACTCTATCTATATGTGCAGGGAGGGAGTTGGTTAACTGTGTTTTGAGCTTGGAATTTGGGAATTGACAGACTCCACCACCTCTTGGAAGTTCAGATGGTGAATGAAACACCATTGTTGTGAGAGCACTTCTTGATCATTGAAGATAAGAAAGTGATTGAATCTGAATATTGTATGACTTGGGTTGTTCACAAGTTCTACTTCACTGTTCACAGTGTTTATGTAACTAAATTAATGCAAAATCCAAAGACCTTGTGTGTGGTGATTGATGTCTTTATCTAAACAAACTGCAAATTGTGTTAGTAGTGGATCACTCAGAATATCCTGATAGATAAATCTCTCAAGATGATCAGTGCAACACTTGCTTATTCCATTTTTCTCGAAAGATTTTTCTCACTCACTGTTTTGTTTCCAACTTCGAGCATAATTAAGTTATTAAGGCCTTTATTATTGAAGTCTGTCAGCATGTTCATCTAGATAAGCTTGCCTTATTGTCAGCTTTGTAATTGTGATAGTTGTGTTGATAAATCCTTGCTCAAGTTCATTCTAAATCCAAACAGTGAATTACTATGCTTTTCCCCTTCTCATCAGCTCTCAATTTGTCAGAATAAATATTTAGTGCATGTATTACTGATACATTTTGAATGGCAATAGCAGATTCCTATTCTGATTATTCTTGCAGATGCAGGATGAACTGACTCTGTTATTTGGTTCGTGTCACCGACTCACCTGCAGGGAAACATGGTTATTCATGGGTGAGTAGATCATGTTATCTTCTCCAAGAGCTCTCAGCCTCTGCAACTCCGGCAACACCACCTTCTCCAGATCCGGCCGATCCTTCCTCCTTAGCTCCGTGCACTTGAGCGATAACTCAGCGAGACGCTGCGCCTCCTCCACCGGCCAATCGGGCTCCGCTGGGTCCAACATCTCCGCGAAGGTGCCCCTCTCGATCGCGCGGCTCACGTGGTGCGTCACCCCCATGGGGGGCTTCGCCGTGACGATCTGCAGCAGCAGGACGCCGAGGGAGTATATGTCCGACTTCACCCCCAGCATGCCCGTCTGCTGGTACTCGGGGTCGATGTAGCAGAACGTCCCCGCCGTGGAGGTGATGCGGTACTGCGTCACGCTGTCAGCCACCGACGGGGGGACGAGCCGGGCGAGGCCGACGTCGCCGATTTTGCTCACGTAGTTCCGATCGAGGAGGATGTTCGCGGGCTTGAGGTCCCGGTGCACCAGCGGCTCCGGCTTCATCCGGTGAAGGAAGAGCAGGCCGGTGACGATCTCGCAGGCGATGCGGAACCTGTGCTGCCAAGGGATCATTGGCGTGTTCCCTCGCCGGAACAGGCGGTCCTCCAAGCTCCCGTTGGCCATGTACTCGTACACGAGGCAGCCGTACTCTGGGCACGCACCGAGAAGGAGAACCATGTTCGGATGCCTGATGCAGCTCAACACCTCAACCTGCGCAACCAAGGCGAGTGAACTATGATCCATGGCGATGTCTTCTTCTTGTGCTTCATTCACTTGGCGTACCTCTTGATGGAACTGCGACCTTCCCTGAGCTGCGTCGGGCCGAAGAACCTTGACGGCGACAGCAGTGTGATCCAGATGACATTTGTAGACCGGACCGTAGCCGCCCTCTCCGATCTTACGGTGTTCTGCGAAGTATTCGGTGGCAGCTTCGATCTCCTCGATCGTGTACTTTCTGTACCTGAGGTCCGTGTGTGAGAGTGAGTCCAGTGCTTTCTTCTTCTCGTCCGCCTCTCTGATCGCCTTCATCTCTGCGTCTAGTCTCTTCTGTGCTTCCAGCTCCGCTATCCTGTTCTCGGCTTGTGCTGCCTCCATGGCTTTTCTACATTTTGCTTTTTCCTTCTCCACCAACGCCATGGCAGCTGTCTCTGCCGCGTGAGCTTCGGATATTTTTTTCTCCTCCTCCGTCTTCCACCGCTGCAGCTCCGTCGTCTGGTGCAAATCGAAATTGTCATCATCTTTATTTGCCAGATTAATATCGAGTTTGAGATGTATGGATGGATGATAACCTTCTGCTTAGCAGTGAGTGCTTCTTTGCAGGCGTTGTTATACATGTCCATGGTGTGCTTGAGCTCCAGCCTCAGCCGCTTCATCTCTTCCTCTACATCTTCCTGCGAGTCAATCAAAAGACTTCCTAAGATGAATCTGTTGCCGCCTACAGATGGAATCGATCTTTACGCCACGCTCACCATGGCTTGCGAGGACCACGAGGTTCCAGTACTGCCCTGTGAGATGGAAGAGAACTCGTTTCCCGTGGAGTACGAATCCACGGACTTGTGCGGCGTTCGCATCTCGAAGCTGCGGTCGAGGCCGTCTGATCCATTGGATAACCTCAGAGGGAAAGCTTGGTCGGTGCTCGGCCTTCCGGAGCTCACGAACGATATGTCGGTGTCGGATAACGAGAGATCCGCAAATGACTTCGTGGTGGCACCACGCATTCCTCTGCCAAACGGCGACCTTTTCCACAACGACACAGAGTAAGCATCCGTATCTGTGAGAATTCTCCTGGCTGTGGATGCAACATTAAGCTTACTTGATCGAGTCATCGTGCTGCAAGCTGTGAGCGTCGAATGCTACCTCGCCTGGCCCTGCAGGAGCTGATCGTTCAGTCTGCTTGATAAAGCTGAGGAGGAGAGGGAAGGGGAAGAGGAACCTCTTGAACCAGGGAATAAGCGAGGGGGCGTGACATCAGGCTTGAGGCTGGCCTGGCTTTGGATCTGAGCACGAAGAGGGGACATGTGCGGAGCTGGTCGAACGGCGTTCCGCATGGCGGATACCTTCCCCTTGGCGATCACGTAGACGGTGCAGAAATCAGGCACCCCCTTGGTGATGCTGGCGGTCACATCACGAGTCTTGAACCTTCTGAGAGAATGTGGGAACAACATAAAGTAAGCCTTCTCTCGATCTGAGAATGCAATGTGAGCTGCGTGGATCACCTGACAAATCCACCCTTTGATGAGGCACCAACCACCAACTTCTCTATGGCAGTGTGGGAGACGAATTCGATGATGGCCTTGGCCACATCAAGATCTTCCAGCAGCACATCCTTGCAGCGAACCTAGTGATACAATTTGGAGAACTAGTAGTCCATTAGCTTGTGGTGAAGAGTATGATGACAGAGAAGTTAAACTTCCCATATCACTCACATCTTTTCGTGTGCAGAAACAGCGAAAAGGAAGGAAGAGTTCCTTGGAATGGTGATCCGTCGGCTCTCTGTAAAAACCAGCATCGTTCTGGTTCGTAGCTGTATTCATTAAAAGTTGGTGGAATCAGAGAAATAGCCATGGAAAACGAAGTGGAGAACTGTCATGGAGGAAAAGAAAGGTCTAAAGAGCTGGTAGAGACTGCCGCAAAATTGTAGCCACGACCACTGCACTCTGTTCAAACCAAGTATACTGCCCTTGACTTATGCTAGACTCTTGATAAGATATATAATAGAATTAATTAGATTTTGATGATAGTTATTGATCAATAAAAAAGAAGTAAGATTTTTTAGGGGATGACCTTGATAAGAGAAACTCTCATAATAACTTATACTAGACCCTTTATTCTCACCTATAAATAGACATAACTTTTAGGGAGAAATGCACGCATTTATGGATTATAATTTCTCTCTCAACCTCCCTAAGCTACAAGGAGAATCTAGTTCTCGTCAATCGACGGTATCTTTGCATATCATACAGAGATCCTATAGCATCAAAAGGTATATATCGTAAAATCAAATTTAATATTATTTGATTTTAATTCTTATATAAAAAATTATTTTCATATTTCATATAGTATATTACAGATTTTATGCTTATAATTAGTATCAGAGCATAGGTCCTTGAAATCAAATACTTCATATCTATTATTTTCTGATTTACGATGATTGAATGATCCATATTTTGTCGATCTATATTTCTATCTATTATGTTTTATTGGCTACTTGCTTGCGGGCATGTTAAATTTCTTATAAACATGATCTTCAATGATCATGATAGTGAAGCGGCCATGATCACTATGGTGGCACCATTGCCAACCTTGCTGCGTATAGCCAACGGATCTGTTCGTGGCAACAGTTGCGTTGGGTAGCATGTGCGTCATAGCAGCATCAGCGCAAGTGGGCAACACCGAGCCTAAGAGGCAACCGCACGTGAGCAGAACCCGCGCCCATGCGACGATCGCATGCGGGCAGAGCTTGTGTCTAGGTAACGATTGCATGAGGGCAGAGAGTCACTCATGCGGCGACCGCATGCGAGCACAGGCCACACCCCGAGGTAGCTGCCTACAGGCACAAGTAGTGTCGCGGCGACAATAGTGCAAATTAGGGTTTTTGACATATTTATAGATTTGACTTCGAGGCTAATTTTGTCAAAGTATAGTTCTGCCTTCTACAAATTTCGTAATTCCAATTTGTCCTGTCAACATATTTATAATTTTACCCTTATGAAATTGAAAATTCTAATTTATATTCTCAATTATAAAATTGATAAATATGATTTATTATAATTATGATTGAATTTCATCATGATTATATTTCTGATTATTTGATTAGATTTAATTAAAAAATATAAATTATAGTTTATTTTTATAGTTTTCTCATATGACTTATTGATTATATTTTTACATGTGATAAATAAAATCTAATTATTATTCTTGGATATTCATTTGATTATTCATATGCATTTATTTGAAATTATGAAAGAATGTATCTTTCACAATAAGGCATGATTTATATGTTATTATAATTATTAAATAAGTATTTTTTTTCTTTTTTATTAATATTTAATAATTATTATAATTTTTTATTTTATTATTAAACTACTTGGTATAAATTAAATTAAAAAAAATTGATAAATATTATTTGTAACTCATCTCCCTAAGTTTTATCTAACTTGTAGCTACCAAAGTGGCCTGTGATGAAAGGCTTTTGTATTATTTGCAATCGTCATTCTTATAAACATTAAACTAAGCCTATCAAATATTTCTCAAGCCTTCATTTCATTAATTTATTTCATAGTACTTTCATTAATCAAGTCTACGAGCTTTTTAACAAGCAATGCTAAGTTAAGATCTAATACATCCAATGTAAATTACATATACTCTAATCATTCTGAATAATTTGATCAAAATATAACAAGAATACTAGAAGCATAAGAATATATGGATGAAAGTACTACTGCAAAAATATAAAATGATATTAATGCTTTGAGTTTTTCAAAATATGATGAACTATTGATATCATTTATATTTCACCTTTGGGTGAAATATTGACATATCTAGTTCAAAATCATATATGCATGAGTGATACTATCTTTGTGGAATAGTATTGTTACCTTTGGGTATACAACCCTAAACTACAAGAATATCCAAAATAGTATCATCCTACCCCATCACATAATTATTTGAAGTAGATTCTCCTTTGGGATTATCTAAATCTCTTAATTATATGTGTCATTGTGAATATTATTTCTTTAATATCATTTAGGACTAATTCCTTAATGTTATTTTATAAGTTATTAGTCTAGATCACTTTGGTGGCTATAAAGACTTCATTACCGATTGCAACTAGTTATGAGAATATTTAATAGTCATTAAATAAGGATTTAAATATACTAATAAGTCATTGGCTGGCATACTAATGAAAGAACTGACTACGACTCAATATGATGACACTCGAGGAATTCAAGATCACATCCTCAATATGACTTATAAAGCTGCAAAACTTAAAGTATTAGGCATGAATGTTGATGAGTCTTTCCTCGTACATTTCATTCTTAACTCTCTTCCTTCTCAGTTTAGACCATTCAAGATTCACTATAATATAAATAAGGATAAGTGGGACTTGAATGACTAGTATGTTTGTTCAGGAAAAATTGAGATTAAAATAGGAAAGCTCAAACAATGTCATGACTATTATGTAAGGATCTACTAACAAAAAAAAAAAATTAAAGCATTATCTATCAAAAAAAATTACCAGGTTTGGAAATGTTAAATAGACTAATGAAAAAAAAGCCTTTATAGTAAAGTATTTCTTTTATGGCAAGAAAGGATATGTAAAAAAGTACTGTATTAAACGTATGACTTAGTTCGAAAGAAAGGTATTAACTTAACCTTTGTATGTTTCAAATCAAATATTACAAAAGTTCCTTCTAATACTTGGTGGATTAATTCTAGTGCTTCAACTTATGTTACCAATAATATGCAATGATTTTTTTCAATCTGAAAACCAAAAGAACATGAAAGATTCAATATTATAGGAAATCGTCTCAAGCAAAAGTGATATTAGTGGAGACTTATCGTTTACGCTTAGAGATGAGTCATCTAATTGATTTTGTTAACACATGTTATGTTTCTACTATTTCTAGAAATTTAGTTTCTTTATTTAGAATTGATGAGTTAGGATATTGTCTTTCTTTTGGTAGTGGTAAACTCAGTATATTTTATGATTCAATAAAAGTTAGTTTTGGAATTTTGTGTGATGGTTTGTACGGAATTAATTTGAATCTTGAGTTTACAAAGACATTATTGACCCTGTAATTAAGTGTTGGATTGAAATGTAGTTTCAATAATGAAAGATTTTCTATATTATGACATAGACGATTAAGGCATATCTCCAAGGAAAAAATTGAAAGATTAGTGAAGGATAATATTTTGGAACATTTAGACTTCACTGATTTTGATATTTGTATAGATTGCATTAACAGAAAGTAAACTAAACATACAAAAAAAATGTCAAAGAACTCCTTGAGATTATTCATACTGATATATGTGGATCACTCAATATTTCTTGTTTTAGTGGAGAAAGATATTTCATCACATTTATAGATGATATATCCAGATATGACTATATTTATCTAATACATGAAAAGTCTAAGACCGTTGATACTCTTGAAGTATACATAAATGAGATCGAGAGATAATTAGATAGAAAAGTTAATTGGTTCCAAGCACATCGAGATAAAGTATTTGGTGGTTGGAGAAAGAGTCCTGAAACAATAAGTGTCAATTGAGAACCTAAGAACCACTATGATGATTACTGATCCATTTACCAAAGCTTTATAATATAAAATATTTAAAGAATATATTCTTAGAATGAGGCTTATGAGTATGATATTGATGATATACAACCGTTATGACTCCATTGATAGTTAGACTTAATGTAGTATTATTATGTTTATTGGACTTATTATCTTATTTTTAAAATTAATAATCATGTATAAAATATTTTTTCAAGATTCTTTGGAATCTAATTAAGTAAAATTATTTTTAAATAAGTTTTATTTTATTTATTTTGATTTTGAATATCTTTTATATCTTATTGATTAATGGGCCAAGTGCGAGAATGTTAGATTTTGTGACCCTTTATAATTGGATAAGATATATAATAGAACTAATTGAATTTTGATGATAGATATTGGTCAATAGAAAAGAAGTCCGTATTATAGTAAGATTCCTTAGGGGATGCCCTTGATGAGAGAAACTCTCCTAATAACTTATCCTAGACCCTTTTGTCATGGACAAACTTCTAAATAGGATGTTTGATGTAATGCTTATGTATGTCCGTGTCTTTTGGTATGTTTATGCTCTGCATAACACGTAGAGGGACGGTAGAAGGCTTAATAGTCCTATTTTAGTTAGGTTGGTGGCCGCTTTAGGCTTGTAAATTAATGTTGTGTCATATGGACACGTGTGAGAGATTTTCGATATATAATGGATCATTTTACCCTTTGTTGTGCAACTGTTCAGAGCTTGTAATGTCTGTTTGTAATTTACATTGTCTATGAAGTGTTTTCGGAGATATTTGCTTGTGGATCCCAAGTGAGGCATTTTCTCTATCCTGTTCTCTCTTTTGTGGGTTCTAAGAGACCATGGGAGGCTTCGGGGAGGCTGACATTTGCGGACGGACATGCAAGGGTGCCGCACGACTTAGCCAAAACCAACTAAGTCCGTGACAGATGGTATCAGAGCGGGACAAGCACTTATAGAAACACTTAGCATGCAAACGTGGGGGACCTAGCGGGGTTGCGTTGAGGGCAGTCAGCATACGCACGACTGTTTGGGGGAAAACGGGCATGGAGATGTAGGGAAAAGGAGTCGCTCGGAGGAACGGGCATCTGAGATTGGCATTCAGAGGAATGGCCAACCCTTCGCGCAAGAGGCACCACGAGAACAGACAAGCTTGGAAGAATGCGGAGCACATAAAGGTTGGGATGGCTGAGTTTGAGCTACGGCTCAACGTTGATAACCATACTTGATGGTGCTCAAGGCAAGCGAAGCACTTGGTAAAGGATGAGACCATCCAAGGTGGAATGAGTTGCTCAGCGACCGAAAGAGTTGTGCAAAGCTCACAAAGGTGAGGGAAATTGCTAACTCAATGAATTTGGTACTCATGCATGGGCTTGTATGTGGACGATGGAATGTTCGCGGCCATCCCAAGGCGATCGAAACTCGGTGCCATGGAGCATTGAAACTTTCTCTTCGGCATGTAAAGGATATGTCTGTAGGAGGCTGAAGTGTGCAACGAGTTCAGCATGTTGTTAGGCCTTGAGTGGTGCAGCGGAAGCTGTATTGACGTGGAGTCGCAATCTAGCAAGTGTGTTTGCAGGAGGCAGAACAATGCATAGTTTGTTCAACAGATCGGAGTAGTCCAAGGGGATGGTGGTCTCCAAAACGAAGAGAGATATTGTTCCAATGGGATAGTTATCCAGGAGGAATAAGTCCCGGCACTCCAGAGGGAGAATCATGTGGGACGGACCTCACAAGTTGAGGAGGAGTACCTCAACAAACAATAACTCCATGAAGCTTAATGGACTGAGCAAGCGGCGAGGAGTCGTTGCATGATCTCACTTGAGAGAATGCATTGGTGGATGCATTGCGAGATCAAGTGGGGGAGTGACCTAAAGCAACACAAATGAAGGCAAACTTGGAGTCGATATGGAGATCAGACTCAAGGGAGGGCTGACTCGTGGAATGGTGGGCGCGAGGGCCACCATCAACTCAATGCAAAAACGAGGAGCATAGCAACTTGGGTGTAACTTGGCGAAGTACCCAAGCCGCATGAAGGGAGCCAACATAGAAGATGGAACATGGAGCGGAGACATAGTGTTTTCCTTGGATAGAGGTTAAGGACATGAACTCTTGCAGAGACAAGAGCAGGATCATGTTGTTCTATGGGTCATTCATTCTGACGGAGCGGACTCATCTTGCATGGTGCCAAAGACGAAGGGAGCTTTTGGGCACATGCACCTTATCTCGGGGGAGCATTTGATGGAGGAACTAAGGCGACCCAATTTGCGGAGGCGAAGTTGGGTTCAGAAGGCCTTAGCACAGGGCAAGAGGACGTAGAGGCGGGTACTCTTGAAGAATATGCCATAGTGTTGCCATTCAAGTTGCTATGAAGGAAGCGGTGCACAGCAAAGATTGTGCTGGTAGGGATAGAGGCCCAGGATCTAGACAATGGTGCACTAATTATAGTGAAGTCGGGGGACTTTGGGAGCTACTAGGCGACGGACTGTCCTAGAGCAGTGCTTCATCTAGGTGTGACCCAAGAGTGGGTGGATGAAGATCGATTGCCAAAGGAGCGAATAAAATCGAAAGTGGAAGAGACCCTGCGATGTATTGGCAAAGGCCACACATGAAGGGTTCACAATTCGAGTTCATCCCACAAGGATCAGAATGCAATAGAGATGTCACCAGGAGGCGACATGGTGTAACGGATCGTGGTGGAATAGTTCGTGGTAATGCAACACATACGATCTAGTCCCGTGAGGGACTAGATCATATGGAGGTATGATCGGGAGCTACTGGAAGCTCCACTTCGGTAAACAACACGACGGCAAGAAAGGCTATGGACTCAAGGAGTGAAGGCCATGGTACCGCAGAGGCGGGTCTTCCGTGCGTGCATCGAAGGTTGCATGACCAAAATAGTTGACAAAAATGAAGGACTTTAGGTCAGGCAAAAGTGCATGACCAAGGAACGAAGCAGATAGTACGCGGTGCTGTACCTTTGCTACTCAGTGGAGTAGGCGACAGGGTTGATGGAGAAGACGGTACAATCCCAGAGGCGACCAAACCTGTAAGAGAATCACTCCAAGTTGGGTGAAAACTTCTTGCATTCCAGAAGTTCGATGGCATTGAGAAGGTGAATCATAGTAACTAACTCAACGCAAGGAGTGCAAACACTTCAAGTACTTCAGAAGTGTGAGCAAAGAGCAGGTGAAGGCTAGTAGCCAGCTCGATGCATGGAGTACAACCTCGAGGAGGTGGGCGAAGTCAAGTAACCTTTGCCTTCTCAACTCTTAAGAGAATGGGCGAAACCGAGTACCCCAATTCTCTTATCTATCCAACAAAGGAGCTCTACATATGTTCATAGACCCTTCGAAGATAATGGAAGACAATAGTTGTCAAATCCTCACCAACGGTGATCAGTGTTACTTAGAGTAGATTGTCCGCTTCATTTCCCAATGAAATGACAATCGAAAGCGGAAGTGATGCGAACCTACTTGGATGTGACAACTAAGTGAAAGAAGAGTCAATGAGCAAATTTTGTGGAGGAAGGACCCAAAACTTCAGAAGTTTACGAGACGATGCTCGTTAAAACTCCAATAAGCATCCACCCAGTTCAAGCAGCATGAGACATTTGAGAGACTGGCGCAGTAAAGATGGTATTTTCCTTCATCTGGAGGATCTGCAGGAACCAATAGGGATCAACATAACTCAGTCAACCCCACACTATAGTCAGAGTCATTGGCGAGCTGAAGCAACATGGTGGATCAAAGGTTCAACTACTCAAATACAACAGCGGAGAGCAGTTGGGAGCCAAGAGACGCATTGCAGCTGGAGCAGAAGATTGAAAACTCAGCAAAGGCGAAAAGTTGTAGTGTCGACAAAGGCTTCGACGAGGACATTGAAGGAATAAGTGGGGGAGAATGTCACGGACAAACTTCTAAACAGGATGTTTGATGTAATGCTTATATATGTCCGTGTCTTTTGGTATGTTTATGCTTTGCACAGCACGTAGAGGGACGGCCGAAGGCTTAATAGTCCCATTTTAGTTAGGTTGGTGGCCGCTTTAGGCTTGTAAATAAAGGTTGTATCATGTGAACCCGTGTGAGAGATTTTCAGTCTATAATGGATCATTTTACCCTTTGTTGTGCAACTGTTCAGAGCTTGTAAAGTATGTTTGTAATTTGCATTGTCTATGAAGTGTTTTCGGAGATGTTTGCTTGTGGATCCCGAGTGAGGCGTTTTCTCTATCCTGTTCTCTCTTTTGTGTGTCCTAAGAGATCATGGGAGGCTTCGGGGAGGTTGACTTTTGCGGACGGATACGCAAGGGTGCCGCACGACTTAGGCAAAACCAGCTAAGTCCGTGACACTCTGCTCTCACCTATAAATAGACAGGATCTCTAGGGACTGAAAAATCGATGTTACGCATCTCGTAGATGACACATTGGGGGATTATAGTTTCTCTTTTAACCTCCCTGAACCATCAATCTAAGTGGTCATATGAAAGGATAAGAAGAACGGAGGAGAGTCTAGTTGTCCTTGTAGATTAATAGCAATTTTGGATCTAGAGACGGTATCTTTACATATCATATATAGATGACATCAAAAGGTATGTATCATAAAATCAGATCTAATATTATTTGATTTCAATCTTAACATAAAAGATTATTTCTTAATTTCATATAATATATTACAGATTTTATGCTTAGTGGACGATAAACACAAACAAAGATTGCCTATAGAGCTGGTATCGAAGAATGCTGCAAAATTATGACCAACACAAATTGCATTGATTCTGTACAAACCAAATATGATACAACTGCTAAAACCTGCCATGGAAAGAGTAGCTAAATGGGGAACTGGAAGATGGCCTAAAAGACCGAGACATTGGACCCTGTTCAAGCCACATATGCTGCGACTGCTTAAAGCTGGCAATGAAAAGCTAAGTGGATGATAGACGTGGAGGAAGATGGCCTAAAAGACCACGGATTGGCCTCTGTTCAAAACCAAATATGCTGCTACTGCTTAAAGATGGCAATGAAAAGTTAAGTGGATGACAGGCATGGTACTGAAGATTGCCTCAAAACTATGATCAAGACAAATTGTATTCTGTATAAACCAAATATGATACAACTGCTATAAACTGGTCATTGAAAGCTAGATGGATGAGATCTGCTAAAAACTGGACATGACAAGCTGAGTGGATGAGGAAGATGGGGTAGAAATCTGGAATTGAGGACTGCTACAAATTTACAACCATTACAAATGTACTGTGGGAAGAGGAAGATATGCTCACTTGGGTGGCTGGTGATCTTGACATGGATGAGGATGAGGGTGAGGGTCTGGCCCCTGGTAACAAGGTTGTCCACTGCCCATTTCAGGGCATTCTGACTTCCTTTATCCTTGTCAATGGCCACTGCCACCAATGGAGATCCTGCATCCAAGTCCATGTGCTCCGACTGCCTGCGACAGTACATTCTTCCAGCCTTTGTAAGCCCTTCCTCTCTCTTTCTCCCTCTATCTGTCTCTCTCAAGTTCTTGGATTGTTTGATCGAACCTTCAAATTGTCTGAGAGGAAGACTAATTAGTAGCTTTGTTTTTTCTCAGGTACCAACTATAGTAAACTCCAATGAAACTGTGGGGCCTGCCACCATTTCAGGTGAATTTTCCATTTCTTTTTTCTCTGTGCCTTAGTCTCTGACCACTATATTTCTCTTCCTCTCTCGATGGCGAATGGAATATTAGTGCTCTATAGGTTGAGCAATGCCTCTATCATTTTTTTTTTAGCAACCCGTCCGTCTACCTGCCTTGTGACTGGGGGCAGTGATGTGGACCAGGCAGATTACCTGTGGACCGTATTTGTATGAGCCAAATATAATTCGGGTATCTTCGTCGGTGAGACACGTTGAATAGGAAGAATTGTTTACTATTTTGTTCCTAAATTGATGGATTATGATTGGATGAGATAAGTGGATAATATCACCGCCAAGATTAGATTTATGTCTCTAATCATAATTTTGCCCCTCTATTCAAAATCTACCCTTGTCCATCCAGAAGTATGACATGGTTTTTACTGGGTTATATTTGGTCCATTTATTTCTTAAATCTAATTACTATTTGTAATCCCTTTTTACTATTTATAATTTTATTTTAATTTTTTTTAGTATTTTTAAGGTATCCATTTACAATAAACACAAATGAGCTATATAGCTTTGTGACAAGTGTCAAGGGATCTCGCATGAGTATTGACAATATTGACAACAAGTGACGTAGACGATGATGATGTCGAGAGCAAGAATGAAATAAGAGATTGTGACAAAGAAAAAATATATAATTGACAATCTTAGAATTGTAAATAATAAAATAATATTTTATTATTTCTAAAGGGATGTTAATGACAAGGGATTGTCAATAATAAATAGTAAAAAAAAAGGAGCCCTTATATTTATATCTGGTCTAGTCCCTTTATTTTTTTCTCTTTCATCCCTCTCCTTCTCTTCGACTTCCCTTCGACTGCTACTTCGTTGCTTCTTTCTTTTTTTTTTCATTCTCCTCCTCTCTCATCCATCGCTGTTATGACTTTAGCTAAGAGAGTCCTAATTAAGTTTCATTGAATAGGATATTCATGTAAAATCTACCTAGTCAACCCTTATTAAAGAGGTGAAGAGGCCGGCTAGGGTTAGGGTTGAGGTTGCTTCTTAGAGTAGGAGTTCTATTAGGAGTTGGGGTTTAGAAGTCCTTATTATCAAACAGCGATTCCGTAGTCCCAATGGTGTATTTGATTCTTAGACTTGAGACACCAAGGATATCATGCATGAGTGCTCAATTCTTTGATACCGGACTTATAGGTTTGGATGTCCTAGATCTAGTATAGCCGGTCATCGGGAGTGGTAGTCAAACTTACGAGGGCTATTGAGTGTCGATAGAGGATCATCCACTCTCGGTGTCATGAGAGGAATATCCCATGTATTCTTGCTCAGACAGATCCCTAGCCATGGTCATTAGGATTGAGAGAGAAAGAGTTCTCTAGGAGAATCCGATTAGAGCAAGACTCAAGAAGAAACCGTATAGGTTTGACAGCATCATACCTAGGATACGTTCTTTGGGATATTAGATGGATGATGGACTATAGGTACATGATAACCAAGGACAAACATGTTCAATGGATTGGATCCCCTGTATCGTCTAGGAACTACGGCATAGTGGCATAGTACGTCCATAATCGATGAGTCGAGTGAATTATTATGGAGATAATAATTCACTGAACCAGAAGGAGTTATGACAAGTATGACTCACGGCCAGCTCGATATTAGGCCTAGAGGATCGGTAGGCATTGCAATGAATAGAGGTTCGGATATAAGATATCCACCGGAGGCCCTTATCTTATTGGATATCCAATAAGCCTATGAATTATTGGATCCCATGGACGAGATCTAATAAAAGCCCATGAGAGATTATTAGATAGAGATCCACTAATTTAAGAGGCTTGGGTAGTTGGATGAAGATCTAATACCTAATAGGGGAGGATCCATTAGGGTTAAGTCGACAGGGGATATCTATAAATAGGAGGGATTCAGTGGTTCATAGGCTAAAGCCTTTGCTTGTCTCTCATATTCTCCTCCCCCTCTTCACCTCACAGTAGGACTGGAGTTTTGAGGAGCGTCGTAGTAGCCCTACTGTGTGGATCATCGCTAGAGAGGAGGGTGCTTGATCTCATTCACCATCTCCTAGAGATCTACAATGATTCAAAGATATATGATCTCCCTAGGTAACACAATTTGTTTTATACGCATATTTAAGTTTCACGGACTTTTGCACACCAATCTTCACACGACGACGAACATCTCTTTGGAAATAGGGGATTTTATTTTCTATTCTTTCACTGCGCATATGATGTCACCACCAAAGATTTCCCAACAGTGATATCCGAGCCAGGTTGTTCGTGCGAAAGATTGTTTTTGAACTACATGTGTTGTGTTTTAGAAAAGCTTTTGGCGTCAAAATCGTTGATACAAAAGCAAGAAAGGGCAGCAACTATTGCTACCCTTGTTGCCATCGCATATGGTAGCACTGCATCTATGTGCAGGCAGGGCCCCTACAGCCACGCCCGTAGGCAGGGCCGCAGGCACGGTGGCCACCTGCGCCCGGGAACTGCACCCACGCGCAAGGGTGGAGCCTACAGTTGCTGGACCCGCAGGTAGAGGCACCGCGGTGTCACGACCTTAGCTGGAATTGCCAAAGGCGTGAGGTACCCTTGCGGCCAAAGACGCGAACTTAGCTTGCGTTGCCTAAGCCGCGAGTCACCCTTGTGGCAAAGACGCGAACTTAGCTTGTGTTGCCTAAGTCGTGCTTCGTCCTTGCGATCTTGCTCCGCAAGGATCAGCCCACTTTGTAACCTCTCGCAGGTCCCTAAGGACTTGTAAAAGAGAAAGAAGTTAGTTCGAAAGAACGAGCAACGGAAAAGTCCCGAAGTCTCGCGAAAAGGGAAGCTTTACAAGCAATTCGACGAACACCCTGTGTGTACAAGAGAAAAGAGGGAGAGGGAGAAAAACAAGGCTTTCAAGGATGAACGAACAGCTACAAGCCCACAAACAACTGCTCACCTGGTCCTGGGTGCAAAGACAAGTTCCCGTAAAGGTCACGTGCGAACTTGCGAAAGAGATCTCAACGCCCGGTATATAACCGAAGCCCCATCCAGCCATGTGCCACCTGGGGGGTTCCTGGGGTCTGAGATGGCTGACGTTTTGGTGAGCGGAGGCAGTTCTCCGCTCACCTCCCGCGGCACGTGAAAACAGAGCTGTTTTGGGGCTGTTTTGCTCGGTTCGGTGAGCGGTCGCTTTGCAACGCTGCAGCTTGTTCGAACTTGCATATTTGCAAGCAAAATGACCCAAAACTAAGAGAAAACATGCTGCCAAGCAGCTGTACATGCAGGTGTGAGCGACGAACGGTTCGTTGAACGGAGTTGTTGCGGGTGCGCGACGACCGTTCGTGACATTCTCCCCCACTTAAACTGTCGACGCCCTCGTCGACGCTTGTTGGTAGTTGTTGATGACTTCCTCTTCATGTCGTAGGGCGTCTTCAGGCTCCCAACTGGCTTCAATTCGGGGAAGCTTTCGCTACTTCACCAAGTACTCTGTTTGCTCCGCTCCGTTGGGTAGCTTCATCTTGCGATCCGCTAGAATGGTTTCCACTCGCTTCTCGTAAGAGGCCGTGATGGGAGGTAGCCGAGTTGGAACACTTCTGGAAGCATCTCGCGGATCCGAGTGGTAGGCTTTTAGGTTGCTGGCGTGAAGAACGTTGTGAATTTTGAACCACGCTGGCAGCTGCAACTTGTAAGAGACATTGCCCTTCATACTTACGCACCAATCCTTTGTGGACTCTGTTCCTGAAGAATTGGAGTGATGCTGGTTGGAGCTTTACCAACTCCAAATCGCCAACTTTGAACTCTTGTGGTCGCCTTCCCAAATCCGCCCACTTCTTCATCCGTTTTGCCGCCTTCTCCAAGTAAGCTCGCGCAATATCTGCATTTCGATGCCATTCCTTTGCGAAATGATAGGCCGATGGACTGCTCCCAGTATACCCAATCGCCATGGTGTACGGAGTCGACGGTTGTTATCCTGTGATAATCTCGAAGGGGCTCTTGTTGGATGTAGAGCTCCGCTGCAAGTTGTAGGAGAATTGGGCAATGTCCAACAGCTTCACCCAATCTCGTTGATTGGCACTCACGTAGTGCCGAAGATATTGCTCCAAGAGCGAGTTTATTCTTTCAGTCTGGCCATCCGTCTGGGGGTGGAGGCTTGTAGAGAAGTATAACTTTGACCCCAACAATTTGAATAGCTTTCGGTCCGAATCGTCCGAAGAACCGGAGCATCTCGATCACTAATGATATTGTCCGGGACTCCCCAATACTTCACTACATTCTTCATCATCGGTCACCGCCGCTCTTCCGCCGAACGGTGTAGGGAGCAGCAATGAAAGTTGAATACTTTGAAAACCGATCGACCACCACAGTATCGATCCGAGTCCCCCACAAGTGGCAAGTTTGATATGAAGTCTAAGGAAATGCTCTCCACGGCCTTTTTTCAAAAAGGGCAACGGCTCCAAAAGTCCCACCCGCCATTTGCTCCACCTTGTCTTGTTGGCAAGTAAGGCATGTTCGAACGTATTCCTCCACATCAATCCCCATCTTCGGCCAGTAGAAGGCCCTCTCCACGAGAGCCAACGTTCTGTGAATGCCCGGGTGTCCAGCCCAAAGGGAATCGTGACACTCTTTTAAGAGTTCACGTCTTAAATTGTCCACTCAGGGAACATAGACCCTATTCCCTTTTGTGTAAACAAGTCTCTCCTGGACCCAAAATCGTCGCGCTTTGCCTTCTTTGATGAGCCGCGATCGGGATAACTGCGCACGGGGATCACTATACAGTCCATCCTTGATTCGGGAAAGGAAGTTGGAGGCAACTGACTTGTTTGGCCTCATCCTCCAGTTGTGCAGCATTCACACATTCCACCTTCCGACTTAGCGATCGCCATTTACATTCGCCTTCCCGGGCTTGTACTACATCGCCATATCAAATTCAGCCAGAAGTCCCGCCACCGTGCCTGCTTTGGGGAGAGCTTCTTCCGAGTTTGGAAATAGCTCGTAGCGATGTTATGCATCCTCAAAGACAAATCGTGACCGAGGAGGTAGTGTCACCAAACTTCATGAGCGATGAATCACCGCTGTCATCTCTTTCTCATGCACTGGATACCGCCTCTCGGTCTCGTTGAGTTTGCGACTCTCATAGGCCACCGGATGACCTTGTTGAATCTCGTATTTTGATGATGAAACTACTTGATATATGTTTATGATTTAATCTGCGTTTTGACGCAGGGTGCTTCGATCAGGATAAGACAATTAAAGCAGGAACATCATGTTGTGCCGAAGGAACATGTCAGAAGATTGGACGTCGGGCCGGTGGATCGGTCGACGTATCGACAAAAGGCTTCGGGCCGTGGACTCGGGCATCGGGCCAACAAGAGCGGGTATTGTGCCAAGGATATCGGAGTTGCAGAGTCAACTGACCGATTGGGCAATAGGCTGCAGGAGAGGACGATGCGCCGAAGAATCGGATGAAGCGTCGAGGGACCAATGACATGCCGGACAACTTGGTTAAATTGCTTAGGAATAATTGTCTCGATCGAAGTTTTGTGTTAATTGTGCAGGATTAACTATGATAAAGATGAAGACATAAAGCGAAACAAAGTGTCGGAGTCAAGCGCGAAGGATTTGTTGCGAGTTCGAGAGTTCGACGGAAGTCCGAAGGTTCGTCGGGAATGCTACCAGAGCTCGCCGAGAAAGATCGGAGCTTGCCGAAGAAGCTCATTGGAACTCGCTAAGATCAAATCGTGAAGTCTAGGAGCTTGCTGGGAGTCCGCAGAATGGCTTCCGGAGAGTTCATGGAAGACCGTGGAAGTTTGGGAAGCTCGCCGTGAGAAGAAGTCTTGACTTGCGGACTTTGTAATAGCTTAGAAAATGTCTTTAAATTCATAGTTCGCACGTTAATTAGGGTTAGGATTAGGTGTTAATCCTATAACCCAAGTAGGGGCCAATTAGGCTCAAGAACCGGACTGGTTTGGGCCAAGTTTGGAGCCAAACCAAGTGAGCAAACAAGAAAAGAGGTGGCACCGCCAGGTTGGAGGTAGCACCGCCTGTGCCATGTCTCCCAACGAGACTAGGCGGTGCAACCGCCCAAGCCAAGAGGTGCAACCGCCAGGGCTCGATCTCGAAGGAGAGGCTGGCGGTGCAACCTCCTTTGTCAGAGGTAGCACCGCCAGAGCTCAAGTTTCGAAGCTCGCCAAAGGCGGTGCAACCTCTCCAGTCAGGCGGTGCAACCGCTTGAGCTCGGTCTTCGAGCTCTGGCAAAGAGGTGCAACCGCTCCTGACAGAGGTGGCACCGCCTAGAGGCTCAGTCTTCGAGCTCTGCCAGGCGGTGCAACCTCTCCAGTCAGGAGGTGCAACCGCCTGATCCCGGAATTCCGGGATTTGATCGTTTTGAGCTCCAAATTTGAACTGGGTTGGGGCCTATAAATACCCCACCCATTCAGCACTGAAAGAATAGCACATACACTTGAAATCTTGCTGTCTTTCTGTGTTTCTTAGAGCTCAAAACTGCTAGTTCTCCTCCTTCTATTCTTCAAGTTTGAATTGTAAAGAGAGGAGAGAAAACTTCTGTAAGGGTTGTCTCCTGAGCCCATCAAAAGGAGTGAAACTGTAAAAGGGCAGTTGGCCTTCGCCCATTGAAGGAAGGCAGCTAGTTGACGTCGGTGACCTCGTCGGAGGAGGAAGCCAAAAGTGGAGTAGGTCAAGACTGACCGAACCACTCTAAATCTCGGGTTTGCTTTTATTTCAAGTACCTTATCATTACTGCAAACCTGTTGGGAAATCATTGGGGGCGACATCATATGCGCAGCGGAAGAACAAGAAAACAAAAATCCCCAATTCCCAAAAAGATGTTCATCGTCGTGCGAAGATTGGTGCGCAAAAATCCGCAAAACACAAAACTGCGCATAGAGATTGTGTTACCTAGGGAGATCGTATATCCCTGTTTCCTTGCAGATCCTTAGGAGGGTGAAGGAGGTCAAGCATCCTCCTCTCTAGCTGTGATCCACATAGCAGGGTTGCGACGACCCTCCTCAAAACTCCAGGCCTCTGAGGTGGAGAGGGAGAGGAGAATAGGAAAGGCAAGCAAAGACTCTAGCCTATGAGGTCGTGAATCCCTCCTATTTATAGAGATCCTGTCAAACCCTAATGGGTCCTTCCCTAGTGGGTATTGGATCTGCATCCAATAAGACAAGGGCTCCGTCGGATATCTCATATCCGAACCTCTACTCATCGCAATGCCTACCATATGTGTGTGACCCTCTAGGCCCAATATCGAGCTGGCCGTGAGTCATACCTGTCAGAACTCCTTCTAACTAAGTGAATTATTATCTCTGTAATAATTCACTCGACTCATCGACTACGGACGTACTAGGCCACTACGCCGTAGTCCCCAGACGATACAGAGGAATCCAATCCATTGGACCTGCCTCGTCCTCTCATTACCATGTACCTATAGTCCCTCATCAATCTAATATCCCAGACCAGAGATATCGAAGCATGGTGTTGTCGGACCCATATGGTTTCTACTCGAATCTCGCTCTAATCGGATTCTCCAGGAGAACTCTTTTCTCTCAACCTGAATGACCCCGACTAGGGATTTTTCCGAGCAAGAAGACATGGGATATTCCTCTCATGACGAGAGAGTGGATGATCCTCTATCGACACTCAATAGCCCTCGAAGGTCGACTACCACTCCCAATGACCACTGTACTAGATTTGGGACAGCCCAAACCTATAAGTCCGGTATCAAAGAGTGGAGCACTCATACAGGACATCCTTGGTGTCTCAAGTCTAAGGACCAGATACACCACTAGGACTATGGAATCATTTGTCCGACAATAAGGCATCATCAACCATCCAAAGATTCCGTAAAGCGGATCAATCAGTGAACTCATTCTCCACGAGCACACTGCATCTGTATCCCTAGTGTCCCTACATGAGCAGCTATGAGAGAATTTGCATCCATCATATGGACGGGTATACAAGCACACCGGTCTATCCGGTTATCATGATGTCCCTCTCGAAAAACCTATTAGGGATTATTTAGGATATGTGTTTAAAGGTGAATCGATCTCATTATCGTGATCTCATCACGATCCGATTCCCATTGCACAAATCCAAGGACATCACAATATATATATGCATTTATGCAATAGTTATAAAGTGATATACGCAAAAAATATAATAAGCAAAAGATTCTGTATCAAGTCACACGCCATCACTCACGTGATTGGCTTGTTGGGCACCTATGACTAGCAATCTCCCACTTGACCTAAAGCCAATCACCTATGTGTCCGATCCCCATCGGACCTCGTGGACGCTTCAAAGACAAAATGAGACAACGGCTTTGTCGGTGGATCTGCAATGTTATCTTCGGATGGAACTCTTTTCCACTGCTACATCTCCTCGGGTCACGATCTTCCGAGGTGGAACCTCTCTCTAACATGCTTATATTTCCGATGAGACCTAGGTTTCCGGCTTGAGCAATTGCCTGTGTTGTTGTAATAGAATATAGGAGATCGGCTCTTCGCTACCCTAAGACGACTCCCAAATCTGTGATGAACTTCTTCAACTGGACTCCCTCCTCCTTTGTGCATCCGATGCAGCAATGTATCCGCCTTTGTGGTCAGAAGTCAAGCAGGTGGTATCTTACTTGGAACTCTTCCAAAGACATTGCTCCTCCATTCAAGGTGTACACATACCCTGAATTAGACTTGCTATCATCGACATCGATTGAAAACTTGAGTCGGTGTAGCCTTCAACCTTAAGGCTATTACCTCCATATACTAGTAAAAGATCCTTAGTCCTTCTCAAGTACTTAAGGATACATTTTATCGCTTTCCAATGCTCCAAGCCCGGATCCTACTGATATCTACTCGTGACACTCGAGGCATGCGCTATATCGGGCCTAGTACATAGCATGGCATACATGATAGACCCTATTGCTGTGGCATAAGGTATCATATCCATGTTAAGCCCTTTCTTTCTCGGAGTCTTTGGGGACATACCAGAGAAAGCGATATCCCATGTCTCATCGGTATGAGACCTCTCTTGGAATTTTCTATGCCAAACCTTTTGACAATAGTTTCTATGTACCTGGACTGGGACAAGCCAAGCATCCTCTTGGATCTATCTCTATAGATTCTAATCCCCAAGATATAAGATGCTTCCCCTAAGTCCTTCATGGAGAAGTGTCTCGATAACCAAGCCTTTACTGTGGATAGCATTCCTATGTCATTCACATATAACACCAAAAAGGTGATAGCGCTCCCACTTACCTTTCTATATACACAAGGCTCATCTTCGTTCTTAACGAAGTCATAAGATCTGATTGCCTCATCAAATCTTATGTTCCAACTTCGGGAAGCTTGCTTTAGTCCAAAAAGGTGATAGCGCTCCCACTTACCTTTCTGTATACACAAGGCTCATCTTCGTTCTTAACGAAGTCATAAGATCTGATTGCCTCATCAAATCTTATGTTCCAACTTCGGGAAGCTTGCTTTAGTCCATAAATGGATCTAAGCAACCTACACACCTTATCTGGACAGTTCTTGGACACGAATCTCTCAGGTTGCATCATATACACCTCATCTTCGAGGTTCCTATTGAGGAATGCAGTTTTCAAATCCATCTGCCAGATCTCATAATCATAGTGTGCTGCAATAGCCAATAGAATTTTGATGGATTTTAGTATTGCTACGGGTGAGAAAGTTTCATTAAGTAGTCAACACCTTTGCTTTTGACGATACCCCTTAGCCACTAGCCCTTGCTTTTTATAGGTCTCTACCTTTCCATCTACTCCGATCTTTTTTCTTAAACATCCACTTGCAACCGATGGGTACAATACCTTTGGGCACATCAACTAGGTTCCAAACCTTATTGGAGTACATAGAATCCATCTCGAATTCATGGCTTTTTTCCACTTCCGGAGTCTATACTCATAATAGCCTCCTCGTGAGATCCGAGGATCAATATCCTCTACATCTTCTGCTCTAATATGTCCCACATATCTCAGAGGAGGATGGGATACTCTATCGGACTGCAGTAAAGTTGATACTTGTGTATTAGGTACCTTAATGCATTTCGGGGGTCAGAGTGGTGCTTGAGCTTGGTTCTCCAACCTCGCTCAATTCTAACATTCTCCCACTGTCTCTGTCAAGAATGTGTTCCTTCTCAAGGAACACTGCTCTCTTAGCTACAAAAAGACCTTTTGGTCCTCGAGATGATAGAAATAATACCCACAAGTTTCCTTGGGGTATCCCACAAATTTGAATCGCTCTCGTCCTTGATTCTAACTTATGGGGTTGTGTCTTTCTAACATATGGGCGGGGCAGCCCCAGATCTTAACAACCTTAAGATTAGGCTTCTTCCTTTCCATATCTCATATGGTGTAGACACTCACCGACTTAGTTGGAACTCTGTTGAGAAGGTAAGTCATGGGTTTCTAGGGCATATCCCCCTAATGAGATGAGTAGGTCGGTAAAACTCATCATGGACCGCACCATATTTAATAATGTACGATTTCTCCTTTCAGAGACACCATTGAGCTCAGGTGTATAAGGAGGTGTCCATTGGGATAATATCCCATGGTCCTTGAGGAACTTAGTAAACTCTCAGACTTAAGTATTCACCTCCTCGATCCGATCAAGAGTTTTGATACTTTTTCAGTCCGGTTCTCCACCTCATTCTTATACTCTCAAATTTCTCAAAGGCCTCAGACTTGTACTTCATTAAGTACACATATCCATACCTTGAGAAATCATCAAGTAAATGTAATGAAGTAGGAGTAACCTCCAATAGCATGAGTTGACATGGGTCCCATACATCACTATGTATGAGTTCCAACAACTCTTTGGGTCTCTCTCCGGTTCTACTAAATGGAGATTTGGTCGGCTTTTCCACGAATGCAAGGCTCACAAGTTGTATATGACACATAGTCGAATGGATCTAGATATCCATCATTTAGCAACTTTTGAATCCTTCTTTCATGGATGTGACCTAGCCTACAATGCCACTGTGTATGCACTGCATTCAACTCATCTCGTTTCCTTTTGGACATATTTACATTCATGATATATCCGGAGTGGTGTCTATCATAAATAAACCATTATGCAATGTTCCTTTCTTGATGATCTTATCATCTAATAATATCGAACAACCATTGTTCTCAAAAAACAAATTTATATCCACTAAACTGTTAAACATGAAATGGAGATAATGTTTTTGATAATAGAAGGAACAAAATAACATGCATCTAATACAATAAAAGCTCCACTAGGGGATGTAGGGGCGACCTGCCAACAGCTAATACAGCAACTTTTGCTTCATTACCCATCTTGAGGTCCATCGCCTCAGAGTAGTCTCCTAGGTCTTGCTGGACCTGCAATGAATTGTATATATGATAAGCACTACTGGGTATCCAATACCCATGTGTTATCATAAGAGTTCGACAAATGGAGACTGATCATGAATGTACTGAAGCTTCATCAAGCTTTTGTTTCAGCCCTTTCTGCAAGGTACTCTTTCCTGTTTCTCTTCCAATGCCCATCTTTACCATTAGTGGCTTAACCGGCCTTCGTCCTTTCTTTGGGTCTTTCTTAGCAACCTTTGCTTTACCTTGTTTGCCCTTGCCCTTTCCCTTCCTAAGGGACCTTTTCGCTTTCTTTTTTTTTTCTGGTCTCACTAGTGTAGAGAACTGGCTTTCTTTCTTAATAGTACTCTCTACCTCCCTCAACATATTGAGGAGCTCGGGGGAGAGTCACCTCAAGCTTGTTCATATTAAAATTCATTATGAACTGTGAAAAGGAATCTGGTAGGGACTGAAGCACAATGTCCACACAAAAGTTATCCTCTAGGACCATTCCTAGACCTCGTGAGTTTCTCTATCCACTCAATCATCTTTAGGACATGGTTCTGAACCAGGTGTCCCCTCAGTCATCCTAGCGGAAAAGGCTCTTGGATATCTCATATCGTTGAGTCCTTCCCCTGTTCCTCAAACAATTTATGGACATGTAGGAGAATGGATTCGGCATCCATCTTTTCATGTTGTCTGTCAGAACTCGAGTCATAGAGACCAACATATAACACTTTGCAAGAGTGGAGTCATCAATGTACTCTTTCAGAATGAAGCTTATCTCATCCTCGCTTGCCCTTCTTCTTGGCGTAGGCATCATTGTATCAAGGACGACATGATTTTCTCGCCTGTGAGAACAATTCTCAAGTTACGGAGCCAACCGTATAATTTGGACCAAGAAGGCGGTTGACATCAAGTATGCCACGTAAAGGGATTCGAAAATTTACATTTTCTCAAAATAAAGATGTAGCAGAAATGAATAACATGCAGATTTTGCAAGAAATAAACTATCAAGATATGGACTTCTATCTTAATATGCTCCCACTATTTTACTAACGAGTCACGCGACACCCTCAAAGGCCGTGAAACGGAAGTCTCAAAGAGACTTCTAGTGGGGATGGGATCCAATCAGCATCTTAGAGTAACCTCGAGGGACTCGACCAATCACACTAAGCCTAAAATGTAGGCAACTCTTGCCGATCACAACTCCTTTGTGATTCCCATCCCTGTTTCGCCTCCGAATCACCATGGCCTCGAGGGACTCGACCAACCATGATGCTCGGTTAAGTCAACACCTTCGTTACAAGATGAGTCCGATTTGATGATATACCCTCGAGGGACTCGACCAACCAAGCATACCATGTCCTCGGGTCACCGGTGACATCTCTATGTCGTAAGCAAGATAGCGAATCGCGATATAGGTGAGTCTCGAGGGACTCCACCAACTCAACCTACACCGAGAATCGGTTCCTACTCATAATGATGGAAGGCCACGTGGGTCAATCTAATTGCCTCACGTTTACCGACTTAATATTATCGAGAGATGTTTATATAATTTGGTCTTCTAATATGACATGTCACACATATACATATTTAATATATATCTACATCGCATGCAAATATATATACATATCTAGTATGTGTATAAGCAATCACATCAGATGATCATGTAGGACTACTAGATAATAATAAAAATAATAATCAACTAAACCTTTTTATTAATTAATATTTTTTTGAAATCAGGGACATGTAGGGAATTTCTCAATTCCTAAGGGTATTTTCATAATTTAGACAAAAGACAGAAACTAGAATTTCTCAAATTCACAGGGGCAAAATTGTCCTTTTGCCCAAAACCCTAATTCCCTCTGCTGCTGCCGCTGCCGCCGCCGCCAGCGGGCCGCGGGGCGAGGGCACTGCCCTCGCCTGCATGCGGCGCGCCCGCTGGCGGCGACGTCACTGTGGGTGGGGCCTCGGGCGCTGGCTCCCGCAGCGGCCGCCTATTGGGGGGTTTTAGCCGCGGGAGCAGCGGCGTATGCCGCTGTTCTGCCCGGCAGGCGCTGCTCCTCTTTGCGGGCGGCAGGCGCCGCCCCTGGCGGCGCTTATGCCCGTGGGCTGCAAGCCCCCGCCGGCAGCAAGCTTGCTGGAAGCAGACCGCCACGGCCGCTGCTGGCAGTACGCCAGCTTGTGCATGCGCCGCAGACTGGTGGTGCTGGTTGTGGCTGCGCGGCTGCTGCTGTAGGTGGCTGCAGGCATGCAGATCGAGGGCAGCAACTGTTGCTGCCATTTCGCTTTTGCGCCAACGATTTTGACGTCAATATTCTTCCTAAACACAACACACGCAGCGGTTCAAAACCAATCATTCGCAGACGAACAACCTGGCTCGATACCACTGTTGGGAAATCATTGGGGCGACATCATATGCGCAGCGGAAGAACAAGAAAACAAAAAATCCCCGATTCCCAAAAAAAAGATGTTCGTCGTCATATGATGATTGAAAAGAAAAAAATCCAGAAAAACACAAAACTGCGCAGATAGAGATTGTGTTACCTAGGGGAGATCAGATATCCCTGTTTCCTTGCAGATCCTTAGGGAGAGGGTGAAGGAGGTCAAGCGCCCTCCTCTCTAGCGGTGATCCACACAGCAGGGTTACGACGACCCTCCTCAAAAACTCCAGGCCTCCGAGGTGGAGAGGAGAGGAGAATAGGAAAGGCAAGCAAAGACTCTAGCCTATGAGGTCTGTGAATCCCTCCTATTTATAGAGATCCCGTGTCAAACCCTAATGGGTCCTTCCTAGTGGGTATTGGATCTGCATCCAATATGACAGGCCCGGCCGGATATCTCATATCCCAACCTCTACTCATCGCAATGCCTACCATATGTGTGTGACCCTCTAGGCCCAATATCGAGCTGGCCGTGAGTCATACCTATCGAACTCCTTCTAACAAAGTGAATTATTATCTCTGTAATAATTCACTGACTCATCGACTACGGACGCATTTAGGCCACTACGTCAGAAGTCCCCGTGACGATCTGAGTGGGAATCCAATCCATTGGACCCGTCGTCCTCCCGTTACCATGTACCTATAGTCCCTTATCCATCTAATATCCCAAAGACCGATATCGAGCATGGTGTTGTCGATCCAAACGGTTTCTACTCGAGTCTCGCTCTAATCGGATTCTCGGGAGAACTTTTTTCTCTCAACCCTAATGACCTCGCCGTGGATTTGTCCGAGCAAGAACACATGGGATATTCCTCTCATGACGCCGAGAGTGGATGATCCTCTATCGACACTCAATAGCTCGTGAAGGTCGACTACCACTCCCAATGACCAATTGCATACTAGATATGGGACAGCCAAACCTATAAGTTCGGTATCAAAGAGTGGAGCACTCATACAGGACATCCTTGGTGTCTCAAGTCTAAGGACCGATACACCACTAGGACTACTGGAATCGCGGGTCCGACAATAAGGCATCATCAACCATCCAAAGCATTCCGTAAGCGGATCAATCAAGTGAACTCATTCTCCAACGAGCACTGCATCAGTATCTCTAGTGTCCCTACATGAGCAGCTATGAGACCAGCCTGCATCCATCATATGGACGGGTATACAAAGACACCGCCTATCCGGTTATCACGATGTCCCTCTCAAGTAACCTATGACCGGGATTATTTAGGATATGTGTTTAAAGGTGAATCGATCTCATTATCGTGATCTCATCACGATCCGATTCCCATTGCACAAATCCAAGGACATCACAATATATATATGCATTTATGCAATAGTTATAAAGTGATGTACGCCAAAATATTATAAGCAAAAAGATTCTGTATCAAGTCACACGTGCCATCACTCATGTGATTGGCTTGCTGGGCACCTATGACTAGCAAAACCTCCTACATAACTACTGCTCTCTGTGCCTTTACGAATTAGTTCTAAGTGCTGACCTTTTCGAATCTGCATTCAGACGTAAATTTGTGTTTTTTGTACGATCAGCTTACGTTTGTGTTTTGATTATGCAAAACTGTCTTCTGCGCTTTTATGAACTAGTTTCTAAGTTTAGATCCCTTTGAAACTGCTTTAGACGCAAACTGCATTTAGACGTAAAACTGTGTTTAAACGTAAACTGCGCAAACTGTGTTTAAACATAAAACTGTGTTTTAGACGTAAACTTCTTTTAAACGTTTAGACGTAAAACTGCGTTTAGACGCAAACTGCGTAAAACTGCGTTTAGACGTAAACTGAGTTTAGACGCAAAACTGTGTTTAGACGCAAACTGCACAAACTGTGTTTAGACATAAAACTGTCTTTTAGACGTAAACTACTTTTAGACGCAAACTGCGTTTTGACGTAAAACTGCGTTTAGACGTAAACTGAGTTTAGATGCAAAACTGCGTTTAGACGTAAAATTGTGTTTAGATGCAAAACTGCGTTTAGACGCAAACTATATTTAGACGCAAACTCAGTTTAGACGTAAACTGTGCTTAGACGTAAACTGTGCTTAATCTTAAGTAATCTTAGAATCGGCTTTTACATCGAAATCGTTTTTATCGGACAAACGCAGCTTTCGTTTTTAAATCGCTGAAAGATTTCCGCTGCACTAATTCACCCCCCCCTCTTAGTGCTCTCGATCCTAACAGACCTTCCTACATGAGTACTCCCCCAATAGCGAAGTCCGAAGCATCTGTATGGACTTCAAAGGGCTCTCCATAGTTTGGCAATTTGAGCACTGGTTCTTCTAGAACAGCAGCCTTCAGATCTTGGAATGCTATCTCACATTTGTTAGACCACTTCCAAGGCTACTCCTTCTTCAGCAACTCCATCAGTGGGGTTGCCCGCTTCGAATATCCCACAATGAAGCGTCGATAGTAGTTGACGAAACCAAGGAAGGATCTCAACTCTGGCACCTTCTTTGGAGTTCGCCATTCCGCAACTGCTTGCACCTTCGACTTATCCATCCGAATGGAGCCATCACCGATTCGATGCCCGAAGAATAGGATCTCAGTCTGAGCAAAGTAGCATTTCTCCCTTTTTACGAACAGAGTGTTCTCCCAGAGAACCTTGAAAATCGTCCGAAGGTGCATGACGTGCTCCTCGAGCGTTTGGTTGTAGACGACGATATCGTCCAAGTAGACGACCACAAACTTATCCAAATATTCTTTGAATAGCTGGTTCATGAGAGTACAAAATGTGGTCGGAGTGTTGGTTAAGCCGAAAGGCATCACCAAGAACTCAAACTCTCCATATCTGGTCACACAGGTAGTCTTTGCTTCGTTGCCTTCAACAATGCACACCTGCCAATACCCCGACCGAAGGTCGAGTTTTGAGAAATACTTTGCCTTGCCCAATTGATCGAACAAGTCCGCAATGAGCGGGATGGGATACTTGTTCTTCACTATCACTTTGTTGAGGGCTCGATAGTCGACGCATAATCGGAGGCTCCCATCCTATTTCTTCTGGAAGAGAACTGGAGCTCCGAAAGGTGCTTTAGAGCTGCGGATGAGACCACCGCTTAGCAGCTCACCTAATTGCTTTCTGAGTTCTACCAACTCTGGCGGAGGCATGCGGTAGGGTGGTCTTGCTGGAGGCTTTACTCCTGGCTCCAGCTCGATACTGTGATCCACGCCTCTGCGTGGCGGAAGAGTCTTCGGCAACTCGGGTAGCATGACGTCTTTGAACTCTTTCAGGACGTTCGCCACCACAGTAGGTTCTTGAATGGCCTCCTCGTTGAGTGGCTCTAGCTTCATAGCAGCCACGAATGTCAGTTCGCCTTTTCGCACCCCTTTCTTTAATTGTAATGCTGAAATGTGTTGGGGCTCCTTGGTTCCTCTCCGAGAGACGGGAACCACGCAGGGGTCATTGCCTCCCATTATACATAGGGAGTTCAAGAACGGCATCGGCACCAACTTCGCCCCGTGCATAAACCCCATTCCAAGAATCACTTGGAAGTCATCCAGTGGCATGGCCATCATGTTGGTGTTTCCGCTCCAAGTCTCGATTTTGATGGGAACTCCCTTCGCCAACCCGGAGATTCGCCTGGCCTTCGAGTTCACCGCCTTCATTCAGCTTGGGCTCTTCTCCAAGGTCAACCCAAGTCGCTGTGCTTCATGATAGGCTATGAAGTTGTGGGTAGCACCCGTGTCCACTATTGCACGGGTCGTTTGGCCATTCAGCTTGATGTCCACATACATTAGTTCACTACTTCCTGCTTTTAGTACCTTGGTCTTCATGTTCTCCTCCACTTGACCCCGCATAGCGTTCAACAGACGCATTGCTCCCATTCGAGGTCCTTGCGACTCCTCATCGTCGCTACTAGATTCAGAACTGCTTGAGCTAAGAGCAACAGCTTTGCCCTTGTCCGATCGGGGAGGGTGGATGGAAGCTGTCAAAGCATTGAGTGCCCTGTTTCTGTGGGCACTCCCTTACCATGTGCGGTCCTCTGCACAAGAAGCATCCTCCAGGTTTTGAGGCCTTGCCTTTAGGGTTCGGCCCTTTGTGGGAGCTCTTCTTCTTTTGTTCGCCCCCGAGCTCCTTCCCTCGAGAATGTTTTGGAGGGCGATTTCCTAAAGATTGTTTCCTTCTCGCTGGGTCTTCAGAGGAAACAAAGTCGGTGAGCCTTTCTGCAGCGGCAATTGCCCCGACCACATCGGTAACATTCCTTTGATTTAGCTCCTGTTGAGCCCATGGTTTCAAACCATCAAGGAAGCTGAACAACTTGTCCTTCTCGGACATGTCTGTATGTCCAGCATTAATGTAGAAAACTGCTTCACATAGTCTCGGATGGTGGTACTTTGGCGGAGTTGTCTCAACTTCCTTCTTGCGACGAACACTGTGTTCTCCGGTAGGAACTGAGTTCTCAACTCCCGCTTCAAGTCTTCCCATGTGTCAACTCAACACAGACCTTGTTGGATCTCCTTCCAACGAGTTCACCACCAAAGTTTCGCATCTCCGTTCAGATACATTGTTGCTATAGAAACTTTGGTATCTTCAGAATCGGGCCTCGTAGCTCGGAAATATTGCTCCATGTCGAACAGAAAGTTCTCGAGCTCCTTGGCATCTCTGGCCCCTCCATATCCATGAGGCTCAGGTGCCCTCAAATTTTGTGGCGGTGCCGCGCGGGTGTTGCCTCCTCCCGCATTTAGTGTTCTTATAAGCATGGCCACCTTTGCAGTGAGTTCTGCCACAACATCCTATAAGTGTTGCACGGAGTCTTTGGTGTCATCAGACAATCGATCGACTAGGGCCTCGACCTTGTCGATCCTAGACTTTGCTTCCTCTTGGGAGTTCTCTACCCCAACAAGTCTTTGTTGGTCATGGTAGAGTTCCTCCATGCTCGCTTCCAGAACATCCAGGCGGGTCTCCGCCATCGTGAGTCTCTCCTTATGACTCTTTTTTCCAGTTAGCGCACTAGATTGCGCTTCCTCTGCTCGCGGAGAGTTGCCAACTTCTCGCTCATCCTGTTCGCTGCCGCGCTCCTCTTGAGCGGCTCCAACAGCATGCGAGCGAGTGTGCACATGCAGCCCACCTGCGGCTGCTTGGGGCAAGGGTCCGGCTTGCCCCGTCTTGCTTGATTCGCCACGATGCTTTGCCATGGCGAAGTTGCGAAGTTCATTCGCTGTTTGATCGAAGAGCTTGCCCGCTCTGATACCACAATGTCACGACCTTAGCTGGAATTGCCTAAGGCGTGAGGCACCCTTGCGGCCAAAGACGCAAACTTAGCTTGCGTTGCCTAAGCCGCGAGTCACCCTTGTGGCAAAGACACGAACTTAGCTTGCGTTGCCTAAGTCGCGCTTCACCCTTGTGATCTTGCTCCGCAAGGATCAGCCCACTTTGTAACCTCTCGCAGGTCCCTAAGGACCTGTAAAAGAGAAAGAAGTTAGTTCGAAAGAACGAGCAACGGACAAGTCCCGAAGTCTCGCGAAAAGGGAAGCTTTACAAGCAATTCGACGAACACACTGTGTGCACAAGAGAAAAGAGGGAGAGGGAGAAAAACAAGGCTTTCAAGGATGAACGAATAGCTGCAAGCCCACAAACAACCGCTCACCTGGTCCCGGGCGCAAAGACAAGTTCCCGTAAAGGTCACGTGCGAACTTGCGAAAGAGATCTCAACGCCCGGTATATAACCGAAGCCCCATCCAGCCATGTGCCACCCGGGGGGTTCCTGGGGTCTGAGATGGCTGACGTTTTGGTGAGCGGAGGCAGTTCTCCGCTCACCTCCCGCGGCACGCGAAAACGGAGCTGTTTTGGGCTGTTTTGGGGCTGTTTTGCTCGGTTCGGTGAGCGGTCGCTTTGCAACGCTGCAGCTTGTTCGAACTTACATATTTGCAAGCAAAATAACCCAAAACTAAGAGAAAACATGCTGCCAAGCAGCTGTACATGCAGGTGTGAGTGACAAACGGTTCGTTGAACGGAGTTGTTGCGGGTGCGCGACGACCGTTCGTGACAGCGGGGCAGCAGCGCCCATGGGCAGAGTCGTCTCAAGGGTGAGGTGCCTACTACTGCTGCGCCCGCTGGCTGAGGCAGCACAAGGCAGCGGTGCTTGCGGCCGCTGCTCCCATGGGCAAAACCCCCCGCAGGGGCTGCCGCTTGGCTGGGCAGTACCGCCTGTGGGTGCTGCCCCGCAAGTAGTACCGCCCGTAGGGGCTCCCACCTGTAGGGGCGCATCGCCCGCAGGTAGGGGAAGCCCCCCCCCTCGGCGCATAGGCCGCTGTCGGTAGGGTGGCGGCTACAGCAGTAGGAGAGAAAGAGAAGGGTATTAGGGTTTTTGGGTAAAAAGATATTTTTGCCCTTGTGAATTTATAAAATTTCGATTCTTTCCTTTCATCTAAATTATGAAAATACCCATCAGAATCCAGAAAGTTCCCTACATGTCCCTGATTTCAAAAAAATATTAATTAATTAAAAAATTTAATTAATTATTATTATTTTATTATCTAGTAGTCCTACATGATGCTGATTTATACATGTGATGTATGATGTGTGTGTTGGGAAATCATTGGGGGCGACATCATATGCGCAGCGGAAGAACAAGAAAAACAAAATCCCCGATTCCCAAAGAGATGTTCGTCGTCGTGCGAAGATTGGTACGCAAAAATCCGCGAAACATGAAACTGCGTATAGAGTAGATTATGTTACCTAGGGAGATCGTATATCCCTGTTTCCTTGCAGATCCTTAGGAGAGGGTGAAGGAGGTCAAGCGTCCTCCTCTCTAGCGGTGATCCACACAGCAGGGTTGCGACGACGCTCCTCTAAACTCCAGAGCTACTCTGAGGTGGAGATGGAGAGGAGAATAAGAAAAGGCAAACCAAAGCTCTCTAGCCCATGGGGCTCTGAATCCCTCCTATTTATAGAGGTCCCCTGTCAAACCCTTATGGGTCCTCCCCTAGTGGGTATTGGATCTGCATCCAATAAGACAAGGGCTCCGTTGGATATCTCATATTCGAACCTCTACTCATCGTAATGCTTACCATATGTGTGTGACCCTCTAGGCCTAATATCGAGCTGGCCGTGAGTCATACCTGTCAGAACTCCTTCTAACTCAGTGAATTATTATCTCTGTAATAATTCACTCGACTCATCGACTACGGACGTATTAGGTCACTACGCCGTAGTCTCCATACGATACAAGGGAATCCAATCCATTGGACCTGCTGTCCTCGGTTACCATGTACTTATAGTCCCTCATCCATCTAATATCACAGAGACCGTATATCGAGCATGGTGTTGTCAGACCCAAACGGTTTCTACTCGAGTCTCGCTCTAATCGGATTCTTCCGGAGAACTCTTTCTCTCTCAACCCGAATGACCCTGGCCAGGGATTTGTCTGAGCAAGAACACATGGGATATTCCTCTCATGACGCCGAGAGTGGATGATCCTCTATCGACACTCAATAGCCCTAGTAAGGTCGACTATCACTCCCAATGATCACTTTGTACTAGATCCGGGACAGCCAAACCTATAAGTCACGGTATCAAAGAGTGGAGCACCCATATAGGACATCCTTGGTGTCTCAAGTCTAAGGACCGGATACACCACTAGGACTACGGAATCATTTGTCTCGACAATAAGGCATCATCAACTATCCAAACATTCCGTAAGCGGATCAATCGGTGAACTCATTCTCCAATGAGCACTTGTACTGTATCCCTAGTGTCCCTACACAAGCGACTATGAGACCATTTGCATTCATCATATGGATGGGTATACAAACACACCGGTCTGTCCTAGGTTATCACGATATCCCTCTCGAGTAACCTATGACCGGGATTATTTAGGATATGTGTTTAAAGGTGAATCGATCTCACTATCGTGATCTCATCACGATCCGATTCCCATTGCACAAATCCAAGGACATCACAATATATGTATGCATTTATGCAATAGTTATAAAGTGATATATGCCAAAATATAATGAGCAAAAAGTTTTTATATTAAGTCACACGTGCCATCACTCACGTGATTGGCTTACTGGGCACCTATGATTAGCAATCTCCCACTTGACCTAAAGCCAATCACCTATGTGTCTGATCCCCATTAGACCCCTGTGACGCTCAAAACAAATCTAAGACAACGACTCTATTAGTG
The DNA here is from genome assembly GCA_900464855.2 of Musa schizocarpa. Classification (NCBI taxonomy): domain Eukaryota; kingdom Viridiplantae; phylum Streptophyta; class Magnoliopsida; order Zingiberales; family Musaceae; genus Musa; species Musa schizocarpa. The sequence continues at coordinate 1,113,168 of LS990916.1, forward strand.
GATCTGCAATGTTATCTTCGGATGAAACTCTTTCCACTACTACATCTCCTTGGGTCACGATCTCTCTGATAAGGTGGAACCTCCTCAGAACATGCTTAGATTTTTGATGAGACCTAGGTTCCTTTGCTTGAGTAATCGCCCCGTTGTTGTCGCAATATAGGGAGATCGACTCTTCGCTACCCGGCACGACTCCCAAATCTGTGATGAACTTCTTCACCCAAACTCCCTCCTTTGCTGCATCTAATGTAGCAATGTACTCCGCCTTTGTGGTCGAGTCAGCAGTGGTATCTTACTTGGAACTCTTCCAGCACACTGCTCCTCCATTCAAGGTGTACACATACCCTGAATTCGACTTGCTATCATCGACATCAGACTGAAAACTTGAGTCAGTGTAGCCTTCAACCTTAAGGCTATTACCTCCATATACTAGTAAAAGATCCTTAGTCCTTCTCAAGTATATAAGGATACACTTTACTGCTTTCCAGTGCTCCAAGCCTAGATCCGCCTGATACCTGCTCGTGACACTCAGAGCATGCGCTATATCAGGCCTAGTACATAGAATGACATACATGATAGACCCTATTGCTGAGGCATAAGGTATCATATCCATGTTTGCCCTTTCTTCTGGAGTCTTTGGGGACATACTCGTAGAAAGCGATATCCCATGTCTCATCGGTATGAGACCTCTCTTGGAATTTTTCATGCCAAACCTTTTGACAATGGTTTCTTTGTACCTGGACTGGGACAAGCCAAGCATCCTCTTGGATCTATCTCTATAGATTCTAATCCCCAAAATATAGGATGCTTCCCCTAAGTCCTTCATGGAGAAGTGTCTAGATAACCAAACCTTTACTGTGGATGGCATTCCTACGTCATTCCCAATTATCAGAATGTCATCTACAAATAACACCAAAAATGTGATAGCGCTCCCACTTACCTTTCTGTATACACAAGGCTCATCTTCGTTCTTAACGAAGTCATAAGATCTGATTGCCTCATCAAATCTTATGTTCCAACTTCGGGAAGCTTGCTTTAATCCATAAATAGATCTAAGCAACCTACACACCTTATCTGGACAGTTCTTGGACACGTATCCCTCAGGTTGCATCATATACACCTCCTCCTCGAGGTTCCCATTGAGGAATGCGTTTTTCACATCCATCTGCCAGATCTCATAATCATAGTGTGCTACAATAGTCAATAGAATTTTGATGGATTTTAGCATTGCTACGGGGGAGAAGGTTTCGTCATAGTCAACACCTTGCCTTTGACGATACCCCTTAGCCACTAGCCTTACTTTATAGGTCTCTACCTTTCCATCTACTCCGATCTTTTTCTTAAAGATCCACTTGCAACCGATGGGTACAATACCTTTGGGCGCATCAACTAGGTTCCAAATCTTATTGGAGTACATAGAATCTATCTCAGAATTCATGGCTTCTTGCCACTTCCCGTAGTCTATACTCATAATAGTCTCCTCGTAAGTCTGAGGATCAATATCCTCTACATCCTCTCCTCTAATATGTCCCACATATCTCTCAGGAGGAAGGGATACTCTATCAGACCTGCGTAAAGTTAAAACTTGTGTATTAGGTACCTGAACAGACTCGGGCTGTAGAGTGGTGCTTGAGCTTGGTTCTCCAACCTCGCTCAATTCTATCATTCTCCCACTGTCTCCGCCAAGAATGTGTTCCTTCTCAAGGAATACTGCTCTCTTAGCTATAAAGACCTTTTGGTCCTCGAGATGATAGAAATAATACCCACAAGTTTCCTTGGGGTATCTTACAAATTTGCATCGCTCTGTCCTTGATTCTAACTTATCGGGGTTGTGTCTTTTTGTTGGGAAATCAAGGGGGCGACATCATATGCGCAGCGGAAGAACAAGAAAACAAAAATCCCCGATTCCCAAAAGGATGTTAGTCGTCGTGCGAAGATTGGTGCGCAAAAATCCGCAAAATACAAAACTGCGTATAAAGATTGTATTACCTAGAGAGATAGTATATCCCTGTTTCCTTGCAGATCCTTAGGAGAGGGTGAAGGAGGTCAAGCGTCCTCCTCTCTAGCGGTGATCCACACAAGGGGTTCGGCGACCCTCCTCAAAAACTCGGGCCTCGAGGTGGAGAGGGGGAGAGGAGAATAGGAAGGGCAAGCAAAGACTCTAGCCAATGAGGTGTGAATCCCTCCTATTTATAGAGATCCGTGTCAAACCCTAATGGGTCCTTCCCTAGTGGGTATTGGATCTGCATCCAATAAGACAAAGGGCTCTGGCCGGATATCTCATATCCGATCCTCTACTCATCGCAATGCCTACCATATGTGTGTGACCCTCTTGGCTCAATATCGAGCTGGCCGTGAGTCATACACTGTCAGGAACTCCTTCTAACTTCGGTGAATTATTATCTCTGTAATAATTCACTCGACTCATCGACTTCTGGGACGTACTAGGCCACTCTGCCAGTAGTCACTGCATCAATCTGAGGGGAATCCAATCCATTGGATCTGTCTGTCCTTAGTTACCATGTACCTATAGTCCTTAATCCATCTAATATCCCGGAGACCAGATATATCGAGCATGGTGTTGTTGGGACCCATACGGTTTCTACTGAGTCTCTCTCTTATCGGATTCTCAGGAGAACTCTTTCTCTCTCAACCCGAATGACCTGGCCAGGGGATTTGTGCGAGCAAGAACACATGGGATATTCCTCTCATATTGTGAGAGTGGATGATCCTCTATCGACACTCAATAGCCCTAAAAGGTTGACTACCACTCCCAATGACCCGGTTGTACTAGATGCGGGACAGCCAAACCTATAAGTTCGGTATCAAAGAGTGGAGCACTCATCAGAGGACATCCTTGGTGTCTCAAGTCTAAGGACCAGATACACCACTAGGACTACGGAATTTGTCCGACAATAAGGCATCATCAACGATCCAAAGCAATCCGTAAGCGGATCAATCATGAACTCATTCTCCATGAGCACTGTATTGTATCCCTAGTGTCCCTACACGAAAGCAGCTATGAGACCATTTGCATCCATCATATGGACGGGTATACAAAGACACCAGTCTATCCGGTTATCACGATGTCCCTCTCGAGTAACCTATGACCGGGATTATTTAGGATATGTGTTTAAAGGTGAATCGATCTCATTATCGTGATCTCATCACGATCCGATTCCCATTGCACAAATCCAAGGACATCACAATATATATATGCATTTATGCAATAGTTATAAAGTTATATACGCCAAAACATAATAAGCAAAAAGATTCTGTATCAAGTCACACCTGCCATCACTCACATGATTGGCTTGCTGGGCACCTATGACTAGCAATCTCCCACTTGACCTAAAGCCAATCACCTATGTGTCTGATCCCTATCAGACCCCTGTGACGCTCAAAGACAAAATGAGACAATGGCTTTGTCAGTGGATCTGCAATGTTATCTTCGGATGAAACTCTTTCCATTGCTACATCTCCTCGGGTTACGATCTCTCTTATAAGCTGGAACCTCCTCAGAACACTTCTGATGAGACCCGGGTTCCCTTATATGAGTAATCACCCCATAGTTGTTAGCAATATAAGGAAGTTGACTTGTCGCTATCTCAGATCGACTCCCAAATCTGTGATGAACTTCTTCACCCGGACTCCCTCTTTTTGCTGCATCTCGATGCAGCAATGTACTCCACCTCGTGGTCGAAGTCAGTGATGGTATCTTGCTTGGAACTCTTCCAAAGACACTGCTTTGCTCCTCCATTCAAGGTGTACACATATCCTGAATTGGACTTGCTATCATCGACATCGGTGAAAACTTGAGTCGTGTGTAGCCTTCAACCTTAAGGCTATTACCTCCATATACTAGTAAAAGATCCTTAGTCCTTCTCAAGTACTTAAGGATACACTTTTATTGCTTTCCGTGCTCCAAGCACGGATCCGCCTGATACCTTTCGTGACACTTTCAGAGCATGCGCTATATCGGGCCCAAGACATAGCATGGCATACATGATAGACCCTATTCTTTGAGGCATAAGGTATCATATCCATGTTAAGCCTTTCTTTCTTCGGAGTCTTTGGGGACATACTGAGAAAGCGATATCCCATGTCTCATCGGTATGAGACCTCTCTTGCAATTTTCCATGCCAAACCTTTTTTGACAATAGTTTCTATGTACCTGACTGGTACAAGCCAAGCATCCTCTTGGATCTATCTCTATAGATTCTAATCCCCAAGATATAAGATGCTTCCCCCAAGTCGTTCATGGAGAAGTGTCTAGATAACCAAGCCTTTACTATGGATAGCATTCCTATGTCATTCCCAATGATGAGGATGTCATCCACATATAACACCAAAAAAAAAGGTGATAGTGCTCCCACTTACCTTTCTGTATACACAAGGCTCATCTTCGTTCTTAGCGAAGTCATAAGATCGATTGCCTCATCAAATCTTATGTTCCAACTTGAGGAAGCTTGCTTTAGTCCATAAATTGATCTAAGCAACCTACACACCTTATCCGGGCAGTTCTTGGACACGAATCCCTCGGGGTTGCATCATATACACCTCCTCCTCGAGGTTCCCATTGAGGAATGTGGTTTTCACATCCATCTGCGGATCTCATAATCATAGTGTGCTGCAATAGCCAATAGAATTTCAGATGGATTTTAGCATTGCTCTGGTGAGAAAGTTTCGTCGTAGTCAACACCTTGCCTTTGACGATACCCCTTAGCCACTAGCCTTGCTTTATAGGTCTCTACCTTTCCATCTACTCCGATCTTTTTTTCTTAAAGATCCACTTGCAAACCGATGGGTACAATACCTTCAAGCATCAACTAGGTTCCAAACCTTATTGGAGTACATAGAATCCATCTCGAGAATTCATGGCTTCTTTTCCACTTCCCGGAGTCTATACTCATAATAGCCTCCTCAGAGGGGTCGAGGATCAATATCCTCTACATCCCTCGCTCTAATATGTCCCACATATCTCTCGGGGAGGATGGGATACTCTATCAGACCTGCATAAAGTTGATACTTGTGTATTAGGTACTGAACATACTCGGGCTTTAGATTGGTGCTTGAGCTTGGTTCTCCAACCTCGCTCAATTCTATCATTCTCCCACTTGTCTCCGTCAAGAATGTGTTCCTTCTCAAGGAACACTGCTCTCTTTCTTACAAAGACCTTTTGGTCCTCGAGAGATGATAGAAATAATACCCACAAGTTTCCTTGGGGTATCCCACAAATTTGCATCCTTTCTGTCCTTGATTCTAACTTATGGGGTTGTGTCTTCTAACATGGGCAGGGCAGCCCCAGGATCTTAACAACCTTAAGATCGGGCTTCTTCCTTTTCCATATCTTTTATGGTGTAGACACTACCGACTTAGTTGGAACTCTGTTAGGAAGGTAAGCTGCGGTTTCTAGGGCATATCCCAGAATGAGATGGGTAGGTCGTGAAACTCATCATGGACCGTACCATATCTAATAATGTACGATTTCTCCTTTCAGAGACACCATTGAGCTGAGGTGTATAAGGAGGTGTCCATTGGGATAATATCCCATGGTCCTTGAGGAACTGAGTAAACTCTCAGATTTTAAGTATTCACCTCCTCGACCGATCGATCGAAGAGTTTTGATACTCTTTTCGATCACGGTTCTCCACCTCATTCTTATACTCTCTGAATTTCTCAAAGGCCTCAGACTTGTACTTCATTAAGTACACATATCCATACCTTGAGAAATCATCAGTAAATGTAATGAAGTAGGAGTAACCTCCAATAGCATGAGTTGACATGGGTCCACATACATCACTATGTATGAGTTCCAACAACTCATTGGCTCTCTCTCCAGTTCTACTAAATGGAGATTTGGTGGATTTTTCCATTTAATGCAAGGCTCACAAGTCGCATATGACACATAGTCGAATGGATCTAGATATCCATCATTTAGCAACTTTTGAATCCTTCTTTCATGGATGTGACCTAGCCTACAATGCCACAGGTATGCACAGTTCAACTCAACTCGTTTCCTTTTGGACATATTTACATTCATGATATGTGGAGTGGTGTCTAACATAAATAAACCATTATGCAATGTTCCTTTCGTGATGATCTTATCATCTAATAATATCGAACAACCATTGTTCTCAAAAATAAATTTATATCCACTAACTGTTAAACATGAAATGGAGATAATGTTTTTGATAATAGAAGGAACAAAATAACATGCATTTAATGCAATAAAAGCTCCACTAGGCAGATGTAGGGCGACCCGCCAACAGACTAATACAGTAACTTTTGCTCCATTACCCATCTTGAGGTCCATCTAAGCCTCTCTGTAGTCTCCTAGGCCTTGCGAGAACACGCAATGAATTGCATATATGATAAGCACTACCGGGGTATCCAATACCCATGTGTTATCATAAGAGTCGGAACAAATGGAGACTGATCATGAATATACACGAAGCTTCATCAAGCTTTTTTGTTTCGCCCTTTTCTGCAAGGTACTCTTTGCAGTTTCTCTTCCAATGCCCATCTTTACCCTGATTGGAAGCACTGGCCTTTGTCCTTTCTTTGGGTCTTTCTTAGCAACCTTTGCTTTACCTTGTTTGCCCTTGCTCTTTCCCTTCTTAAGGGACCTTTCTGCTTTCCTTTTCTTTCTGGTCTCACCAGTGTAGAGAACTGGCTTCTCTTTCTTAATAGTACTCTCTGCCTCCCTCAACATATTGAGGAGCTCTGGGAGAGTCACCTCAAGCTTGTTCTTATTAAAATTCATTAGGAACTGTGAAAAGGAATCTAGTAGGGACTGAAGCATAATGTCCACACACAAGTTATCCTCTAGGACCATTCCTAGACCTGTGAGTTTCTCTATCCACTCAATCTTTCTTAGGACATGGTTCTGAACCGGTGTCCCCTCAGTCATCCTAGCGCGGAAAAGGCTCTTGGATATCTCATATCGTTGAGTCCTTCCCTGTTCCTCAAACAATTTTCGGACATGTAGGAGAATGGATCTGGCATCCATCTTTTCATGTTGTCTCTGTAACTCTGGAGTCATAGAGCCCAACATATAGCACTGAGCAAGAGTGGAGTCATCAATGTACTTCACGTGGTGGCGGCGATCTCATCCTCGCTTGCCCTTCTTGGTGTAGGCATCATCAGTATCAAGGACATTACCACGATTTTCTCCTCTGTGAGAACAATTCTCAAGTTACGAGCCAATCCGTATAATTTGGACCAAGAAGGCGGTTGACATCAAGTATGCCACGTAAAGGGATTTGAAAAGCGACATTTTCTCAAAAAATAAAGATGTAGCGAAATGAATAACATGCAGATTTTGCAAGAAATAAACTATCAAGATATGGACTTCTATCTTAATATGCTCCCACTATTTTACTAACGAGTCACGCGACACCCTCAAAGACGTGAAACGGAAGCCTCAAACAGACTTCTAGTGGGGATCGGGATCAATCGGCGTCTTTAGTGTAACCTCGAGGGACTCGACCAATCACACTAAGCCTAAAAGGTAGGCAACACTTGCCGATCACAACTCCTTGTGATTCCCGTCCTGTTCGGCCTCCAAATCACCATGGCCTCGAGGGACTCGACCAACTATGATGTTCGGTTAAGTCAACACCTTCGTTACAAGATGAGTCTGATTTGATGATATACCCTCGAGGGACTCGACCAAGCATACTATGTCCTCAGGTCACCAGTGACATCTTTATGTCGTAAGCAAGATAGCGAATCGCGATATAGGTGATGTTAGGATCGAAGCAGCACTAAGAGGGGGGGGTGAATTAGTGCAACGGATAAAAACTTGGGTTTTCTGAAAAATCTTTCGTATGAAGAGAGCGGAACTTGACAAATTTAAACTTGAAGGTGTATTCTTAAATATGCGCAGCAAAAGTAATAAGGAACTAGAGCATATAAGAAGATTTGCAATAATATAAATAACAATAATGAAACGCAAACCACAGATTACGCCGATGTTAGAGTGGTTCGGTCAAATGACCTACTCCACTTGTGAGGCCCCTCTTCGATGAGGCTCCCACCTTCCACTAGCAAGCTTCTTGAAATGGAAGGGTAAATACCCCTCTTACAACTCTTTACAAGCAGTTCACTCTCTGACAGATTTTCGAGAAGAGATGAGGTGAACACTAGCAAATTGAAACGAAAGCAAGCTAACACTTTTCTAAGATCTTTCTCTCAAACTCTTGCTGCTCAAAAGGTTGTAATCTCAGCTGAGATTTGAGGGGTATTTATAGGCCTCAAGAGGATTCAAATTTGGGCTCCAAAATTTGGGCTCAAAAATCAAATCCTCTTTGGGTTCCCGATCTTTTGGTGCCACACCCAATAGGTGGTGCCACCGCCCAAGGTTAGTGCTGGCGGTGCCACCCGCCTTTCAGAGGTGTGTCTTGCCCCCGGCGGTGCCACCGCCTGGCTCTCCGTTCACTTGGTTTGGCTTTCTTTTAGCCCAAACCAACTCGACTTTTATTTGGTTGGCCCCTAACCAGGATATAGGCTTATCTTCTTAATCCTAATCCTAATTACAAGTGAACTACATAACAAAACACATCTTAAGCAATTTATTAACCGCTGAATCGTCAAGTTTTGTTCGACGAAGCTTCGACGAACTTCCTTCGACGGGGTCCAAGCACGCCTCCGAACTTGTGATGACTTTAAAGAGTAGCTGAGACTTCTCGGTGATCTCTGCGAACCTCCGACGATCTCTTCGGTGAACTTCCAACAGATTTCGATTTCTTCTCGGTTTGAACATCTCCGACGATTCATCGAACTCTTAAAGGTTCATCAAACTCGACTCCGGTATTCTTGCTTTGTGTTTTCTATTTATCGTAGTTAATCCTGCATACTTAACTCAATAATATGGATTAGATCAAATAACCTATCAATTGATTTTATCATCAAAATCCGAGATTCAACAATCTCCCCCTTTTTGATGATGACAATCAATTGATGACGAAGTTAAACATAACTCCCCCTATCTATATGCCATATTATGAGAGGATAAAACCACTTGAATTCCATCCCATTGGATTCAAGCATAACCCGATAAGTTCTAACCGTAGAGCTTATCGTGATCCTTTTTAAACAATAGTGAATACAAAACTTCTATGAAAAACATAAGTTAAATGAAAAGGGACAAATTTTACTACGACAGAAGATAAAGATTTTCAATATATATTTCAAATCATAACCCGATATGATCAATCAATCTTGTGATATTTTCAAGGATTTTGCAAGGCATATAAGTCAATCATATCACACAAGTTTTTGTAATCCATATAAGTTATGCTATCATTATGGTGTAGGTCATCACTTCTCCCCCTTTGTCATCAACAAAAAGAGACAAGCCATCGAAAAAGTAGCATTTAACAAGATTTATCATTGAAATTTGCCAGAAATAGTTTATCCAAAAGAAAGCAGGCAGATCAAGACATACTTAAAAGATACCAGTAGTTATCTAAAAGGAAGGATCAGTTATCGTTTAATCGATGACAAACTTTGAACTTGTTGTTTAAAAGCAAACAGAACAGAATTAAAAGATACATCAGTTTAATCCTTAGGAGGTAATCCACAATGCTGATACATGATATCCATTTTTTCATTCAGTTGTCGTAGTGTCTTCAAAATTTCAACTTGTTGATTTTGAATCAGTTCTTCTTTGTGATTTGAGCTGAGACAGTTCTGCCATAATGCGATCTTCAGATGAGGAAATAGGAGCTGAAGTGTGCTGTTGCCAAAAGGACTAGGAGGAGATTCATTTCCCATAAGAATTGGTGTTTTGGGGTGTTCTATTTGTGGAGGAATTGGATCCGTCCTTCTAGGCTGCCTAACCCATATGCCATTGCTAAAGGTGCACCTAAGTCTTTTCAGCAGGTTTTTATTTATTATGTTATATTTATCATTTTGAATAGATTCTTCATCGGGTGGGATGCAAATGTCATAGGCATGAAGAAATCTAGTGATTAACCTCCCATATGGCAGAATAGTATCTTTGCCCATAATATCCTGCATGTGTTGCCGAATTGAGTACCCAAAACAATTATTATCGACCGGTCATAATCCAATACATGGTACTCATCTCAATTTGACTTATCTCGTCAAGATGAAATTGTTTGGGGAATATGATGCTTGTGATAATGTGATGAAGAATTTTAGCGTTGAAAGGCAGTAAGTGTTCACAGCTCTTGGGTAGGAAGTCAAGGTTTGGATTTGCAAAGATTGTTTCTAATGGCTTCGGTATAGGTTGCTCCTATTGAGTTGACGTCCCATTTACCTTTAAAATAGCATCCTCTATCTTTTTTCAGTTATGCCAATTAGCTCACAAATGGTGTTGTCAAATATTCTGATGGGTGTTCCTAGAAGGTAAGTGCTTAGGCTATTATTGTCCTCATATAGGTTGGCATAGAACAATCTAACTAATCGCGGATAGATTGGTTCATCTAGTTGCAGTAGTGGTAGAGCTTCTAGGTGTGCAAAATACCTAATGGGATCTAAGTCTTCTAGTTCATCCAAGTCAACATATTTTCCCTTATGGATACCTCGTCTTTCAAATTTTGGAAAACTAAGGGCTACCTCTTTTGATCTAAAAAGATCATGGTCAAATGAATCTCCTTCAATCCTTTTTCCTTTTGATCTCTTAGGAGCCATTATCTAGACAAGATGATGATGAAATTGTGAAAAATAAGCAAAGGAAAGAGAAAGGAAAAGAGGGAATGAGATATCAAAAGGAAGGATTTCAAGTGTTACCTTATGGAGATTATGCTTAGAGATGGAAGGCTTGGACCACCAAGAAACCTTCTCCAGTGCTTCTAAGAGGCAGAATGAGGGTTAGAGGATGATGGGAGAGCTTTCTTCGGGTTGGGGGCGGTGTCACCGCCGGCCCTAACCCCTCGGGTTAATAAGGGTCGCTCGGTCGGTGCCACCGCCAAACCGAGCGGTGTCACCGCCTGGCGCCCGAGCGCTCAGGCGGTGCAACCGCCAGATCTGGCGGTGCCACCGCTGGCATCCCGTGGAGGAAAGAAAAAAAATTTTTCTTCCTCTCCCCCTTTTTGTTTGCTTCCCTCAAGATAATAAGTTATACTTTAATAGATCATTTTGAAGTGAAGAAGAAAGAAGAAATCAAATCTACAAAAGAAAGGAAAAGGACGAGTCATTTTTCGTGAAGCTCATTTTAGGGACAATTCAACATGCCTAATTCCCTTCTAATGAATTCAAATTGATCTTCATTCAAGGCTTTTGTGAATATGTCTGCTAATTGATGCTTCGTGTCGATGAATTCTAGAACAACATTATTGTTAAGAACATGATCGCGTATGAAATGATGCCTAACGTCGATGTGCTTAGTTCTAGAATGCTGAATTGGATTTTTAGTAAGACATATGGCACTAGTATTATCACATTTTATGGGAATATTTTTAAAGTGAATTCCATAGTCTTCCAATGTATTTTTCATCCAAACAACTTGTGCACAGCATGCACTCGCAGCAATGTATTCGGCTTCCGCCGTAGATAGTGCTACTGAATTTTGTTTCTTGGAAGTCCAAGAAACAAGTGCATGTCCTAAAAATTGGCATGTTCCGGATGTACTCTTTCTATCTATCCTACATCCGCCAAAATCGGCATCCGCGTAGGCCATTAAATCAAATTTTTCAGATTTTGGATACCATAAGCCTAAATTTGGAGTTCCTTTAAGATACCTAAATATTCTTTTAACACTTTTAAGATGAGATAGTTTAGGATTTGATTGAAACCTAGCACAAAGTCCTACACTAAACATGATATCTGGTCTAGTAGCGGTAAGGTAGAGTAGACTACCTATCATTCCCCTATATGTTTTTTGATCGAAGTTTTCACTATTTTCATCCATATCTAACTTAGTCGAAGTACTCATAGGGGTGTTTATTGCTTTTGAATTATCCATGTTAAATCGTTTTAACAATTCTAATGTATATTTAGATTGGTTAAGAAATATACCATCCTTAAGTTGTTTGATTTGTAATCCTAAAAAGAAAGTTAATTCCCCCATTAAACTCATTTCAAATTCAAGACTCATAGATTTGGCAAATGATTCACATAGTGATTCATCCGAAGAGCCAAAAATAATATCATCAACATAAATTTGTACAATAAGAAAATTATTTTCAAAATGTTTAATAAACAGTGTAGTATCAACCTTGCCTTTGGTAAAATTATTTAAAATAAGAAAGGAACTAAGCCTTTCATACCAAGCTCTAGGAGCTTGTTTCAAGCCATAGAGAGCCTTAGTCAATTTGAATACATGATTAGGAAGAAGAGAATTTTCAAATCCGGGAGGTTGTTCGACATATACTTCTTCGGGAAATAAAACCATTCAAGAAGGCACTTTTGACATCCATTTGAAATAGTTTAAAATTATAACTACTAGCATAGGCAAGGAGCATCCTTATGGCTTCTAATCGAGCCAATGGAGCCAAGGTTTCTTCATAATCGATACCTTCTTCTTTGGTTGAAACCTTTGGCCACTAATCTAGCCTTATTTCTAACCACGATACCATTTTCGTCTTGCTTGTTTCTAAAGACCCACTTAGTACCAATGACTAAATGGTCACTAGGTCTAGGAACAAGCTCTCCCACCTTGTTTCTCTCAAATTGATTCAGTTCCTCTTGCATTGCAATAATCCAAAAATCATCTTTTATGGCCTCGTCAATGCACTTAGGTTCAATTTGAGAGAGAAAGGCAGCATTAGCATAAAAAAAAATTCTTGAAAGAGGAATGAGTTTGAACCCCTTTAGATGTATCCCCTATAATTAGCTCCTTTGGATGAGCATCTATATACTTCCATTCCTTAGGTAAGGAAATTTTGGAAGAAGGTGCATCCAAGTTGCTATTTTGAGGAGGGGGGTTCATTTAAATTCAAATTATCAAAACCAAGATCATCATCAAAATCATTTTTCTTAAAATTTGAGACTTCATTAAAAAAAACTACATGAATAGACTCTTCAATTACTAAGGTTCTTTTATTAAAACCCGAAAAGCTTTTTTGAAACGGAAGAGTAACCAAGAAAAATGCCTTCATCGGATTTTTTGCATCAAATTTTCCTAAGGCATCCTTTTCATTTAAAATAAAGCATTTACAACCGAAAACTTTTAAAATAGGAAATATTTGTTTTTTTGTTATTCCATAATTCATAGGGAGTTTTTTGATAAGGAAGGTCTTATTAGGACTCTATTCATGATGTAGCAAGTCGTATTTACAGCTTCGGCAAAAAATACTTAGGTAAACTATGTTAGTTTAGCATAGTTCTTGCCATTTCTTTGTAGGTTTCTATTTTTTCTTTCAACTACTCCATTTTGTTGGGGATTTCTCGGAGTGGAGAAGTTATGATTTTATCCATTAACTTCACAAAAAATTTTGGAAGTCATGGTTTTGAAATTCGCCACCATGATCACTCCAATTGATGAAATCATGAACCCTTTTTCCGTTTTGAGTGAGTTTACAAAATTTTGAGAAACACTTGAAACAATCACTTTTGTGAGCTAAGAAATAGGTCCAAGTGTATCTAGAGTAGTCATCCACAATCACAAAAGCATATTTGCTTCCACCTAGACTTGTTGTATCAATTGGTCCAAATAAGTCCAAATGGATCAATTGTAACGGTCTAGTGGTGCTAATTTGATTTTTTGGTTTGAAGCTTGTTTTTATTTGTTTCCCTAGTTGACATGCATCGCATACCTTATCTTTAATAAACTTTATATTCGGAATCCCTCGTACTAATTCTTGAGATGAGATTTTAGATATTGTTTTCATGCTTGCATGGCCTAATCTCCTATGCCAAAGCCAAGCATCATCATTTATGGCGGAGAAACACATTTCATTACTTAGTTCATCAAGATTGATGGTATAGACATTATTTTGTTTTTAAAGCAATCATAGTCATGTTATGATTTGGTTTTTCAATAATGCATATATTTGATTCAAATCTAACGATATAACCTTTATCGCATAATTGACTAATGCTCAATAGATTATGTTTTAATTCATCAACTAGTAACACATTATCAATGGAAAAACTTGATTTGTTACCTATGGTTCCCTTGCCAATGATTTTGCCTTTGTTGTTGTCTCGAAGGTGACATAGCCTTCATCCATGCTAGTGAGCTTGGTGAATTGGGATGGATCTCGGTCATATGCCTTGAGCATCCACTATCAAGATACCATCTTTTGCTCCTAGCATGTGATGGTGTATGTTTCTACAAGAAGGAATTATTTTTTAGGTACCCATTTACTTTTGGGTGCCTCAAAACCAATCTAACTTGTTTATCATGTTGCATAGACTTGATCATGATTCCTTTAGGAACCCAAATCAATTTGTTAGGACTAATTTTTCTTGAATGGACATTGGTAAGTTACATGTCTATATTTGCAACAAAAGTTGCAATTGCTTTGATGTTGAACATGTAAGATAGGACCTTTAACGAAGGTGGTTGGATTTTGGTGAGTACTTCTCACAAACCGATTCCACTCCTTTTAGGAACGTGACCCTTATTTGTAAGGATCATGTTTAAGGACTTGCTACCTACCTCAATTTCTTCAAGGTGTCCTTAAGTACTAAGTTCTCATTTTGGAGAGTTTCTAAATCATGGCATTTAACACATTGAGCTAGATAATCATGATATTCAGTTTTTAATTTATCAAAAGCACACGAAGACTATCATGCTCCTTTCTTAGCAATTTGTATTTTCTACTAATTGTCTTACATTCATCAAATAACTCATGGAAAGCATTTAATAAATCATGATAAGGTAAATCTGCATTAATTAAATCCGTTACCTCTTCTTGAAGGCCATTAGGGCTTAGTGAGCAACTTGCTCGGTGTTGGACTCCTCTTTCTTGGATGTGCTTGAGTCATCCCATGTTGCCTTGGCCTTCTTCTTTGGTGTCTTCTCTTTTTTTTTGGCTTGAGGGCAATCATTCTTGTAGTGTCCCGGTTTTTTGCATTCATAGCAAATCACTTGGTCCTTCTTTTGTTCAAATTTATTTTTTGTATTATTTTTAAATTTATTCTTTCTTAAATATTTTTTGAATTTTTGAGTCAAAAGTGCAATGTCATTGTCACTGTCCTCATCACTTGATGTTCCTTTCAAGTGGTCTTCTTGTGATTTGAGTGCCATATCCTTCCTGTTCTTTGGAGGGGGTTCTCGAGCTCGTCATGAGCTTGACATGTCATTTCGTAGGTCATTAGAGACCCAATGAGTTCTTCAAGAGGAAATATTTTAAGGTCTTTGGCCTCTTGAATGGCCGTAACTTTTGGATCCCAACTTTTAGGGAGGGATCTTAATATTTTAGTTACTAGTTCAAAGTTAGTAAAATCTTTACCAAGAGCTTTGAGTCCATTGATGACATCCGTAAACCGGGTGTACATGTCTCCGATGGACTCACTTGGTTTCATTCGGAAAAGTTCGTAAGAGTGCACAAGAATATTGATTTTGGACTCTTTCACTCGGCTAGTGCCTTCATGAGTGACTTCAAGAGTTCTCCAAATATCAAAAGCCGAATCACAAATTGAAACACGATTAAATTCGTTTTTGTCTAGTGCACAAAACAAGGCATTCATAGCCTTTGCATTTAAAGCAAAAACCTTCTTCTCCGATTCATTCCATTCGCTCATCGGAAGAGAAGATTTTTGAAATCCGTTTTCAACAATAGTCCAAAGCTCGAAATCCATAGAAATAAGGAAGATCCTCATTCGAGTCTTCCAATACGTGTAATCCGACCCATTAAACATAGGTGGACGAGTGATAGAATGGCCCTCTTGCATGCCGGAGTAAGCCATCTCTCTTGGGTATCAAACCAAATATGAGAGATAACCTTGCTCTGATACCAATTGTTAGGATCGAAGCAGTACTAAGAGGGGGGGGTGAATTAATGCAGCGGATAAAAACTTGGGTTTTCTGAAAAATCTTTCGTATGAAGAGAGCGGAACTTGACAAATTTAAACTTGAAGGTGTATTCTTAAATATGCGCAGCAAAAGTAATAAGGAACTAGAGCATATAAGAAGATTTGCAATAATATAAATAACAATAATGAAACGCAAACCACAGATTACGCCGATGTTAGAGTGGTTCGGTCAAATGACCTACTCCACTTGTGAGCCCCCTCTTCGATGAGGCTCCCACCTTCCACTAGCAAGCTTCTTGAAATGGAAGGGTAAATACCCCTCTTACAACTCTTTACAAGCAGTTCACTCTCTTACAGATTTTCGAGAAGAGATGAGGTGAATACTAGCAAATTGAAACGAAAGCAAGCTAACACTTTTCTAAGATCTTTCTCTCAAACTCTTGCTGCTCAAAAGGTTGTAATCTCAGCTGAGATTTGAGGGGTATTTATAGGCCTCAAGAGGATTCAAATTTGGGCTCCAAAATTTGGGCTCCAAAAATCAAATCCTCTTTGGGTTCGATCTTTGGCGGTGCCACCCCCAGCCAATAGCAGTGCCACCGCCCAAGGTTGGTCTGTGGAAGGTGCCACCAGCTCAGAGGTGTCACCTTAGCCAGCGGTAGTGCCACTTGGCTCTCTCGATTCACTTGGTTTGGCTTTCTTTTAGCCCAAACCAACTCGACTTTGGCCCTAGTTGGCCCCTAACCAGGATATAGGCTTATCTTCTTAATCCTAATCCTAATTACAAGTGAACTACATAACAAAACACATCTTAAGCAATTTATTAACCGCTGAATCGTCAAGTTTTGTTCCGACGAGCTTTTTCGGCGAACTTCCTTCGACGGGGTCCAAGCACGCCCCGAACTTGTGATGACTTTAAAGAGTAGTCTGAGACTTCTCGGTGATCTCTCTGAACCTCCGACGATCTCTTCGTGAACTTCCAACAGATTTCGATTTCTTCTCGGTTGGTTCGGCAAAGCATCTCCGACGATTCATCGAACTCTTAAAGGTTCATCAAACTCGACTCCGGTATTCTTGCTTTGTGTTTTCTGTTTATCGTAGTTAATCCTGCATACTTAACTCAATAATATGGATTAGATCAAATAACCTATCAATTGATTTTATTATCAAAATCCGAGATTCAACAGGTGAGTCTCGAGGGACTCGACCAACTCAACCTACACCGGGAATCGGTTCCTACTCATAACGATGGAAGGCCACGTGGGTCAATCTAATTGCCTCACGTTTATCGACTTAATATTATCGAGAGATGTTTCTATAATTTGGTCTCCTAATATGACATGTCACACATATACATATTTAATATATATCTACATCGCATGCAAATATATATACATATCTAGTATGTGTATAAGCAATCATATCAGATGATCATGGACCACAACGTAATATGATTAGGCCCGAGCTAGTAGGCCTAATCACTCACATCAAGATCTATGTGTGCAACGGTGCATCTCCATGCCCTGTGATCGTCCATCTCGTCCTCGTCGGTTCCGTCGACATCTTGATGCATCTCCATGCATCACGATCGTAAAATCTCGTGGGTCCCGCTATCGCATCCACGCTCCCGCCAAGCGCCTCCTCATGTGATTACAACTTAATCATAGGCACGCAGTCTCGGCGACAATAAACGAGAAATATAATGGAGGTTCGCAGACCTCAATAATAATAATCACAAGTACACACATCACACAGTCCATGATCATCCGTCCACACATCATACATCACATGTATAAATAATCATCATCATGTAGGACTACTAGATAATAATAAAAAATAATCAACTAAACCTTTTAATTAATTAATATTTTTCTGAAATCAGGGACATATAGGGAATTTCTCTACTCCTAAGGGTATTTTTATAATTTGGACAAAAGACAGAAACTAGAATTTCTCAAATTCATAGGGGCAAAACTGTCCTTTTCCCTAAAACCCTAATTCCCTCTACTGCTTCCGCCGCCGCCAGCCGCCACCTTGTCGGGGGGCATCTAGGTGGCGAGGGCGAGGGCAGTGCCCTCGCCTTCTAAGCGGCACGCCCATTGGTGTTTGCCGGCTGCAGGTGGGCGCCCCCGGCGCCGCCCTCCATGGGCGGTTCTGCCGGTGAGTAAGCGCCAAAAGAGGCGGTGCTGGCTCATTGGCGGCCGCCCTGCGGGTTTTTTGCCGATGGGAGCAATGCCACAGTGCCGCTGCCTCTTGCCTCTGTACCCGTGTTGTTGCCCATGGCGCCTTTGCTCATGGGGTCGGGGTCGCAGGGCGCCTCAACCCGCGGGCTGCTAGCCCCCGGCCATAAGCAGACCCGCCGACCGTTTTTGCGGGAGCCTGTACGCTTAAGATCGCCCGGCGATGTGAGGTCGGGACTGCGGCTGCGCCGGGGTGGTGTAGCTGCGGGCATGCATGCAGATCGAGGGCGAGAACCGTTGCTGCCCTTCCTCGCTTTGCGGCCAACGATTTTGACGTCAATATTCTTCCTAAACACAACACACGCAGTTCAAAACCAATCATTTCGCACGAACAACCTGGCTCGATACCACCGTTGGGAAATCATGGGGCGACATCATATGCAATGGAAGAACAAGAAAAAAAAAATCCCCCGATTCAAAAAAAAAAGGATGTTAGTCGTCATGCGAAGATTGGTGCACAAAAAATCCAAGAAAAACAAAAAACTACATTATAAAGATTGTGTTACCTAGGGAGATCGTATATCCCTGTTTTCCTTGCAGATCCTTAGGATAGGGTGAAGGAGGTCAAGCGCCCCTCCTCTCTAGCGGTGATCCACACAAAGGGGTTAGCGACGACCCTCCTCAAAACTCGGGCCCTCGAGGGTGGAGAGGGAGAGGAGAATAGGAAGGGCAAGCAAAGACTCTAGCCTATGAGGTCTGTGAATCCCTCCTATTTATAGAGATCCCGTGTCAAACCCTAATGGGTCCCTCCCCTAGTGGGTATTGGATCTGCATCCAATAAGACAAGGGCTCGTCCGGATATCTCATATCCAACCTCTACTTATCGCAATGCCTACCATATGTGTGTGACCCTCTAGGCCCAATATCGAAAGCTGGCCGTGAGTCATACCTGTCGAGAACTCCTTCTAACTCGTGAATTATTATCTCGTAATAATTCAATTTCGACTCATCGACTCACGGACGCCACTAGGCCCACGCACCAGTAGTCCCTGCATCGACTCTGGGGAATCAATCCATTGGACACGTGCGTCCTTAGTTATCATGTACCTATAATCCCTCATCCATCTAATATCCCCAGACCGTATATCGAGCATGGTGTGGTCGGAACCCATACGGTTTCTACTCGAGTCTCTCGCTCTAATCGGATTCTCCCGGAGAACTCTTTCTCTCTCAACCCGAATGACCCCGCCGCGGGATTTGTCGAGCAAGAACACATGGGATATTCCTCTCATGACGCCGAGAGTGGATGATCCTCTATCGACACTCAATAGCCCTCGTAAGGTCGACTACCACCACTCCCAATGACTAGTCAGTACTAGATGCGGGACAGCCAAACCTATAAGTTTGGTATCAAAGAGTGGAGCACTCATACAGGACATCCTTGGTGTCTCAAGTCTAAGGACCGGATACACTACTAGGACTACGGAATCGCCATTGCCCCGACAATAAGGCATCATCAACCATCCAGCATTCCTTAAGCGGATCAATCAGTGAACTCATTCTCCAATGAGCACCTGTACTGTATCCCTAGTGTCCCTACACGAGCAGCTATGAGACCAGCTACATCCATCATATGGACGGGTATACAGCACACCAGTCTATCCGGTTATCACGATGTCCCTCTCGAGTAACCTATGACCGGGATTATTTAGGATATGTGTTTAAAGGTGAATCAATCTCATTATCGTGTTCTCATCACGATCCGATTCCCATTGCACAAATCTAAGGACATCACAATATATATATGCATTTATGCAATAGTTATAAAGTGATATACGTCAAAATATAATAAGCAAAAAGATTCTGTATCAAGTCACACGTGCCATCACTCATGTAATTGGCTTGCTGGGCACCTATGACTAGCACTTTTAACATTTGCAGGGCAGCCCCAAATCTTAACAACCTTAAGATCAGGCTTCTTCCCTTTCCATATCTCATATGGTGTAGACACTACCAACTTAGTTGGAACTCTGTTCAGAAGGTAAGCTGCGATTTCTAGGGCATATCCCCAGAATGAGATGTGTACGTCAGCGTAACTCATCATGGACCGTACCATATCTAATAATGTACGATTTCTTCTTTCAGAGACACCATTAAGCTGTTGTGTATAAGGAGGTGTCCATTGGGATAATATCCCATGGTCCTTGAGGAACTGAGTGAACTCTGTACTTAAGTACTCACCTCCTCGATCTGATCGAAGAGTTTTGATACTCTTTCCAGTCTGGTTCTCCATCTCATTCTTATACTCTCTGAATTTCTCAAAGGCCTCGGACTTGTACTTCATTAAGTACACATATCCATACCTTGAGAAATCATCAGTAAATGTAATGAAGTAGGAGTAACTTCCAATGGCATGAGTTGACATGGGTCCACATACATTACTATGTATGCGTTCCAACAACTCAGTGGCTCTCTCTCCAGTTCCACTAAATGGAGAGTTGGTCAGTTTTCCACGAATGCAAGGCTCACAAGTTGCATATGACACATAGTCGAATGGATCTAGATATTTATCATTTAGCAACTTTTGAATCCTTCTTTCATTGATGTGACCTAGCCTACAATGCAACAGGTATGCACTGTTCAACTCATCTCGTTTCCTTTTGGACAGATTTACATTCATGATATGTGGAGTGGTGTCTAACATAAATAAACCATTATGCAATGTTCCTTTCGTGATGATCTTATCATCTAATAATATCGAACAACCATTGTTCTCAAAAACAAATTTATATCCACTAACTGTTAAACATGAAATGGAGTTAATATTTTTGATAATAGAAGGAACAAAATAGCATGCATCTAATGCAATAAAAGCTCCACTAGGCAGATGTAGGGCGACCTCGCCAACAGCTAATATAGCAACTTTTGCTCCATTACCCATCTTGAGGTCCATCTCGCCTCTCTCTAGTCTCCTAGGCCTTGCCAGATCCTGCAACGAATTGCACATATGATAAGCACTACCGGTATCCAATACCCATGTGTTATCATAAGAGTCTGATAAATGGAGACTGATCATGAATGTGCCTGAAGCTTCATCAAACTTTTGTTTCACCCTTTCTGCAAGGTACTCTTTGCAATTTCTCTTCTAGTGCTCATCTTTACCACAGTGGAAGCACCGACCTTTGTCTTTTGCTGGGTCTTTCTTAGCGACCTTTGCTTTACCTGGTTTGCCCTTGCCCTTTCCCTTCTTAAGGGACCTTTCTGCTTTCCTTTTCCTTTTGGTCTCACCAGTGTAGAGAACTGGCTTCTCTTTCTTGATAGTACTCTCTGCCTCCCTCAACATATTGAGAAGCTCTAGGAGAGTCACTTCAAGCTTGTTCATATTAAAATTCATTATGAACTATGAAAAGGAATCTGGTAGGGACTGAAGCACAATGTTCACACACAAGTTATCCTCCAGGATCATTCCTAGACCTGTGAGTTTCTCTATCTACTCAATCATCTTTAGGACATGGTTCTGAACCGGTGTCCCCTCAGTCATCCTAGCGCGGAAGAGGCTCTTTGATATCTCATATCGCTGAGTCCTTCCCTGTTCCTCAAATAATTTACGGACATGTAGGAGAATGGATCTGGCATCCATCTTTTCATGTTGTCTCTGTAACACAGGAGTCATAGAGCCCAACATATAGCACTGAGCAAGAGTGGAGTCATCAATGTACTTCACGTAGCGAGCGATCTCATCCTCGTTTGCCCCTTCTTTGGGCGCAGGCATCACTGTATCAAGGACGTACACGATTTTCTCCGCTGTGAGAACAATTCTCAAGTTATGGAGCCAATCCGTATAATTTGGACTAGTGAGGTGGTTGACATCAAGTATGCCACGTAAGGGATTTGAAAGCGACATTTTCTGAAAATAAAGATGCAGCAGAAATGAATAACATGCAGATTTTGCAAGAAATAAACTATCAAGATATGGACTTATATCTTAATATGCTCCCACTATTTTACTAACGTGTCACGCGACACCCTCAGCATGTGAAACGGAAGTCTCCGACAGACTTCTAGTGGGGATCGGGATCCAATCAGCGTCTTAGTGTAACCTCGAGGGACTCGACCAATCACACTAAGCCTAAAAGGTAGGCAACTCTTGTCGATCACAACTCCTTATGATTCCCGTCCTGTTCGGCCTCCGAATCACCATGGCCTCGAGGGACTCGACCAACCATGATGCTCGGTTAAGTCAACACCTTCGTTACAAGATGAGTCTGATTTGATGATATACCCTCGAAGGACTCGACCAAGTATACCATGCCCTCAGGTCACCGGTGACATCTCTATGTCGTAAGCAAGATAGCGAATCGCGATATAGGTGAGTCTCGAGAGACTCGACCAACTCAACCTACACCGGGAATCGGTTCCTACTTATAACGATGGAAGGCCACGTGGGTCAATCTAATTGCCTCACGTTTACCGACTTAATATTATCGAGAGATGTTTCTATGATTTGGTCTTCTAATATGACATGTCACATATATACATATTTAATATATATCTACATCGCATGCAAATATATATACATATCTAGTATGTGTATAAGCAATTACACTAGATGATCATGGACCACAACCTAATATGATTAGGCCCGAGCCAGTAGGCCTAATCACTCACATCAAGATCTATGTATGCAACAGTGCATCTCCATGCCCTGTGATAGTCCATTTCGTCCTTGTCGGTTCCGTCGACATCTTGATGCATCTTCAAGCATCACGATCGTTCGTCTCATGGGTCCCGCTATCGCATCCACGCTCCCGCTGTGCCTCCTCATGTGATTACAACTTAATCATAGGCACGCAGGCCCGACAATAAACGAGAAATATAATGGAGGTTCGCAGACCTCAATAATAATAATCACAAGTACACACATCACACGGTCCATGATCATCCGTCCACACATCATACATCACATGTATAAATAATCATCATCATGTAGGACTACTAGATAATAATAATAAAAAAATAATAATAAACTAAACCTTTTAATTAATTAATATTTTTTGAAATCATGGACATTATAGGAAATTTTTGAATTCATAGGGGTATTTTCATAATTTGGACAAAAAGACATAAATTAGAATTTCTCAAATTCCGAGGGGCAAAACTATCTTTTTCCCAAAAAACCCTAATGCTCTTTCCCCTTTTCGCTGTTGCCGCCGCCGCCCCACGGCTGACGACGGTCAGGGCATGGGCGAGGGCATTGCCCTCGCATAGCGGCACGCCGCCGGGCAAAGGCCGCCATTGGGGGGCGCCTTTTCCGGCCGCCCCCTAAGAAGGGGTGTCTCCTCGGCCGGGCGACCGCCCCTTTAGGGGTTTTCGCCACTGGTGGCAGGCAGGCGGCGCTGCCCTATGGTGCCCTCTGGTCAGGCGGGTTTTCGCCATGGAGAGAGGCGATGGCGGCAGGCGCCGTGCCACTGGGGGCCTCCCGCCGTCGCGGGTTTCGGCCATGGGAGCGGGCGCCTCTGCCGCGTCGTGGCTGCCAGCCCGCCGCAGCAAGCTCGCTACAAAGCAGGCCCTGGGTCGGTTACAGCAGACGCAGCCCCTGTGCTGCCCGTCTTCGGCTGCGCTGCACACACGCAGATCGAGGGCAGTAACTGTTGCTGCCCTTCCTTATTTTTGCATCAACAATTTTGACGTCAAAATTCTTCCTAAACACAACACACGTAGTTCAAAACCAATCATTCGCACGAGCAACCAGACTCTGATACCACTGTTGGGAAATCCTTGGGGGCGACATCATATGCGCAGCGGAAGAACAAGAAAAACAAAATCCCCGATTCCCAAAGAGATGTTCGTCGTCGTATGTAAGATTGGTACGCAAAAAATCCACAAACATGAAAACCGCGATAGAGTAGATTGTGTTACCTAGGGAGATCGTATATCCCTGTTTCCTTGCAGATCCTTAGGAGAGGATGAAGGAGGTCAAGCGTCCTCCTCTCTAGCGGTGATCCACACAGCAGGGTTGCGACGACGCTCCTCTAAACTCCAGACCTACTCTGAGGTGGTGATGGAGAGGAGAATAGGAAAACGCAAACCAAAGCTCTCTAGCCCATGGGGCTCAGAATCCCTCCTATTTATAGAGGTCCCCTGTCAAACCCTAATGGGTCCTCCCCTAGTGGGTATTGGATCTACATCCAATAAGACAAGGGCTCCGTCGGATATCTCATATCTGAACCTCTACTCATCGCAATGCCTACCATATGTGTGTGACCCTTTAGGCCCAATATCGAGCTGGCCGTGAGTCATACCTATCAGAACTCCTTCTAACTCAGTGAATTATTATCTCTGTAATAATTCACTCGACTCATCGATTACGGATGTACTAGGCCACTCGCCAGTAGTCCCCAAACGATGTGGGAATCCAATCTATTGGACCATGCGTCTCGATAAGTTAGTGTACCTATAGTCCCTCATCCATCTAATATCCCGTAGACCGAGATATCGAGCATGGTGTTGTCGGACCCATACGATTTCTACTCGAGTATCGCTTCTAATCGGATTCTCGGGAGAACTCTTTTCTCTCAACCCAATGACCCCGCCGGGATTTGTCCGAGCAAGAACACATGGGATATTCCTCTCATGATGCCGAGAGTGGATGATCCTCTATCGACACTCAATAGCCCTCGTAAGGTCGACTACCACTCCTAATGACTAGCTGTACTAGATCTGGGACAACCAAACCTATAAGTCTGGTATCAAATAGTGGAGCACTCATACAAGACATCCTTGGTGTCTCAAGTCTAAGGACCAGATACACCACTACGACTACGGAATCGCTGTCTGACAATAAGGCATCATCAACCATCCAGCATTCCGTAAGCGGATCAATCAGTGAACTCATTCTCCAATGAGCACCTGTACTGTATCCCTAGTGTCCCTACATAAGCAGCTATGAGACCAGCTGCATCCATCATATTGACGGGTATACAGCACACCAGTCTGTCCGGTTATCACGATATCCCTCTCGAGTAACCGATGACCGGGATTATTTAGGATATGTGTTTAAAGGTGAATCGATCTCACTATCGTGATCTCATCACAATCCGATTCTCATTGCACAAATCCAAGGACATCACAATATATGTATGCATTTATGCAATAGTTATAAAGTGATATATGCCAAAATATAATAAGCAAAAAGATTCTATATTAAGTCACACGTGCCATCACTCACGTGATTGGCTTGCTGGGCACCTTTGACTAGCAGTGTGGACAGATGGTCATGAACCGTGTGATGTGTGTACTTGTGATTATTATTATTGGGGCCTACGACACTCCATTATATTTCTTGTTTATTGTCGGGCCTACATGCCTATGATTAAGTTATAATCACACGAGGAGGTGTAGCGGGAGCGTGGAAGCGATAGCGGGACCCACGAGATGGACGATCGCGATGCTTGGAGATGCGTCGAGATATCGACGGAACCGACGAGGATAAGATGGACGATCATAGGGCATAGAGATGCACCTATGCACACATAGATCTTGATTTGAGTGATTAGGCTCACTAGCTCGGGCTTGATCACATTAAGCTGTGGTCTATGATCATCTGGTGTGATTGCTTCTATACCTACTAGATATGTATATATATATTTGTATATGATGTAGATATATATTAAATATGTATATGTGTGATATGTCATATTAGAAGAATAAATCATAGAAACCCCTCTCTCGATAATATTAAGTCGGAAAACGTGAGACAATTAGATTGATCCACGTGGTCTTCCATCGTTATGGGTAGGGACTGATTCTCGATATAGGTTGAGTTGGTCGAGTCCCTCGAGGCTCACCTATATTGTGGTTCGCTATCTTGCCTACGACATAGAGATGTCACCGGTGACCTAAGGATATGGTATGCTTGGTCGAGTCCCTCGAGGATATATTATTGAAGTAGACTCATCTTGTAACGATGGTGTTGACTTAACCGAACAGGACGAGAATCATAAGGAGTTGTGATCGACAAGAGTTGCCTATCTTTTGGGCTTAGTGTGATTGGTCGAGTCCCTTGAGATTACATTAAGACGCTGATTGGATCCTGATCCCCATTAGAAGTCTGCCGGAGACTTCCGTTTCACATGCTGAGGGTGTCGCGTGACTTACCAATAAAATAGTGGGAGCATATTAAGATAGAAGTCCATATCTTAATTATTTATTTATATAAAATCTGCATGTTATTTATTTCTACTACATCTTTATTTTTAGAAAATATCTTTTTCAAATCCCTTACATGGCATATTTGATGTCAACTGTCTCACTAGTCCAAATTATACGGATTGGCTCCACAACTTGAGAATTATTCTCACAATGGAGAAAATCATATATGTCCTTAATACAGTGATGCCTACGCCCGAGGAAGGGGTAAGCGAGGATGAGATCGCTCGCTACGTGAAGTATATTGATGACTCCACTCTTGCTCAATATTACATGTTGGGCTCTATGACTCTTGAGTTACAGAGATAACATAAAAAGATGGATACCAAATCCATTCTCCTATATGTCCATAAATTGTTTGTGGAACAGAGAAGGACTGAGCGATATAAGATATCCAAAAGCCTCTTCCACGCTAGAATGACTGAGGGGACATCGGTTCAGAACTATGTCCTAAAGATGATTGAGTGGATAGAGAAACTCACATGTCTAGGAATGGTCTTAAAGGATAACATGTGTGTGGATCTTATATTTTAGTCCCTACTAGATTTCTTTACACATTTCATAATGAATTTTAATATGAACAAGCTTGAAGTGACTCTTTCAAAGCTCATTAATATGTTGAGGGAGGCAGGGAGCACTATCAAGAAAACAAAATCATTTCTCTACACTAGTGAGAGCAGAAAGAAAAGGAAAGCAGAAAAGTCTCTTAAAAAGGGCAAGGGCAAGGGCAAACTAGGTAAAGCAAATATTGCTAAGAAAGACCCAGTAAAGGACCAAGGCAAATGCTTCCATTGCGAAAAAGATTGGCACTGGAAGAGGAATTCTAAAGAGTACATTACATAGAGGGCAAAATAGAAGCTTAGAGAAGCTTCAGGTACATTCATGATCAATCTCTAGTTGTCAGATTTTTGTAATAATGCATTGGTATTAGATACCAGTATTGCATATAATATCTGCAATTTGTTGTAGATTCTAGCAAAGTCGAGGGGATTGATGAGAGGAACATTGCATAATGGTTTGTTTATGCTAGATATTACTCCACATATCATGAATGTAAGTGTGTCTAAGAGGAAACGAGATGAGGTGAACAGTGTATACCTATGGCATTGTAGGCTAGGTCACATCCATGAGGGAATGATTCAAAAATTGCTAAAGGATAGATATCTAGATCTATTCGACTATGAGTCATATGCAACTTGCGAGCCTTGTCTTCATGGAAAATTAACCATCTCTCCATTTAGTGGAACTGGAGAGAGAGCCACTAAGCTATTGGAACTCATACATAGTGATGTTTGTGGACCCATGTCAACTCATGTCATTGGTGGTTACTCCTACTTCATTACATTTACTGATGATTTCTTATGGTATGGATATATATACTTAATGAATTACAAGTCCGAGGCCTTTGAGAAACTTAGAGAGTATAAGAATAAAGTGAAGAACCAAACTAGAAAGAGTATCAAGACTCTTCGATCAGATCGAGGAGGTGAGTACTTAAGTATAAAGTTTACCTAATTCCTTAAGGACAATGAGATTTTATCCCAATGGACACCTCCTTATACACCTCAACTCAATGGTGTGTCTAAAAGGAGGAATCATATGCTGTTAGACATAGTACAGTCCATGATGAGTTTCGCTGACCTACTTATCTCATTTTGGGGATATACCATAGAGACCGCAGCTTACATTCTAAATGGAGTTCCAACTAAGTCAGTAGTATCTATACCATATGAGATATAAAAAGGGAAGAAGCTCGATCTTAAGGTTATTAAGATTTAGGGCTACCTTGCCCACGTTAAAAGACACAACCTCGATAAGTTTGAATCAAGGACGGAGCGGTACAAGTTCGTGGGACCCAAATGAAACTTATGGGTATTATTTCTATAATCTCGAGGACCAAAAGGTCTTTGTAGCTAAGAGAGCGATGTTCCTTAAGAAAGAACACATTCTTGATAGAGACAATGGAAGAATGATAGAGTTAGCGAGGTTAGAGAACCTAGCTCAAGCACCACTCTACATCCCGAGTCTATTCAGGTACCTAATACACAAGTTTCAACTTTATGTAGGTCTAGTAGAGTATCACATCCTCTTGAGAGATATGTGAGACATATTAGAAGAGAGGATGTTGAGGATATTGATCCGTAGACCTATGAGGAGGCTATTATGAATATAGACTCTGGGAAACGTCAAAAAGTCATGAATTCTGAGATGGATTCCATGTACTCCAAGAAGATTTGGAACCTAATTGTTGTGCCTAAAAGTATTGTACCCATCAGTTGTAAGTAGATCTTGAAGAAAAAGATAGGAATAGATAGAAAGGTAGTGACCTATGAAGCAAGGCTAGTGGCTAAGGGGTATCATCAAAGGCAAGGTGTTGACTATGACGAAACCTTCTCACCCATAGCAATGCTAAAATCCATCCGAATTCTATTGGCTATTGCAATACACTATAATTATGAGATCTAATAGATGGATGTGAAAACCGTATTCCTCAATGGGAATCTCGAGGATGAGGTGTATATGATATAACACGAGGGATTTGTTTCCAAGGACTTCTCAGATAAGGTGTGTAGATTTCTTAGATCTATTTATGGACTAAAGCAAGCTTTCCGAAGTTGAAACATAAGTTATGAGGCAATCAAATCTTATGATTTCGTTAAGAATCAAGATGAGTCTTGTGTGTACAGTAAGGTAAGTGGGAGCGCTATCACCATTTTTTGGTATTATATGTGGATAACATCCTAATCATTAGGAATGATGTAGGAATGCTATCCATAGTAAAAACTTGGTTATCTAGACACTTCTCCATGAAGGACTTAGGAGAAGCATCCTATATCTTGGGGATTTGGATCTATAAAGATAGTTCTAAGAGGATGCTTGGCTTATCCTAATCTAGGTACATAGACACCATTGTCAAAAAGTTTGGCATAAAAAATTTCAAGAGAAGTCTCATACTGATGAGACGTGGGATATCGCTTTCTAGGAGTATGTCCCTAAAGATTCCTAAAGAAAAGGCGAACATGAATAGGATACCCTATGCCTCAATAATAGGGTCTATCATGTATCTCATCCTATATACCATGACTGATATAGCGTATGCTCTGAGTGCCACGAGCAAGTATCAGGAAGATCTAAGCTTGGAATATTGGAAAGTGGTAAAGTATATCCTTACGTACTTGAGAAGAACTAATGATCTTTTACTAGTATATAGAGGTAGTAGCCTCAAGATTGAAGGCTACATGGACTCGAGTTTTCAGTCCGATGTTGATGATAGCAAGTCGAATTTTGGGTATGTGTATACCCTGAATAGAGAAGCAATGTGCTGGAAAAGTTCTAAGAAAGATACTACTTGCTGACTTGACCACAGAGTCGGAGTATATTGCTGTAGTAGAGGTAGCAAAGGAGGGAGTTTAGATGAATAAGTTCATCACAGATCTGAGAGTCGTGCTAGGCAACAAGGAGCCGATTTCCTTATATTACGACAACAATGGGGCGATTGCTCAATTGAATGAACCCAGGTCTTATCAGAAGTGTTCTGAGGAGGTTCCTCCTAATCAGAGAGATCGTGACCCAAGGAGATATAGTAGTGGAAAGAGTTCGATTCGAAGATAACATTGTAGATCCACTGACCAAACCATTATCTCAAATTATCTTTGAGTGTCACAGGGGTCTGATAGGGATCAGACACATAGGTGATTGGCTTTAGGTCAAGTGGGATATTACTAGTCATTGGTGCCTAACAAGCTAATAACGTGAGTGATGACATATGTGACTTAACACATAGTCATTTTGCTTATTATATTTTGACATTTATCACTTTATATTGACTATTACATATATGCATGTATATATTGTGATGTCCTTGGATCTGTGCAATGGGAATCAGATCGTGATAAGATCACGATAATGAGACCGATTCGTCTTTAAACACAGATCCTAAATAATCCTGGTCATAGGTTACTCGAGAGAGACATCGAGATAACCGGACAGACTGGTGTGCTATATACCCATCCATATGATGGATACAGTTGGTCTCATAGTTACTTGTGTGTGGACACTAGGGATACAATACAGGTGCTCATTGGAGAATGAGTTCTCTGATTGACCTGCTTACAGAATGCTGGATGGTTGATGATACCTTATTGTCGAATAGTGATTCTATAGTCCCAATGGTGTATCTGGTCCTTAGACTTGAAACACCAAAGATATTCTATTTAAGTGCTCCATTCTTTAATATAGAACTTATAGGTTTGGATGATCCAAATCTAGCACAGTAAGTCATCGGGAATGGTAGTTAACCTTACGAGGGCTATTGAGTGTCAATAGAGGATCATCCACTCTCAGTGTCATGAAAGGAATATCCCATGTGTTCTTGCTCAGACAAATCCCTAGCCTGGGTCATTCAGATTGAGAGAGAAAGAGTTCTCCAGGAGAATCCGATTAGAGTAAGACTCGAAAAGAAACCGTATGTGTTTGACAACACCATGCCCGGTATACGGTCTTTGGGATATTAGATGGATGAGGGACTATAGGTACATGGTAACTAAGGATAGATAGGTCCAATGGATTGAATTCCCTTGTATCGTTTGGGGACTACGACGTAGTGGCCTAGTACGTCCGCAATCGATGAGTCGAGTGAATTATTATGGAGATAATAATTCACTGAGCCAGAAGGATAGAGATTCACTAATCTAAGAGGCTTAGGTAGTTGGTTGAAGATCCAATACTTAATAGGGGAGGATCCATTAGAGTTAAGTTGATATGGGACCTCTATAAATAGGAGGGATTCAGTAGTTCATAGGCTAGAGTCTTTGCTTGCCTCTCATATTCTCCCCCCCCTCTCCACCTCAGAGCAGGCTTGGAGTTTTGAGGAGTGTCGTCATAGCCCTGTTGTGTGGATCATTGCTAGAGAGGAGGGCGCTTGACCTCCTTCACCCTCTCCTAGAGATCTGTAAGGATTCAGAGATATATGATCTCCCTAGGTAACATAATCTATTCTATACATAGTTTTAAGTTTCACAGATTTTTGCACAGTAATCTTCGCACGATGACGAACATCTCTTTGGGAATAGGGGATTTTATTTTCTGTTCTTCTGTTACGTATGTGATGTCACTCCTAAAGATTTCTCAACAGGAGGGATAGCTCTCAGACATGCTTCATCTACGCATGAGGGTAGACTTCCCACGATGGGAAGAAGGAGACCCGACGGGGTGGATTTCGCCTGTCGAACGTTACTTTCGCTACTACCAAACGTTGGATGATGCTATGATAGAAATTGCTGTCATCCACCTTGAAGGAGATGCTATTCAATGGTATAATTGGCTAGAATACAATCATGGGGCTTCGACATGGAATCAATTTAAGAATGCATTGCTGAATTGTTTCGGACTTACGAAGTATGAAAATATTGATGGCTAACTCATAAATTTTCGACAAACCTCTATGATTCAAGAGTAGCAAATCAGGTTTAAGAAGCTATCCTACTTTGCTCATGATTGGACTGACCATCAATTGTTAGGAACATTTATCGAATGACTCAAGCCAGAGATAAAAGGGGAGGTTAAGGCGCGGCAGACCCATACCATGACAGCTATGATTTCTTTTGCCCGGATATAAGAAGAACGACTTAACCAAGATGCTCAAAGGATGAGAACCTCTCCTAGGCCCATGGCATATAAACCTCCTTCTACTCTCAGCCATCCTTCACTGCCAAAAAAATTGACAAGAGAAGAACTACATGACCGATCAACAAAGGGTCTTTGTTGGCATTGCGATGAGCTGTGGAACCGTGATCATCGCTGCAAAAGGGGCCACCTCCTACTGACTAAACCTCTTGAAGACATGGAGGAGGAGGTTTAGGAGTATGAGGAAGAGATCATGGATGAAGAACAACATCCGATCGATATTACGATGCATGCCCTTGTCGGTTACGCAAACCCGCAAATGATGAAAGTGGGAGGACTTCTGAAGCAATAACCTATCACCATTTTTATTGACCCCGGGAGCACTAATAATTTTATGAATAGCAAAGTTTCTCTTTGGATGGCCTTACCTATCGAGAATTGTAGTAGGTTTGATGTTAAGGTCGCCGATGAATAAATTTTGAAGTGTGATCATAGGTGCCCGCGGGTGAAACTATTACTGCAAGATCAAGAGATAATTGTAGATTTCTTCCTCCTCCCTCTTGATGATTATGAAGCCATGCTTGACATCAAATGGCTGATGACATTAGGTGATATTTCATGAAATTTTGTGAAACTAATCATGAAATTTTATAGTAAGGGGAAACAGGTGATACTGCACGGGAAACGTGAGGGCGATGTAACGACGATTTGCACACAATGAATGGAGAAGGTTTTGCACAAAGTATGTAGTGGATTTTTAGTACAACTTGAGCAGCAAACTAAGGGAAAGCTAACAAAATTTGAATATCTAAACCTACTTTCTTGACTTGCTGAATTTTTAGATATATTTGACAAACCACGTAACCTACCTCTTACCCGTCGGCATGATCATTATATACTGATTCTTCCGGGCAAACCTCCAACAAATACTCGGCCATATCAATATCTATATCTCTAGAAGGATGAAATAGAAAGGATTATGAATGAGATACTTGAAACATGAGTTCTTCAACTAAGTTGCAGCCCCTACTCTTCACCGGTGCTCCTCGTACAAAAGAAGGATGTAACATGGCAAATGTGCGTTGATTACTGAGCTCTCAATGACATAATCATCAAGAACAAACACCATATTCTGATAATAGATGAATTGCTTGATGAATTAAAGGGACACGAGTCTTCGTAAAGCTAGACCTTCGGTCTGGATATCATCAAATACAAGTGTGCGAAGAAGACATACCGAAAACTGTATTTCGAACACACAACGGCCACTACGAATTTTTGGTAATGCCCTTTGGTCTCACCAATGCTCCCTCCACCTTCCAGAGTCTTGTGAATGATATTTTCTGAAATTATCTTTGTAAGTTTGTGTTGGTTTTCTTCGACAATATCCTTATTTATAGTCCTTCTCTTGAAAGTCATTTTCAACACTTATGACTTGTTTTGACGATTTTGCGAGAACATATTCATTTTGTCAAAAAATCGAAGTACAACTTTCTTCAACATAAGATGAAATATCTTATGCATATTATATCAGAGAAGGTGTGGCGGTGGACCCCTCCAAAATTGAAGTAATATAGAACTGATCGACCCCGAGGAACATAAAATCGCTACGCGACTTTCTCGGTTTAATAGGCTACTACTGTAAGTTCGTGAAAAACTATGAAAAGATCCGTGTACCCTTTACTTTCTTGCTAAAAAAATATGTCTTCCAATAGTCGGACAAAGCCACCACAGCCTTCGACGAACTTAAAGCCGCAATAACAACAATGCCAGTACTAGTGCTACCCGACTTCGACAAGACTTTTGTTATTGAAGTTGATGCCTCCAGAGTTGGAATTGGTACTATACTAATACGAGATGGCTACCCCCTCGCTTATACCAGTAAGACATTATCTCCTTCCCATCTCAAAATGACTATTTATGACAAGGAGATACTCACGATTATGCATGCGGTGACTAAATGGAGACCGTACTTGATCGGACGACACTTTCAAATTAAGACCGACCATAAAAGCCTAAAATATTTCTTGGAGTAGAAGATATCTTCCCCCAAGCAGCAAAAATAGGTAATCAAGCTTCTTAGACATGATTATTAAATAACTTAAAAAAAGAGAAGAGAGAATGTTGTTGCAGATGCACTTTCGCGGCTACTCGAGCAAGCTAAAATTTTGACTGTTTCACTTTCAACCAGCGACTTCCTTGAGGATATTCAGAGGGAATGGTAGGAAGATCCAAAGACCAATAAGATCATAAAAAAATTGGAGGAAGCACCAAGCTCCATGGCTCATTACAGTTGAGACTCAAAAGAATTACGCTATAAGGGACATATTGTGCTTGTGCCAAATTCTACAGGCATAAAGACCATCTTTTAAGAGATGCATTCCACACCTGTGGCTGAGCACTTCAGGTTCCTTAGAACCTATAAGAGAATTAAGCAAAATTTTTATTGGGTAGGGATGAAAAATATTATTGCTAAATTTGTGGCACAATGTGATGTATGTCAACGACATAAAGGTGAGACAATGGCCAGTCCTGAAAAGATACAACCCTTACCCGTACCGGACTCAATATGGACTAATATATCAATGGACTTCATCGAAGGGCTTCCCTCATCACAAGAAAAAGCTCAAGTAAGGATGAAACAATAACATGATCAACACAAAGGTGAAAGAGAATTTTCAATAGGAGATTGGGTCTTCCTACAACTCTAGCCATACAAACATACATCAATCTAGACCAGAGCATCTATGAAGCTTTCACCTTGGTTCTATGGACCCTATCATATTTTGGAGTGCATCGGAGAGGTAGCATACAGATTGGACTTACCCGCCAGCTCCCGAATCCATCCAGTCTTCCATGTGTCATGTTTAAAGCTCAAGCTGGGATAAAAAGAGACAACCCAAAGGTATCTATCAAATGTGACTACCCAAGGAGAACTCTAGACCCAACCGAGTGTCATTATTGATCGACGGATCGTGACTCGACGATGACGACCCACTACTGAAGTGCTAATACAATGGGAGAACCTACCAACAGAAGATGCTACTTGGGAGAACTATGACGACTTAAAGATCAAATTCTTAGAATTCATAGATCATCAATCTCGAGGACAAGACTGATTTGAAGAGGGTAGGTCTGTTAGGACTCTAGCTATGAGAGTCCTAATTGAGTTTAATTGAAAAGGGTATTCATATAAAACCTACATAGTTGACCTCTATTAAAGAGGTGAAGAGGCCGATTAGGGTTAGGGTTAGTTGGAGGTTGCTTCTTAAAGTATAAGTCTTATTAGGAGTTGGTTAGAAGTAGGAGTCTTGAGTAGGTATCTTATTAGGAGTTGGGGTTTAAAAGCCCTATAAATAGTCATGTATTCATCCTCTTTTGACAAGCAATAGATGAATCTTCTTAGTAGCCTTTGAGCAGCAACTTGGAGGAAAGAACCCCTATAGAGTTCCAAGGAGGCTGATCCCCTAAAGAGATCAACCCCAAGCTTAGAATCCCAAGGGTTCTAATATTTTCTTTCTTCTCCTTCATTGCCCTCAGTCTCTTCTTATCAACTTTTTCTTCTTTTGGTCCTCTGCCCATCCTTCCACACATCTTTCTCTACAACAACATGATCTGATGCTATAGAATCTCCTATGAGAGCCCTCCAATTCTTTGACAAAAAGCTTCAATGAGGCCTCAAGCATACTAATTTATGAAAAAAACCTAAAGTTTTCATAAATTTGAAAAAAATAATGGATTCATAATTTATGTCATATATGAT
This sequence comes from Musa schizocarpa, assembly GCA_900464855.2. Classification (NCBI taxonomy): domain Eukaryota; kingdom Viridiplantae; phylum Streptophyta; class Magnoliopsida; order Zingiberales; family Musaceae; genus Musa; species Musa schizocarpa. The sequence continues at coordinate 1,148,832 of LS990916.1, forward strand.
TTACATGGTGTAAATTTGAAGTATTTTAAATAAATTATATCTCATTATACTTAAAAATAAATTAAAATAAACTCGACTACATAATCTACATTAAAATCATACCAAAATCATGAAATAATAATTATAAAATACTCTTAAACTAGAAAAAAAATACTAGAATGAATGTTATTATCATATTTCGGTAATATTTGGAAAATTTGTAGTGATTTGGAAGAACTTCATATCATTTAACTCAAAAATAAATTGAAATATACTTGATTGTAAAATTAATTGAAACATATACCAAAATAAAGAAATAACAATTCTAAAATCCTCATAAACTGGATAAACTAATGAAATAGTGTTAGTAACATAAGTATCATATTTTAAGAGGAATTTCATATCATTAGTCCCGAAATGGAATTAAAATACACTTGATTATAGAATTAACATGAAAATACACCAAAATCAAGAAATATTAATCCTAAAATACTCTTAAAATTAAAAAGATACCAAATATATAACACATGATATATAGCAAACACTTGAAGTCACTCGGAAAGGCACTATTGAATCCTGGATTTTGATGATGAAATCAATTGATGAGTTTATGGATTAATATGCTTTTAAGAAAAGTGACTTAAAAAATACTTCATTCATGAACATGAACCATCGAAGGGCAAATCGTCGACGCAAGAGAATCGAACGTTGTGCTGGAAAGGATATTATATTGGAAATTGGACATCGAGCCGAAGGATTGGTCGACGTATCAAATATTAGACTTCGTGCTATGAGTTTAGGTATCATGTTAGAAGGATTGGGTACTACATCAAAAGATTGGATGTTATGGGAAAGTTTACATGTAGATAGAACGAGCAATATACCAAAGGAAAGGACAATGTGCTAGAGATTCAAACGAAGTGATAGAAGATTAGATTATTAAATCTCGAATTTTGATGATGAAATCAATTAATATGTTTATAAACTAATAAGCGTTTGAGATAAGTGATGCAGGAGAAACTTCGATCATGGAAAGATAAATCATTGAAATAGAAGAATTAGACATTGGGCTAGAGAGCACCATGTTAGGTATCAGCCAGAACGATCAGGAATTGTGCCAAGAAGAATGGATATTATGGGAGGTCAATATTAGGACCGAAATCAACAGTAAGAGGGGGGGTGAATTAGTGCTTATGCTAAAAATTATGTCGATTCGAAAATCTTAATGATTTAAAAAAGCTTGATTCGATGAAACTCGTATCGAAAATGATATCGAAAGTATGCTTCATTTGAAGTAAATGTAATAAGCAATTAAAACAAAGAACAACAGTAATGAAGAGCAGAAAGAGACTACACACCAAATTTATAGTGGTTCGGTCATCGTGCCCTACATCCACTCTCGATTCCTCTTTCGTCAAAACCATCGGCATACACTAACAGTCTTCTTTCAATGGACAAAGACCAACAGCTACCCTCTTATAACTTTTTCTCCTTTTCATAGGTTTTGGAGACAACCTTTACAAGCCTCACACCTCTCTTAGAATGATCACAAAGCTAAATAAGGAGGAGGAGGACACTTAGCACTTTTTAACACTTTTATAACCCAAAATCTTAAGACTTTTGTTCATACTTTTGTGCTCTTTTATATAGGAAAGAGTAGAGTATTTATAAAACCAATGACATAAAAAATAGAGTCAAAAAGTGCCTTATCCCAAGTCTCCGAGGTACTAGTGGTATCATCACCATTATTGAATGATACCATCGCTTGCAGACTAACGCTGGGTAGTATTATTGCTTAGTCTGGGTAGTATAACTACCTGATAGAGCCTCGGAGACTAGGCTTTAGTAGTACCACTGCTTGGCAGCATTAACTATCAATGGTACCACTGGCCAAACCACATGGGAGGCCAAGCCTTAGGCGGTTCTACCGCCCAGTCTGGGTAGTACCAATGCCTAATGTGGCTTCAAGTGGCTGAATGGGCCATCGAATCAGTCCAATTCAGCCTTATTTTGGGCCCAGTTGTCCCATAATTGAGTTAGTAGGATTTCTCTCAAAACTAACTCAAATTAAAGTCCTAACTATGATATTTAAGGCTAAAACAATTACGATACAAGCGATCTAAGTTGTTTAGCATGTCAATTGTTCAATTGAACTCTCGGTGAACTTTCGGTGATCTTTTGATGAGCTTTTGGCAAACTCTCAGCGAACTTCCAACAAGCTTTCAGTGAACTCTCAGTGAACTTCCTACGAGATTTCACTACCTTGTCCGATCCTTCGGTGTATCCCCTGATTCATCCGGCCTGATACCCGATTATTGACTCCGACCCAATATTCGATTCCTCTTTAATTGTTTTGCCTTTCTCATGATCATAGTTAGTCCTGCATCACTTATCTTAACAAATAGATTAGATCATTAATTCACTAATTGATTTTATTATCAAAATATGAGATTCAATAATCTTTCCCTTTTTTTTATGATGACAACCAATTGTTGATAAAGTTAACCTTAACTCCCCCTATATATATATGCCATATTGAGGTAAGATAATCTTGAATTTAAAAGGAATCATAACCTTTGAATTCAAGTGAAACAATTTTGATCATAGTGATTAAATGCAATATATCAAAATTTCATACATCGTGCATCATCATAGTACAACATGCACAATTTCATCACTTCATGCATGATAACAAATCAATATTACTTTGGGCATAACCTACCTGATACTAAAGCATTCATCACTTCATGCATGATACCAAATTCAACATAACATACATGATACTAAAATATTTTTTAACAATTTATCACTTCATGCATGATACTAAATTCAACATCATTTTGGCATGATTCCAAACATTCATCATTTCTCCCCCTTTGTCATCAATAAAAAGGAGAATCATTCAACAAGTATTTTAAACTATGCAAGTAAGTTTTACACCAATTTATGTAAGCTAGAAAATTTGTGAAATGAGAAGTTAAGTAAAAACTTTTCAAGATAACCACTTTTGCTTCTTGAAATAGGCAAGCTAGCACTTCTCTTTAGATGTGTAAGCACTTTTTGGTTCTTCTTGAGATGTGCAAGCTAGCGTTTATGCTTTTCATAAGATGCTAGCAAGTTTCTTTCTTCCTTTTGTCATAAAAATAGGAAGAAGAGGAAGAAAAAGAAGGGAGGAATTCATTCATCACAAGAAAAATCAAGTTATAAGAATCGAAAGTCCATGAATCAAACTTCTATATTCATAAAGAGAAATGATTCATTAAAGTGTGTTTATTAAAAATTAATGAATCAAATCCCTATTCTTGTAAATAGAAGGAAGAAGGATTCATAGGAAATGATCATCGCATAAAAGATCAAGTATACCAAAAGTCCATGAATAAAAACTCTTCTTACATGAGTCAAGAGAGTAAGAATTCATAGGAAAAGATCATCAAATGAAAGATAAAAAATCCATGAATAAAACTTCAAGAAGGTGATAGGAAATAATCTCGATAAAAAGAAAACTTAATTTCCTAAAAGAACTAAGAAATCTAAAAAAATATATAAGAGGAACTTATGCATTTGGAAGTTTTAACATACTTACTTCTCTTCTAATAAAATCAAATTGTTCCTCATTTAAAGGTTTTGTAAAAATATAATCTAATTGATGTTTTGTATCAATAAATTCTAAAGATATATCATTGTTATTAACATGATCTCTAATAAAGTGATGCATAGTATATTTAGTTCAAGAGTGTTGAATGAGATTTTTTATTAAATATATTGTACTAGTTTTATCACATTTTATAAGTATGTTTTTCAAGTAAATTTTATAATCTTCTAATATATTTTTCATCTATATAACTTGAGCACAACATGCACCTACTGCTATATACTTAGCTTCGGCTATAGATAATGCAACTGAGTTTTGTTTCTTTGAAAATCAAGAAACAAGTGCATGACCTAAGAGTTGATATATTCCTGATTTGCTTTTTCTATACACTCTATATCTAGCAAAATCTACATCGGCATAAGCAATTAATTCAAAGTTTTTAGATTTTGGATACTATAATATTAGATTATAAGGTTCTTTTAGGTATCTAAAAATCTTTTTAACAGCTTTAAGGTGGGATTGCTTGGGATTAGATTGAAATCTAGCACAAAGTCTAATACTGAACATAATGTCCAATCCAGTTGAGGGAAGATATAGTAAACTATCTACCATGCCCCTATAAGTCTTTTGATCAAAATTTTCTTCATCATGGTCAATACCTAACTTTGTGTAAGCGCTCATTGATGTATTAATAGCCTTACAACTATCTAATTGAACCATTTTAATATATCTAAAGCATATTTAGTTTGACTAACAAAAATTCCATCACTTAGTTGCTTAATTTATAATTCTAAGGAAAAAGTTAATTCGCTCATTAAGCTAATTTTAAATTCTTGGCTAATAATTTTTGTAAAATATTCACATAAAGACTTATTCGTAGAACCAAAAATAATATCATCAACATAAATTTGAACTATAACAAAATTATTTCTAAAATATTTAATAAAAAATATGGTATCAACCTTGCCTTTCAAAAAATCATTCTTAATTAGAAAAGAACTAAATCTCTAATACCAAGCCCTTGGGGCTTGTTTCAAACCATAAAGAGATTTAGATAACTTAAAAATATAATTTGAAAAAACATCATTCTCAAATCCCAATGGTTGTTCAACATAAACTTCTTCGGAAATAAAGCTATTAAGAAAATTTTTAACATCCATTTGAAATAACATAAAATTATTACAACTAGCATAGGCAAAGAGAATCCTTATGGCTTCAAGCCTAGCTACAAGAGCGAAGGTTTCTTTATAATAGATACCTTCTTCTTGGTTGAAACATTTGACCACTAATCTAGTATTGTTTCTAGCCACGATACCAAGTTCATCTTGCTTGTTTCTAAAGACCCATTTAGTACCAATTGCTAAATGGTTACTAGGTCTAGGAACAAGCTTCTACACCTTATTTATCTCAAATTGATTTAACTCCTCTTACATTGCATAACTCATGAATCATCTTTTAGGGCTTTGTCAATATATTTTGGTTCAATTTAAGATAAAAAGGTTGCATTCACATAAATTTTTTTAAAAGAAGAATAAGTTTAAACACCTTTTGATATATCTCCACTGATTAGCTCATGATGAGCATCTACATACTCCCAATCCTTAGTTAGAGATGTTGAATCTCAAATTTTGATGATGACACTAATCAATATGTGTTTATGTTTTAATTTACGTTTTGAGTGATGCAAGATGCTTCGATCAAGATGAGACAATTAAAGCAGGAAAATCATATTGGGCCGGAGGAACATGTCAGAAGATTGGACGTCGGGCCGGTGGATCGATCGACGTATCGATAGAAGGCTTCGAGCCGTGGATTCGGGCATCGGGCCAAGAAGAGCGAACATTGCACCAAGGATATCGGAGTTGTGAAGTCAATTGGCTGATTGGACAATAGGCCGCAGGAGAGGATGATGGGCCGAAGAATCGGATGAAGCGTCGATGGACCAATGACATACTAAACAACTTGATCAGATGCTTAGGATTAATTATCTAGATTAAAGTGTGTTTTACATATGCAGGATTAACTATGATAGCTTGAAGACATAAAGCAAGTTTACCAGAGTCAAGTTCGATGGGTGTTCGAGAGTCCGCTGAAAGTTCGAAGAATCATTGGAAGTGCTTGCTGGAACCAACTGAGAAAGAATCGGGGACTTGCTGAAGTTTTCAGAAGTCCGCCGGAAAGATCGTTGGAGGTTCGCATAGATCACTGAGAAAGTTTGGATACTTGCCAAAGACTCATTAAACTCGCCATAAGACCAGAAGCCTATTGGGAGTCCACCGAAAGAAATCCGAGGGTGTATTGGAAGTCCGCTGGAAGTTCGCCGGAAGGAAACTCGACATTGCCAGTTAAAATTTGCTTAGGGCTATGTTTTAATTTCATAGTTTGCATATAATTTGGGTTAGGATTAAGGGTTAATCCTATAACCCAGTTAGGGTCTAATTGGGCCCGAGTTTGGACTGGTTTAGACCAAGTTTGGAGCTCAACCAGTGAGCTGGAACAATCCAGGTGGTGGTATCGCTGGACTGGACGGCGGCACCACTCTGAACCCGAGAGGTCCGACGGTGGCACCGCCAGTAGACTGCTGGACTGGGCGGTGGAACCGCCCAGAACCCGAGAGGTCTGGCAGTGGCATCGCCAGTACATTGTCAGTGTCAGACACTGACAGGCGGTGGCATTGCCAGCACCTGGAAACCAAAAGCAATTCAAATTTGGAGCCAAAATTTGAATCCTCTTGGGGCCTATAGATACCCCTCAATTCTTAGCAAAGATAACACCTTTTTGACAAGTTAGAAAGTGAGAAAAAACTCTAGCAAAGTCTTATTTTCAATAGCTTAAGTGTTCACCTCCGTCTTTCTCTTTGAAAAATCTATAAGAGTGTGAACCACTTGTAAGAAGGTTGTAAGAGGGGTATTTGGTCCTTCTCCTTTAAAGTGATTTGCTAGTGGAAGTTGGGAGCCTCATCGAAGAAGGCTTCGAAAGTGGATGTAGGTCACTTGACCGAACCACTATATATCGTGGTGTTCCTTGAATGTGTGAGTATTTAATGTTCTGAACCATTTTTCTACTTAGCTATAAATCATTCAGTTTTCATCTCCCTACTCTTGACTACCTTTACTCAAGCTATTTTAGCTAAGTCATCCTTCATCGAATTGAAATCTCTACATATTTATGAAATCAATTTCAAACTTATGAGTTTTAATCCGTTGCACTAATTCACCCCCCCCCCTCTTAGTGCGGCTCTGATCCTAACAATTGGTATTAGTGCAAGGCTCATTCTCAAATTTGGTTTAATACCAAAGAGAGATGGCTTACTTCGACATGCAAGAGGGTCACTCTATTACACATCCGCCTATGTTTAATGGGTCAGATTACATGTATTGGAAGACTCGTATGAGGATCTTCTTTATTTCCATGGATTTTGAACTTTGGAATATTATCGAAAATAGATTTCAAAAATCTTCTCTTTCGATGGGCGAATGAGATGAATCGGAGAAGAAGGTTTTTGCTTTAAACGCAAAGGCTATGAATGCCTTGTTTTGTACACTTGACAAAAATGAATTTAATCACGTTTCGATTTGTGATTCGGCTTTTGATATTTGGAGAACTCTTGAGGTCACTCATGAAGGCACTAGCCAAGTGAAAGAGTCCAAAATTAACATTCTTGTGCATTTTTTTGAACTTTTCCGGATGAAACCAAGTGAGTCCATTGGAGACATGTATACCCATTTTACGGATGTCATCAATAGACTCAAAGCTTTTGGTAAAGGTTTTTCTAACTTTGAACTAGTAACTAAAATTTTAAGATCCCTTCCAAAGAGTTGGGATCCAAAAGTTATAGCCTTTCAAGAGGCCAAGGACCTTAAAACATTTCCTCTCAAAGAACTTATTGGGTCTCTAATGACCTACGGAATAAACAATATAGCAAATAGGAAACTTGAGAATAACCTTCCAAAGAATAGGAAGGATTTGGGACATAGAACATTTGAAAACCACTCGAGCATAAGCTCAAGTGATGGTATACTTAAACTACAAATGAAACAAAAATTAAAAACAAAAAGAACGAAACTACTTGCTTTGAACATAAGAAGAAGAATAAAAATTGGGATGAATCAAGCTCCTCCAAAGACAAGGAGAAAATCAAGAAAGACAAGATAGCAAACTACGCCTCAACGACATTCAACGATGAGGTAATCGAAACCCCCTTAATTTATTTTAAAATTATTTGATGTTTTCTATGATGTATTTTTTTTTGAATAATCATTTTTCTTGAAAAGTGTATGTTTTATGTTAATGGAATAAAATGTTAGATTCAAATCTAATGATCATATGCATGTTTTTCTTAAGAAGAAAAAATATGTATCTTGATGATTTTTGATTTTGATTGAAACCATGCTTGATGTCTTAATGAAAATATTAAGAAGTTTAATATCATGCTTAATGATGATGCATCGCTTTTGTATAGAAAACTAAGCATGAAAAGATAGATTTACCTAAAAAGAAAAATGCATGACTACAACAAATAACAAAATGATTTTGGTTGAAAATACCTTATGCTCGATGAAACTATGATAGATGAATATCCTTTATGTTTAATGATTTCTTTGCCTTGTATGTATGTCCTATCATAATGAATATTTTGAAAATAAATGAAATCATGTTTGATTTGAAATAATGCATAATGATCAAGCTTAATGAGTTTTCTTTCGAAATGATGCATATTGATTTTTGTGATTTATGGATTATCGATTTTCATGATAGTAAAATGACTTTTTCGATTAAAAAAAAATGATGATGCATGTTTTGATTTGACATAAATGAAATAGGTATTTTTATATGAAATAGTGTAAGTATCATGCTTGATGATTGTATACTTAATGATGCATAAAGTTGTAATGAAAATATTGAAATTTTGATATCATGATTTGACGATTTTATGCATGAGATTTTAAAATTATACATGATGATTTTTGTGATATATTGATCTTGATGGTTTTTATGATGAAATTTATTTTTTGATCCTAAACGTTGATGCATGATTTTAACATCAGAACAAATATTTGAGCATGCTAATATAAAATCAATCACATAAATTGAAACAACTAAAAAGAGAAAAGTATTTTTCTTAAAAATTATTTTTCTCTATCTTATTGACTTTAATAAATCTATTTGATCATCTTAAAAGTGATTTTGATGATTTTGATGATTTGAATGAGTTTCATCTAACAGCAATTTTTATCTTGATTTCTGAAAATTATAACTTGAAAATTTATTTTATAAATCAAGATTATCTATTATGATTTTTTTCTTTTCACTATTTGAGTTATTAAAAAAGAATCATAATATGTCTCTTGATATTCAAAATTTATGTTTACTATTTATGCATCTCATCACCAAAATTCTTTTTGATATTCTTCATGTGATGATATGAATGCATGAAACACTCATGATATGATTTTTATACAATTCCGTGTATTCCTGAAATATTTATCTCATCACCCAATTAATTCTTCTTGATGTTCCTAATATGATGAAATGAAATTATGCATGAAATACAAATGAGAAGTTAATGATCATGCATGATAGGATGTAATGAACTTTGACATTTAGATACCATCAATTGAAAAGCTATGATAATGTTGCTAAAATGATGTATCATGAATGCTCGAATATCATGTATGATATGGTCATAATGATGATTGATTTATTTGTATCATGCATGAAAAATAAAATGTATGGTTTTGAAATTGTGCATGTTCGAATTTGAAAATATGATGATGCATAATGATGAAATTATGTAATGAAAATATTAAACATTTTGAAACCATGTTTTAATGTCATGCATAATGATCATGCTTAATAAATTTCAAAATTATGCATGGTGATTTTTAAGTAATTTATGGATTATCGATTTTTATCATGATGAAATGTTACATTTTCGGTTTTAAGTATGATGTATGTTTTCATACAAAAAAAACTTGAGCATATTGATTTGAAATCATGTTTAATGGTTTTATAATTCGAAATTATTCATGACGAATCTTGCGATTTACGGATTATCGATCTTTACCATAATGAAAGTGCCTTATTAAACTTTGTCGTAATAAATCTTGCACTTTCGGTTTTAAACATGATACATGTTTTTATTTGGCATAAATGAAATAAAATCATATGAATTGAAATAACTAAAAGGAGTAAAACATTTTTCTTGAAAATTATTTTTCTCTATTGATTTTGAAGAATCCATTTGTATCATTTTTATGAATCTCTTGGACTTTGAAAATAATTTTGATGATTTAAATTTGAATATTTTTTTATCAAATTCATGATCTTGATTTCTCATGATTTATAACTTAAATTATTTATGAATCAAGATCTTATATTTTGAACTCCCATGTTTCTTTTTGTCATTTACAAAAAAGAAAAATTATCCAAATAAATCATGAATGTTCTTTCGGTATTCATGAATTGATTATAACTTGAAAAGATTTGTTATGAATCAACATTTTTTATTAATCATTCTCCCACGATTATACTTGTTATCTTCTTAAGAGGAGATTTTCTAAATGAATCTTGATTTTTTCTTATGAGTTCTTGGATTTATTACTTGAGATTTTTTTCTTAATCAAGATCTCTTCTTTAAACACCTACGATTTTTTCTTGGTATTTTATTTAAAGAAGAGATTTACTATATGAATCATGTCTTTTGGTATTTAATTGATCTTATCCTTCATGACATGATTTCTTTGTATTTATGGCTTGTACGGTTTGAAATGTTTTGGAATGATGCATGCAACACTATGATTTTTCCCTTAGATAAAATTGCATGTAACACTATGATTTTTTGAAATAATATGAAAATCAATAATTATCATTTTCTGAAATAATACTCTAGAATGATGATTTGGAATCTTGCATGAAATGATTATTTTATATATATAATGATTTGGTATTATGCATGTAATACTTTAAATTATGATAATGATGCATGCAATGATGAAATATTCATGATAAAATAATTGTTTTGACATTCATGACTTGAATTTTCATCTATGCTATTTTTCTTTGTCATGATTTGAAAATTGATGTAAAGGGTCTTCCATTCTTTTTTACAATGACAAAGGGGGAGCAAAACATGCTAGAAAGCAAATTAGCTAGCTTGCACAAGTCAAGAAAATACAAAAACTTGCTTACTTTCTTGCACATCTAAAGAGAAGATGCAAACGTAACACTTGCCAAATTGTTTGCTTGCTTCATGTAAAACATTGTATCTTGCTAGCTTGCATGTTGTAAAATAATATAAAAATTTGCTAGCTTGCACTTTGCAAAAGATGCAAAAATGACACTTCTCAAAAGAGAAGAAAGAGCTTGCTGTCTTGAATATCACTAGCTTGCCTATCTCAAGAAGCAAAACTCGCAACTTGCACATTGCTAAAGGAAGTAAGAATGGCCAACTTGCACACTTCAACAAGAAGGCTATCTTGCATGATGAAATTTTTTTTGCTAGCCTGTATGATGTAGAACTTGCTATCTTGAACATCACCAAGACTTACTAGCCTACATAATGATAAAACTGAAGATTATATTACAATGATTTGAAATGTTATATCTCTAAACACATGAGAATTGGACTTCTCCTTTTTGTTGATGATAAAGGGGGAGAAGTATGTGGGAGTTATGCATGATTTTAATCATGACATGTTTGTTTAGATTTTTGAATCCAAGAGTCTTTATCAATGCGGTATATTGATAAGGGGAGTTCGTTTAAACTCTAGGAGTTAAGGTTAACTCCGTCATCAATTGGTTGTCATCATCAAAAAGGGGGAGATTGTTAAATCTCATATTTTGATGATGAAACCAATTGATAGTGTTTATAATTTAATCTATGTTTTGAGTGACGTAGGTTGCTTCGATCAGGATAAGATAATTAAAGTAGGAAGAATCATATTGTGTTAGAGGAAAACATGTCAGAAGAGTAGACGTCGAGCCAGTGGATCGGTCGATGTATCGACAAAAGGCTTCGGGCCATGGATTCGGGCATCGGGCCAAGAAGAGCGGATATTGCACTAAGGATATCGGTGTTGCAGAGTCAACTGGTCGATTGGGCAATAGGCCGCAAGAGAGGATGATGCGCTGAAGAACTGAATGAAGCATCGAGGGACCAATGACATGCCGGACAACATAATTAATCCCTCAGGTTGGACATGAATCCCTCAGGTTGTATCATATACACCTCCTCCTCGAGGTATCCATTGAGGAATACGGTTTTCACATCCATCCACCAGATCTCATAATCATAGTGTGCTGCAATAGCCAATAGAATTCTGATAGATTTTAGCATTGCTACGGGTGAGAAGGTTTCGTCATAGTTAACACCTTGCCTTTGACGATACCCCTTAGCCACTAGCCTTACTTTATAGGTCTCTACCTTTCCATCTACTCTGATATTTTTCTTAAAGATCCACTTGCAACCGATGGGTACAATACCTTCGGGCGAAAAAACTAGGTTCCAAATCTTATTGGAGTACATAGAATCCATCTCAGAATTCATGGCTTCTTGCCACTTCCCGGAGTCTATACTCATAATAGCCTCCTCGTAGGTTTGTGGATCAATATCCTCTACATCCTCTCCTCTAATATGTCCCACATATCTATCAGGAGGATGGGATACTCTATCAGACCTGCATAAAATTGAAACTTGTGTATTAGGTACCTGAACAGACTCGGGCTATAGAGTGGTGCTTGAGCTTGGTTCTCCAACCTCGCTCAATTCTATCATTCTCCCACTGTATCCGCCAAGAATGTGTTCCTTCTCAAGGAACACTGCTCTCTTAGCTACAAAGATCTTTTGGTCCTCGAGATAATAGAAATAATACCCACAAGTTTCCTTGGGGTATCCCACAAATTTGCATCGCTCTGTCCTTGATTCTAACTTATCGGGGTTGTGTCTTTTAACATGGGCAGGGCGGCCCCGAATCTTAACAACCTTAAGATCAGGCTTCTTCTCTTTCCATATCTCATATGGTGTAGACACTACCGACTTAGTTGGAACTCTGTTCAGAAGGTAAGCTGCGGTTTCTAGGGCATATCCCCAGAATGAGATGGGTAGGTCAGCGAAACTCATCATGGTCCGTACCATATCTAATAATGTACGATTTCTCCTTTCAGAGACACCATTGAGCTGAGGTGTATAAGGAGGTGTCCATTGGGATAATATCCCATGGTCCTCGAGGAACTGAGTGAACTCTGTACTTAAGTACTCACCTCGATCTGATCGAAGAGTTTTGATACTCTTTCCAGTCTGGTTCTCCACCTCATTCTTATACTCTCTGAATTTCTCAAAAGCCTTAGACTTGTACTTCTTTAAGTACACATATCCATACCTTGAGAAATCATCAGTAAATGTAATGAAGTAGGAGTAACCTCCAATGGCATGAGTTGACATGGGTCCACATACATCACTATGTATGAGTTCCAATAACTCAGTGGCTCTCTCTCCAGTTCCATTAAATGGAGAGTTGGTCAGTTTTCCACAAATGCAGGGGTCACAAGTTGCATATGATACATAGTCGAATGGATCTAGATATCCATCATTTAGCAACTTTTGAATAATTCTTTCATGGATGTGACCTAGCCTACAATGCCACAGGTATGCACTGTTCAACTCATCTCGTTTCCTTTTGGACACATTTACATTCATGATGTGTGGAGTGGTGTCTAACATAAATAAACCATTATGCAATGTTCCTTTCGTGATGATCTTATCATCTAATAATATCGAACAACCATTGTTCTCAAAAACAAATTTATATCCACTAATTGTTAAACATGAAATGGAGATAATGTTTTTGATAATAGAAGGAACAAAATAACATGCATCTAATGCAATAAAAGCTCCACTAGGTAGATGTAGGGCGACCTCGCCAACAGCTACTACAGCAACTTTTGCTCCATTACCCATCTTGAGATCCATCTCGCCTCTCTCTAGTCTCCTTGGCCTTGCCAGAACCTGCAACGAATTGCATATATGATAAGCACTACCGGTATCCAATACCCATATGTTATCATAAGAGTATAACAAATGGAGACTGATCATGAATGTACCTGAAGCTTCATCAAGCTTTTGTTTCGCTCTTTCTGCAATGTACTCTTTGCAGTTTCTCTTCCAGTACCCATCTTTACCACAATGGAAGCACTGGCCTTTGTCCTTTGCTGGGTCTTTCTTAGCAACCTTTGCTTTACCTAGTTTGCCCTTGCCCTTTCCCTTCTTAAGGGACCTTTCTGCTTTCCTTTTCTTTTTGGTCTCACTAGTGTAGAGAACTAGCTTCTCTTTCTTAATAGTACTCTCTGCCTCCCTCAACATATTGAGAGGCTCTGGGAGAGTCACTTCAAGCTTGTTCATATTAAAATTCATTATGAACTGTGAAAAGGAATTTGGTAGGGACTAAAGCACAATGTCCACACACAAGTTATCCTCTAGGACCATTCCTAGACCTGTGAGTTTCTCTATCCACTCAATCATCTTTAGGACATGGTTCTGAACCGGTGTCCCCTCAGTCATCCTAGCACAGAAGAGGCTCTTAGATATCTCATATCGCTGAGTCCTTCCCTGTTCCTCAAACAATTTGCGGACATGTAGGAGAATGGATCTGGCATCCATCTTTCCATGTTGTCTCTATAACTCAGGAGTCATAGAGCCCAACATATAGCACTGAGCAAGAGTGGAGTCATCAATGTACTTCACGTAGCGAGCGATCTCATCCTCGTTTGCCCCTTCTTCGGGCGCAGGCGTCACTGTATCAAGGACGTACATGATTTTCTCCGCTGTGAGAACAATTCTTAAGTTACGAAGCCAATCCGTATAATTTGGACCAGTGAGGTGGTTGACATCAAGTATGCCACATAAGGGATTTGAAAGCGACATTTTCTGAAAATAAAGATGTAGCAGAAATGAATAACATGCAGATTTTACAAGAAATAAACTATTAAGATATGGACTTCTATCTTAATATGCTCCCACTATTTTACTAACGAGTCACGCGACACCCTCAGCACGTGAAACGGAAGTCTCCGGCAGACTTCTAGTGGGGATCAGAATCCAATCAGTGTATTAGTGTAACCTCGAGGGACTCGACCAATCACACTAAGCCTAAAAGGTAGGCAACTCTTATCGATCACACCTCCTTGTGATTCCTGTCTAGTTCGGCCTCCGAATCACCATGGCCTCGAGGGACTCGACCAACCATGATGCTCGGTTAAGTCAATACCTTCGTTACAAGATGAGTCTAATTTCATGATATACCCTCGAGGGACTCGACCAAGTATACCATGGCCTCAGGTCACCGGTGTCACGATATAGGTGAGTCTCGAGGGACTCGACCAACTCAACCTACACCGGGAATCGGTTCCTACTTATAACGATGGAAGGCCACGTGGGTCAATCTAATTGCCTCATGTTTACCGACTTAATATTATCGAGAGATGTTTCTATGATTTGGTCTCCTAATATGACATGTCACACATATACATATTTAATATATATCTACATCGCACGCAAATATATATACATATCTAGTATGTGTATAAGCAATTACATCAGATGATCATGGACCACAACCTAATATGATTAGGCCCGAGCCAGGAGGCCTAATCACTCACATCAAGATCTATGTGTGCAACGGTATATCTCCATGCCTTGTGATCGTCCATCTCGTCCTCGTTGGTTCCGTCGACATCTTGATGCTTCTTCATGCATCACGATCGTCCGTCTCGTGGGTCCCGCTATCGCATCCACGCTCCCGCTGCGCCTCCTCATGTGATTACAACTTAATCATAGGCACGCAGGCCCGACAATAAATGAGAAATTTAATGGAGGCTCGCAGACCTCAATAATAATAATCACAGGTACACACATCACACGGTCCATGATCATCCGTCCACACATCATACATCACATGTATAAATAATCATCATGTAGGACTATTAGATAATAATAAAAAATAATAATCAACTAAACCTTTTAATTAATTAATATTTTATGAAATCAGGAACATTATAGGAAATTTTTGAATTTATAGGGGTATTTTCGTAATTTGGACAAAAAACATAAATTGGAATTTCTCAAATTCCGAGGGGTAAACTATCTTTTGCCCAGAAAACCCTAATGCCCTTTCCCCTTTTCGCTGCTGCCTCCGTCGCCACCCTGCCGGCGGCGGCCTGTGCGGCGGGGCGAGGGCACTGCCCTCGCCTGTAGGCGACACGCCCGCTTGTCACGGACTTAGCTGGTTTTGCCTAAGTCGTACGGCACCCTTGCGTGTCCGTCCACAAAGGTCAGCCTCCCCGAAGCCTTCCATGGTCCCTTAGGTCCCACAAAAGAGAGAACAGGACAAAGAAAAGGCCTCACTCGGGATCCACAAGCAAACATCTCCGAAAAATACTTTATAGACAATGCAAATTACAAACAGACTTTACAAGCTCCGAACAGTTGCACAACAAAGGGTAAAATGGTCCATTATAGACCAAAAATCTCTCACACGTGTCCACATGACACAACCTTTATTTACAAGCCTAAAGCGGCCACCGACCCAACTAAAATGGGACTATCAAGCCTTCGTCCGTCCCCCTACATGTTGTACAAAGCATGGACATACCAAAAGACACGGACATACATAAGCATTACATCAAACACCCTATTTAGAAGTTTGTCCGTGACATTCTCCCCCACTTATTTCTTCGACGTCCTCGTCGAAGCCTTTGTCGACACTGCAACTCTTTGCCTCTGCTGAGTCTTCAATCTTCTGCTCCAGCTGGAATGCGTCCCTTGGCTCCCAACTGCTCTCCACTGTTGTTTTCGAGTAGTCGAACCTTTTTGATCTGCCATGCTGCTTCAACTCACCAATGACTCTGACTCCGGTGTGGGGTTGGATGAGTTGTGTTGATCCTTGTTGATTCCTGCGGATCCTTCAAATGAAGGAAAAGACCATCCTTACTGCGCCAGTCTCTCAAATGCCTCATGCTGCTTGAACTGGGTGGATGCTTGTTGGAGCTTTTAACGAGCATCGTCTCGTAAACTTCTGAAGATTTGGGTCCTTCCTCCACAAAATTTGCTCATTGACTCTTCTTTCACTTAGTTGTCACATCCAAGTAGGTTCGCATCACTTTCGCTTTCGATTTGCATTTCGTTGGGAAATGAAGCGGACAATCTACTCTCAGTAACACTGATCACCGTTGGTGAGGATTTGACAACTATTGTCTTCCATTATCTTCGAAGGGTCTTTGAACTTTTGCAGAGCTCCTCTGCTTGATAGATAAGAGAATTGGGGTACTCGGTTTCGCCCATTCTCTTAAGGGTTGAGAAGGCAAAGGTTACTTGACTTCGCCCGCCTCCTCGAGGTTGTACTCCATGTATCGAGCTGGTTAATGGCCTTCGCTTGCTCTTTGCTCACACTTCTGAAGCACTTGAAGTGTTTGCACTCCTTGCGTTGAGTTAGCTACTGTGATTCACCTTCTCAATGCCATTGAACTTCTGGAATGCGGAAAGTTTTCACCCCAACTTGGAGTAGTTCTCTCATAGGTTTGGTCGCCTCTGGGATTGTACTGTCTTCTCCATCAACTCTGCCACCTACTCCCCTGAGTAGCGAAGGTCTAGCACCACAGCGTCTTGACTACCGTTCCTTGGTGGTGCACTCTTGCATGACCCGAAGTCTCTACTTCGGCTATCTTGATGAGAAACTCATTGACACCGGTCTTACGAAGTTCCTTGGCCGCCCCCTTCACCTTGTCTGATTGTACTTGGGTTTGCCTCGCATGCTCCACCTCCTCGCCCCTTTCACGACCAAGCTCTCCCTCCAAGAGAGCAAGGGATCAATGACTTTCATGGAAGTCCCGCCTCTGGTACCATGGCACTACTATCCATTGATTTCGCATCTGCATTCCTTTTCTTCACAATCGGTAGACATGCCTCGTGGTACTCCTCCGAGTCCACCTCCATTCTAAGCGATGCTTGATTTGGGTAACTAAGTCCCCTGGACTCGTTGTCGCTTCCTCGCCCCTTTCGACCCCCCTGCTTCCAACACCTCGTGTTCTCCAAGTAGCACCCTTTGGTCGATGGACAAACAGACTGCAACTCCCATGCACGGCCTCTCGCCATCACGTTGTAGGGTTTGCACTAATTCTGTTCTCCTTAGCTTCCTTGGTAGCAGCGTTAAACTTTTCGACCTTGTCCTCTGACTTGTCGGGCTCCCTTAAGCGAATATGAGCTCTAGAGCAGTCCAACTCTCCAGTTGCTTCGATCATACCGCTATATGATCAAGTCCCTCCCATGGGACTCACTGGTACTTGCATTCGAACTTTTCCCTTGGTGGAACACAGCCCTCATATGCTGATGACCAAGGCTTTCATCCGATGCAAAATTCGATGCACGCACGGAAGACCCGCCTCTGCGGTACCATGGCCTTCACTCCTTGAATCCATAGCCCTTCTTGCCGTCGTGTTGTTCACCGAAGTGGAGTTTCTAGTAGCTCCCGATCATACCTCCATATGATCTAGTCCCTCACGGGGCTAGGTTGTGTGAATCGCATTGCCACGAACTGTTCCACCACGATCCGCTGCACCATGTCGCCTCCTGATGACATCTCTATTGCATTATGATCCTTGTGGGATGAACTCGAATTGTGAACCCTTCATGTGTGGCCTCTACCAATACATCGTAGGGTCTCTTCCACCTTTGATTTTGTTCGCTCCTTTGGCAATCGACCTTCATCCACCCACTCTTGGGTCACACCACGATGAAGCACCGCTCTAGGACAGTCCGTCGCCTAGTAGCTCCCAAAGTCCCCCGACTTCACTGCAATTAGTGCACCATTGTCTGGATCCTGGGTCTCTACCCCTACTAGCACAATCTTCGCTGCGCACCGCCTCCTTTATAGCAACTTGAATGACAACACTATGGCATATTCTTCAAGAGTACCCGCTTCGTCCTCTTGCCCGTGCTAAGGCCTTCGATCCCAACCGCCTCCATAAATTGAGTCGCCTTAGTTCCTCCATCAAATGCTCCTCGAGATAAAGTGCATGTGCCCGAAGCTCCCTTCGTCTTTGGCACCATGCAAGATGAGTCCGCTTCGACAGGAATGAATGACCCATGGAACAACATGATCCTGCTCTTGCCTCGCAAGAGTTCATGTCCTTGACCTCTGTCCAAGGAAAGCACTATGCCTCTGGTCTATGTTCCATCTTCTATTTGGCTCCCTTCATACGGCTTGGGTGCCGCCAAGTTACACCCAAGTTGCTCGGCTCCTCGTTTTTTTTTGCATTGAGTCGATGGTGGCCCTCCGCCCACCATTCCTGGGTCGACCCTCCCTTGAGTCTGATGTCCATATCGACTCCAAGTGTGCCTTCATTTGTGTTGCTTTGGGTCACTCCCCCACTTGATCTCGCAATGCATCCACCAATGCATTCTCTCAAGCGAGATCATGCGACGACTCCTCGCCACTTTCTCAGTCCATTGAGCTTCGTGGAGTTGTTGTTTGTTGAGGTACTCCTCCTCAACTTGTGAGGTTCATCCTACATGATTCTCCCTCTAGAGAGACGGGACTTATCCCTCCTAGATAACTGTCCCATTGGAGCAACATCTCTCTTCGTTTCGGAGACCACCATCCCCTTGGACTACTCCGATCTGCTGAACAAACTGTGCATTGTTCTGCCTCTTGCAAACACACTTGCTAGATTGCGACTCCATGTCAATACAGTCCCCGCTGCACCCCTCAAGGCCTAGCAACATGCTGAACTAGTTGCACCATTCAGCCTCCTACGGACGTATCCTTTGCATGCCGAAGAGAAAGTTTCAATGCTCCATGGCATCGAGTTTCGGTCGCCTTGGGATGGCCACGAACATTCCGTCGTCCACATACAAGCCCATGTATGAGTACCAAATTCTTCGAGCTAGCAATTCCCCTCACCTCTGTGAGCTTTGCATAACTCTTTTGGTCATTGAGCAACTCATTCCACCTTGGATGGTCTCATCCTTTACCAAGCGCCTCGCTTGCCTTGAGCACCATCAAGTATAGTTGTCAACGTTGAGCCGTAGCTCAAACTCAGCCATCCCAACCTTTGTGCGCTTCACATTCTTCCAAGCTTGTCTGTTCTCGTGGTGCCTCTTGCGCAAAGGGTTGGCCATTCCTCTGAATGCCAATCTCAAATGCCCACTCCTCTAAGCGACTCCTCTTCCATACATCTCCATGCCCATTTTCCGCCAAACGATCGCGCGTGTGCTGACTGCCCTCAACACAGCCCCGCTAGGTCCCCCACGTTTACATGCTAAGTGTTTTTATGAGTGCTTGTCCCGCTCTGATACCATCTGTCACGGACTTAGCTGGTTTTGCCTAAGTCGTGTAGCACCCTCGCGTGTCCGTCCGCAAAGGTCAGCCTCCCCGAAGCCTCCCATGGTCCCTTAGGTCCCACAAAAGAGAGAACAGGACAAAGAAAAGGCCTCACTCGGGATCCACAAGCAAACATTTCCGAAAAATACTTTATAGACAATGCAAATTACAAACAGACTTTACAAGCTCTGAACAGTTGCACAACAAAGGGTAAAATGGTCCATTACAGACCGAAAATCTCTCACACGTGGCCACATGACACAACCTTTATTTATAAGCCTAAAGGGCCACCGACCAAACTAAAATGGGACTATCAAGCTTTCGGCCGTCCCCCTACATGCTGTACAAAGCATGGACATACCAAACGACACGGACATACATAAGCATTACATCAAACACTCTGTTTAGAAGTTTGTCCATGACACGCTGGCGGTGCTACCACTGTGGGTGGGCGCCCCCTTCGGGCATCGCCGCCTCCGCAGGCGGTGCTGTCCCGCCGGGCGACCGCCCCTGTGTGGGGGAGTTTCGCCCGCGGGAGCAGCGACGACAGGCGCCGCTGCCCTGCGGCGCCTCTGCCTGTGGGCTGCCAGCCCCGCTGGCAGCAAGCCTACTGCAAGCGGGCCACCGGCCGACTGCAGTAGACGCAGCCCCTGTGCTGCCCGCCTTCGGCTACGCTGCACGCACGCAGATCGAGGGCAGCAACTGTTGCTGCCCTTCCTTGTTTTTGCGTCAACAATTTTTGTTGGGAAATCATGGGGGCGACATCATATGCGCAGCGGAAGAACAAGAAAACAAAAATCCCCGATTCCCAAAAAGATGTTCGTCGTCGTGTGAAGATTGGTGCGCAAAAATCCGCAAAACACAAAACTGCGTATAGAGATTGTGTTACCTAGGGAGATCGTATATCCCTGTTTCCTTGCAGATCCTTAGGAGAGGGTGAAGGAGGTCAAGCGTCCTCCTCTCTAGCGGTGATCCACACAGCAGAGGGGTTGCGACGACCCTCCTCAAAACTCCAGGCCTCGAGGTGGAGAGGAGAGGAGAATAGGAAAGGCAAGCAAAGACTCTAGCCTATGAGGTCGTGAATCCCCTCGTATTTATAGAGATCCGTGTCAAACCCTAATGGGTCCTTCCCTAGTGGGTATTGGATCTGCATCCAATAAGACAAGGGCTCCGTCCGGATATCTCATATCCGAACCTCTACTCATCGCAATGCCTACCATATGTGTGTGACCCTCTAGGCCCAATATCGAGCTGGCCGTGAGTGAGTCATACCGAATTCCTTCTAACTTTCGGTGAATTATTATCTCTATAATAATTCACTCAACTCATCGATTCTACGGACGTACTAGGCCACTACTGCCAGTAGTCCCCGAACGATCTGGGGAATCCAATCCATTGGACCTGTCGTCCTCGTTACCATGTACCTATAGTCCCTCATCCATCTAATATCCCGGAGACCGTATATCGAGCATGGTGTTGTCGGACCCATACGGTTTCTACTCGAGTCTCGCTCTAATCAGATTCTCCAGGAGAACTCTTTTCTCTCAACCCGAATGACCCACGGCCATGGATTTGTGCGAGCAAGAACACATGGGATATTCCTCTCATGACGCCGAGAGTGGATGATCCTCTATCGACACTCAATAGCCCTCGTGAAGGTCGACTACCACTCCCAATGACCAACTGTACTAGATGCGGGGACAGCCAAACCTATAAGTGCGGTATCAAAGAGTGGAGCACTCATACAGGACATCCTTGGTGTCTCAAGTCTAAGGACCGGATACACCACTAGGACTACGGAATCCTTTGTCGACAAAAGGCATCATCAACCATCAAAGCATTCCGCAGTGGCGGATCAATCGGTGAACTCATTCTCCAATGAGCTTTTTCCATCTTTGTATCCCTAGTGTCCCTACACGAGCAGCTATGAGACCATTTGCATCCGTCATATGGACGGGTATGCAGCACACTAGTCTATCCGGTTATCACGATGTCCCTCTCGAGTAACCTATGACCGGGATTATTTAGGATATGTGTTTAAAGGTGAATCGATCTCATTATCGTGATCTCATCACGATCCGATTCCCATTGCACAAATCCAAGGACATCACAATATATATATATGCATTTATGCAATAGTTATAAAGTGATATACGCCAAAATATAATAAGCAAAAAGATTCTGTATCAAGTCACACGTGCCATCACTCACGTGATTGGCTTGTTGGGCACCTATGACTAGCAATTTTGACGTCAAAATTCTTCCTAAACTCAACACACGCAGTTCAAAACCAATCATTCGCACGAACAACCTGGCTCTGATACCACTGTTGGGAAATCTTAGGGGGCGACATCACATGCGCAGCGGAAGAACAAGAAAACAAAATCCCCGATTCCCAAAGAGATGTTCGTCGTCGTGCGAAGATTGGTATGCAAAATTCGCGAAACATGAAACTGCGTATAGAGTAGATTGTGTTACCTAGGGAGATCGTATATCCCTGTTTCCTTGCAGATCCTTAGGAGAGGGTGAAGGAGGTCAAGCGTCCTCCTCTCTAGCGGTGATCCACACAGTAGGGTTGCGACGACACTCCTCAAAACTCCAGGCCTATTTTGAGGTGGAGGGGGAGAGGAGAATAGGAAAGGCAAGCAAGAGCTCTCTGGCCTATGGGGCTCTGAATTCCTCCTATTTATAGAGGTCCCCTGTCAAACCCTAATGGGTCCTCCCCTAGTGGGTATTGGTTCTGCATCCAATAAGACAAGGGCTCCGTCGGATATCTCAAATCCGAACCTCTACTCATCACAATGCCTACCATATGTGTGTGACCCTATAGGCCCAATATCAAGCTGGCCGTGAGTCATACCTGTCAGAACTCCTTCTAACTTAGTGAATTATTATCTCTGTAATAATTCACTCGACTCATCGACTCCGGACGTACTAGGCCACTACGTCGTAGTCCCCAGACGATATAGGGGAATCCAATCCATTGGACCTGTCTATCCTCAGTTATCGTGTACCTATAGTCCCTCATCCATCTAATATCCCAGAGACCGTATATCGAGCATGGTGTTGTCAGACCCATACGGTTTCCACTTGAGTCTCGCTCTAATCGGATTTTCCCAGAGAACTCTTTCTCCCTCAACTCGAATGACCCTGGCTAGGGATTTGTCTGAGAAAGAACACATGGGATATTCCTCTCATGACGCCGAGAGTGGATGATCCTCTATCGACACTCAATAGCCCTCGTAAGGTCGACTACCACTCCTAATGACCAGCTGTACTAGATCTGGGACAGCCAAACCTATAAGTCTGGTATCAAAGAGTGGAGTACTCATACAGGACATCCTTGGTGTCTCAAGTCTAATGACCAGATACACCACTAGGACTACGAAATCGCTGTCTGACAATAAGGCATCATCAACCATCCAGCATTCCGTAAGCGGATC
This sequence comes from Musa schizocarpa, assembly GCA_900464855.2. NCBI lineage: Eukaryota > Viridiplantae > Streptophyta > Magnoliopsida > Zingiberales > Musaceae > Musa > Musa schizocarpa. Next base: position 1,172,219 of record LS990916.1, read on the forward strand.
AATCAGTGAACTCATTCTCCAATGAGCACCTGTACTGTATCCCTATTGTCCCTACACAAGCAGCTATGAGACCAGCTGCATCCATCATATGGATGGGTATACAGCACACCAGTCTGTCCGGTTATCACGATATCCTTCTCGAGTAACCTATGACTGGGATTATTTAGGATATGTGTCTAAAGGTGAATCGATCTCACTATCGTGATCTCATCACGATCCGATTCCCATTGTACAAATCCAAAGACTTCACAATATATGTATGCATTTATACAATTGTTATAAAGTGATATACGCCAAAATATAATAAGCAAAAAAATTCTGTATCAAGTCACACGTGCCATCACTCATGTGATTGGCTTGCTGGGCACCTATGACTAGCAGATATGTGCTCCCTATTTATACATATTAGAAGAGAGGATTTCCCTTAATCGGGCAACGAGATTTCCTTATGCAGTTGGAGAAGTCTTAGTTGCTATTATGCCCTCGCAAGATCGTACTTCTATCAAGAATGTCGATCTTAGACCGATGTGATGAAAATAGTTTGGGAGTGAGAGGCTTCGTCAGTGAGTCTGTTGTTAAGGATAATGTCGACGACGACGGTGAGTAGCGCGACGTAGGCGATGACGGGCTCATGGTGGTAGGTGATCGCAAGAGAGAGGATGGCCATCAAGAAGGGGTCATCATGCCAACGGTGTAGGGAAATCTAGGTGCAATATCATATGTGCACCGGAAGAATAGAAAATAAATTTATCATATTTCCCAATAAAAGATGTTCATCGTCGTGCGATGATTAGTGCGCAAAATCTGCAAAACAAAAAACTATGCATATGAATGATTGTGTTTTACATAGGGAGATCGTATATACCCGAATCCCTATAGATTTGTAGGAGAGGATGAAAGAGGTCAAGCAGCCTCTCTAGTAGTGATCTACATAGTAGGGCTACGACGACGCTCCTCAAATCAATGCCCAAAACTCTAAACCTGCTATCTGAGAAGGAGAAGGGGAGAGGAGAATAGGAGGTGGCAACTAAAAACCTCTGGCTTATAGGTGTTGTAGTTCCCTCCAATTTATAGAGGCCCCTTGTCAACTTAACCCTAATGGATCCTACTTTATTGAGTATTGGATCTACATCCAACTACCCAAACCTCTTAGATTAGTGGATCTTTATCCAATAATCTCTCATTGTCTCTTATTGGATCTCATCCATAGGATCCAATAATTTAGGGGCTTATTAGATATCCAATAAGATAGGGGCTCCGACGGATATCATATATTCGAACCTCCACTCGTCGCAATGTCTACTATATGTATGTGACCCTCTAGGCCCAATATCGAGCTAGCCATGAGTTATACCTATTAGAACTCCTTTTGACTCAGTAAATTATAATAATTCACTAGATTCATCGATTTTGGACATACTTGGTCACTACGCCGTAATCCCCAAACGATACAGGGGAATCTAATCCTTTAGACCTGTCTATCCTTAGTTATCGTATATCTATAGTTCCTTATCTATCTAATATCTCAAAGACTGTATATCGGGTATGGTGCTGTCAGACCCATATGGTTTCTACCCGAGTCTCACTGTAATCGGATTCTCTTGGAGAACTCTTTCTCTCTAAATCTGAATGACCTTAGCCAGGGATTTGTCTGAGTAAGAACACATGATATATTCCTCTTATGACACCAAGAGTGGATGATCCTCTATTGATACTCAATAGTCCTCGTAAGGTTGGTTGCTACTCCCGATGACCGATTATGCTAGATATGAAACTTCCAGGCCTATATGTCCAGTATCGAATAGTGGAGTACTCATACAGAACATCCTTGGCGTCACAAGTCCAAGGACTAGGTACACCATTGGGACAACTGAATCATTGTCTGACAATAAGGTATCATTAACCATCCAGCATTCCATGAGCGAATTAATCAATCAACTAATTCTCCAATGAGCACCTACACTATAGCCCTAGTGTCGTCACATGAGTAGCTATGAGACTATAGGAAAATCTGGGGGTGACATCACATGGGCAACAAAAGAACAAAAAAAAATCTCTAATTTTCCAAAGATGTGTTCGTCATCATGCGAAGATTGGTGCGCAAAATTCACAAAACTTAAAACTACATATATGAAAGATTGTGTTACCTAGAGAGATCTTATATCCCTGAATCCCTGCAGATTTCAAGGAGAGGGTGAAGGACGTCAAGTGTCCTCCTCTCTAACGGTGATCCACATAGTAGGGCTACAACGATGCTTCTCAAAACTTCAGGCCTACTATCTAAGGAGAAGAAGGGGAAGAGAATAGGAGATAATAACCCAAAAAGGCTCTAGCCTATGAACCATTGGTTCCGTCCTATTTATAGAGGTCCTTTGTCAACTTAACCCTAATGGATACTACCCTATTAGGTATTGGATCTCCATCCAACTACCCAAGCCTCTTAGATTAGTGGGTCTCTATCCAATAATCTCTTATTAGCTCTTATTGGATCTTATCAATAGGATCCAATAATTCAGGGGCTTATTGGATATCTAACAAGATAGGGGCTCCAGCGAATATCTCATATTTGAACCTCTACTCATCATAATACCTACCAAATATATGTGACCCTCTAGGCCCAATATCGAACTGGTCGTGAGTCATACTTGTAATAACTCCTTCTGCTAGTCATAGGTGCCCAATAAGCCAATCACGTGAGTGATGACACGTATGACGATACAGAATCCTTTTGCTTATTATATTTTGGCATATATCACTTTATAACTATTACATATGTGCATATATATATTGTGATGTCTTTGGATTTGTGCAATGGGAATCGAATCGTGATGAGATCATGATAATGAGATCGATTCACCTTTAAACACAGATCCTAAATAATCACGATCACAGGTTACTCGGGAAGGACATCGTGATAACCAGACATACTGGTGTGCTATATACCCGTCCATATGATGGATGCAACTGGTCTCACAACTGCTCGTATAGGGAAACTAGGGATACAATACAGGTGCTTATTGGAGAATGAGTTCACTAATTGATCCGCTTACGGAATGCTGGATGGTTGATGATGCTTTATTGTCAGACAGCGATTCCGTAGTCCTAGTGGTGTATCTGGTCCTTAGACTTGAGACACCAAGGATGTCCTGTATGAGTGCTCCACTCTTTGACACCAGACTTATAGGTTTGGCTATCCCAAATCTAGTACAGTTGGTCATTGGGAGTGGTAGTCGACCTTACGAGGGCTATTGAGTGTCGATAGAGGATCATCCACTCTTGACATTATGAGAGGAATATCCCATGTGTTCTTGCTCAGATAAATCCCTAGCCAGGGTCATTTGGGTTGAGAGAGAAAGAGTTCTCCGGGAGAATCCGATTAGAGCGAGACTCGAGTAGAAACCGTATGGGTCTGACAACACCATGCTCGATATACAATCTCTGGGATATTAGATAGATAAGGGACTATAGGTACACGATAACTGAGGATAGATAGGTCCAATGGATTGGATTCCCCTATATCATTTGGGGACTACGACGTAATGGCCTAGTACGTCCATAGTCAATGAGTCAAGTGAATTATTACAGAGATAATAATTCACTGAGTAAGAAGGAGTTCTGACAGATATGACTCACGGCCAGCTCGATATTGGGCCTAGAGGGTCACACACATATGGTAGGCATTGCGATGAGTAGAGGTTCGGATATGAGATATCCGACGAAGCCCTTGTCTTATTGGATATCCAATAAGCCCCAGAATTATTGGATCCCATGGACGAGATCCAATAAGAGCCCATGTGAGATTATTAGATAGAGATCCACTAATCTAAAAGGCTTGGGTTATTGGATGCAGATCCAATACCCACTAGGCGAGGATCCATTAGGGTTTGACATGGGACCTCTATAAATAGGAGGGATTCAGAGCCTCAATGGCTAGAGCCTTTGCTTGCCTCTCCTATTCTCCTCCAACTCAAAGCAGGCCTGGAGTTTTGAGGATCGTCGTCATAGCCCTGTTGTGTGGATCACCGCTAGAGAGGAGGACGCTTGACCTCCTTCACCCTCTCCTAAAGATCTGCAAGGAAACAGGGATATACGATATCCCTAGGTAACACAATCTACTCTATACGCAGTTTTAAGTTTCGCGGATTTTGCGCACCAATCTTCGCACAACGACGAACATCTATTTGGGAATTGGGGATTTTATTTTCTTGTTCTTCCGCTACGCATGTGATGTCGCCCCCCCAAGATTTCCCAACAGTGGTATCAGAGCCAGGTTGTTCGTGCAAATGATTGGTTTTGAAATGCGTGTGTTGTATTTAGGAAGAATTTTGACGTCAAAATAGTTGGCGCAAAAACAAGGAAGGGTAGCAATAGTTGCTGCCCTCGATCTGCATGCATGCAGTGCAGCCGAAGGCAGGCAGCACAGGGGCTGTGCCTACAGCAGTCGGCCGACGGCTTGCTTGCAGTAGGCTTGCAACCGGTGGGTCTGGCAGCCCGCGGGTGCCCCACCCGCGGTCGTTGCCGCATGGCGTCGATAGGCAGGGCTACAGGCAAGGCGGCCACCTACGTGTGAGCACTATGCCCACGCGCAAGGGCGACGCCTGCGGGTGATGGACCCGCGGGCAGAGGCACCGCGGGGCGAGGTGCCTGCGGCCGCAACGCCTGCGGGCTGAGGCGCCATAGGGCAACGGCACTTGCGACCGCTGCTCCTACGGGCAAACCCCCCCCACACGGGTGGCTGCCCGGCGGGGCACTGCACCCGCGGGCATAGCGCTCGCAGTGGAAGTGCCACCCGCAGGGGCGCCAACCCACGGTGGCGCCACCTATAGGGGTGGCGCCCCCGCCCCGCCGCATAGGCTGCCGCCAGCAGAGTGGCGGCAGCAGCAAAGGGGAGTAGGGCATTAGGGTTTTCTGGAAAAAAGATAGTTTTGCCCCTCGGAATTTGAGAAATTCCAATTTCTCTCTTGTCTAAATTATGAAAATACCCCTATGAATTTAAAAATTCCCTATATGTCCCTGATTTCATAAAATACTAATTAATTAAAAGGTTTAGTTGATTATTATTTTTATCATTATCTAGTAATCCTACATTATGATGATTAATTATACTTATGATGTATGATGTATGGACGGATGATCATGGACCGTGTGATGTGTGTACTTGTGATTATTATTATTGGGGTCTGCGAGCCTCCATTATATTTCTCGTTTATTATTGGGCCTGCGTGCCTATGATTAAGTTGTAATCACATGAGGAGGCATAGCGGGAGCGTGGATGCGATAGCGGGACCCATGAGACGGACGATCGCGAAGCATGAAGATGCATCCAGATGTCGATGGAACTGACGAGAACGAGATGGACAATCATAGGGCATGGAGATACACCGTTGCACACATAGATCTTGATGTGAGTAATTAGGCCTACTGGCTCAGGCCTAATCATATTAGGTTGTGGTTCATGATCATCTGGTATGATTGCTTATACACATACTATATATGTACATATATTTGCATGCGATGTAGATATATATTAAATATGTATATGTGTGGCATGTCATATTAGGAGACCAAATCATAAAAACATCTCTCTCGATAATATTAAGTCGGTAAAATAGTGGGAGCATATTAAAATAGAAGTCCAAATCTTGATAGTTTATTTCTTGCAAAATCTGCATGTTATTCATTTCTGCTGCATCTTTATTTTCAGAAAATGTCGCTTTCAAATCCCTTACGTGGCATACTTGATGTCAATCGCCTCACTGGTCCAAATTATACGGATTGGCTCTGTAACTTAAGAATTGTTCTCATGGCGGAGAAAATCATGTACATCCTTGATACAGTGATGCCTACGCCCGAAGAAGGGGCAAGCGAGGATGAGATCGCTCGCTACGTGAAGTACATTGATGACTCCATTCTTGCTCAGTGCTATATGTTGGGCTCTATGACCCCTGAGTTATAGAGACAACATGAAATGATGGATGCCATATCTATTCTCCTACATGTCCGCAAATTGTTTGAGGAACAGGAAAGGACTCGGCGATATGAGATATCCAAGAGCCTCTTCAACCCTAGGATGACTGAGGGGACACCGGTTCAGAACCATGTCCTAAAGATGATTGAGTGGATAGAGAAACTCACAAGTCTCGGAATGGTCCTAGAGGATAACTTGTGTGTGGACATTGTGCTTCAGTCCCTACCAGATTCCTTTTCACAGTTCATAATGAATTTTAATATGAACAAGCTTGAGGTGACTCTCCCAGAGCTCCTCAATATGTTGAGGGAGGCAGAGAGTACTATTAGGAAAGAGAAGCCAGTTCTCTACATTGGTGAGACCAGAAAGAAAAGGAAAGCAGAAAGGTCCCTTAAGAAGGGAAAGGGCAAGGGCAGACCAGGTAAAGCAAAGGTTGTTAAGAAAGACCTAGCGAAGGACAAAGGCCAGTGCTTCCACTATGGCAAAGATGGGCACTGGAAGAGGAACTGCAAAGAGTACCTTGCAGAAAGGGCGAAACAAAAGCTTGATGAAGCTTCAAGTACATTCATGATCAGTCTTCATTTGTCAGACTCTTATAATACCACATTGGTATTGGATACCAGTAGTGCTTATCATATATGCAATTAGTTGCAGGTTCTGGTAAGGCCTAGGAGACTAGGGAGAGGCGAGATGGACCTCAAGATGGGTAATGGAGCAAAAGTTGCTATAGTAGCTGTTGGCGAGGTCGCCCTACATTTGCCTGGTGGAGCTTTTATTGCATTAGATGCATGTTATTTTGTTCCTTCTATTATCAAAAACATTATCTCCATTTCATGTTTGACAGTTAGTGGATATAAATTAGTTTTTTGAGAATAATGGTTGTTTGATATTATTAGATGATAAGATCATCATGAAAGGAACATTGCATAATGGTTTATTTATGTTAGACACTACTCCACATATCATGAATGTAAATGTGTCCAAAAGGAAACGAGATGAGATGAACAGTGCATACCTGTGGCATTGTAGGCTAGGTCATATCCATGAAAGAAGGATTCAAAAGTTGCTAAATGATGGATATCTAGATCCATTCGACTATGTGTCATATGAAACTTGTGAGCCTTGCCTTCGTGGAAAACTGACCAACTCTCCATTTAGTAGAACTGGAGAGAGAGCTACTGAGCTGTTGGAACTCATACATAGTGATGTATGTGGACCCATGTCAACTCATGCCATTGGTGGTTACTCATACTTTATTACCTTTACTGATGATTTCTCAAGGTAAAGATATGTGTACTTAATGAAGTACAAGTCCGAGGCCTTTGAGAAATTCAGAGAGTATAAGAATGAGGTGGAGAACTAGAATGGAAAGAGTATCAAAACTCTTCGATCAGATCGAGGAGGTGAGTACTTAAGTACAGAGTTTACTCAGTTCCTCAAGGACCATGGGATATTATCCCAATGGATACCTCCTAATACACCTCAGCTCAATAGTATCTCTGAAAGGAGAAATCGTACGCTATTAGATATGGTACGGTCCATGATGAGTTTCGCTGACCTACCTATCTTATTCTGGGGATATGCCCTAGAAACCGTAGCTTACCTTCTGAACAGAGTTCCAACTAAGTCGGTAGTGTCTACACCATATGAGATATGGAAAGGGAAGAAGCCTGATCTTAAGGTTGTTAAGATTTGGGGCTGCTCTGCCCATGTTAAAAGACACAACCCCGATAAGTTAGAATCAAGGATAGAGGGATGCAAATTTGTGGGATACCCCAAGGAAACTTGTGGGTATTATTTCTATCAACTCGAGGACCAAAAGATCTTTGTAGCTAAGAGAGCAGTGTTCCTTGAGAAGGAACATATTCTTGGCGGAGATAGTGGGAGAATGATAGAGTTGAGCGAGGTTGGAGAACCAAGCTCAAGCACCACTCTACAGCCCGAGTCTGTTCAGTTACCTAATACACAAGTTTCAACTTTATGTAGGTATGATAGAGTATCCCATCCTCCTAAGAGATATGTAGCACATATTACAGGAGAGGATGTTGAGGATATTAATCCTCAAACCTACGAGGAGGCTATTATGAGTATAAACTCCGGGAAGTGGCAAGAAGCCATGAATTCTGAGATGGATTCTATGAACTCCAATAAGGTTTGGAACCTAGTTGATATGCCCGAACGTATTGTACCCATCGGTTGCAAGTGGATCTTTAAGAAAAAGATCGGAGTAGATGGAAAGGTAGAGACCTATAAAGTAAGGCTAGTGGCTAAGGGGTATCGTCAAAGGCAATGTGTTGACTACGACGAAACCTTCTCACCCGTAACAATGCTAAATTCCATCAGAATTCTATTGGCTATTATAGCACACTATGATTATGAGATCTTGCATATGGATGTGAAAACCGCATTCCTCAATGGGAACCTTAAGGAGGAGGTGTATATGATGCAACATGAGGGATTCATGTCTAAGAACTGCCCAGATAAGGTGTGTAGGTTGCTTAGATCCATTTATGGACTAAAGCAAGCTTCCCAAAGTTGGAACATAAGATTTGATGAGGTAATCAAATCTTATGACTTCGTTAAGAATGAAGATGAGCCTTGTGTGTATAGGAAGGTAAGAGGGAGCACTATCACCTTTTTGGTGTTATATATGGATGACATTCTGATCATTGGGAATGATGTAGGAATGCTATCCACAGTAAAGGTTTAGTTATTTAGACACTTCTCCATAAAGGACTTAGGGGAAGCATCCTATACTATGGGGATTAGAATCTATAGAGATAGATCCAAGAGGATGCTTGGCTTGTTCCGTCCAGGTACATAGAAACTATTGTCAAATGGTTTGGCATGAAAAATTCCAAGAGAGGTCTCATACCGATGAGACATGGGATATCACTTTCTACGAGTATGTCCCCAAAGACTCCAGAAGAAAGGGCGAACATGGATATGATATCTTATGCCTTAGCAATAGGGTCTATCATGTATGTCATGCTTTGTACTAGGCCTGATATAGTGCATGCTCTGAGTGTCACGAGCAGGTATCAGGCGGATCCAAGCTTGGAGCATTGGAAAGCAGTAAAGTGTATCATTAAGTACTTAAGACGGACTAAGGATCTTTTACTGGTATATGGAGGTAGTAGCCTAAGGTTGAAGGCTACACAAACTCAAGTTTTTGGTCCGATGTCGATGATAGCAAGTCGAATTCGGGGTACGTGTATACCTTGAATGGAGGAGAAATGTACTGGAAGAGTTCTAAGCAAGATACTACAACTGACTCGACCACAGAGGTGGAGTACATTGCTGCATCAGATGCAGTAAAGGATGGAGTCTGGTTAAAAAAGTTCATTACAAATTTGGGAGTCATACCGGGTAGCGAGGAGCTGATCTCCTTATATTGCGACAACAACGGGGTGATTACTTAAGCGAAGGAACCTAGGTCTCATCAGAAATCTAAGCATGTTCTGAGGAGGTTCCACCTTATCAAAGAGATTGTAACCCGAGGAAATGTAGCAGTGGAAAGAATTCTATCCGAAGATAACATTGCAGATCCACTGACAAAGTCGTTGTCTTAGATTATCTTTGAGCGTCACAGGGGTCCGATGGGGATCAGACACATAGGTGATTGGCTTTAGGTCAAGTGGGAGATTGCTAGTCATAGGTGCCCAGCAAGCCAATCACTTGAGTGATGGCACGTATGACTTGATATAGAATCCTTTTGCTTATTATATTTTGGCATATATCACTTCATAACTATTGCATATGTACATATATATATTGTGATGTCCTTGGATTTGTGCAATGGGAATCGGATCATGATGAGATCACGATAATGAGATCGATTCACCTTTAAACACAGATCCTAAATAATCCCGGTCATACGTTACTCGAGAGGGACATCGTGATAACCGGACAGATTGGTGTGCTGTATACCCATCCATATGATGGATGCAGCTGGTCTCATAGCTGCTCGTGTAGGGACACTAGGGATATAGTACATGTGCTTATTGGAGAATGAGTTCACTGATTGATCCGCTTACGGAATGCTGGATGGTTGATGATGCCTTATTGTCAGACAGTGATTCCGTAGTCCTAGTGGTGTATCTAGTCCTTAGACTTGAGACATCAAGGATGTCTTGTATGAGTGCTCCACTCTTTGATACCAGACTTATAGGTTTGGCTGTCCCAAATCTAGTACAGCTGGTCATTGGGAATGGTAGTCAACCTTACGAGGGCTATTGAGTATCGATAGAGGATCATCCACTCTTAGCGTCATGAGAGGAATATCCCATGTGTTCTTGCTCAGACAAATCCCTGGCCAAGGTCATTCGGGTTGAGAGAAAAAGAGTTCTCTAGGAGAATCCGATTAGAGTGAGACTCGAGTAGAAACCGTAAGAGTCTCACAACACCATACTCGATATACGGTCTCTGGGATATTAGATGGATGAGGGACTATAGGTACACGGTAATTGAGGATAGACAGGTATAATGGATTGGATTCCCCTGTATCATCTGGGGACTACGGCGTAGTGGCCTAGTACGTCCGTAGTCGATGAGTCAAGTGAATTATTACAGAGATTATAATTCACTGAGTTATAACGAGTTCTGACAGGTATGACTCACGGCCAGCTCGATATTGGGCCTAGAGAGTCACACACATATGGTAGGCATTGCGATAAGTAGAGGTTCAGATATGAGATATCCGACGAAGCCCTTGTCTTATTGGATATCCAATAAGCCCCTGAATTATTGGATCCCATGGACGAGATCCAATAAGATCCCATGAGAGATTATTGGATAGAGATCTACTAATATAAAAGGCTTAGGTTATTGGATGCAGATCTAATACCCACTAGGCGAGGATCCATTAGGGTTTGACAGGGGACCTCTATAAATAGGAGGGATTCAGAGCCTCATAGGCTAGAGCCTTTGCTTGCCTCTCCTATTCTCCTCCCCCTCTCCACCTCAGAGCAGGCCTGAAATTTTGAGGAGCATCATTGTAGCCCTACTGTGTGGATTACCGCTAGAGAGGAGGACGCTTGACCTCCTTTACCCTCACCTAAAAATTTGCAAGGAAACAGGGATATACGATCTCCCTAGGTAACACAATCTACTTTATACGCAGTTTTAAGTTTCATGGATTTTGCGCACCAATCTTCGCACAACGACGTACATCTCTTTAGGAATCGGGGATTTTGTTTTCTTGTTCTTCCGCTGCACATGTGATGTCACCCCCCCAAGATTTCCCAACACCTTCTAGCTTAGTGAATTATTATCTCCATAATAATTCACTTGACTTATCGATTACGGACGTACTAGGCCACTACGCCGCAGTCCCTATATGATATAGGGGAATCCAATCCATTAGACTTGTTTATCCTTAATTATCATGTACTATAGTCCCTTATCCATCTAAAATCCCAGAGACCGTATACCGGGCATGGTGCTATTAGACCCATATGGTTTCTGCTCAAGTTTTGCTCTAATTAGATTCGCCCAAAGAACTCTTTCTCTCTCAATCGGAATGACCCTGGCCAGAAATTTATCTAAGCAAGAATACATGGTGTTAGGATCGAAGCAGCACTAAGAGGGGGGGGTGTGAATTAGTGCAGCGGATTAAAACTCGTAAGTTTGAAATCGATTTCGTAAATGTATAGAGATTTCGATTCGACGAAGGATGACTTAGCTAAAATAGCTCGAGTAAAGGTAGTCAAGAGTAGGGAGATGAAAACCGAATGATTTGTAGCTAAGTAGAGAAATGGTTCAGAAAAATAAACATTCACACATTCAAGGAACATCATGATGTATAGTTGTTCTGTTAAATGACCTACATCCACTTTCGAAGCCTTCTTCGATGAGGCTCCCAACTTCCACTAGCAAATCACTTTGAAGGGGAAGGACCAAATACCCCTCTTCCAACCTTCTTACAAGTGGTTCATACTCTTACAGATTTTTTCAAAGAGAAAGAAGAAGGTGAACACTTAAGCTATTGAAAATAAGACTTTGCTAGAGCTTTCTCTCACTTTCTAACTTCTAAAAAAGGTGTAATCTCTACTGAGAATTGAGGGGGTATTTATAGGCCCCAAAATGATTCAAATTTGGGCTCCAAATTTGAATTACTTTTGGGTTTTCCGATGCTGGCGGTGCCACCGCCTGTAAGTGTTTGACACTTATAGTGTACTAGCAGTGCCACCACTGGACCTCTCGGGTTCTGGGCGGTGCCACCGCCCAGTCTAGCGATGCCACCGCCTGGACTATTCCAGCTTACTGGTTGGGCTCCAAACTTGGCCAAAACCAGTCCAAACTCAGGCTCAATTGGCCCCTAACCGAGTTATAGGATTAACCATTAATCCTAACCCAAATTATATGTAAACTATGAAATTAAGACATAGCTCTAAGCAAATTTTTAACTAGCAACATCGAGTTTCCTTCCAGTGAGCTTTCCAGCAAACTTCCGATGGATTTCTGATACACCCTCGGATTTCTTCCAGCGGACTCCCCAGTAGTCTCCCGGCCTTGTGGCGAGTTCAATAAGTCTTTGGTAAGTATCCAAACCTTCTCGGTGATCTCCGTGAACCTCCGACGATCTTTCCGGTGGACTTTTGAAAACTTTGGCAAGTCCCTAATTCTTTCTCAGTTGGTTTCGGTAGCACTTCTGGTGATTCTTCGAACTTTTGGCGGACTCTCGAACACCCATCGAACTTGACTCAAGTAAACTTGCTTTATATCTTCAAGCTATTATAGTTAATCCTGCATACTTAACTCAATAATATAGATTAGATCAATTAACCCATCAATTGACCTAATCATCAAAATCTGAGATTCAACAATCTCCCCCTTTTCGATGATGATAATCAATTGATGATGAAGTTAATCATAACTCCCCCTATCTATATGTCATATTTTGAGAAGATAAAAACACTTGAATTCAATCTCTTTGAATTTAAGCCTAAACTGATAAGTTCTATCTATTGAACTTATCGTTATTCTTAATAAGCATGAGCAAATATGAAACTTCGTATTTCTCATAATTTCAAGGCATAAAAATTATTTTCAAGCCGAATGATAAAAGACAATTATCATTTCGACAAGAAATAATAATAATTTAAAATTTCAACATGGATCTCATGATATAAATGTAAGGCATGATTTCATATGATTATGAGATGATCGCAAAACTGTCAGAAGATTGGACGTCAAGCCGGTGGATCGGTCGACGTATCGACAGAAGGCTTCGGGCCATGGCTTCGGGCATCGGGCCAAGAAGAGCGGACATTGCGCTAAGGATATTAGAGTTGCGGAGTCAACTGGCCGATTGGGCAATAGGTTGCAGGAGAGGACGATGCGCCAAAGAATCGGATGAAGCGTCAAGGGACCAATGACATGCCATACAACTTGATTAATGCTTAGTATTAATTGTCTAGATCGAAGTTTGTTTTACATGTGCAGGATTAACTACGATGGAAGTAAGACATGTAGCAAGAGTTACGCCGGAGTCAAGACCATGATCACGTTGGGGGTTCGAGAGTTCGACGGAAGTCCGGATGGTCGTCGGAGGTTTTGCATGAACAAATCCAAGAAGTCTAGGAGCTTGCCAAAGAAGCTCATTGGAACTCGCTAAGTGGATCATCGCAAGTCCAGGAGTTTGCCGGAAGTCCGCAGGAGCATCGCTGAAGGTTCGTCGGATGTTCACTAGAAGTTCGTCGGAAGCTCACCGGAAGTTCATCGGAAGCTCACCGGAAGAAGCGATTGATGCATTGGAGCAAGTTACACTAAATGTCTTAAGAAATATTATAGTTAGCATGTAGATTAAGTTAGAAATGGGAGATAATCCCATTAACTTAATATGGGGGACAATTGGGCTCTTGATAGACCCAAATTGGGCCGAATGGATCAGCCCATTCAGACCTAGATTTCCAAGCCGGCGGTGGCACCGCCCAGGAGCTTAGGAAAGCTAGCGGTGCAACCGCCTAGGTCAAGTGGTGGTACCGCCTGAGCTCAGTCTCCGAGCGAGACTGGGTGGTGGTACCGCCCCTATGAAGTGGTGATACCACCTGAGCTCGGTCTCCGAGAGGTAGTACCGCCTAGTTATGGCGGTAGTACCACTAGAATCTCGAAAATCCGGGAGATGGCACATTTGAGCTCCAAATTCAAATCAGTTGGGGCCTATATAAACCCCACCCTTTCTTTCATGAAAGGGCAACCAAAAGGCATTGAAAATTCAATCTTACTCTATGATTTTTAGAGCTCAAAAGTGTTGTATAAGCTAAAAGTTCTCTTCCCTCTTTTCTTCCAAGTTTCGATCATTCAAGAGAGGAGTGAAAATTCTGTAAGGGTTATCTCCTAAGCCAGTCAAAAGGAGTAAAACTGTAAAAGGGTGGTTGGCCTTCGCCTATTGAAGGAAGGCCTCTAGTAGACGTTGGTGACTTCGTCGGAGGAGGAAGCCAAAAGTGGATGTAGGTCAAGATTGACCGAACCACTCTAAAATTACGGTGCTCTCTGGTTTGCATTTCTTCTTGCTTCTTACCTTACTGCAAATCTCCATATGTGCTTTACTTCCTTATTACTTTTGCTACACTCCTTTGTGAACTCACTTTCAAGTTAAGTTTCCAAAAATGGTTTTACGTCGGAAACGATTTCATCGTACGAATGTAGTTTTAATCGTCGAAAGTTTTTCACTACAGTAATTCACCCCCCCCCCCTTCTTAGTTTTCTTGATCCTAGCAATTTGTATCAGAGCTACGGTTTTCTAATTTGGTTTAACACCTAAATAGAAATGGCTCATTTTGGCTTTCAAGAGGGTCAATCTCTCATTCATCCTCCCTTTTTCAATGGGACGGACTACACTTATTGGAAAACTCGAATGAGAGTTTTCTTGTTTTCTTTGGATTTGAACTTATGACATATAGTCGAAAACAGATTTGAAATGTCTTCTCTTCCAATGAACCATTAGAATGATTTGGAGAAGAAGACATTTTCTTTAAATGCTAGAGCTATGAATGCTCTATTTTGCGCTTTAGACAAAAACGAGTTTAATCGGGTTTCTATGTGTGAAACAGCTTTCGACATTTGACATGTTCTTGAAACCACTCACGAAGACACAAGTAGACTAAAAGATTCGAAAATAAACTTTTTAATGCACGATTTTGAACTGTTTCATATGAAACTAAGCGAAACCATTGGAGACATGTACATCCGTTTTACGGATGTCGTCAATGGTTTAAAAACACTTGGTAGAGGTTTTTCGGATTTTGAACTTGTAAACAAGATTTTGTGTTCTCTTTCTAAAAATTGGAATTCAAAAGTAACTGCGATATAAGAAGCAAAAACCTAAACAACTTGCCACTTGAAGAACTAATTGGTTCGTTGATGACATATGAAATGGTGCACAATGCACATGATGAACATGATGAACAAAACAACCTTCCAAAGAATAGGAAGGATTTGGGATATAGAATATTTGAAGACCACTCGAGCATAAGCTCAAGTGATGGTGAACATAAATTACAATTGAAACAAAAATTAAAAAGCAAAAAGAATGAAACTACTTACTTTGAACGCAAGAAGAAGGAAAAAATTGGGATGAATCGAGCTCCTCCGAAGACGAGGAGAAAATCAAGAAAGGCAAGGTGGCAAACTATGCCTTAATGACATTCAACGATGAGGTAATCAAAATGTCTTTAATTTATTTCAAAATTACATGATATTTTCATGATACATTTTCCTTTTTTATTTAGTTTAGAAATAATTTTCTTAAAAATTACATATTTAAAAATAAAAATATAAAAATTATGATCATGCTAGTAATTTTGAAAATGATAATAAAAATCACATGTTTAATGAAAATGCAAAGATAAAATTGGATCATGCTTACCTTTCTAATGATTTTAAAAATAATCATGAAAATTGCATGTCTTATGAAAATACAAAAAAATGTAAGATTTAAATGTAATGATAATCCTATGTATGTTTTTGAAAAATTTCTTCTTGATGATTTCCAATTTTGATTGAAAAATGATTAAAAAATACCTTATAAAATCATGCTATATGTGGTTAAGAAGTAATAATGTGTATCATTGTTATTTCTCGATTTTGATTAAATAAAATCATGTTTGATTTGAAGAAATGCATAATAATATAATATTAAATATTTTGATACCATGATTGATAATTTTATGCATAAGATTTTAAGTTATACATGATGATAAGCATGTGTTATTTTCAAGAGTGTATTTAAAAAAAATGTGTTCGAATGCATGAACTTATTAAAATCATTTTTCAGACGTTCTTAATTCATTCACTTAATTGCTATGATGAGAACTTTACACTATTACATGCCTTAATAACATGTTAGAAATTATGTGTTTTGGATACAAAAATTTTCATGATCATGAGCATGTTTTATCTTCATGATTGTATTTAAAAATCTATAGCAAAACCATGCCCGAATGCATGAAAGTGTTAAATTTCATTTTCAGATTTCTTGATCCTAACAATTCATTTTTGAAAATCTATTGATCTTGATGGTTTTATGATGAAATTCATTTTTCGATCCTAAACGTTGATGCATGCTTTTATTTAACATAAATAAAAAAGCATGCTAACATGAAATCAATCACTTAAAATGAAATACTTAAAAAAGAGAAAATATATTATCAATAAAATCATAAATCTACTTATGTTATGAATTTTGTGAACCATAAAAATGATTTTGATGATTTGAGCTTGAGATAAGTTTTATCAAAATCATGATCTTGATTTCTTGGAATAATATGAGATTTCCTTTGATGATCATTTCGATTATTTAAAAGGAGATTTGTCGAAATGATTCATGGAATTTTGGATTCATGTCTTGATCCTTCATTTGTTTATGAGATGGTTGAAATCTTTGTACCTTTGAATTCTTCCCTTCTCCTTTCGATTTTTGAATTTATGTATGTTATATGTTGAAGATTTGAAACCATGTTTTGATATCATGCATACCCAAGAAATGTTGATTTGACAAATTGAATGAATTGAAAATGAATGATGATTTTTCTCTTGAATATAACTTGTGATTTTTTTTATGAATCGTCATTTTGATTTCTCGACATTCGATACATGAGATTTTACTATGAATCAAAATTTCTCATTAATCGATCTCCTATGATTCTACTTGATATTTTCTTAAGAGGAGATTTTCTAAATGAATCATGATTTTTCCTTGCGAGTTCTTGGATTTATTACTTGATTTTCTTTTAAAACAAGATCTCTTCTTTGTACTCTTATGATTTTTCTTGATATTTTATTTAAAGAAGATATTTACTATATGAATCATGTCTTTTGATATTCAAATGATTTTATCCTTCATGACATGATTTATTTGTATTTATGGCTTGCATGGCTTGAAATGTTTTGGAATGATGCATGCAACACTATGATTTTTCCCTTTGATAAAAATGCATGCAACACTTTGATTTTTTTTAAATAATATGAAAATCAATAATTATCATTTTCTGATAGAATGATGATTTGGAATCATGCATGTAATGATGATGTTATATTTTATATTTTATGATTTGGTATGATGCATGCAATGATGAAATATTTATGAATTTGAAATGATGTATGCAATACTTATGATAATGATGTACATGATGTATTGTATATGATGTGTATCATGAATGCTTTAAATGATAAATGCTTGGTATCATGATCAACATATTGATAAATGTCTAAAAAATTTTAATGTTTGAGTATCATGTATGATATGCTCATTAATGATGATTGATTTATTTTTCGATATCGTGCATGAAAAATAAGGTTTTTGAAATTATGCATGTTTTAATTTAAATATATAATGATGTACAAATAAGATTGATAGTTACCTTTGTCATAATCTAAAAATTGATATAAAGGGTCTTCCCTTCTTTTTGACAATGACAAAGGGGGAGCAAGAATTTCTAGCGTGGACATCATAAAAAGAGGCAAACTTATTAGCTTGCAAGTCAAAAAGATGCAAAAATATGTTAGCTTGCTCATCTCGAAAAGAGAAGCAAAGATTACTAACTTGCATATTTCTAAAAGCAAAAGTGCTATCTTGCCTATCACAAAGAAAAGCAAATATGTCAACTTGCACATCTTTACAATTGCTAGCTCAAACATTGCAAAGGAAGCAAAAATTTGCTAACTTGCAACTTGCATATTTCAAGAAGCAAGAGTTGCCTTCTTGAACATCTCAAAACTACTAGCTTGCAAGTTGCAAAATTTTTGCTAGCTTGCATAATGATAAAACTAAAAATTATATTTATTATGCAATGATTTGAACTCCTACTTCTAAACACATTAGAGTTGGAACTTCTCCTTTTTGTTGATGACAAAGGGGGAGAAGTATGATGTTATGCATAAGTTTATACATAAGTTTATGATGACATGTTGCAAGTATTCATGATGAAGATTGCAATGACTTGAATTCAGTCTGAATTTAAGGTTCTATCAATATGGCATATTGATAAGGAGAGTTTGTTTGAACTCCGGGAGTTAAGTTTAACTCCATCATCAATTGGTTGTCATCATCAAAAAGAGGGAGATTGTTGAATCTCGTATTTTGATGATGAAACCAATTGATAATTATGTTTATGTTTTAATATGTATTTTGAGTGATGCGGGATGCTTCGATCAGGATGAGACAATTAAAGTAGGAAAATCTTGTTGGGCCGAAGGAACATATTAGAAGATTAGACGTAGAGCCAGTGGATTGGTCGACGTATCGACAGAAGGCTTTAGGCCATGGATTTGGACATCAAACCAAGAAGAGCGGTCATTACGCTAAGGATATCGGAGTTGCGGAGTCAACTGGCTGATTGGGCAATAGGCTGTAGGAGAGGACGATACGCCGAAGAATCGGATGAAGCGTCGAGGGACCAATGACATGTTGGACAACTTGATTAATGCTTAGTATTAATTGTCTAGATCAAAGTTTGTTTTACATGTGTAGGATTGACTACGATGGAAGTAAGATATGCAGCAGGAGTTGCGCTAGAGTCAAGACCATGATCACGTTGGGGGTTCGAGAGTTCGACGGAAGTCCGGACGGTCGTCGGAGGTTATGCGGGAATAAATCCGAGAAGTGCAGGAGCTTGCCAAAGAAGCTCATTGGAACTTGCCAAGTGGATCATCGCAAGTCCAGGAGTTTGCCGGAAGTCCACAGGAGTATCGCCGAAGGTTTGTCGAATGTTCGCCGAAAGTTTGTCGGAAGCTCGCCGAAAGAAGTGATTGACGCACTGGAGCAAGTTGTAGTAAATGTCTTAAGAGATATCGTAGTTAGCATGTAGATTAAGTTAGAAATGGGAGGTGATCCCATTAACTTAATCTGGGGGCAATTGTTCTCTTGATAGACCCAAATTGGGCCAAATGGATCAGCCCATTCGGACCCAGATTTCCTGGCCAGTAGTGACACCGCTTGGGTTGGTGGTGGCACCGCCTAGGAGCTTAAGAAAGCTGGGCCGTGCAACCGCCTAGGTCAGGCGATGGTACCACCTGGGCTCAGTCTCCGAGCGAGACTAGGCGGTGGTACCGCCCTTGTCAAGCGGTGGTACCACCTGAGCTCGATCTCTGAGAGGTAGTACTGCCCAGTTATGGCGGTTGTACCGTCAAGACCCCGGAAATCTGGGAGATGACACATTTGAGCTCCAAATTTAAATCAGTTGGGGCCTATATAAACCCCACCCTTTCTTGCTTGGTAGGGCAACCAAAAGGCACCGAAAATATAATCTTTCTCTGTGATTTTTAGAGCTCAAAAGTGTTGTATAAGCTAAAAGTTCTCCTCCCTCTTTTCTTCCAAGTTTCGATCATTCAAGAGAGGAGTAAAAATTCTGTAAGGGTTGTCTCCTAAGCCCGTCAAAAGGAGTGAAACTATAAAAGGGTGGTTGGCCTTCGTCTATTGAAGGAAGGCCTCTAGTGGACGTCGGTGACCTCATCGGAGGAGGAAGCCAAAAGTGGATGTAGGTTAAGATTGACCGAACCACTCTAAAATTACGGTGCTCTCTGGTTTGCATTTCTTTTTGCTGCTTACCTTACTACAAACCTCCATATGTGCTTTACTTCCTTATAACTTTTGCTGCACTCTTTTATGAACTCACTTTCAAGTTAAGTTTCTGAAAACGATTTTACGTCGGAAACAATTTCATTGTACGAACGCAATTTTAATCATTGAAAGTTTTTCGCTATACTAATTCACGCCCCCCCCTCTTAGTGCTCTTGATCCTAACAGTTTAAAGAATAGGCTAAATAATGAGAGGAAGAAAAAAATTTCAGATCTTACCTTATATAAGTTTCCTTGGGAGGTAGAGAGCTTGATCCAAGAAGAACCCATCTCTTAGGCTTCTAGAGGCTTAGAATGAGGTTGAGAGAGGTTTAGAGAGCTTTGTGAGAGTGCTAGGGAGGGAGCTCTCGGGTTGGGGGTGGGTTCTATCGCCGACCCTAACCCACCCCCTCTTTATAAGGGGTTTCTCGAGTGGTGCCATCGCCTAGGGACCGAGCGCCCAGGTGGTGCTACCGTCGGTTCTAGCGGTGCCACCGCTAGCACATTAAAAAATAATTTTTTTATTTTTGTTTTTAGAAGTTTTAATGTGTTTGATTTAAGATATGATAGTATCTTGGATCACTCTTTAAGATGTCATTCATAATTGGAAAGAAAGAAGTCAAATCCACAAAAACTAAAAAGAGGATGAAAATTTTTTGAAAAATATATACAATCAAGCTCATTCATAAGGACAATTCAACATGCCCAATTCCCTTCTAATAAAGTCAAATTGATCTTTATTTAAGGATTTTATGAAAATATCCGCTAATTGATGCTTTGTATCAATAAATTCTAGAATGACATTATTATTATTGACATGATCTCGTATAAAGTGATGCCTAATGTCAATATGTTTAGTTCTAGAATGTTGAATTGGATTTTTGATTAGACAAATAGCACTTGTATTATCACATTTTATGGGAATGTTCTTTAAGTAAATTTCATAGTCTTCCAACGTATTTTTCATCTAAACAACTTGTGCACAACATGCACTTGCAGCTATGTATTCGGCTTCCGCCGTAGATAGTGCAATCGAATTTTGTTTCTTGGAAGTCCAAGAAATAAGTGCATGTCCTAAAAATTGACATGTTCCAGATGTGTTTTTTCTATCTATCCTACATCCGCTAAAATCGGCATCTACATAAGCTATTAAATCAAAATTATCGGATTTTAGATACCATAATCCTAAATTAAGAGTTCCTTTAAGATATCTAAGGGTTCTTTTAACACTTTTAAGATGAGACTATTTAGGATTAGCTTGAAACCTAGCACAAAATTCTACACTAAACATGATATCCGGTCTAGTTACGGTGAGGTAAAGTAAACTACCAATCATTCCCCTATATGTTTTTTGATCAAAGCTTTCACCACTTTCATCCATGTCTAACTTAGTAGAAGTACTCATAGGAGTGTTTATAGCTTTTGAACCATCCATGTTAAATCGTTTTAACAATTCTAAAGTATGTTTAGATTGATTAAGAAATATACCATTACTAAGTTGTTTAATTTGTAATCCTAAAAAGAAGGTTAATTCTCCCATTAGGCTCATTTAAAATTCATGACCCATACACTTAGCAAATGATTCATATAGTGATTCATCCGCATAACCAAAAATAATATCGTCAACATAAATTTAAACAATAAGAAAATTATTTTCAAAATGTTTGATAAACAATATAGTATCAACCTTGCCTTTTGTAAAATTATTTAAAATAAGAAAGGAACTAAGTCTTTCATACCAAGCTCTAGGAACTTATTTTAAGCCATAGAGAGCCTTAGTCAATTTAAATACATGATTAGGAAGAAGAGAATTTTCAAATCTAGGAGGTTGTTCAACATACACTTCTTTGGAAATAAAACCATTCAAGAAAGCACTTTTGATATCCATTTGAAATAGTTTAAAATCATTACTACTAGCATAGGCAAGGAGCATCCTAATGGCTTCTAATTTTGCCACAGGAGCGAAGGTCTCTTCATAGTCGATACCTTCTTCTTGGTTGAAACCTTTGTCCACTAGTCTAGCCTTGTTTCTAACCACGATATCACATTCATCTTGCTTGTTTCTAAAGATCCATTTAGTACCAATGACTAAATGGTCATTAGGTCTAGGAACAAGCTTCCATACCTCATTCGTCTCAAATTGGTTTAATTCCTCTTGCATTGTAATAACCCATGAATCATCTTTCAAGACTTCGTTAATGCATTTAGTTTCAATTTGAGAAAGGAAGGCGGTGTTAGCACAAAAATTCTTGAAGGAAGAATGAGTTTGAACCCCTTTTGATGTATCTCCTATAATTAGCTCCTTTGGATGAGCATCTACATACTTCCATTCCTTAGGTAAGGAAATTTTAGAAGAATATGCATCCAAGTTGCCATTTTGAGGAGGGGGTTCATTTAAATTCAAATTATCAAAACCAAGATCATCATCAAAATCATTTTTCTTTAACTCAGAAATTTCATTAAAAACTAAATGAATAGACTCTTCTATAACTAAGGTTCTTTTATTAAAAACACAAAAAGCCTTAGAAATACAAGAGTAACCAAGAAAGATGCCTTCATCAGATTTAGCATCAAATTTTCCTAAGGCATCCTTTTCATTCAAAATAAAGCATTTGCAACCAAAAACTTTAAAATAAGAAACATTTAATTTTTTGTTATTCCATAATTCATAGAGAGTTTTTAATAGAGATGGTCTTATTAGAACCCTATTCATGACATAGCAAGCCGTATTAATGGCTTCGGCTCAAAAAATCTTAGGTAGATTGTGTTCATTTAATATGGTTCTTGCCATTTCTTGTAAATTTCTATTTTTTCTTTCAACTACCCTATTTTGTTGAGGATTTCTCGGAGTGAAGAAGTTGTGGTTATATCCATTGGATTCACAAAAACTTTAGAAGTCACGGTTTTGAAATTCGCCACCGTGATCACTCTGAATTGATGAAATTATGAAGCCTTTTTCGTTTTGAGTAAGTTTATAAAATTTAGATAAACATTTGAAACAATCATTTTTGTGAGCCAAGAAATAAGTCCAAGTGTATCATTTTTGCTTTCTGCTAGACTCGTTGTATCAATTGGTCCAATAAGTCTAAATGGATCAATTGCAATGGTCTAGTGGTGCTAATTTGATTTTTTGGTTTGAAACTAGTTTTTATTTATTTTCCTAGTTAACAAGCATCACACACTTTGTCCTTAACAAACTTCATATTGGGAATCTCTCGTACTAACTCTCTAGATGAAATCTTAGATATTAGTTTCATACTTGCATGGCCTAATCTCCTATGCCAAAGTCAAGCATCATCATTTAAAGCGGAAAAGCACATTTCATTACGAAGTTCATCAAGGTTGATGGTGCAAATATTATTTTGTTTTAAGGCAATCATTGATATGTTATTGTTTGATTTTTCAATAATGCACACATTAGATTCAAATCTAACGATGTAACCTTTATCACATAATTGACTAATGCTTAAGAGATTATGTTTTAATCCATCAACTAGCAATACATTATCAATTGAAAAACTTGATTTGTTACCTATGGTTCCCTTGCTAATGATTTTACCTTTGTTGTTGTCTCCAAAGGTGACATACCCTTCTTCTTTGCTAGTGAGCATAGAGAAATGAGATGGATCTCCGGTCATGTGCCTTGAGCATCCACTATCAAGATACTATCTCTTGCTCCTAGCTTATGAGTTTGTCTATAAAAGAGGATGGTTTTTAGGTACCTATTTGATTTTGGGTGCCTCAAAAATTGATCTACTAATTTTGTTATTTATCATTGAATTATTTATGGTTCCTTTAGGAACCTATATCAATTTATGTGGACTAATTTTCTTAAATGAATATTTGTAAACAATATGTCTGGATTTACAACAAAAGTTGCATTTCAAATGAGGTGAAACATGTAATGTGAGTCCTTTAATGAAGGTGGTAGGATTTTGGTGAGATCCTCTCACAAAACCAATTCCACTTCTATTTACGACATGACCCTTGTTTGCAAGGATCCTGTTTAAGCCTTTGCAACCGGCCTTAAACTTGTTTAAGGTCTCCTTAAGTAGCAAATTCTTATTTTTTTATTGCTTCTAAGTGTTCACACTTAGAGCATGGAGGAGTTTAAAGACTATCAAGCTTATTTTGTAGTAAGGCATGCTCTTGCTTTAATAGATTGAACTTCTTACTAATAGTTCTACACTCATCAAATAATTTGTGAAAAGCGATAGAAAGTTCATCGAAAGATAAATCTTCATTAATTAAATCACATACCTCTCCTTCTAAAGTCATTAGTGCAAAGTTTGCCTCCTCTTTGTTGCTAGCTTCTTCATTCTTAGAATCACTTGAGTCATTCCAAGCCGCTTTTAAAGCTTTCTTCTTCTTCGGTTGCTTCTTCTTGGCTTGAGGGCATTTATTTTTGAAGTGCCCCGGTATCTTGCATTCGTAGCATATTACTTTGTCCTTTTTATATTCAAGTTTGTTTTTGGTGTCATTTTTAAATTTGTTCTTTCTTATAAATTTTTTAAAATTTTGAGTTAAAAGTGCAATGTCATCGTCACTATCCTCATCACTTGATGTTCCTTTCAAGTGATCTTCTTGTGTTCTAAGTGTCATATCCTTCTTATTCTTTGGAAGGGGGTTCTCGAGCTCTTCATGAGCATGACACGTCATTTCCTAGGTCATTAGAGACCTAATAAGTTCTTCGAGAGGAAATGTTTTAAGGTCTTTGGCCTCTTGAATGACCGTAACTTTTGGATCCCAACTCTTTGGAAGGGATCTTAAAATTTTAGTTACTAGTTCAAAGTTAGAAAAACCTTTACCAAGAGCTTTCAGTTCATTTATGACATCCGTGAAATGGGTATATATGTCTCCGATAGACTCACTTGGTTTCATCTAGAAAAGTTCGTAAGAATACACAAGAATATTGATTTTGGACTCTTTCACTCGGCTAGTACCTTCATGAGTGACCTCAAGAGTTCTCCAAATATTAAAAGCTGAATCATAAATTAAAACGCGATTAAATTCATTTTTGCCAAGTGTATAAAACAAGGCATTCATAGCCTTTGCGTTTAAAGCAAAAACCTTCTTCTCCGATTCATCCCATTTGCTCATCGGAAGAGAAGATTTTTGAAATCCATATTCGACAATATTCCAAAGTTGAAAATCCATGGAAATAAGAAAAATCCTCATACGAGTCTTCCAATACATGTAATCCGACCCATTAAACATAGGCGGATGAGTAATAGAGTGACCCTCTTGCATGCCGGAGAAAGCCATCTCTCTTGGGTATTAAACCAAATATGAGAGTGAGCCTTGCTCTGATACCAATTGTTAGGATCGGAGCGACAATAAGAGGGGGGGGGGGTGAATTAGTGTTGCGGATTAAAACTCATAAGTTTAAATTTGATTTCGTAAATGTGTAGAGATTTCGATTCGACAAAGGATGACTTAGCTAAAATAGCTCGAGTAAAGGTAGTCAAGAGTAGGGAGATGAAAACCGAATGATTTGCAACTAAGTAGAGAAATGGTTCAGAAAGTTAAACATTCACACATTTAAGGAATACCACGATGTATAGTGGTTCGGTCAAATGACCTACATCCACTTTTGAAGCCTTCTTCGATGAGGCTCCCAACTTTCACTAGCAAATCACTTTGAAGGGGAAGGACCAAATACCCCTCTTATAACCTTCTTACAAGTGGTTCACACTCTTATAAATTCTTTTCAAAGAGAAAGAGGGAGATGAACACTTAAGCTATTGAAAACAAGATTTTGCTAGAGCTTTTTCTCACTTTCTAACTTTTCAAAAAGGTGTAATCTCTGCTTAGAATTGAGGGGTATTTATAGGCCCCAAGAGGATTTAAATTTGGGCTCCAAATTTGAATTACTTTTGGGTTTCCCGGTACTGGCGGTGCCACCGCTTGTCAGTGGCGGTGCCACCACCTGTCAATGGTGGTGCCACCACCTGTCAATGGTGGTGCCATTGCCTGTCAGTATCTGACACTGACAGTATATTAGCGGTGCCACTGTCGGACCTCTCGGGTTCTGGGCGGTGCCACCACCCAGTCCGACGGTGCCATCGCCCAATCCGGTGGTGCCACCACTTGGACTGTTCTAGCTCACTGGTTGGGCTCCAAACTTGGCCCAAACCAATCCAAACTCGGGCCCAATTGGCCCCTAATCGGGTTATAGGATTAACCCTTAATCCTAACCAAAATTATATACAAACTACGAAATTAAGACATAGCCCTAAGCAAATTTTTAACCGGCAACGTTGAGTTTCCTTCCGGCAAGCTTTCGGCGAACTTCCGGCGGAATTCCGATACACCCTCAGATTTCTTTCGACAGACTCCCAACAGGCTCCCGGTGTTGTGGCGAGTTCAACGAGTCTTTAGCAAGTATCCAAACCTTCTTGGTGATCTCCGCGAACCTCTAACAATATTTCTAGCGAACTTCTGAAAACTTCGACAAGTCCCTGATTCTTTCTCGGTTGGTTCCGGCAACACTCCTGACGATTCTTCGGACTTTTGACGAACTCTTGAACACCCACCAAACTTGACTCTGGTAAACTTGCTTTATGTCTTCAAGCTATCGTAGTTAATCCTACGTACTTAACTCAATAATATGAATTAGATCAATTAACCCATCAATTGACTTCATCATCAAAATCCGAGATTCAACACATGGGATATTCCTCTCATAACACCAAGAGTGGATGATCCTCTATCGACACTCAATAGTCCTCGTAAGGTTGGCTACAACTCCCGATGACCAAATGTGCAAGATCTGAAACCTCCAAACCTATAAGTCTAGTATCAAAGACTGGAGTGCTAGTCATAGGTGCCCAACAAGCCAATCACGTGAGTGATGGCACGTGTGACTTGACATGAAATATTTTTGCTTATTATATTTTGGCATTTATCACTTTATATTGATTATTGCATATATGCATGTATATATTGTAATGTCCTTGGATTCGTGCAATGGGAATCGGATCGTGATGAGATCACAGTAATGAGACTGATTAACCTTTAAACATAGATTCTGAATAATCCCGGTCATAGGTTACTCGAGAGAGACATCGTGATAACCGGATAGACTGGTGTACTATATACCCATCCATATGATGGATGCAGCTAGTCTTATAGTTGCTCGTGTGGGGACACTAGGGATACAGTATAAGTACTCATTGGAGAATGAGTTCACTGATTGATCCGCTTACGGAATACTAGATGGTTAATGATGCCTTATTGTTAGACACCAATTTCGTAGTCCTAATAGTGTATCTGGTCCTTAGACTTAAGATACCAAGGATGTCCTGTATGAGTGCTCCACTCTTCGAATGCCAAACTTATAGGTTTGGTTGTCCCAGATCTAGTATAATTGGTCATTGAGAGTGGTAGTCGACCTTACGAGGGTTGTTGAGTGTCGATAGAGGATCATCCACTCTTGACGTCATAAGAGGAATATCCCACGTGTTCTTGCTCAGACAAATCCCTGGCCAGGGTCATTCGAGTTGAGAGAGAAAGAGTTCTCCGGGAGAATCCCATTAGAGCAAGACTCGAGTAGAAACCGTATGGGTCTGATAGCACCATGCTCGATATACAGTCTCTGGGATATTAGATGAATGAGGGACTATAGATATATAGTAACTAAGGACAGACAGGTCCAATGGATTGGATTTCCCTATATCGTCTGGGGACTATGGCGTAGTGGCATAGTACGTCCGTAGTCGATGAGTCGAGTGAATTATTACATAGATAATAATTCACTAAATTATAAAGAGTTCTAACAAGTATGACTCACGGCCAGCTCGATATTGGGCCTAGACGGTCATGCACATATGGTAGGCATTGCGATGAGTAAAGGTTCGGATATGAGATATCTGTCGGAGCCCTTGTCTTATTGAATTTTCAATAAGCTCCTGAATTATTGGATCCCATGGACGAGATCCAATAAGAGCCCATGAGAGATTATTGGATAGAGATCCACTAATCTAAAAGGCTTGGGTAATTGGACATAGATCCAATACCCACTAGGGGAGGATCCATTAGGTTTTGACAATGGGCCTCTAAAAATAAGAGAGATTCAAAGCCTCATAGGCTAGAGCCTTCGCTTGCCTCTTATATTCTCCTCCCCCTCTCCACCTCAGAGCAGGCCTGGAGTTTTGAGGAGCATCATCATAGCCCTACTATGTGGATCACCGCTAGAGAGGAGGATGCTTGACCTCCTTCACCCTCTCCTAAAGATCTGTAAGGAAACATAGATAAACGATCTGCCTAGGTAACATAATCTACTCTATACATAGTTTTAAGTTTCACGGATTTTGCGCACCAATCTTTGCATGATGACGAACATCTATTTGGGAATAGGGGATTTTATTTTCTTGTTCTTCTACTGCGCATGTGATGTCGCCCCCAAGATTTCTCAACAGTGGTATCAAAGCCTGGTTATTCGTGTGAATGATTGGTTTTGAATTGTATGTGTTGTGTTTAGGAAGAATTTTGATGTCAAAATCATTGACGCAAAAGTGAAAAAGGGCAACAACTATTGCTGCCCTTGCTGTCGTCGCATATGGCAGCGCTGCCATCTGCGTGCAAGCAAGCAGCCTGCAGCGGCAGCCGCAAGGCCACCCGCGTGCAGGCAGGCCCCTTGTAGCGGCGCCCGTAAGTAGGGCCGCAAGCACGACAGCCACCTACGCAGGCACTGTGCCTGCGTGCGAGGGGCGACGTCAGCACCTGCGGTCACCGCTTGCGGGCATAGCGCCCGCAGCGACGCTTGCGGGCATAGCGCCCGCAGCGACGCTTGCCCTCAGGAAGCCCGTAAGGGCGGCGCTTGCGGGTGTTGGACCCGCGGGCAAAACCACTCCGCAAGGGTAGCCACCCAACGGGGCAACGATGACTGCGGGCGCTGCCCCGCGGGCAGAACCGTCCGCGGAGGCGGCGGCACCCGCAAGGGTGCCCACCTACAGGGGCAGCACCCCCAGCGAGCGTGCCACCCGTAGACGAGGGCAGCGCCCCGCCCCCTACCGCACATGTCGCCGCCGATAGTGTGGCGACAACGGTGGCAGCAATAGGGGAGAGGAAGAGGGGCTTAGGGTTTTGGGCAAAAGGATAGTTTTGCCCGTATGAATTTGAGAAATTTCAGTTTCAGTCTTTTGTCCAAATTATGAAAATACCCCTAGGAATTCAGAAATTTTCTACATGTCCTTGATTTCAGAAAATATTAATTAATTAAAAAGTTTAGTTGATTATTATTTTTATCATTATTTAGTAGTCCTACAAGATAATGATTTATACATGTGATGTTTGATGTTTGGACAGACGATCATAGGGCATGGAGATGCATCGTTACACACATAGATCTTGATGTGAGTGATTAGGCCTACTAGCTCGGGCTTGATCACATTAGGTTGTGGTCCATGATCATCTGGTGTGATTGCTTATATACATACTAGATATGTATATATATTTGCATACGATGTAGATATATATTAAATATGTATATGTGTGATATATCATATTAGGAGACCAAATCATACAAACATCTCTCTCGATAATATTAAGTCGGTAAACGTGAGGCAATTAGATTGATTCACATGGCCTTCCATCATTGTAGGTAGGAACTGATTCCCGGTGTAGGTTGAGTTAGTCGAGTTCCTCAAGGCTCACCTATATCACAACTCGCAATCTTGCTTATGACATAGAGATGTCATCGGTGACCTGAGGACATGGTATGCTTAGTCGAGTCCCTCGAGGGTATATCATCAAATCAGACTCATCTTGTAACGAATGTGTTGACTTAATCGAGCATCATGGTTGGTCGAGTCCCTCGAGACCATGGTGATTCGGAGGCTGAACAGGATGGAAATTATAAGGAGTTATGATCGGCAAGAGTTGCCTACCTTTTAGGCTTAGTGTGATTGGTCGAGTCCCTCGAGGTTATACTAAGATGCTGATTGGATCCTGATCCCCACTAGAAGTCTACCGGAGACTTCCATTTCATGTGCTGAGGGTGTCGTGTGACTCGCTAGTAAAATAGTGGGAGCATCTTAAGATAGAAGTTCATATCTTGATAGTTTATTTCTTGCAAAATTTGCATGTTATTCATTTCTACTACATCTTTATTTTCAGAAAATGTCACTTTTAAATCTCTAACGTGACATACTTGATGTCAACTGCCTCACTGGTCCAAATTATATGGATTGGCTCCGCAACTTGAGAATTGTTCTCACGGTAGAGAAAGTCGCGTACGTCCTTGATACAACGATGCCTACGCCCGAGGAAGGGGTAAGCGAGGATGAGATCACTCGCTACATGAAATATATTGATGACTCCACTCTTGCTTAGTGCTACATGTTGAGCTCTATGACTCCTGAGTTATAGAGACAACATGAAAAGATGGATGCCAGATCCATTCTCCTATATGTTCACAAATTGTTTGAGGAATAGAGGACTCAGCGATATGAGATATCCAAGAGCCTATTCCGCGCTAGGATGACTGAGGGGACACCAGTTCAAAACCATGTCATAAAAATGATTGAGTAGATAGAGAAACTCATAAGTCTAGGAATGGTCCTAGAGGATAACTTGTGTGTGGACATTGTGCTTTAGTCCCTACCAGATTCCTTTTCACGGTTCATAATAAATTTTAATATGAACAAGCTTGGGGTTCTTGGGATTAACAGGCTATTATCGAAAGTTTGTGAAGAATTATGGCACAATTAGTACCCCCTTGACATCACTTCTAAAGAAAAATGCATTCAGATGGTTAGACGAAGCAACCCAGGCATTTCAATTCTTGAAAACTACAATGACTACTACACCCATACTGGCTTTACCCGATTTTAATAAGATGTTTGTGATTGAATCTGATGCTTCTGGAGCTGGAATAGGGGCTATATTAATGCAGGAAGGTCGGTTTATCGCTTATGCAAGTAAGGCTCTTTCCCCTTCCCATTTGAGTTTATCTATTTATGACAAGGCCGACGGTTTCAAATACGCACTGATCACAAAAGCCTCAAATATTTTCTAGAGCAAAAGATTTCTTCTCCAGAGCAACAGAAATGGGTCACAAAGCTACTGGGATTCAATTATGAGATCATTTATAAAAAGGGGAGTGAGAATTTAGTAGTAGATGCCCTCTCACACCTTCCAGAACAAGCTGAACTAGTAGCTATTTCTATTCCTATTTGCGAGACTTTGGAAGTTATCAGAAGGGAATGGATAAATAATCCTGAGATCCAAAACATCATTAAAAGATTAGAAGAAGCCCTAGGTTCTGTCTCAAATTATAGTTGGGATTCGGTGGACTTACGCTATAAAGGCCGAATAGTGATTGCCCCACATTCTTCTTGCTAGGCAATAATTCTGAAGGAGTTCCATTCATCACCAATTGCTGGTCACTCGGGATTTCTCTGCACTTATAAGCGAGTTCGACAACTTTTTTATTGGAAGGGTATGAAAAATTTTATCAAGAAATTTGTTACTGAATGTGATGTTTGCCAACGTCACAAAAGTTAGACAGTAGCCACCCCAGGCTTACTACAGCCCCTCCCTATTCCTAATGCTACTTGGACCGACATATCTATGGATTTCATTGACAGTCTCCCATCATCTCAAGGAAAGAGTACTATACTTGTAGTCGTGGATAGACTTACAAAATATGCTCATTTCTGTGCTTTACGACATCCTTATACTGCTGCAAGTGTTGCTCATATTTTTGTGGAAAACATAGCTAAATTGCATAGGAGTCCCCGTACCATTGTTAGTGACAGAAACAAGATATTTACTAGCTCCTTCTGGACATAACTTTTTCGTTTATAAGGTACTCAGTTGAATATGAGCACTACTTATCATCCGCAACAGATGGGCAAACTAAAGTGGTAAACAGGTGCCTAGAAAATTACCTTCGATGCTTTACTAGCGACAAGTCGAAGGAATGGGTCAAATGGCTTCCCCGGGCAGAGTGGTGGTATAATACCTCTTACCATTCTTCTATTAAAATGACTCCATTTGAAGCAGTGTATGGCCAACCCCCACCTACAATTACAAAGTATGTACCCGGTTCTTCTAAAGGATAACCTCACAGCCGCACAAGCAAGAATGAAACAACAAGCTAATAAACACTGAAGTGAACGAGAATATACTATGTGTGATTGGGTTTTCCTTCGTCTTCAACCCTACAAGCAAACTTCCATAAAGGTCTGATGTTCCATGAAGCTATCTCCTCGGTTTTTTGGGTCGTATAAGGTATTAGAACGCATTGGACCAGTGGCCTACCGCTTGGATTTTCCTGCTAGCTCTAAAATACATCCAGTCTTTTATGTTGCATGCCTTAGAAGGAAATTGGGTAAAGGTGCAATAGTGCGGTGCCATTTGCTGGACACTTCTACTACTGGGAAAATTCAAGCTCAACCACAAGTCATACTTGATCGACGAGTTGCAATGTACCGCAGACATCCTGTAATTGAAGTGCTGGTGCAATGGGCCAACTTACCAAAGGAAGATGCCACTTGGGAGTCCTACAGCATGCTAAAGGAGAAGTTTCCAGAATTTGATGCTGCTCAGCCTTGAGGACAAGGCTGAATTAAAGGAGGCGGGATTGTTAGGATCCTTTTATTTTTCCTTTTATTTTTTATGTTTTCCTTTTATTTTTTGTGTATTTATTAAGTCTGTTTAGTTTAGCTAAAGTCGGAACTCTATAAATAGGGATATAACTACTTCTTTTCGATCATCTATGAAAAATATTATTCTGTCTTTTGACAAACCCTAGGAGGCTGATCCCCTCGAAGCGATCAAGGAGGCCGATCCCCTCGAAGCGATCATCCCCTTTCTCTTCTTTTTTTGATAAGACTTTAGGGTCTTATCAAAGTGCTCCACTCATTGATACCAGACTTATAGGCTTGGCTATCCCAAATCTAGTACAACTGGTCATTGGGAATGGTAGTCGACCTTACAAGGGCTATTGAGTGTCGATAGAGAATCATCCACTCTCGGCGTCATGAGAGGAATATCCCATGTATTCTTGCTCAGATAAATCCCTGGCCAGGGTCATTTAGGTTGAGAGAGAAAGAGTTCTCCGGGAGAATCCGATTAGAGCGAGACTCGAGTAGAAACCGTATGGGTCTAACAGCACCATGCTCGATATACGGTCTCTGGGATATTAGATGGATGAGGGACTATAGGTACACGGTAACTGAGGACAGACAGGTCCAATGGATTATATTCCCTTGTATAGTTTGGGAACTACGACGTAGTGGCCTAGTACGTCCGTAGTCGATGAGTCGAGTGAATTATTACAAAGATAATAATTCATTGAGTTAGAAGGAGTTGTGATAGGTATAACTCACGGCCAGCTCGATATTAGGCCTAGAGGGTCACACACATATGGTAGGCATTGCGATGAGTAGAGGTTTGGACATGAGATATCCGACGGAGCCCTTGTCTTATTGGATATCCAATAAGCCCCTAGATTATTGGATCCTATGGACGAGATCCAATAAGAGCCCATGAGAGATTATTGGATAGAGATCCACTAATCTAAATGGCTTGGGTTATTGGATGCAGATCCAATACCCACTTGAGGAGGATCCATTAGGGTTTGATAGGGGACCTCTATAAATAGGAGGAATTCAGAGCCTCATAGGCTAAAGCCCTTGCTTACCTCTCCTATTCTCCTTCCCCTCTCCACCTCAGAGCAAGCATGGAGTTTTGAGGAGCGTCGTCGTAGCCCTACTGTGTGGATTACCACTAGAGAGGAGGACGCATGACCTCCTTCACCCTCTCCTAAGGATCTGTAAGGAAACAGGGATATACGATCTCCCTAGGTAAGAAAATCTATTCTATACGCAGTTTTTCCAGTTTCGCGGATTTTGCGCACCAATCTTCGCACGACGACGAACAACTCTTTGGGAATCGGGGATTTTGT
Organism: Musa schizocarpa; assembly: GCA_900464855.2. Taxonomy (NCBI): domain Eukaryota; kingdom Viridiplantae; phylum Streptophyta; class Magnoliopsida; order Zingiberales; family Musaceae; genus Musa; species Musa schizocarpa. The sequence continues at coordinate 1,206,161 of LS990916.1, forward strand.
TTTCTTGTTCTTCCGCTGTGCATGTGATGTCACCCCCCAAGATTTCCCAATAGTGGTAAAAAGCCAGGTTGTTCGTGCGATAGATTGGTTTTGAATTGCGTGTGTTGTGTTTAGGAAGAATTTTGACGTTAAAATCATTGACGTAAAAGCGAGAAAGGGCAGCGATAGTTGCTGCCCTCGATCTACGTGCATACAGAGCAGCCGCAACTATCGTTGCCCTTGATCTACGTGCATACAGAGCAGCCGCAGGCAAGCAACACAAGGGCTATGTTTGTAGCAGCCGGCCGGCGGCCTACTTGTAGTAGGCTTGCGGCCGACGGGGCTGGCAACCCGTGGGCAGAGGCAGTTGCGGCCGCTTCTCCCGGGGGATGAGGAGCCGCAGGGTAGCGGCACCTACCGCTGCTGCTCTCGTGGGCGAAACCCCCCCTAGGGGCGGTCGCCCGGTGGGACAGCACCGCTTGCGGGCATTGCCCCGCTGGCAGAACCGCCCGCGGAGGCGGCGGCTCTCGCAGGGGCGCCCACCTGCTGGGGTAGCACCGCCTGCGGGCGCTGCTCCGTGGGCAGAACGTCCCACGGAGGCGGCGGCGACCGCGGGGACGCCCACCTGTCGGGGCAGCGTCGCCAACAAGCATGCTGTCTACAAGCGAGGGCAACGCCCAGCCCTCTGTCGCACAGCCTGTCGCCAGTAGGTTGGTGACGACGGCGGCAACAGTAGCGAAGAGGGAGAGGAGCTTAGGGTTTTTTTGGCAAAAAGACAATTTTACCCCTATGAATTTGAGAAATTATAGTTTCTATCTTTTGTCCAAATTATGAAAATACCCCTAGGAATTAAGAAATTCTCTATATGTCCCTAATTTCATTAAATATTAATTAATTAAAAAGTTTAGTTAATTATTATTTTTATCATTATCTAGTCGTCCTACATTATGATGATTCTTTATACATGTGATGTATGATGTGTGGACGGATGATCATGGACCGTGTGATGTGTGTACTTGTGATTATTATTATTGGGGTCTGCGAGCATCCATTATATTTCTCGTTTATTGTCGGGCCTACGTGCCTATGATTAAGTTGTCATCACATGAGGAGGCGCAACGAGAGCATGAATGCGATAGCGGGACCCATGAGACGGACGATCGCGATGCATGAAGATGCATCGAGATGTCGACGAAACCGAAGAGGACGAGATAGATGATCACATGGCATGGAGATGCACCATTACACACATAGATCTTGATGTGAGTGATTAGCCTACTAGCTCAGGCCTAATTACATTAGGTTGTGGTCCATGATCATCTGGTGTGATTGCTTATACGCATACTAGATATATAGATATATTTGCATGCGATGTAGATATATATTAAATATGTATATGTGTGACATGTCATATTAGGAGATAAAATCATAGAAACATCTCTCTCGATAATATTAAGTCGGTAAACGTGAGGCAATTAGATTGACCCATGTGGCCTTCAATCGTTATAAGTAGGAACCGAGTCCCGGTATAGGTTGAGTTGGTCGAGTCTCTCGAGACTCACCTATATCGCGATTCGCTATCTTGCTTACGATATAGAGATGTCACCGGTGACCTGAGGACATGGTATGCTTGGTCGAGTCCCTTGAGGGTATATCATCAAATCAAACTCATCTTGTAATGAAGGTATTGACTTAACCGAGAATCTTGGTTGGTCGAGTCCCTCGAGACCATGGTGATTCGGAGGCCAAATAGGACGAGAATCACAAGGAGTTATGATCGGCAAGAGTTGCCTACCTTTTAGGCTTAGTGTGATTGGTCGAGTCCCTCGAGATTACACTAAGACGCTAATTGGATCCTGATCCCCACTAGAAGTCTACCGGAGGCTTCCATTTCACGTGCTGAGGGTGTCACGTGACTCGTTAGTAAAATAGTGAGAGCATATTAATATAGAAGTCCATATCTCGATAGTTTATTTCTTGCAAAATCTGTATGTTATTCATTTCTGTTGCATCTTTATTATCAGAAAATGTCGCTTTTAAATCTCTTACGTGGCATATCAACCGCCTCACCCGTCCAAATTATACGGATTGGCTCCATAACTTGAGAATTATTCTCACGGTGGAGAAAATCATGTACGTCCTTGATACAGTGATGCCTACGCCCGAAGAAGGGGTAAGCGAGGATGAGATCACTCGTTACGTGAAGTACATTGATGACTCCACTCTTGCTTAGTGCTATATGTTGGGCTCTATAACTCCTGAGTTACAGAGACAACATGAAAAGATGGATGCCAGATCCATTCTCCTACATGTCCGTAAATTGTTTGAGGAACAAGGAAGGACTTAGCGATATGAGATATCCAAGAGCCTCTTCTGCGCTAGGATGACTGAGGGGACACTGGTTCAGAACCATGTCATAAAGATGATTGAGTGGATAGAGAAACTCACAGGTCTAGGAATGGTCCTAGAGGATAACTTGTGTGTGGACATTGTGCTTCAGTCCCTACCAGATTTCTTTTCACAGTTCATAATGAATTTTAATATGAACAAGCTTGAAGTGACTCTCCCAGAGCTCCTCAATATGTTGAGGGAGGCAGAGAGTACTATTAAGAAAGAGAAGCCAGTTCCCTACACTAGTGAGACCAAAAAGAAAAGGAAAGCAGTCCCTTAAGAAGGGAAAGGGCAAGGGCAGGGGTAGACTAGGTTAAGCAATGATTGCTAAGAAAGACCCAGCAAAGGACAAAGGCCAGTGCTTCCACTGTGGCAAAGATGGGCACTAGAAGAGGAACTGCAAAGAGTACCTTACAGAGAGGGTAAAACAGAAGCTTGGAGAAGCTTCAGGTATATTCATGATCAGTCTTCATTTGTCAGGCTCTTATAATAACACATGGGTATTGGATATCTTTCCATACATTCAGACTAAGTAGATAAACATCACTTTATACATCATTCATAAATATTTATTATAATTCATTTATTCATCGAATCATAAATAGAAAAGTAAACATAGTGATATTAACTTTAAAAATCATCCAAGTAACTCTACCTACAGGTAGAGGAAGGTCCGCTCTCCACTAGAATATGATATAGTACTAGAGGGAGGTTGCTCTAAAAATCAAAAACAAAGAAAATTCAGCAACGCTGAGTAGGAACCCCAAAAGTCAATTCAAAATGTATACATGATCAAAATTCAATCATCCCATTGGCATATATCAAATACCCGAAAGAGCATTCTCCCAACAGCGGATAGAGAGGCTTTATCCTACGGGATGAGTTTGTGTTCTCCCAACAGCAGATGGAGGCAAACTCATATCGCACTCGCAACAGCGGATGGAGTGGTGTCTGGCACCGGCCAAAGTGGGGACACGTTCCTCACAACAGCGGATGGAGGAACCGTCCAACCGCCACATCTGACAACCCGCTAATCCCCGAAGGGAATCGCCCTACCTGCTCTTGGCAGGAAAATAATATAATCTCACACTGGTCATGTCCATATCAGGATGAAATAACTCATTTAAAATATTTTTTCAAATATCATCAATATCAAATAATACAAATTAGCCCTCAGTTGACTTGAACTCTAGTTCAATCGATCCAATTGAACTCAATTTACAAGAACCTAACTGAACCGATCTCTAATTCTTATTTAACTGGTCTAGAACCACCCTATACTAGTATAATTTGGACTAGATTAGGTTCAATTTAGGTTAAACTAACTTGAATAAGTCAATCAATTCGGAATCACCCTGAATTGATTTAGACTAATCAAGCCTAGTTTAGTTCAATCAATATTTGGGCTCAAATCCAATAATGATATTGGGCTATATTGGGCCAGCTCATCTACTGGTCATGTGCATTATACATAACTGAGCATGCATCATACAAAGCTGGCCCAGCCCTGGCCCATGGATTGGTCATGTGCGTCGCATATGACCGCCCATGATGGTTGGATTAGGTTAGCCTACGGGCCAAGGCCTGACCCATGGGTTGGGCCTAGCTTGTGAGCAATTTTAATCCAAATAATATCTAATTTCATACCGCAATATAAATTCATTAACAACATAAACAAAAACATAATAACACATTAAATGATAGATAAGGAGATAAGCTTTAATACAAGGAAATAACATTCTAAATTTGAATAGAAATCATAATACATTAAAAGATGGACCGGAAGATAAGCTTTAATATAAGTAAATAACCTTCTAAATTCAAATAGAAATCATGCTTTCAATATATATAAAATTTCAATATATTCTAGTCAAATTTTAAATCATTCAGAATAGCATATTTTAAATTTTAAATGAAAGAATATCAAAAAAAAAATTTAGATAACATATTTTAATCTAACAAGATTTTAATCCAGATAAGATTAAAGATAAACTATAATGCTAGAAAATATCATATAAAACATATAAATTTTTAACATATTTAAATCTATAATGAAAACCTTAATCATGGGTCAAAGAATATTATAAAAACTTTAACTGATTACTTTAATGCAATAATCAAAATTTTGACATTTAAAGAATTGATAAATATTTTTCAAACTGCAAAACTTTCAACATTTAAAGAATCAAAATATAAACTAAAAATTTTATAATCAAGAAAGGCAGGGAAACCTACCTCTCACCAGCAAGATATAACTCCTCGTTCCTCCTACTACCAGGCTCGATTAGGTATGGAACGAAGGAGAGAAATGTTGAATCTCGGATTTTGATGATAAAATCAATTGATGGGTTATTTTATCTAATCCATAGTATTGAGTTAAATGTGCAGGATTAACTACGATAACCAGAAAACACAAAGCAAGGATACCGGAGTCAAGTTCGTTGGACGTTTAAGAGTCCGAAGAATCGTCGGAGATGCTGCCGGAACTAACCAAGAAGAAATCGGGAACCTGTCGGAATTTTTGGAAGTTCGCCGAAGAGATTGTCGGAGATTCACGGAGATCACCAAGAAGGCTCGGCTACTCATTAAAGTCATCACAAGTTTGGAAGCTTGCTAGGAGTCCGTTGGGAGAAGTTCATCGGAAAGCTCGCCGGAACAAGACTCGACGTTCGCGGTTGAAAACTTGCTTAGGATGTTTTTTTTTGTTATGTAGTTAACGTGTAATTAGGATTAGGATTAAGAGATAATCCTATATCCTGGTCAGGGGCCAACTGGGCCCAAAATTAGACTTGGTTTGGGCTAAGTTTGAAGCCCAACCAGTCAACCGAAGAGTCTGGCGGTGGCACTGCCAGACTGGGCGGTTGCACCGCCCAGTGCCCGAGAGCCAAGCGGTGGCACCGCCCAACACTGTCAGCGCCTGACACTGACAGGCGGTGGCACCACTTGGCTGGGCGGTGGCACCGCCATCCACTATCAGGGTCAGAAACTGACAAGCGATGGCACCGCCAGCATCGGGAACTCCAAGAGAATTCAAATTTTGGTGCCCAAATTTGAATCCTCTTGAGGCCTATAAATACCCCTCAAATCTCAGTTGAGATTACAACTTTTTGAGCAGCAATTGATTGAGAGAAAGGTCTTAGAAAAGTCTTAGAAAGTCTTGTTTTCAATTTGCTAGTGTTCACCTCCTTTCTTCTCGAAAATCTGTAAGAGAGTGAACTGCTTGTAAAGAGTTGTAAGAGGGGTATTTACCCTTCCCTTTCAAGAGATTTGCTAGTGGAAGGTGGGAGCCTCATCGAAGAGGGGCCTCGCAAGTGGATGTAGGTCATTTGACCGAACCACTCTAAAATTGGAGTAATCTCTGGTTTGCGTTTACTTATCGCAATTTATCTTACTGCAAACTTTCTTACGTACTTTATAATCTTGCTGCACTTCTCTACGAACACGCGTCTAAGTTAAACTTTTCAAGTTCAGTTTTTTTTTATCGTGCCAACGATTTCAAAAACCAACGTTTTAATCCGCTGCACTAATTCACCCCCCCCCCCCTCTTAGTGCTCTTGATCCTAACAATTGGTATCAGAGCAAGGTTATCTCTCATATTTGATTTAATATCCAAGAGAGATGGTGTACTCCGGCATGCAAGAGGGCCATTCTATTGCACGACCACCTTTGTTTAATGGGTCGGATTACACATATTGGAAGACTCACATGAGGATCTTCCTCATTTCTATGGACTTTGAGCTTTGGTCTATTGTCGAGAATGGATTTCAAAAATCTTCTCTTCCGATGAGTGAATGGAATGAATCGGAAATAAAGGTTTTTACTTTAAATGCAAAGGCTATGAATGCCTTGTTTTGTGCACTAGATAAAAATGAATTTAATCGCGTTTCAATTTGTGATTCGGCTTTTGATATTTGGAGAACTCTTGAAGTCACTCAAGAAGGCACTAGCCGAGTGAAAGAGTCCAAAATCAACATCTTTGTGCACTCTTACGAACTTTTTCAAATGAAACCAAGTGAGTCCATCGGAGACATGTACACCCGGTTCACGGATGTCATCAATGGACTCAAAGCTCTTGGTAAAGGTTTTACTAACTTTGAACTAGTAACTAAAATCTTAAGATCTCTCCCAAAAAGTTGGGATCCAAAAGTTACGGCCATTCAAGAGGCCAAAGACCTTAAAACATTCCCTCTTGAAGAACTCATTGGGTCTTTAATGACCTACGAAATGACATGTCAAGCTCATGACGAGCTCGAGAACCCCCTTCCAAAGAACAGGAAGGATATGGCACTCAAATCACAAGAAGACCACTTGAAAGGAACATCAAGTGATGAGGACAGTGACAATGACATTACACTTTTGACTCAAGAATTTAAAAAAAATTTAAGGAAGAACAAATTTAAAAATAATACAAAAAATAAATTTGAACAAAAGAATGACCAAGTGATTTGCTGTGAATGCAAAAAACTGGGACACTACAAGAACGATTGTCCTCAAGCCAAAAAGAGAACATCGAAGAAGAAGGCGCTCAAGGCAACGTGGGATGATTCAAGCGCGTCCGAAGAAGAGGAGTCCAACACCGAGCAAGTTGCTCATTACGCGCTAATGGCTTTAGGAGAAGAGGTATGTGATTTATTTAATGAAGATTTATCTTTTGAAGAACTCTCTATCGCTTTTCATGAATTATTTGATGAATGTAGAACTATTAGCAAAAAGTTAAGTATCTTAAAGAAAGAGCATACTTTGCTACAAGATAAGTTTGATAGTCTTCGAACTCCTCCATGCTCTAAGTGTGAGCATTTAGAAGCAATAAAAAATGAAAATTTGTTTCTTAAAGAAACCTTAAACAAGTTTAAGGTTGGTAGCAAAGGATTAGATATGATCCTTGCACACAAGGGTCACGTCGCAAATAGAAATGGAATTGGATTTGTAAAAGGATTACATCAAAATCCTACCACTTTCATGAAAGGACCTACATTACATGTTTCCTCTTATATGAAATGCAACTTTTGTTACAAATCCGGACATATTGCCTACAAATGTCCATTTAGGAAAATTAGTTCACAAAAATTAATATGGGTTCCTAAAGGAACTATAAAGGATTCAATAATAAATAACAAAGTTAGTGGATCAATCTTTGAGGCACCCAAAATCAAATGGGTACCTAAAAGTCATCCTCTTTTGTAGATAAACCCACAAGCTAGGAGCAAGAGATGGTATCTCGATAGTGGATGCTCAAGACATATGACTGGAGATCCATCTCATTTCTCTATGCTCACTAGCAAAGAAGAAGGGTACGTCACCTTTGGAGACAACAACAAAGGAAAATTCATTGGCAAGGGAACTATTGGTAACAAATTTAGTTTTTCCATTGATGATGTTTTACTAGTTGATGGATTGAAACATAATCTCTTGAGTATTAGTCAACTATGCGATAAAGGTTATATCGTTAGATTCGAATCAAATATGTGTATTATCGAAAAACCAAACAATAGCTTGACTATGATTGCATTAAAACAAAATAATGTCTACACCATCAACCTTGATGAACTAAGTAATGAAATATGCTTCTCTGCTCTAAATGATGATGCTTGGCTTTGGCATAGGAGACTAGGCCATGCAAGCATGAAACTAATCTCTAAGATCTCATCTAGAGAATTAGTGCGAGGAATTCCAAATATAAAGTTTATTAAGGACAAAGTATGCGATGCATGTCAACTAGGTAAACAAATAAAAACTAGTTTCAAATCAAAAACTCAAATTAGCACCACTAGACCATTACAATTGATTCATTTGGACTTATTTGGACCAATTGATATGACAAGTCTAGGAGGAAGCAAATATGCATTTGTAATTGTGGATGACTATACTAGATACACTTGGACCTATTTCTTAGCTCACAAAAGTGATTGTTTCAAGTATTTCTCTAAATTTTGTAAACTCACTCAAAACGAAAAAGGTTTCATGATTTCATCAATTCGGAGTGATCACGGTGGCGAATTTCAAAACCATGACTTTCAAAATTTTTGTGAAGTTAATGGATACAATCACAACTTCTCCACTCCGAGAAATCCCCAACAAAATGGAGTAGTTGAAAGAAAAAATAGAAACCTACAAGAAATGGCAAGAACTATGTTAAATGAACATAGTTTACCTAAGTATTTTTGGGCCGAAGCCGTAAATACGACTTGCTACATCATGAATAGGGTCCTAATAAGACCATCCCTATCAAAAACTCCCTATGAATTATGGAATAACAAAAAACCAAATATTTCCTATTTTAAAGTTTTTGGTTGTAAATGCTTTATTTTAAATGAAAGGGATGCCTTAGGAAAATTTGATGCTAAATCCGATGAAGGCATCTTTCTTGGTTACTCTTCCGTTTCTAAAGCTTTTCAGGTTTTTAACAAAAGAACCTTAGTAATAGAAGAGTCTATTCATGTAGTTTTTAATGAAGTTTCAAATTTAAAGAAAAATGATTTTGATAATGATCTTGGTTTTGATAATTTGAATTTAAATGAACCCCCTCCTCAAAATAGCAATTTGGATGCACCTTCTTCCGAAATTTCCTTACCTAAGGAATGGAAGTATATAGATGCTCATCCAAAGGAGCTAATTATAGGGGATACATCTAAAGGGGTTCAAACTCGTTCCTCTTTCAAGAATTTTTGTGCTAATGCCGCCTTCCTTTCTCAAATCGAACCTAAGTGCATTGACGAGGCCATAAAAGATGATTTTTGGGTTATTGCAATGCAAGAGGAATTGAATCAATTTGAGAGGAATAAGGTGTGGGAGCTTGTTCCTAAACCTAGTGACCATTTAGTCATTGGTACTAAATGGGTCTTTAGAAACAAGCAAGACGAAAATGGTATCGTGGTTAGAAACAAGACTAGATTAGTGGCCAAAAGTTTCAACCAAGAAGAAGGTATCGATTACGAAGAAACCTTCGTTCCCGTGGCTCGATTAGAAGCCATAAGGATGCTCCTTGCCTATGCTAGTAGTTATAATTTTAAACTATTTCAAATGGATGTCAAAAGTGCCTTCTTGAATGGTTTTATTTCCGAAGAAGTATATGTCGAACAACCTCCCGGATTTGAAAATTCTCTTCTTCCTAATCATGTATTCAAATTAACTAAGGCTTTCTATGGCTCGAAACAAGCTCCTAGAGCTTGGTATGAAAGGCTTAGTTCCTTTTTTATTTTAAATAATTTTACCAAAGGCAAGGTTGATACTACATTGTTTATTAAACATTTTAAAAATAATTTTCTTATTGTGCAAATTTATGTTGACGATATTATTTTTGGCTCTTCGGATGAATCACTATGTGAATCATTTGCCAAATGTATGAGTCATGAATTTGAAATGAGTTTAATGGGTGAATTAACGTTCTTTTTAGGATTACAAATCAAACAACTTAAGGATGGTATATTTCTTAACCAATCTAAATATACATTAGAATTGTTAAAATGATTTAACATGGATAATTTAAAAGCAATAAACACCCCTATGAGTACTGCGACTAAGTTAGATATGGATGAAAATAGTGAAAATTTCGATCAAAAAACATATAGGGGAATGATAGGTAGTCTACTCTACCTTACCGCGACTAGACCGGATATTATGTTTAGTGTAGGACTTTGCGCTAGGTTTCAATCAAATCCTAAATTATCTCATCTTAAAAGTGTTAAAAGAATATTAGGTATCTTAAAGGAACTCCAAATTTAGGATTGTGGTATCCAAAATCTGAAAATTTTGATTTAATAGCTTATGCGGATGCCGATTTTGGCGGATGCAGGATAGATAGAAAAAGTACATCCGGAACATGCCAATTTTTAGGACATGCACTTGTTTCTTGGACTTCTAAGAAACAAAATTCAGTTGCACTATCTACGACGGAAGCCGAATACATTGCTACAAGTGCATGCTGTGCACAAGTAGTTTGGATGAAAAATACATTAGAAGACTATAGAATTCACTTTAAAAACATTCTCATAAAATGTGATAATACTAGTGCCATATGTCTTACTAAAAATCCAATTCAGCACTCTAGAACTAAGCACATCGACGTTAGGCATCATTTCATACGTGATCATATCCTTAACAATGATGTTGTTCTAGAATTCATTGACACAAAGCATCAATTAGCAGATATATTTACAAAAGTCTTGAATAAAGACCAATTTGAATTCATTAGAAGGGAATTAGGTATGTTAAATTATCCCTAAACAATAAACTTGTTTGAATGGATTTTCCGTAAAGTTTTTCATCTTATCTTCGTTCCTCGGTGAATCTAATCCTTCTCTTTCAATTCTAAATGACATGTTAAATCTGCTCAAGATTAATGATTTTATGATATTTTGAATCTCGAAATTGATTTTGATGGCTTGATTATAAGTTTCAAGTTGACGAATTGAATGAATTTGTATTCGAATTATGATCTTGACTTATTGGAGTTACTACTTGAAACGTTTTTTTTTTTCTTATCCCAATCTCTTCCTTGTACATCTACAACTTTTGTTACTTATAGAACGAAGAGATTTGATAATATGGATGAATGCTGAATTTTCATTTAAGATGAACTCTGCGTAAATATTTTAGCAAACTTAATTTTGAACGATAAAATCTTTGTATGACAAACTATGTGCTTCAAGTCTCATTTTCTTTTTGTTGATGACAAAGGGGGAGAAAAGTGATGACTTGTATCATTTTAATAGCATGACTAATATGAATTGCAAAAACTTTTCAAAATCTTTGAGAATATGCCTTGCAAAATCTTTGAGAAAAGTGATCGATCTATGAATGTCTAAAATGCCTTGCAAATCTTTGAGAATATCGCAAGATCGATTGATCATATTGAAAGCATGTCTAACATGTATAATCATGAAATTCATGTTAAAAATCTTTATCTCCTGTCGTAGTAAAAATTGTCTCTTATCATTCGAGTTGAAAAGGATTTTCATCGAAGTTTAGCATTTACATTATGCTTAATGAGAATAACGATAAGTTCTACTATTAGAACTTATCGGTTTATGCTTGAATTCAAAGGAATGAAATTCAAGTATTTTTATCTTCTCATAATATGGCATATAGATAGGGGGAGTTATGTTTAACTCCGTCATCAATTGATTGTCATCATCAAAAAGGGGGAGATTGTTGAATCTCGGATTTTGATGATAAAATCAATTGATGGGTTATTTTATCTAATCCATATTATTGAGTTAAGTGTGCAGGATTAACTACGATAACCAGAAAACACAAAGCAATGATACTGGAGTCAAGTTCGTTGGACGTTTAAGAGTCCGAAGAATCGTCGGAGATGCTACCGGAACCAACCGAGAAGAAATTGGGAACCTGTCAAAATTTTTGGAAGTTCGCCGAAGAGAACGTCGGAGGTTCACGGAGATCACCGAGAAGGCTCGGCTACTCATTAAAGTCATCACAAGTTCGGGACCTTGCTGGGAGTCCGTCGGGAGAAGTTCGTTGGAAAGCTCGCCGGAACAAGACTCGACGTTCGCGGTTGAAAACTTGCTTAGGATGTTTTTTTTGTTATGTAGTTAACATGTAATTAGGATTAGGATTAAGAGATAATCCTATATCCTGGTTAGGGGCCAACTGGGCCCAAAATTAGACTTGGTTTGGGCTAAGTTTGAAGCCCAACCAGTCAACCGAAGAGTCTGGCGGTGGCACTGCCAAACTGGGCGGTTGCACCGCCCAATGCCCGAGAGCCAAGCGGTGGCACCGCCCAGCACTGTCAGCGCCTGACACTGACAGGTGGTGGCACCGCTTGGCTGGGCGGTGGCACCGCCAGCCACTGTCAGGGTCAGAAACTGACAAGCGGTGGCACTACCATTGACAGGCGGTGGCACCGCCAGCATCGGGAACTCCAAGAGAATTCAAATTTTGGAGCCCAAATTTGAATCCTCTTGAGGCCTATAAATACCCCTCAAATCTTAGCTGAGATTACAACTTTTTGAGCAGCAATTGATTGAGATAAAGGTCTTAGAAAAGTCTTAGAAAGTCTTGTTTTCAATTTGCTAGTGTTCACCTCCTTCCTTCTCGAAAATCTGTAAGAGAGTGAACCGCTTGTAAAGAGTTGTAAGAGGGGTATTTACCCTTCCCTTTCAAGAGATTTGCTAGTGGAAGGTGGGAGCCTCATCGAAGAGGGGCCTCGCAAGTGGATGTAGGTCATTTGACCGAACCACTCTAAAATTGGAGTAATTTCTGGTTTGCGTTTACTTATCGCAATTTATCTTACTGCAAACTTTCTTACGTATTTTATAATCTTGCTGCACTTCTCTACGAACATGCGTCTAAGTTAAACTTTTCAAGTTCAGTTTTTTTTTATCATGCCAACGATTTCAAAAATCAACGTTTTAATCCGCTGCACTAATTCACCCCCCGCCCCCCTCTTAGTGCTCTTGATCCTAACAAGAAATCCCTCCCCTTAAATAGGAGGAGGTGAGCATCCATTAAAGGAAATATATTTTTACTTTTATATTTATTTAATATAAATTATTTCTCTTTAATATACTAACAAATATGATATCACCCTATTTGGAATGCTTAATAATTATTTCCTAATCCATATTAATAAATAAGAAAATAGATTAAGATTTCCTAAATTACAATGGCAAGTTAGGAAATTAAAATTTAATTCCTAACTTAAATATTTAATTTGATTACATTTCTCCCCTCCTATAGAAAATTTGGTCCCGAAATTTAACTTACCTTAATAGAATAGATAAGGATACTGCTCTCGTATATCTTCTTCTCTTTCCCACGTTGCCTCTTGGTTTGAATGGTGTTGCCAAGAAATATTTACCAAAGGTATAGTTTTATTCCTTAAAACATGTTCTTTCCTTTCCAAGATCTAGGTTGGTTGTTCTCTAAAAGTGGCATCTCATAGTTGTAGAGGTTGGTAAGATATGACATGTGATGGATCTCTGATATATCTTCGAAGCATAGACACATGGAATACATTATGGATGCTAGCTAAAGCAAGGGGCAATGCTAATCTATATGCCACAGGCCCAACCTTTTGTAAGATCTCAAATGGGCCAATAAATCTTGAGGCTAACTTCCCCCTTTGACCAAACCTCATAACTCCCTTGGTTGGCGACACCCTTAAGAAGACGTGCTCACCAACTTCAAACTCTAGATCTCTTCGCCTTCGATCTGCATAACTTTTTTGACAACTTTAAGCTGTTAATAATATTTGGCATATAATTTAAATATTATCAGCATCTTTTTTAATTAATTGAGGCCCCAAATGCTTTCGTTCTCCTATCTCATCCCAATATACAAGTGATCTGCACTTTCTTCCATAAATAGCTTCAAATGGAGCCATCTGTATGCTAGAGTGGTAACTATTATTATAAGAAAACTCAATTAGATGTAAGTACATATCCCAACTCCTACCAAAGTCCAAAGCACATGCTCTTCAAAGATCTTCAAGAGTTTATATTGTCCTTTCAGATTGACCATCAGTTTGGGGGTGAAAGACTGTACTAAGCTTTAACTACGTGTCCAAAGATTTTTGTAGACTTCCCCAAAATTTAGAGGTGAATCTTGGATCTCTATGTGAGATAATGCTAACTGGCACCCCATGATATCGAATAATTTCTTTAATATATAAGCTTGCTAGTTTATCTAATGAATACTTCTTGTTAATAGGGAGGAAGCGAGTAGATTTAGTAAATTTGTCTACTATTACCCAAATTTTGTCATATCCTTTCATAGCCTTGGGTAATCCTGTCACAAAATCCATAGTGATTTGCTCCCACTTCCATTCAGGAATCGAAATCCTTTGTAATTTTTTCGCAGGTACTCGAGGTTCTATCTTCACTTGTTGGCATATCAGACATTTAGAAACAAATTCTGCTATATCTCTCTTCATACCACATCACCAGTAGTTTTGGCGTAAATCTCGATATATCTTAGTAGTCCTAGGATGGATGTTAAATTTTGATCTATATGTCTCCTCCAATAATTGCATCTTTACTGGATGGCTTTCGGGAACACAAAGTCAATCATGAAATGTGATAGAACCATATTCGGCTTGGAGGAATTCAGGTATAGATCCTTGAGCTATTTCCTTAACTATCATTTAAATATATGTATCTTCCTTTTGATCTTCTTTAATCTTTTCCACCAATTATGATTGTGCCATCAAACACACAAAAAAACCTTTATTTGTCTCCGATAAAAGTTTTAAGTTTTATGTCTACCAACTCCGTCATCATAGAATTCCTTTAAATATTCATATAGGCTACAAGACTATAGGTATTTCTGCTTAAGGCATCAGCAACTACAATAGCTTTCCTAGGATGGTAGTTGATATTAAAACCATAATCCTTTAGAAAGTCCAACCACTTTCTTTGTCTCATATTTAAATATTTCTATGTAAAAATATATTTGAGACTCTTATGATTTGTGAAGATTTTGAAAGTCTGTCAATAGAGATAATGCCTCCAAATTTTTAGTGCAAAAATGAAAACTACTAGCTCTAAGTCATGAGTAGGATAGTTCTTCTCATGAGGCTTTAATTGTCTCGATGCATAAGCAACTACCCTCTCGTTTTGCATTAGAATGCAACCAAGCCCTTATAGTGAAGCATCGCTATACACTACAAAACCTTCTCCCCCTAAAGGAATAACTAAGATAGGAGCATTGGTTAATTTCTTCGTCAATTCTTGAAAACTTTGTTGACATTTATCATCCCACATGAACTTTATATTCTTTTGTGTCAACTTGGTCAATGGTACTGCTATTTTTGAAAAGCCTTCTACGAATCTTCTATAGTATCCAGCCAAACCCAAGAAGCTTCTAATCTCTAAAGCATTAAAAGGCTGCTTCCATTTTATCACAACTTTAATCTTGTGATGGTCAATAGATATACCAGCACTCGAAATTATATGATCGAGAAATATAATTTCATTGAGCCAGAAGTTGCACTTACTTAATTTGGCATATAGTTTCTCTTGCCTTAGGACTTCCAGAACTGTCTTAAGATAGTGTTCATGCTCTGCTATGCTTTTGGAGTAGATCAAGATATCATCAATGAACACAATTATAAATTTATCAAGATAAGGGTGGAACACCCTATCCATGAGATCCATGAAGGCAGCTGATGCATTTGTGAGTCCAAAAGGCATTATTAAGAATTCATAATAACCATATCTTATTCTAAAAATAGTTTTTTGTATGTCTCCTTCCCTTATCTTCAATTGATGATACCCAAATCTCAAATCAATCTTTGTGTATACTTGAGTACCTTGAAGTTGATCAAACAAGTCATCTATTCGGGGAATAGGATATTTATTCTTTATGGTCACTTGGTTGAGTTGTCTATAATCGATACATAGTTGTATAGATCCATCTTTCTTCTTCACAAATAGGACAGGGGCACCCCAAGGCGATACACTAGGTCAAATAAAACCCTTGTCCAAAAGCTCTTGGATATGTTTCTTTGACTCCTCCAACTCAATTGGTGTAATTCTATACGGGGGTTTAGAAATAGGTGCAGTGCCAGGTAGAAGATCAATTGTGGATTCAATTTATCTATTTGGTGGTAGTGCAAGTAGATCTTCAGGAAACACATCTAGAAAATCCTATACAATGGGGAAGTCCTTTAATATTGGCTTCTTAGATTCTTCTCTAGATATGAAGGCTAAGTATCCCTGACATTCTTTCAGTAATAGTTGGGTAGCACTCAAGGATGAAATAATATGAGGGAGCTTTTCTTGAACCCCAATAAACTTGAAAGGTGGTTGATCTAAAGGTGAGAAAGTAATTGTCTTCCGGAAACAATTGATACTTTCATGATATGCTGAAAGCCATTCCATACCTAAGATAGCATCGAAATCTTGAAATTCTACTAGAATAAGATCTATTAGCAAATCGTGATTTTCAATAGTAATAACATAGTTTCTATATATCTGATCAACTATCAAAGAGTTTCCAACTAGTGTTACTATCATTAATGCATTATTCATTGTCTCACAATTCTTATACAGTTTTATAGCAAAATAGGGTGATATAAAAAATTGCGTAGAACTAGAATCTATAAGCACAGATGTTGGCATACCACAAAGTGTGATGATACCTTTAATAATAGATCCCGAGGCTTCAATATCTTGATAAGTCAGTGCGAAAACTCTAACATGTCCTCCCTCTTTGGGTCCTAGTTGTTGCTGTCCAACTGTTTGGGGTGGAGTTCGACGTTGATGTTGCTTTCGAGGGCAGTCCTTCGACATGTGCCCTGGTTGTTGACAATAAAAATATAAGCTTTGTCCTATAGGGCATGAGATGGAAACATGATATGTCTTCTCATAGAAGTAGTATCTTATGATGACTTGATTACTAGGAGCTTTTGCTTGTTGATGCCCAAACTGTTTGTCTTTGCCTTTCTTTGAGGGTCCATAATGTGATCCCCCATACGTAAATGGTGTAGCACTAAAAGGTCGCTTTCGATCTTTTGCTTGTTGTAATTCATTATCCAATTTCTCTACCACCAAAGCTTGATTTAACACTTCAACATATGTTGGTAAAATCAGTACTGCAATGGACTTTTTAATTGATGATCAAAGTCCCCTCTCAAAATGATGAGCTCTTTGACTTTCATTAAAAGTAATATGTGGAGAGAACTGAGCCAACTCAGTGAAATGATTATCATATTCCATTATAGTTCTATTTCCTTGGTGGATGCTAAGGAATTCTTGTTATTTCTCAAAGCGAACTGAATCAGGAAAGAACTGCTCATAAAATACATCTTTAAACTACTCCTAAGTTACCACATTACCTACTTCGTGGAATTTCATCTCATTCTTCCTGACGTTCAAAGTATCATCTAATAGCATTGAGGACTCCGTGTACGTCATCTTGAGTATTGACGGGTGCTGGGGCATGAGGGGCATTCTGCGAAGTCGGAGAAGCTGGCCCATAATTAGTGACAGGTGTATAGGAGGACTTGGTTTGCTCTACGATGCGTGGAGCTTCCAAGTTATTATTTGTTTGAACACCTCTCTGAGTGCATAGACCAGTAGCATTGCGACCATGAGCACCCCGAGTGACAGGACCACTAATCTATGGAATTGGCTCCATTACTCCTATAATAGGTTAAAAACAATCATCGGTTAGAGTCAATCAAGGAACCTAATACACCTACAAACCCTAGACTATGCTTTGATACCATAAAAGATGTCACATCTTGGATTTTTTTTTTTTCTCATATCTTTCCACACATTTAGGCCAAATAGATAAACATTACTTTATTCATCATTTATAAACATTTATTATAATTTATTTATTATAATTTATTTATTCATCGAATCATAAATAGAAAAATAAACATAGTGATATTAACTTCAAGAATCATGCAAGTGGCTTTACATAGCGGTAGAGGAAGGTCCGCTCTCCATTGGAATCTGATTTAGTACTAGAGGGAGGCTACTCTGAAAACAAAAAATAAAAAAAATTCAGCAACACTGAGTAGGAATCCCAAAAGTCAACTCAAAATATATACATGATCAAAATTCAATCATCCCATTAGCATATATCAAATACCCGAAGGAACACTCTCCCAACAGCGGATGGAGAGACTTTATCCTACGGGATGAGTTTGTGTTCTCCCAACAGCGGATGGAGGCAAACTCATATCACACTCCCAACAGCGGATGGAGTGGTGTCCCGCACCCGCCAAAGTGGGTACACATTCCTCCCAACAGTTGATGGAGGAACCGTCCAGCTGCCACGTCTGACGGCCCTCTAATCCCCAAAGGGAATCGCCCTACCTGCTCTTGGCAAGGAAATAACATAATCTCACATTGGTCATGTCCATATCGGGATGAAATAACACATTTAAAACATTTTTTTTCAAACATCATCAATATCAAATAATACAAATTAGCCCTCAATTGACTTGAACTCTAGTTCAATCAATCCAATTGAACTCAATTTACTAGAATCTAACTGAACCGATCTCTAATCCTTATTTAACTGATCTAGAACCACCCTAGACTAGTATAATTTGGACTAGTTTAGGTTCAACTTAGGTTAAACTAACTTGAATAAGTCAATCAATTCGGAATTGATTGATCTAGACTAATCAAGCCTAGTTTAGTTTAATCAATATTTGAGTTCAAATCCAATAATAATATTGGGCTATATTAGCCCAGCCCATCTATGTGCATTATACATAATTGAACATGCATCATACAAAGCTGGCCTAGACCTGGCCTATGGACTGGTCATGTGCGTCGTATGTGACCGCTCATGATGGTTGGGTTGGGTTAGCCTACGAGCCAAGACCTGACCCGTAGGTTGGGCCTAGCCTGTGAGCAATTTCAATCCAAATAATATATAATTTCATACCGCAATATAAATTCATTAACAATATAAACAAAAACATAATAATACATTAAATGATAGATAAGGAGATAAGCTTTAATACAAGGAAATAACATTCTAAATTTGAATAAAAATCATAATACATTAAAAGATAGACTAGGAGATAAGCTTTACTATAAGGAAATAACCTTCTAAATTCAAATAGAAATCATGCTTTCAATACATATAAAATTTCAATATATTCTAGTCAAATTTTAAATCATTCAGAATAGCATATTTTAAATTTTAGATAAAAGAATATCAAAAAAAAATTTAGATAATATATTTTAATCTAACAAGATTTTAATCTAGATAAGATTAAAGATAAATTATAATGTCAAAAAATATCATATAAAACATATAAATTTTTAACATATTTAAATCTATAATAAAAACCTTAATCATGGGTCAAAGAACATTATAAAAACTTTAACTGATTACTTTAATGCAATAATATAAATTTTGACATTTAAAGAATTGATAAATATTTTTCAAACTATAAAACTTTCAACATTTAAAGAATCAAAATATAAATTGAAACTTTTATAATCAAGAAAGGTAGGGAAACCTACCTCTCGTCAGTAAGATATAACTCCTCGTTCCTCTCGCTGCTAGGCTCGACTAGGTAAGGAACGAAGGAGAGAAATCCCTCCCCTTAAATAGGAGGAGGTGAGCCTCTATTAAAGGAAATATATTTTTATTTTCATATTTATCTAATATAAATTATTTCTCTTTAATATATTAAGAAATATGATATCACCTTATTTGGAATGCTTAATAGTTATTTTCTAATTCGTATTAACAAACAAGAAAATATATTAAGATTTCCTAAATTATAATGGTAAGTAAGGAAAATAAAATTTAATTCTTAACTTAAATATTTGATTTGATTACACCGATAGTGCTTATCATATATGCAATTCGTTGTAGGTTCTAGCAAGATCTAGGGGATTAGAGAGAGTTTGATCTGTCAAGAGAGGAAAGAAAATTCCGTAAGGGTTGTCTTCTAAGCCCATCAAAAGGAGTGAAATTATAAAATGGTGGTTGGCTTGAAGGCCTATTGAAGGAATGCCTCTAGTGGACGTCGATGACCTCGTCGGAGGAGGAAGCCAAAAGTGGATGTAGGTCCATATTGATCGAACCACTCTAAAATTACGGTGCTCTCTGGTTTGCATTTATTCTTGCTGCTTACCTTACTGCAAACCTCCATATGTGCTTTACTTCCTCTTTACTTTTGCTACACTCCTTTACAAACTCGCTTTCAAGTTAAGTTTCTGAAAACGATTTTACGTCGGAAACGATTTCATCGCATTTAAACAGTTTTTTAAACGTCGAAAAGTTTTCTACTGCACCCCCCCCCCCCGCCCCCCCTCTTCTTAATGCTCTTGATCCTAACAGAACCGACGTAATTTTTACTATTGTACTAATTCACCCCCCCCTTAGTCTTAGTGCCGATTCCCAATGCAAGCGGTGGTATTGCCCATACCCTAAAATTTCAGGGGTTTGAATTTTGGGCTCCAAATTTAAATCCATTTGGGGCCTATAAATACCTCAGCTATTCCTGCATTGATAAGTAAGAAATATTAAGCAAAACTCTATGATTCTAAAGTTATAAACATTAGAAAGTTTAATTACCTCCTCCCAAAGCTTAGTGGGAGTTCTAAGGGAGGTGTGAAAGGGATACCTTACAAAAGAGGGTCGTAAAATGTTATCTCCTAAACCTGTAAAAAGGAAAAGAATGGTGTAAAAGGTGGTTGGTCTTCGCCTATTGAAGAAAAACTGATAGTGGATGTCAGTGGCCTCGACAGAAAAGGAATCAGCGGAGTGGATGTAAGTTACGATGACCGAACCACTATAAAAATTTGGTTTGCGTTTCTCTTGAGCAATTTACTTTAACTGCAAACTACTTTACTTGTTTTATATCCACTACGCTCTTTCGTACACTTTCAAAATTATTAACTTTACGAAATATTTTTTTATTGAAAATGGATTTAATCGCAACAAAGTTTTGAACCGACATAATTTTTACCGCTGCACTAATTCATCCCCCCTCTTAGTGCCGACTCTTGTCGTAACAATTGATATCAGAGCCTCGTGTTTCTCATTTGATTTAACACCAAAGAGAATGACTCTTTTCGGCTTTCAAAAAGGTAACTCTTTCATTCGTCATCCCTTTTGAAATGGGATAGACTATATATATTAAAAAACTCGAATGGGATAGACTAAGTATAAGTAAAAATATATTTTGCAGTGTTGTTATTTGATAATTTGACTTGTTATGAGTAGGTATTATATGTGTTCGGCACGATTTAATTTTGATTCCCCTCCCTCATAAATCTAACATGTTGACCAGCCATTGACTCGGATTCTAGATGGCAGTGAGAGATGGGGGTAGATGGAAATGGAAGGCAACGCTTTTATCTCTCTATTAACAGCTCAAAGTCCAGTGAAAACTTCGAGAGGACGTACGACTCCGTCAACCTCACCTGTGTCGTCTTCGCCACCACCTCCTCCTCCTCTCCAGCCTCACTCCACCCCCACCGCCCCCCCCCTACCCCCGTCCCCGCCTATTCTTAGTCCTCCTCCTTCACCACCATCCGTCAAAACTCTGTCATCAAATCCCATCCCTCCTCCTCCTCTCCTCCGCCCCATACCACCATCATCTGCCACAAAGCATGCCATCCCTCCCGTTCCCCCCCTGACACTCCGCCTGTAGCATCGGCCACGACGGGCGGCGTGGGAGCTCCATGGCCGGCGATCGGCCCTCTCCACCGCTCTTCGCTGCCCTGCTCCTCGTCGCTGCGTCCCTCCGCGTCGCCAGCTCGTCGGATTCCGATGTCCTCCTCCGGTTCAAGGCTACCGTATCCGACCCTGCGGGCTCCCTCAACAGCTGGGCCGCGGGCTCAGCCCCCTGCAACAAGAACGTCTCGAACTGGGCCGGCGTCGTCTGCCACGACGACGGCAGCGTCTCCGGGCTGCGCCTCGAGGACATGAGACTCTCCGGCTCGTTGACCCGCATCGATCTCCTCCAGAGCTTGCCGGGGCTTCGCACCCTCAGCTTCATGAAGAACGACTTGGAGGGGCCGTTGCCGGTGGTCGAGAAGTTCAATAGTCTGCGGACGTTATACCTGTCGACGAACAAGTTCTCCGGTGCGATCTCGGACGACGCCTTCGCCGGCATGAGCTGGCTCAAGAAGCTTCATCTCTCCGGCAATGGTTTCTCGGGCCCGATCCCGACGTCGATCAACCAACTGCCCAAGCTTCTCGAGCTGAGGCTGGACAACAACAGGTTCAGCGGCCCCATTCCGGACCTGCAGCTGAAGTCACTGAAGCTGGTGAACATGTCGAACAACTACTTGGAGGGGCGGATTCCCGATGGCTTCAGAACGATGGACGCAGGTCTGTTCGCAGGTGAGCATTTGCTGCCCTTTTCATGTGATCTCCTTTCAGCTTCAACATTTGGCCACCGACCACCATCGTCGCTGCAGGCAACAAGGCTCTCTGCGGTGATCCTATTGGAGTGCCATGCAAACCGCTGCCGTCGGAGAGTCTATCGAACCAAAAACTCGCAGTCACGGTGGCCACAGTCGTCTTCATAGTCTCAGGAATCGTGGCGGTGGTGCTCCTGCTGCCGCAACAACGGCAGATGGAGCACGAGCGACTGGAGAAGGTGCAGTCACCGAAGAAGCCATCGAAGGACACGAAATTTGCGTCGTCACCGAAGGAGGAAAAGCTGGAGTCGGGGGCGGCGGGATACGACAACGACGGGAGCAGCAAGAAACCGGCGAAGGAGCACGAGCAAGGGAGGCTGGTGTTCGTGCGGGAGGGGCGGGAGAGGTTCGAGCTGCAGGACCTGCTCAAGTCTTCGGCGGAGGTGCTCGGGACGGGGAGGTTTGGGTGCTCCTACAAGGCGGCGTTGTTGAGTGGCCGGTCGGTGGTGGTGAAGAGGTTCAGGGACATGAATCGGGTGAGGAAGGAGGATTTCGAGGAGCACATGAGGAGGATGGGGAGACTGTCGCACCCCAATTTGCTGCCATTGGTGGCTTATTACTACAGGAAGGACGAGAAGCTGCTGGTGGCGGACTACGTCCCCAGGAGGAGCCTGGCCGCCGCACTCCATGGTAAGCCATTGATCATTCCCTGCGGAAGCTTGCTCAGTGAACAATATACTTGCTATTTAGCATCAGTGGAGAGTGAATAGGATCAGTTTCTTACCAATTTAGGCCTATATTAGAAGTGAAACGATGAATGTATAGAGGCTAAATATTTGGAGTAAGTTGATTAAGCTCCCAAATGATTAAAGCTTAACAAGTCAGTGGGTCAATTATCTCATCAGATGGACAAATAGTTGGTAAGAGTTAACTAAGTTTAGAGGATAAAGTTATGCTATCTAGTGTCGAGTATCATAGGGACACCACCAGGTAGGCCATGCACCATGCTATGTTACGTCCCACCAGCACTACTGATCTAATCTTCTATTAAAAGTTTACTTAATAGAAGATTGGTGCAATAAATCTTATAGAGACCTATAACAAAGTCTATAATAATTAAGCTAATTAACATATTATATATATATATATATATGCTAATTTCATGTGGTTTATTATTGCTCAGGTTTTCGTGCCGCGAAAGTACCGGCACTCGATTGGGCCACTCGCCTAAAGGTCGTCAAAGGAATCGCCAAGGGACTAAATTACCTCTACGAAGAGCTCCAAATGCTAAGCGTACCCCATGGTCATCTCAAATCCTCCAATGTTCTTCTAAGTGACTCTTTTGAGCCACTTCTCACTGACTACGCCCTCGTACCTGTAACGAACCAAGCTAAAGCCGCACAATCCATGGTGGCATATAAGTCCCCCGAGTGCAAGCAACACGGCAAGACATCAAAGAAAAGCGACATTTGGAGTTTGGGAACACTGATACTAGAGATCCTAACAGGTCGGATCTCCATGATCGATCCGTCGCAGGACAAGGAAGTCGTCAACTTGGCAGGTTGGGTGAACACCGTCGCGGAAGAAGAATGGATCGATAAGGTGCTCGACCGCGAGATGAGGGCGACGAGGAAGAGCGGAGAAGAGATGATCAAGCTGTTGAAAGTTGGGTTGGCTTGTTGTGAAGCAAATGTGGAAAAAAGATGGGAGTTGGAAGAAGTTCTTGACAGGATCGAAGAGCTGAAAGAAAGTGAGGGAGATGAAGACAGCTAGAAAGGGGTGAGGATGATGTGATGAGAAGAGAATTGTTCAGTGGGAGCGGTGTCAGCTTCTCTGCATGTAACATCAAAAAAATTTCACAACGAGGTAATCTAACACCATGGAGACCTGGAGGTGCTAGGATCATGAAGGAATCATGTTATTGTAGGATCCAACACACATTTTTTGAATGCTTTGAGCACCTTTTGATGCCTGCTTCCTCAGAGTTCTAATGTGAGTCTACTTACGGTATACACTCATGCAGAAAACTTGACAAACTTGAATCTGTCTGTTCTACGCTTGGGCAAAAGATGAAGTACATCACTATTAACAAACAAGACTAATTGTCTTAGAATTACACAATCCGAAAGCTTGATCTGAATTTTAATCTTGCAAGCTGATTCGTTGTCTCCAAGAAAACAAAAGAAAACAGAGATGAGAAGATTTATCCACAGATATCATTGTTTCTGTCTATGTAGTGAACCAACCACCTTCTGGTCTAAAAGGTTTTGACATCCTTTACTATTTGTGCTCTTTTTCCCCTTCTGGTGTTGCATTTGTGCAACATATACTCATACAACAAATTCAATTTCCCTACAATTTTCATACGAAAGATAAAGAAATTTCAATTCCCCTTCACTTTCTATACGAAACATAAAGAACTCACGTCGATTAAATTCTTAGGATGCCGAGGGAAAACGCTTGTTGAACGATTTGCGATGAAATTTATTCTGCCTTATGATTGATTAAAATATGTTCCCAAACAAAATATATACTGATCACTGGATTCGGATGCAGCCAAATGTACTTCAAGAATTCTTGAGGGTTTAAAAATAGTATCAAATAGATCAAACATGTCTACGGTAAAGTGTCGGTGCTGAAATTGATAGTCATTCCCACATAGAAAGCTGATCCGAACAGCTTTTATTTTTTTTTTGTCATATTTGAAAATCATATAGAAGATAAAAACTCACGTGAATATAATTCTAATGTAACACCTTACTCCTAATTTCACTCATACGGTAAATACATGATCAAAGTAGGATATTATATCTTTAATTTCATTATTACTATCTGTATGAGTACCACGAAAAATATACAATCTTAAAATCAAGATATACTAATTTACTAAGTAAAATGATAAAATTTCTCTTGTATATAGTACTTTTGACACTTATATATAATTATAATATCTAAAAAAAAATATAAATATGATATGTCTAAATTTATACGTACAAAATGCCCATAGGTCATCATCTATATATGTGTTGCATGAGTTTGGATGTGTTCACTTGCCTACCTAATCACTTAGGTGAGGTACTAATATCCTTACCTATAAAATAGGGTCTATAGTCAATAATCACTAAATAAGTATAATCCTTTATAAATTTAATCATATGAGCATTTATCATGTTATATTATAATATTTTAAATTCATCGATTGAATATATTTTATGACAAGCCCCGTATCTTATATTTCTTTAGCAAGTATAACGTCACAGCATAGCATATGTAAAATAAAGAGATAAAAAAATTTACATAAAAAGAATTTAAAATACTTATATATATATACAGTAGGAAATATAATAAATTTATCAATTTCTACTCCCTATATCATAACATATATATGTACTTCTATACCACATATCATAATATATATATATATATATATATATATATATATATTCTCATACTATACATTATAATATATACATATACTCCCACACTATATGTCATAATGCTAGTCATAGATGCCATACAAGCCAATCACGTGAGTAATGACACGTGTGATATAATACCGACTCTTTTTGCTAATTATTTATTTGATATTTTTTTCATTTTATTGATTATTATATATATTATGATATCCATGGATTTATGCAATAGAAATTGAATCATAATAAGATCATGATAATGAGATCGATTCACCTTTAAACATAGACTATAAATAATCCCGGTCATAGGTTACTCGAGAGAGACAATGAAGTAACTCGAAAGACTAGTGTGATGTATATCGGTCTATATGATTGAGGTAGCTAGTCTCATAGTTGCTTATATCGGAACACTAGGGATATAATATAAGTGCTAATTGGAGAATGAGTTCACTGATCGATCTGCTCATGAAATATTGGATGGTTGATGATACCTCATTGTTAGACAATGATTCCATCATCCTAGTGATATATCTGGTCCTTAGACTTTAGATATTAAGGATGTCCAGTATGAGAACTCTACTCTTTGATATCGGATTTATAAGCCTGTTATAAGTCATAGGTGCCCTGCAAGCCAATCACGTGAGTGATGACACGTGTGACATGATACGCACTCTTTTATCTTATTATTTATTTGATATTTTTCTCACTTTATATTATCTATTGCATGTATTGTGATGTCTATGGATCTGTGCAATAGTAATCAGATCATAATAAGATCACGATAATGAGATCGATTCGCCTTTAAACATAGACCCTAAATAATCCGGTCATAAGTCACTCGAGAGAGACATCTATATAACTGGAGAGACTAGTGTGTTGTACACTCGTCCATATGATGGAAGCGGTTAGTCTCATAACTGCTCATATGGGGACACTAAGGATACCGCGTAGGTGCTCATTGAAGAATGAGTTTACTGATTGATCCACTCATGAAATGTTAAATGGTTGATAATACCTCATGTCAGATAGTGATTCCATCATCATAGTGGTATATTTGGTCCTTAGACTTAAGATACCAAGAATGTCCTATATGAATACTCCACTATTTAATACTGGACTTATAGACTTAGAAGTTCCAAATCCAACACAATTGATCATCGAGAGTGGCAATCAACTTTACAAGGCCTGTTAAGTGTCGATAAAGAATCATCTACTCTCGATATCATGAGAGGAATATCCCATGCATTTTTACTCAAGCAAATCCCTAGTAAGGGTCACTCGGATTGAGAGAGAAAAAATTCTTTGGGAGAATCCGATTAGAATGAGACTCGAGTAGAAACCATATGGGTCTGACAACACCATGCCCACTATACAATCTTTGGGATATTAGATAGATGAAAAACTATAGATACATAATAATTGAGGATAGATACGTCTAATGGATTAGATTCCATTGTATCTTCTAGAGATTATGGCATAATGGCCTAGTACGTCCGTAGTTGATGAGTCGAGTGAATTATTATGGAGATAAGAATTCACTAAACTTAAAGGAGTTCTAACAAGTATGACTCATGACTAGCTCGATATTAGGCATAGAGGGTCACACATATATGGTAGGTGTTGCAGCGAGTAGAGGTTTGAATATGAGATATCCGTTGGAGCCCCTATCTTATTGGATATCCTATAAGCCCCTAAATTATTGGATCTTATGGATGAATTCAATAAGAGCCACTGAGAGATTATTGGGTAGAGACCCACTAATCTAAGAGGCTTGGATAGTTGGATAGAGATCCAGTACCCAATAGGACAAGATCTATTAGGGTTAAGTTGACAAGGGGCCTCTATAAATAGTAGGGAACCAATGGGTCATAGGCTAGACCCCTTTTAGCTACCACCTCCTATTCTCCTCTTTCCCTCTCCTCCACAGCCAGTAGGTCCTATTTGGGGCATGTGGACAGCAAGAAGGGTCGGCTTCTTCTTGATTGCATGGTGTGCATGGTGAGGAGATTTGAGCAACGTCTTTGCAGTGCCTGCTATGTAGATCACTACTAGAGATAAGGACGGTTGACCTCCTTCATCCTCTCCCATAGATATGTAAGTTTTCAGGAATATACGATCTTTCTAGGTAACACATCTTTCTTATATATATAGTTTTTAGTTTTGCAAATTTTTGCGCATCAATCTTCGCACGACAACAAGAGACTATTTTTCTCTAAAATTCTAAGAATTTTTTATCTCTATTCTTCTACTACACATGTGTTGTCACCTCAGATTTTCCAATAGTGGTATCAGAGTTAGGTTATTCATGCGAAAGATTGGTTATAAACTACGTGTGTTATGTTTAATTGCATAGAATTATTTTTGCATGATTGCTATAACTTTTGTCATAGTTTTGAGATCTGGACTACACATCTTATCATTGCTAAAAGGTTCTTTAGAATAATGTTTTGTCACTAAAATTATTATCGTAGAACAAAGGAAAAAGGGTAGCAATTGTTGTTGCCCTGTGATTTGGTCATAGGTTGCTTGCAGCCTTGGGCAAGAGCACACCTTGCTGCTCTTGGCTTGGTCAAAGGCAGCAAGGTCAAGAGAAGCAGGGCTACTCATGGTCTGGGCGTTGGTAGCCCCTATAGCCATGGTTTCCTAGCCGCAATAGGCACCTCTAATGGTTAGGGTTTCCTAGCCACCTAAGAGAACCTGGCGGCTAGGATTCCTAGCCGCGCAAGGCTGCCCTGTAGCCAGGGTTTCCTAGCTACAAAGGACTCCCTAGTGGCTAGGGTCTCCTAGCCACACAAGGCAGCCCTACGGCCTAGGATTCCTAGCCGTAGGGGAGTCCCTAGTGGCTAAGATTTCCTAGCCATATAAGGGACTACTATTGAGTCTCAGATTTTGATAATGAAACCAATCAATATGTGTTTATGTTTTAATCTGCATTTTGAGTGACTTAAGATGCTTCGATCAGGATAAGATAATTAAAGTAGGAAAATCATGTTGGGCTGGAGGAACATGTTAGAAGATTAGACGTCGGGTCGGTGGATCGGTCGACGTATCGACAGAAAGCTTCGAGCCGTGGAATCGGGCATCAGGCCAAGAAAAACAAACATTGCACTAAGGATATCAGAGTTGCGGAGTCAACTGGCCAATTGGGCAATAGACTGCAGGAGAGGACAATGCGTTGAAGAATCGGACAAAGCGTCGAGGGACCAATGACATGTCGAACAACTTGATTAGATGCTTAGGATTAATTGTCTAGATCGAAGTGTGTTTTACATATGCAGGATTAACTATGATAGCTTGAAGACATAAAGCAAGTTTACTGGAGTTAAGTTCGATGGGTGTTTGAGAGTCCGCCGAAAGTCCAAAGAATCGTTGGAAGTGCTACCGGAACTAACCGAGAATGAATCGGGGACTTGTCGAAGTTTTCGGAAGTCCACC
This sequence comes from Musa schizocarpa, assembly GCA_900464855.2. NCBI lineage: Eukaryota > Viridiplantae > Streptophyta > Magnoliopsida > Zingiberales > Musaceae > Musa > Musa schizocarpa. Next base: position 1,235,193 of record LS990916.1, read on the forward strand.
AGAAAGATCGTTGGAGGTTCACGGAGATCACTGAGAAGGTTCGGATACTTGCCAAAGACTTATTGAACTCGCCACAAGACCGGGAGCCTGTTGGGAGTCCGTTGGAAGAAATCCGAGGGTGTTTCGGAAGTCCGCTAGAAGTTCGCTGGAAAGCTCGCTAGAAGGAAACTCGACGTTGCTGGTTAAAATTTGTTTAGGGCTATGTCTTAATTTTGTAGCTTACATATAATTTGGGTTAGGATTAAGGGTTAATCCTATAACCCGATTAGGGGCCAATTGGGCCTGAGTTTGGATTGGTTTGGGCCAAGTTTGGAGCCCAACCAGTGAGCTGGAACAGTCCAAGCAGTGGCACCGTCGGACTAGGTGGTGGCACCACCCAGAACCCAAGAGGTCTGATGGTGGCACCGCCAGTACACTGTTGGACTGGGTGGTGGCACCGCCCAGAACCGGAGAGGACCAGTGGTGGCACTGCTAGTACACTGTCAGTGTTAGACACTGATAGGTGGTGGCACCGCCAACACCGAGAAACCCAAAAGTAATTCAAATTTGGAGCCCAAATTTGAATCCTCTTGGGGCCTATAAATACCCCTTAATTCTCAGCAGAGAAAACACCTTTTTGAGAAGTTAGAAATTGAGAAAAAACTTTAGAAAAGTCTTATTTTCAATAGCTTAAGTGTTCACCTCCCTCTTTCTCTTTAAAAAATTTGTAAGAGGGTGAACCACTTATAAAATGGTTGTAAGAGGGGTATTTGGTCCTTCGCCTTCAAAGTGATTTGCTAGTGGAAGTTGGGAGCCTCATCGAAGAAGGCTTCACAAGTGGATGTAGGTCATTTGACTGAACCACTTTACATTGTGGTGTTCCTTGAATATGTGAGTGTTTAATTTTCTGAACCACTTATCTTCTTAATAGAAAACTGTTCGATTTTCTTCTCCCTACTCTTGACTTCCTTTACTCGAGTTATTTTAGCTAAGTCATCCTTCATCGAATCAAAATCTCTATACATTTACGAAATTGATTTCAAACTTACGAGTTTTAAACCACTGCACTAATTCACCCCCACCCCCCCTCTTAGTACCGCTATGATCCTAACAATTGGTATCAGAGCAAGGCTCACTCTTATATTTGGTTTAATACCCAAGAGAGATAACTTACTCTGGCATACAAGAGGGTCACTCTATTACACGTCTGCCTATGTTTAATGGGTCGGATTACACGTATTGGAAGACTCGTATAAGGATCTTCCTTATTTCTATGGATTTTGAGCTTTGGAATATTATCGAAAATGGATTTCAAAAATCTTCTCTTCCGATGAGCAAATGGGATAAATTTGAGAAGAAGGTTTTTGCTTTAAACGCAAAGACTATGAATGCCTTGTTTTGTGCACTTGATAAAAATAAATTTAATCGCGTTTCAATTTGTGATTCGACTTTTGATATTTGAAAAACTCTTGAGGTCACACATGAAGGCACTAGTCGAGTGAAAGAGTCTAAAATCAACATTCTTGTGCATTCTTATGAACTTTTCCAGATGAAACCAAGTGAGTCCATCGGAGATATGTACACCTGTTTCACGGATGTCATCAATGGACTCAAAGCTCTTAGTAAAGGTTTTTCTAACTTTAAACTAGTAACTAAAATTTTAAAATCCTTTCCAAAGAGTTGGGATCCAAAAGTTACAACTATTCAAGAGGCCAAGGACTTTAAAATATTTCCTCTCGAAGAACTTATTGGGTCTCTAATGACCTATAAAATGAATAATGTGGCAAAAAGGAAACTCGAGAACAACCTTCCAAAGAATAGAAAGGATTTGAGATATAGAACATTTGAAGACCACTCAAGCATAAGCTCAAGTGATGGTGAACTTAAACTACAAATGAAACAAAACTTAAAGAACAAAAAGAATGAAACTACTTGCTTTGAACACAAGAAGAAGAACAAATATTGGGATGAATCAAGCTCCTCCGAAAACGAGGAGAAAATCAAGAAAGGCGAGGTGGCAAACTATGCCTCAACGGCATTCAACGATGAGGTAATTGAAACCCCCTTAATTTATTTTGAAATTACTTGATGTTTTCTATGATGCATTTTTATTTTTTTTTAATAATCATTTTTTTTAAAAGTGTATGTTTTATATTAATAGAATAAAATGTTAGATTTAAATCTAATGATCATATGTATGTTTTTCTTAAGAAGAAAAAATGTGTATCTTGATGATTTCTGATTTTGATTGAAACCATGCTTGATGTCTTAATGAAAATATTAAGAAGTTTAATATCATGCTTAATGATGATGCATGGCTTTTGTATGGAAAACTAAGCATGAAAAGATAGATTCGCCTAAAAAGAAAAATGCATGACTACAACAAACAACAAGATGATTTTGGTTGAAAATACCTTATGCTCAATGAAACCATGATTGATGAATATCCTTTATGTTTAATTATTTCTTTGCCTTGTATGTCCTATCATGATAAATATTTTAAAAATAAATGAAATCATGTTTGATTTGAAGTAATACATAATGATCATGCTTAATGAGTTTTCTTTCGAAATGATACATATTGATTTTTGTGATTTATGGATTATCAATTTTCACGATAATAAAAGTGGCTTTTTTGGTTAAAAAAAAATGATGATACATGTTTTGATTTGACATAAATGAAATAGGCATGCTTATATAAAATAGTATTAGTGTCATGCTTGATGATTGTATACTTAATGATGCATAAAGTTGTAATGAAAATATTGAAATTTTGATATCATGATTTGATGATTTTATGCATGAGATTTTAAAGTTATACATGATGATTTTTGTGGTTTATTGATCTTGATGGTTTTCATGATGAAATTTATTTTTCGATCCTAAACGTTGATGCATGGTTTTAACATAAGAACAAAAATTTGAGCATGCTAATATAAAATCAATCACATAAATTGAAACAACTAAAAAGAGAAAAGTATTTTTCTTAAAAATTCTTTTTCTCTATCTTATTGACTTTAATGAATCTATTTGATCATCTTAAAAGTGATTTTGATGATTTTGATAATTTGAATGAGTTTCATCTAACCACGATTTTTATCTTGATTTCTGAAAATTATAACTTAAAAATTTATTTTATAAATCAAGATTGTCTATTATGATTCTTTCTTTTCACTATTTGAGTTATTCAAAAAGAATTATAATGTATCTTGATATTCAAAATTTATGTTCACTATTTATGTATCTCATCACCAAAATTCCTTTTGATATTCTTCATGTAATGATATGAATGCATAAAACACTCATGATATGATTTTTATACAATTCCGTGTATTTATGAAATATTTGTCTCATCACCCAATTAATTCTTCTTGATGTTCCTAATGTGATGAAATGAAATTATGCATGAAATATAAATGAGAAGTTAGTGATCATGCATGATAGGATGTAATGAACTTTGACATTTAGATACCATCAATTGTAAAGCTATGATCATGTTGTCAAAATGATGTATCATGAATGCTCGAATATCATGTATGATATGCTCGTAATGATGATTGACTTATTTGTATCATGCATGAAAAATAAAATGTATGGTTTTGAAATTATGCATATTTGAATTTGAAAATATGATGATGCATAATGATGAAATTATGTAATGAAAATATTAAATATTTTGAAACTATGTTTTAATATCATGCATAATGATCATGCTTAATAAATTTCGAAATTATGCATGGTGATTTTTAAGTAATTTATGGATTATCGATTTTTATTATGATGAAATGTTACATTTTTAGTTTTAATTATGATGTATGTTTTCATACAAAAAAACTTGAGTATATTGATTTGAAATCATGTTTAATGGTTTTATAATTCAAAATTATATATGATGAATCTTGTGATTTATGGATTATTGATTTTTGCCATAATGAAAGTGCCTTATTGATCTTTGTCATAATAAATCTTACACTTTCGGTTTTAAACATGATGTATGTTTTTATTTGGCATAAATGAAATAAAATCATATGAATTAAAACAACTAAAAAGAGGAAAATATTTTTTAAAAAAATTATATTTCTCTATCTTATTGATCTTGATGATTATTATGATAAATCTATGTATACCATTTTGAATCTCTTGAAAGTAATGTTCAGATTTTGATGAATTTGACGATTTGAATTTGAATTAGTTTATATTCAAATCATGATCTTGATTTCTTAGATTTGCTACTTGAGATTTTTTTTAATCGCGATATCTTCTTTGTATACCTACAATTTTTGTTATTTATAAAAAGAAGAGATTTGATCAAATGAATCATGTCTTTTGTAATTCAAGAGGTCTTATCTTTCATGACATGATGCCGTTGGATTTATGTCTTGTATGCCTTGAAATAATTGAAATATTTTATACTATTTTGTTCTTCCCTTATTCTTTCTTGTTTACAATGATAAAATGGGGAAAAGTTATAATCATACATGGCAGAATGCAATTTGATAGATTAATACCATGATGATTTGAAATATTTATGATTTGAAATAATTCATATGTTGTTTATTATGATGTATGTGATGTATTGCATATGATGTGTATCATGAATGCTTTAAATGATAAATGTTTGGGACCAACAATCATTAAGTGATAAATACTTAAAAATGCTGATTTAATGTTCGGTATCATGAATATATCATGAATACTTTATTATCATACATGAAAATAGTGATAAATATTTGTATCATGTTAGATGATTTTATATTTTGTGCATGATGAGTTATACTGATGATTGAAACAATGATTGAAATAATATGAATGAGGATTTGGAATCATGCATATAATGATGAGTTTATATGTTTTGAAAATATATATGATGATTTGGTATTATGCATACAATACTTTAACGTATGATAATGATACACGCAATGATGAAATATTCATGATAAAATAATTGTTTTGACATTCAAGACTTAGAATTTTCATCTATACTATTTACCTTTGTCATAATTTAGAAATTAACGTAAAGGATCTTCTCTTCTTTTTGACAATGACAAAGGGGGAGCAAAACATACTAGAAAGCTAATTTGCTAGCTTGCACAATTCAAGAAAAAAAGCAAAAATTGTATTCTCAAAAGAGAAGAAATTGCTATCTTGAACATCACTAAGGAGTGCTATCTTGCCTATCTTAAGAAGTAAAAAGTTAACTTGCACATCTAGCAAAACTTATATTTCAAGAAGCAAGAGTTGCTTTCTTGAACATTTTAAAATTGCTAGCTTGCGTGTCTTAAAATAATGAAAAATTTTTGCTAGCTTGTATATTGTAAACTTGCTATCATACTACCATGTATATCTATGCTGATAGCAAACTTGCATGATGATAAAAATGGATATTATGTTTTTTATGCAATGAGTTGAACTTGTATATCACAAACACTTGATTATGGTACTTCTCCTTTTTGTTGATGACAAAGAGGGAGAAGTATGTTAATTATATGTCATGATTTTATCATGACATGTTGCTAGGATTTTTGAATCCAAGAGTTTCTATCAATATGGTATATTGATAGAGGGAGTTTGTTTAAACTCCGGGAGTTAAGGTTAACTCCGTCGTCGATTGGTTGTCATCATAAAAAAGGGCGAGATTGTTGAATCTCGAATTTTGATGATGAAACCAATCAATATGTGTTTATGTTTTAATATGTGTTTTAAGTGACGCAGGATGCTTCGATCAGGATGAGACAATTAAAGAAGAAAAATCATATTGGGCCAGAGGAACAGGTCAGAAGATTGGACGTCGGGCTAATAGATCGATCGACGTATCGACAGAAGGTTTTGAGCCATGGATTTGAGCATCGGGCCAAGAAGAGCGGACATTGCATCAAGGATATCAGAGTTGCAGAGTCAACTGGCTAATTAGGCAATAGGCCGCAGAAGAGGATGATGCGCCAAAGAATAAGACGAAGCGTCGAGGGACCAATGACATGCCGGACAACTTGATTAGATGCTTAGGATTAATTGTCTAGATTGAAGTGTGTTTTACATATGCAGGATTAACTATAATAGCTTGAAGACATAAAGCAAGTTTATCAAAGTCAAGTTCGATGGGTGTTCGAGAGTTCGCCGAAAGTCCGAAGAATCATCGGAAGTACTGTCAGAACCAATCGAGAAAGAATCAGGGATTTGCCGAAGTTTTCAGAAGTTTATCGGAAAGATCGTCGGAGGTTCATGGAGATCATCGAGAAGGTTCAGATACTTGCCAAAGACTCGTTGAACTTGCCACAAGACCGGGAGCCTACTGGGAGTCTGCCAGAATAAATCAGAGGGTGTATCGGAAGTCCGCTGGAAGTTCGCCGGAAGGAAATTCGACGTTACCGGTTAAAATTTGCTTAGGGCTATGTCTTAATTTTGTAGTTTACATATAATTTAGGTTAAGATTAAGGGTTAATCCTATAACCCGATTAGGGGCTAATTGGGCCCGAGTTTGGACTAGTTTAGGCCAAGTTTGGAGCCCAACCAGTGAGCTAGAACAATCCAAGCGATGGCACCGCCCATAACCCGAGAGGTCCGGTAGTGGCACTGCCAGTACACTGTTGGACTAGGCGGTGGCACCGCTAGTACACTGTTAATGTTCGACACTAATAGGCAGTGGCACCGCCACTGATAGTCGGTGGCACCGCCAGCACCGGGAAACCCAAAAGCAATTCAAATTTGGAGCCTAAATTTGAATCCTCTTGGGGCCTATAAATACCCCTCAATTCTCAGCAGAGAAAATACCTTTTTGAGAAGTTAGAAATTGAGAAAAAGCTTTAGAAAAGTCTTGTTTTCAATAGCTTAAGTGTTCACCTCCCTCTTTCTCTTTAAAAAATCTATAAGAGTGTGAACCACTTGTAAAAAGGTTGTAAGAGGGGTATTTGGTCCTTCTCCTTCAAAGTGATTTGCTAGTGAAAGTCGGGAGCCTCATCGAAGTAGGCTTCGTAAGTGGATGTAGGTCATTTGACCGAACCACTTTGCATTGTGGTGTTCCTTGAATGTGTGAGTGTTTAATTTTCTGAACCACTTATCTTCTTAGCAGCAAACTGTTCGGTTTTCTTCTCTCTACTCCTGACTTCCTTTACTCGAGTTATTTTAGCTAAGTCATCCTTTATCAAATCGAAATCTCTACACATTTACGAAATCGATTTCAAACTTATGAGTTTTAATCCGCTGCACTAATTCACACCCTTCCCCCCCCTCTTAATGTCGCTCCGATCTTAACAACTACTTGCCACGTGGGGGCACCCTATGGTAGGGTTTGCAAAATACTATAGAATAATTAATTAAATAGTTTAATTAATTATTATTATCTAGTAGTCCTATATGGTGATGTGTATATGTGATATGTGATGTGAACGGATGATCATGGACCGTGTGATACAATATAAGTGTGTATTATGATTATTATTATTATTAGAGCCTATGAGCCTCAATTTTTTTTCTCATTTATTATTGATCCTACGTATTTGTGATTATGTTATAATTATTATGCAAGGAGGCATGGCGAGAGTATGGAGGTGACAATGAGATGGATAATCATGATGCATAGAGATATACTGAGATATCGACGGAACCGATGAGGACGAGATGGACGATCACAGGGCATAGAGATACGCTGTTGCACACATAGATCATGATGTGAGTGATTGGACTCATTAGCTTGGGCTTGATCACATTAGGCTGTGGTCCATGATCATCTGGTGTGATTACTCATGTGATATGTGATTACATATACACTTACTATATATGTATATATATTTGCATGCGATGTAAATATATATTAAATATGTATGTGTATGACATGTCATACAAGACCAAATTAAAATCCCCTCTCTCGATAATATTAAGTTAATAAACGTGAGGTAATTAGATTGACCCATATAACCTTCCATCATTATAGGGAAAAATTGATTCTAGATATAGGTTGAGTTAGTCGAGTCCCTAGAGGCTTACCTATATTACGATTTAAGATCTTGCCTACAATATAGAGATGCCATCAGTGACCTGAGAACATGATATATTTGGTCAAATCCCTCGAGGGCATATCATCGAATCAGACTCATCTTGTAACAATGGTAATGACTTAACCGAACATTATGGTTGGTCGAGTCTCTCGAGGCCATGGTGGTTCGAAGGCTAAATAGGATGAGAATCACAAAGAGTTATAATCGACAAGAGTTACCTACCTTTCCGGGCTTAACATGATTGGTCGAGTCTCTCGAGATTATGTTGAGATTCCAATTGGATCTCGATCCCTATTAGAGATCCGCTAGGGGTCTCCGATTCACATATCAGAGAGAGTTGTGTGTTTCCGAGAAAATAGTGAGAGTAAGTTAAGATAGAAGTCCTCATCTTGATTATTTACCTTTTACAAAATATGTATATTATTTATTTCTACTATATATTTATTTTTAGAAATTATTGCTTTCAAATCCGTTACGTGGCATACTAATATCAACTGCTTCAATTGTCGAGTTCCGAGCAATCACCCCGTAGTTATTGTAATATAAGGGAATTAGTTCCTTGTTACTCAACATAACTCCCACATCTGTGATGAACTTCTTATTAGGACCTAAGTCGATACTAAGAGAGAGAGAGGGGGGGGGTTAGAATTAGTGCTTTCATAAGATTACGTCAATTTAGAAAACTCATTCAATAAAAGCTCATATCGGAAATGTACTTGACTTAAAAGTGTGTTTGTAAGCATAGTGAAAGTAATAAACAAGTAAATCAGTTTGCAATATAAATGAAAAACATGATAGAAATGCAAACCGAGTTTTATAGTGTTTCGGTCATCGTGACCTACATCCACTCTCGATTCCTCTTCACTTAAGGCCACCGGCTTCCACTACCAATCTTCTTTCAATAGGCAAAGATCAACTACTCGTAATACCTCTTTCATGTTAGGAATGAGTCGGCACTAAGAGGGGGGGGGGGTAAATTAGTACAGCGGATAAAAGTCATCGATTTAAAAAAATCTTCGTACAATAAAAATTAATTTCAGAAAAGATGTTAACTTGAAACATGTTTGTAAGAGTGTTCAGCTAAAGTAATTAGGAAGTATGGTAGTTTGCAATAAATATAAATAGCAAGAATGGAAATACAAAATGTTTTATAGTGGTTCGGTCGTCGTGACCTACATCCACTCCATTGATTCATCTTCCGTCGAGGCCATCGGCATCCAATAACAATCTTCCTTTAATGGCCAAAGATCAACTACCCTTATAACTTGATTCTCCTTTTGACAGGTTCAGGAGAGAACCTTTACAATCCCCTTTCACCCCTCACTTAAATAAGACTAACACTTTAGAGTTTAAGAGGAGTTCTTTTCTTTTTGCTCTTAGTTGTATATAAGTTAACTAGGGATGAGATGGGTATTTATAGGCCTCAAGTTGATTCAAACTTGGAGTCTAGAAGTGTCTCATCTTGGGTTTTCTAGGTCCTGGTGGTACCACCGCTTGTGCTGGGCGATACCATCGCCTACAACACTGACACTAGGTGGTACCACCGCCCAGTCTGGTGGTATCACCACCTGAGAGACTATGTCTGAGCAGTGCCACTACCTATATTAGCAGTACCACCACTTGGGAGACTATATCTGGGTGGTACCACCGCCTAACATTCTTGATGACTAAGTCTGGGTGATAGCACTGCCCAAATCAACAGTACCATCGCTTGACATAATCTCGGAGATTGTGCCATGATAGTTCTACCTATTAGGTTACTGTTGCTAGTTATAGGTACCCAGCAAGCCAATCATGTGAGTGATGACCCATGTGCTTATTATATTTTGGCATTTATCACTTTATATTAACTATTGCATATATGCATGTATATATTGTGATATCTTTGGATCTGTGCAATGGGAATCAGATCGTGATGAGATCACAATAATGAGACTGATTCACCTTTAAACACAAATCCTAAATAATCTCAATCATTGGTTACTTGAGAGGGACATCGAGATAACCAGACAAACTAGTGTGTTGTATACCCGTCCATATGATGGATGCAGCTGGTCTCATAGCTGCTCGTTTGGGGACACTAGGGATACAGTACAAGTGCTCATTGGAGAATAAGTTCACTGATTGATCCACTTATGGAATGCTGGATGGTTGATGATGCCTTATTGTCAGATAGCAATTTCGTAGTCCCAGTGGTGTTTCTGGTCCTTAGACTTGAGTCACCAAGGATGTCTTGTATGAGTGCTTCACTCTTTGATACCAGACTTATAGGTTTGGATGTCCCAGATCTAGTACAACTTGTCATTGGGAGTGACAATCGACCTTACGAGAGCTATTGAGTATCGATAGAGGATTATCCACTCTTGGCATCATAAGAGGAATATCTCATATGTTCTTGCTCAGACAAATCCCTAGCTAGGGTTATTCGGATTAAGAGAGAAGAGTTCTTCGAGAGAATTTGATTAGAGCGAGACTCGAGTAGAAACCGTATGGGTCTGACAGCACCATGCCCGATATACAGTCTTTAGGATATTAGATGGATGAGGGACTATAGGTACATAGTAACTGAGGACAGACAGGTCCAATGGATTGGATTCCCTTGTATCGTCTAGGGACTGCGGCGTAATGGCCTATTACGTCCACAGTCGATGAGTCGAGTGAATTATTATAGAGATAATAATTCACTAAGCCAAAAGGAGTTCTGACATGTATGACTTATGACTAGCTCGATATTGGGCCTAGAGGGTCACACACATATGGTAGGCATTGTGATGAGAAGAGGTTCAGATATAAGATATCCGTCGGAGCCCCTATCTTATTAGGTATCCAATAAGCCCATGAATTATTGGATCCCATGGATGAGATCCAATAAAAGCCCATGAGATATTATTAGATAGAGATCCACTAATCTAAGAGGCTTGGATAATTGGATGCATATCCAATACCCAATAGGGGAGGATCGATTAGGGTTTGATGGTGGACCTCTATAAATATGAGGGATTCAGTAGTTCATAGGCTAGAGCCTTTGCTTGCCTCTCCTATTCTCCTCCCCCTCTCCATCTCAAAGTAGGTCTGGAGTTTTGAGGATCGTCGTCGTAGCCCTACTGTGTAGCTCACCACTAGAGAGGAGGACGCTTGACCTCTTTCACCCTCTCCTAGAGATCTACAAGGATTCAGGGATATATGATCTCCCTAAGTAACATAATATACTCTATACGCAGTTTCAAGTTTCATGGATTTTTGTGCATCAATCTTCGCACGACGACGAACATCTCTTTGGGAATAGGGGATTTTGTTTTCTTGTTCTTCCATTGTATATGTGATGTCGCCCCAAGATTTTTCAACAATTGTTTGGGCCTTCCACTTGGCCCAACACAACCCAAACTTGGACCCAATTGACCCCTAACTATGTTAGCCCAATTCCAACCCAATTATGTGCTAACTATGAATTTTAAGGCATACACTAAGCTAAATAAGTCCGATAAGTCTAAGTTTCTTCCAGTGATCTTCCAGCGAACTTTTGATAATCTCTTGGCAATGTTCCAACGAACTCCCGGTAAGCTCCTGAACTTCACGACGATCTTCTTGGTAAGTTCCGACAAGCTTCTTTGGCAAGCTCTTGGACTTCTCGGTCAATTTCGACAGAACTTCCGATGAACTCTCGAACTCCCAACGAAATCTCATTCTTGATTCTGGGACTTCATTTTGCTTTATGCCTTTATCACTATCATAGTTAATCTTACACACTTAAAACTTACTTTAATCTAGATAATTATTACAAAGCTTAAATCAAATATTGTCCAACATTTCATTGGTTCATCGACGCTTCATCCGATTCTTCAGCGCATCGTCCTCTCTTGTGGCCTATTACCCAATCGACTAGTTGACCTCCACAACTCCAATTTCCTTGGTACAATTTTCGCTCTTCTTGGCCCGATGCCTGAACTCATGGCCCGAAGCCTTTTGTCGATACATCGACGGATCCTCTAGCTGACGTCCAATCTTCTAACATGTTTCATTCTGGCCCAACATGATTCTTCCTGCCTTAGTTGTCTCTCCATGATCAAAGCTTCCCGCATCACTCAAAACACAAATCAAATAAGCACTATCAATTGGTTTCGTCATCAAATTTCGAGATTCAATAGTCTCCCCCTTTTTGATTGTGACAACTAATTGATAACGAAGTTTAAACAAATTCCCCCTATCAATATGCCATATTGATAGAATTTTGAATTCAAGTCGAAGTAATATTTTATCATGAATATGTGCAACATAAAATTATGCATAATCAAATTTTCAATACATTATTCAATGCATGATTATCATTATGACTTCCCCCCCTTTTTCATCAACAAAAAGAAGAAGTGCAACTATACAATTGTTTATATAAAATTTCAAATCATTACATAATTTCAAGTTTTATCATTGTTAGTTTGGCAAGTCCCATAGTCCCACATCAGGAAAATCAAGTTTGGTATCTCCTGTTTAAACTATAAATAAGGGCTTAGGCTTTGATATCAGATGCACCACAAGTGGCACCACAAGAAAAACCTAAGTGTTTGCTTTGGGTTTAAGTCCATACTCAGTTAAATAGTTTGGGCTTATAGTTGAGGTTTTTCTTGTTTAGTATTTTTGGGTGTTTTATGGCCTAGGAACATCTTCCTAAGGCATTTGTAATAGTCTCTTTTATAGTAGTGATTTGCTCCTCTTTCGTCCGTGGATGTAGGTCAAGGTTAATTGACCGAACCACGTAAATCTGGTGTTCTTGTCGCTTTTATTCTTTCCGCTTTATTGTCTTTGTCGGGTTGCTAAAATTACCCTTTGTTAAATTTCCTGGGGCTAGCTCTAACAAACTGGTATCAGAGCTTGGTTTCGGGATCTTTTGGCAACAATGACAATAAGAAAGATTGTTGTCGAGAAATTCGACAGAAATGTCAACTTCGGCATGTGGCAACTTAAGATGGAGGCCATTCTGGTTCAAGACGGAGTTGATTTGGCATTACAGGGAGCTGAGAACATTCTAGATGGTATGTCAAAGGAAGATCTTGCGGGTATGGATAAGAAGGTCCGATCCAACATCATTCTAAATCTCTCTGATGAGGTTTTACGGGAGGTAGCTATGGAGACTACGGCTAAGAGTATGTGGGACAAGCTTAAAGCCTTGTATATGAAGAGGATAGTAGAGAATCGTCTCTACTTAAAGCTGAGTTTGTATATGCTTCGGATGACTGAAGGTACATCTATACTCTCACATCTTAATAAGTTTGATTCTTTAGTTATGGATTTGGAGAATATAGATGCAAAAATTGATGATGAGGATAAGGCCCTGTTACTTTTGTGTTCTCTTCCCCAATCTTTTAAGCATTTCCGTGATACTATAATTTATGGAAAAGAAACAATTTCGTATCAGGAAATTAAATCTGCACTAAAATCTAAGGAGCAGATAGATACAGATATCATTGGGGAAAGTAGAGAGAATCAGGCTGAAGGTCTGGTTGTTAGGGGGAGAACAGATAAAAGAGAATTTGACAATAGTAGATCTAAATCTAGATCTAAATCCAGACATAGAAATATAGAGTGCAGATATTATCATAAAATAGGGCACATTAAATCTGATTGCTTTAAATTGAAAAATAAATTAAAGCAAAAGGAAAAATTTGTTAAGAAAACTATTGAATCCGCTGAAGCTAGTGTAGCAGCTGATGAGAATGTTGGAAATATTTTATCTGCTATTGATGACAAGACGAGGTCTAAAAATGAATGGATTTATCACATGTGTCCTAATAGAGATTTGTTTTCCACATATGAATCTTGTAATGGTGGAATTGTTTTGATGGACAATAATGCAGCATGTGATGTTGTTGGTAGAGGAACAATTCGAATTAAAATGCATGATGGTATTGTGAGGACGCTCACTAATGTTAGACATGTTCCTAATTTAAAAAAGAATCTCATCTCTTTAGGCATCCTAGAGGCCCTTGGGTGTAAATACACAGCTGAAGGTGGAGTTATGAAAGTTTCTAGAAATGCCCTTGTTGTTATGAAAGCTTGTAGGTCTAGTAACTTATATATTATGCAGGGAACTCCTGTCACAGGATCAGTTGCAGTCTCATCATCATCATTGTCTAATTCTGACATCACCAAATTATGGCATATGCGTTTGGGTCATATGAGCGAAAAAGGTTTAAGCATATTTAGCAAAAGGGGTCTACTTTGCAGACAAAGTACTGGGCTATTGGATTTTTGTGAACACTGCATTTTTGGAAAGCAGAAAAGAGTCAGCTTCAATTCTCCGGTAGTTCATAAAACAAAAGGTACTCTTGATTATATTCATTCAGACCTTTGGGGTCTAGCTCATGTTCAGTCTAAGGGTGGTGCCAGGTATATGTTGACTTTCATTGATGATTATTCCAGGAAAGTTTGGGTTTATTTTTTGAAGCATAAAAATGATATTTTTTTAACCTTTAAACAATGGAAGGCTTTGATTGAGAAGCAAACAAGTAAACAGATTAAGCAGCTTCGAACAGATAATGGCATGAAATTTTGTGAAGGTGACTTTAATGAATTTTACAAAAATGAAGGAATCGTTTGGCATCATACTGTTAGGATGATGCCTCAGCAAAATGGTGTGGCCGAACGTATGAACAGAACACTTTTGGAGAGAGCAATGTATATGATCTCAAATACAAGGTTGACAAAGGACTTTTGGGTAGAAGCAATTAATATGGCCTGTTACGTTGTCAACCGCGCTCCATCTGCAACACTGAACTTTAAAACTCCGAAGGAAGTTTGGTCAGGTACTCCTGCTAATTACTCTGATTTATAAATTTTTGGGTGTCCAGCATACATGCATATAAATAAAAGAAAATTAGAGCCTCGAGCTAAAAAATATATTTTCCTTAGATATGCTTCTGGGGTGAAAGGATACAGATTATGGTGTTTTAATCCCAAATCCCCAAAATTTATAATCAGTAGAGATGTTACTTTTGATGAATTATCTATGTTATCTTCTAAAGAGGAATCTACTAGTTGTACAAATGATAGTGCGCAGAAGTAGGTGGAGCTTGAGATTGGTAGTTTTGATTCTTTTTAGTCGAACTCTTCTACTCAAAGAATGTTAGTAGATAGTCCCGAGTCTACTAACGCAGATGATCCAGAGGAAGAGCAATATTCCATAGCCAAGGATAGACCACGGAGAGATATTCGACCACCACAAAGATATGCAAATTTGGTTGCATATGCTTTGTCTGTTGCAAAAGAAACAAGTGAAGTTGGTGAGCCTACTTCCTACTCAGATGTAATTTCTTGTGATAATTCCGCTAAGTGGTTGATCGCGATGAATGAAGAAATTGAATCTCTCAATCAGAATAGAACTTGGGATCTTGTGGAGTCGCCTTCGGGTAAGAAAATTGTTGGATGCAAATGGGGTACCATTGCTGAGGGGAAAGTCCTTGTTCAGGAAATTCATACGAAGGACAATCCAAATGATATACTTATGAAGCCTCTTCCGGTTTCAAAGTTCAAGCAGTGCTTGGACTTGGTTGGTGTTCATTGTTGGTGATTGCCTATTGGGGCTTTTATGAAGAAGGTGGAGCAAGTTATGTTGGGACATGCCAAGGTAGAGATTTGTTAGTTTGGCAAGTCCCATAGTCCCACATCAGGAAAATCAAGTTTGGTATCTCCTGTTTAAACTATAAATAAGGGCTTAGGCTTTGAAGTCAGATGCACCACAAGTGGCACCACAAGTGGCACCACAAGAAAAACTTAAGTGTTTGCTTTGGGTTTAAGTCCATACTCAGTTAAATAGTTTGGGCTTATAGTTGAGGTTTTTCTTATTTAGTATTTTCGGGTGTTTTATTACCTAGGAACATCTTCCTAAGACATTTGTAATAATCTCTTTTATAGTAGTGATTTGCTCCTCTTTCGTCCGTAGATGTAGGTCAAGGTTAATTGACCGAACCACGTAAATCTGGTGTTTTTGTCGCTTTTATTCTTTTCGCTTTATTATCTTTGTCGGGTTGCTAAAATTACCCTTTGGTAAATTTCCTAAGGCTAGCTCTAACAATCATCATACAAGCTAGCAAGTTTTTTGTAAAATTTTTACACCTTTTGATATATGCAAGATAGCAAGTTTTTGCATCTCCTGAAAATGTGCAAGCTAGCATTTTTGTGTTTTTAGCAATTCTTTCTCCATGCAATTTGCAAGCTAGCAAATTTAGCAAATGTTATATATTAGAACGTGCAAGCTAGCAATTTGGCAAGTGTTACTTCTCTTTGAAGTATGAAAGCTAGCAAGTTTTTTAAAAAGAATGCGAGATAGTAAATAGCAAGTTTAGAACATGTAAGCTAGCAAGTTTTTCATATATGAAGGTTGACAAAATTTTTGCATCTTTTGAGATGAGGAAGCTTTTTGTTTCTCTTTATGATGTGCAAACTAGCAACTTTTTCCTTCTTCTTGAAGTATGTAAGCTAGCTAGCAACCTAGCAAACTCCCATTAAATGTGCAAGATAACATGTTTTTCTCTTTGGAGAGGTGCAATTTTTTGCTTCCTTTGCAAAGCGCAATCTAGCAAAATTTTATATTATTGTACAACATGCAAGTTCTACTTCATTATAAAACATATAGGCTTAGCAAGTTTTAGAGAAAGAATACAGGATAGCAAGCTAGCAAGATTTGCTCCCCCTATGTCATTGTTTAATAGAATGGAAGAATACAATGTTGTAATTCTTTTCTCTTTTACAATAATTTTCAAATTTAACAAAGGTAAAGTATCAATCTTATTTCAATATGTTTGTGCATCATTATAGTTTCAAATTATAACATGCATAATTTCAAAACCTTACATATCATCCTTACTTTATGCATGATACTAAAAATAAATCAATCATCACTATGGGTATATCATACATGATACTTAAGCATTTATGATATATCATTTTAGTAACAAATCTTAGTATTACATACATCATTTCAAAGCATAAATATTTCAAATCATGATGATATCAAAATGCCAAATTACATTACATCCTATTATGCATTATCATAACTTCTCATGAGTATACATAATTTCATTTCATCACATTCATTTCATCATATGAAGAATAATAAGAAAAATTAATTGGGTGATGAGATATACACTAAATGAATACGAGTATCATAAATAAATCATGGCATGAAAGATATGATTATGTGAATACCAAAAGATATGATTCATATAGTAAATCTCCTAGAAATATTAGGAGATCAAATAAAAAAGATATTCAAAAGGGATTTTTAAGTCATGAATTCCGAAAAAGATATTCTCTTTAGTAAACAACAAAAGAATTGTAGGAGAACAAATAATAAATGATCTCGATTCATGCATAAGAATTCTCAAGATTCATATAGAAAATCTCCTCTTAAGAAAATACCAAGAGTAATTGTAAGAGGATAATTAATGAAAAATCTTGATTCATAATAAATCTCAATTAAGTGAAAGAATCAAGATTCGTTTGAATGAATCTCTTCTTTAGCAAAAGAAAAAATATCTTGATTCATAGAAAACTTTTAAGTTATAATCAAAAGAAAAATTTAGATAAATTTTCTCTTTAGCAAATGGCAAAAAGAGACATAAGAGATCAAATAAGAGATCTTGATTCATATAAGGAAAATCTCAAGTTTTAATTTCGAGAAATCAAGATCATGATATAGACAAAATTCATTCAAATTCATAATCATCAAAATCACTTTCATAACCCAATATATTCATAAAAATGATACAAATAGATTGATCAATATCCCTTTTTGAAAACTCGATAAGGTAGAAATTGAGAAATTTTAAAGAAAAATGCTTTCCTCCTTTTTTGTTTTAAACTTATGTGATTGATGTCGTTTTTTTTATGCCAAGTCAAAGCATGCATCATCATTTAAGACCCAAAAATAAATTTCATCACCATGACAAAAAATATAACACATTAAACATACAACTTCTTCAAACAAGAGATTTGATTCATCATTTTAATTTTAATGATAATATATTTTTCTTTTTATATGTTTCATTTTGTGTAATTAATTTCATATAAGTGTGCTTAAGTTTTTTTTTTTTGTATGAAAACAATTCATTATGTTTAAAACTGAAAAAGTAACTTTCATTGCGACAAAGATCAATAAGCCATAAATCACAAAAAAATCATCATGTATAACTTCAAAATCTCATGTATAGTATAAAATCATCAAGCATGGTACCAAAACTTTTAATATTTTTATTATGCATCATTAAGTCATTAAAATTGATTTCATCAAGCATAAAATATTTTCAATCAAAATCATTTTGTTTGTTGTAGTTATGTATTTTTCTTTTTATGTGAATCTAACTTTTCATGCTTAGTCTTCCATACAAAAGCCATGCATCATCATTTATAATTGGAAGGCAATATGGAAATCAACATGATACATGCTATTACTTCTTAAAAACACATATAAGAATAATTTTATTAGATATACAAGCATTAGATCTATCATTTTATTTTATTTTCATAAAACATGCAATTGTCATTATCATTTTCAAAATTAGCTAGAAAAAGAAAAGCATGATCCCCCCACCCCCCCCTTTTTTTACTAACTAATTTAAAAATAACATATGAAATGCATCAAGAACATGATTTCATGTGCAGGATTAACTATGATAGCAAGGCATAAAGCAAAATGAAGTCCCGGAGTCAAGAACGTGATTTCGTTGGGAGTTCGAGAGTTTGTCGGAAGTTCTACCGGAGCCAACCGAGAAGTCCATGAGCTTGCCAAAGAAGCTCATCGGAACTCACCAAGAAGATCATCGTGAAATCCAGGTGCTTGCCGGGAGTCCGTTGGAACACTACCGAGAGGTCATCGGAAATTCGCCGAAAGCTTACCGGAAGAAACTAGACTTACGGACTTGTTTAAGCTTAGTAAATATCTTAAATTTCATAGTTAGTATATAATTGGGATTGAAATTAGGCCAACCCAATTATGGGCCAGTTAGGCCCATATAAGGACTGTGTTGGCTCCAATAAAAGGCCTAAACAATGACCCAAGAGGTGGCACAATCTCCGAAACTATATCAGGCAATGGTATTGCCCAGACGCAACCTCCGAGAGATTGCAGGCAATGGTACCGCCAGACCGGATAGTGGTACCGCCCAGTACAGTGTTAGTGTCAGACTGACACTGGTGGTGGTACCGCCCGTACCTGGGAGATCCAGGATGAGATGTTTTTAGACTCCAAGTTTGAATCAACTTGAGACCTATAAATACTCCCCTCATCCCTGGTTAATAGACACACAACTGAGAGCAAAAAAGAAAGAAAACTCCATTGCAATTGTGTGTGAAACTCCTCTCAAAGTTCTAAGTGTTAGAATAGTTTGAGAGAGGAGTAAGTGGGGGTGTAAGGGTTATCTCCTAAACCCGGTGAAAGGAGAATCGAGTTTTAAAAGGTGGTTGGTCTTCGCCTATTGAAGGAAGACCGATAGTCGATGCTAGTGGCCTCGACGGAAGAGGAATCGGTGGAGTGTATATAGGTCACGACGACCGAACCACTATAAAAATCTGGTTTGCGTTTTTTCTTGAGCAATTTACTTTAACTACAAACCACTTTACTTGCTTACTACTTTCAATACATTTACGAATGTGTTTTAAAATTATTACCTTTATGAAATGATTTTTCATCGAAAATGGATTTAATTGTAATGAAGTTTTGAACCGAGGTAATTTTTATCACTGCACTAATTCACCCCCCCCCTCTTAGTGCCGACTCTTTTCCTAACAGTTGGTATCAGAGCATCGTATTTCTTATTTAGTTTAACACCCAAGCGAAATGGCTCATTTCAGCTTTCAAGAGGGTCACTCTTTCATTTGTCCTCCCTTATTCAATAGGACGGACTATACATATTGAAAAACTCAAATGAGATTTTTCTTGCTTTTATTATATTTTAATTTATGGAATATTGTCAAAAGTAATTTTCGAAGGTCTTCCCTTCCAATGAACCATTGGAATGATTTAGAAAAAAAAAACTTTTTCTTTAAATGCTAGAGCTATAAATGCTCTATTTTGCGCCTTACGAGTTTAATCGAGTTTCTACTTGTGAAATAGCTTTTGACATTTGACACATTCTTGAAACCACTCACGAAGGCATAAGTAGATTAAAAGTTTCAAAGGTCAATCTTTTAATGTACGATTTTGAACTATTTCGAATGAAGCCGAGTGAAACCGTTGTTGACATGTACACCCGTTTTACGGATGTCATCAATGGTTTAAAAGCTCTTGGCAAATGTTTTTCAAATCTTGAACTTATGAATAAAATTTTACGATTGCTTTCTAAAATTTGGGATTCGAAAATGATCGCTATTTAAGAATCAAAAAATTTGAATACTATTTTGATCGAAGAACTTATCGGATCTCTAATGACATATGAAATGACGTGCAATGCATGTGAAGAACTTGAGAACCACCTTCTAAAGAACAAGAAGGATTTCGAACTAAGAACAATTAAAAACCACTCGAGCATAAGCTCAAGTGATAGTGAACTTGAACTCCCCACTATGAAATTTAAAAAGTTTATGAAATAAAAATTAAAGAATAAAAAGAACATAACTATTTGTAAGAAGAATGAAGCACTTTGGGATGAATTAAGCTCCTCCGAAGATGAGGAGAAAATCAACAAAGGCAAGGTGGCAAACTATGTCTTAATGGATTTCGACGATGTGGAAATCAAAATACCCTTAGTGTACCTTGAAATTACATAATATTTATTATGAGTTATTTTTAATTTAGATTAGAATAATTATTTTTCTTGAAAATTACATGTTTAATAAATAAAAATACAAAAAATTAGGAATCATGCTTATTTAGTAATTTTAAAAATAATCATAAAAATTACATATGTTACGATAAAGGAACAAAATGTTAGACTTAAATCATGCTAGATGTTTTAATGATAATGTGTATATTAATGATTTTCGTATTACTTTTGATTAAAAACACTTTATGAAATCATGCTTGATGAAATAATGTAATAATGCATAATGATCATGCTTAATGAATTTATCTTTCAAAAGTATATATGATGATTCTTAAGATTTATGGATTATCGATTTTTACCATAATGAAAGTGGCTTTCTCGGTTTTAAAAATGATACATATCTTGATTTGGCATAACTGATAAAGGCATACTTATATGAAATAATATAAGTATCATGCTTGATGATTTTATATTTAATTAAGCATGATGATTTGAAGAAATGATGATTTTATATTTCGAACTTATGCATGATAGTTTTTATGATCTTTTGAAAGTTCTTTTTTGGTGTTAATGAATGATTCATGGATTTGACATAAAAGAAAATAATATACATGTATGAAATCAATCAATAAGTTGAAACAAAAAGAGGAAACACTTTTCTTGAAAACTTCTCAATCCCTACCTTATCGATTTTTCACTAAGAGATCAATAAAATTATTTATGCCATTTTGAATATCTTGAAAGAAATGTTGAGATTTTGATGATCTAAATTTGAATAAGTTTTATTAAAATCATGATCTTGGTTTATTGGAATCACTTGAGATATTTTTTTTTAATCAAGATCTCTTCTTTGTACTCTTATGATTTTTCTTGGTATTTTACTAAAGACGAGATTTTCTATATGAATCATAAGATTTTATATGCATGAATTGAGGTCTTATTCTCCTACAAGATTAAATGAATTTTATCTATATCATGATCTCCTAAAAATTCTTTTCATTAATTATTTAAGAAGAGATTTGTTAAATGGATCATGGTTTCTCTTGATTTCTCGAATTTTAGACTTGATCTTTCATTTTTGATGATTGAAATAATGATTGAAACATTGATATAATTATGAATGATGATTTGGTATTATGCATGCACTACTTCAACTTATGATAATGATACATGCAATGATAAAATATTCATGATGAAAAATTATTTTGACATTCATAACTTGATTTTTCATCTTTGTTATTCATCCTTTGTCATGATT
This sequence comes from Musa schizocarpa, assembly GCA_900464855.2. NCBI lineage: Eukaryota > Viridiplantae > Streptophyta > Magnoliopsida > Zingiberales > Musaceae > Musa > Musa schizocarpa. The sequence goes on from LS990916.1 coordinate 1,257,173, forward strand.
TGAAAATTATTGTAAAGGAAAAAAGAGATACAAATTTTGTATTCTTCCCTTCTTTTTGACAATGACAAAGGAGGAGATAGCTTGCTTGCTAGCTAGCTTGCATAAGTCAAGAAGATGCAAAAACTTGTTTGCTTGCTTGCATATCTAAAGAGAAGATGCAAACGTACTTCATATAGCTTGTTTCATGTAAAACATTGTATCTTGCTAGCTTGTTATCTTGCATTATTTTTTAAAAATTTGCTAGCCTTCATACTTCAAAGAGAAGTATATCTTGTCAAATTGCTAGCTTGTATAAAGAAATGTAAATTTTTGCTAGCACGCACCTTGCAAAGGAAGCAAAAATGACACTTCTCAAAAGAGAAGAAAGAGCTTGCTATCTTGATGATCACCAAAAAATTGATAGATTGTCTATCTTAAGAAATAAAAATGCAAACTTGCATAATTTGTAATCTTGCACATCTTTAAAATTAATGATGGTTTGGTGATTATGCATATTATAAAGTGATGAAAAATTTACTAGCTTGCATGATATAAAACTTGCTATATTTTCTAGCTTACAAATTGCATGATGATAAAACTTAATGTTATGTTTATCATGTAATGATTTGAACTTATATTTCCAAACACTTGAAAGTTACACTTCTCCTTTTTGTTGATGACAAAGGAGGAGAAATATGATCATGTTATATATATGATGATGTGTTACAAATATTCATGATGAAATTTGCAATGACTTTAATTTAGCTTGAATTCAAGGTTCTATCAATATGGCATATTGACAGGGGAGTTAAGGTTAACTCCGTCATCAATTAGTTATCATAATAAAAAAGGGGGAGATTATTGAATCTCATATTTTGATGATGAAATCAATTGATAAATGTTTATAATTTGATATACATTTTGAGTGATGCAGGATACTTCGATTAGGGAGAAACAATTAAAGAAGGAAGAATCATGTTGGGCCAGAGGAAAACATGTCAGAAGATTGGACGTCGGGCTGGAGGATCAGTCGACGTATCGACAAAAGGCTTCGGGCCATGGATCGAGCATCGGGCCAAGAAGAATGGATATTGTGCCGAGGATATTAAAATTGCAGAGGTCAACTAGTCAATTAGGCAATAGGCTGCAAGAGAGGATGATGCGCCGAAGAATCGGACAAAGTGTCGATAAACCAATGACATGCCAAACAACATGATTCATGCTTAGTAATAATTGTCTAGATCGAAGTGTATTTTTATGTGTTCAGGATTAACTATGATAGCAAGGCATAAAGCAAATTGAAGTCCCGGAGTCAAGAACGCGATTTCGTTGGGAGTTCGAGAGTTTGTCGAAAGTCCGGACGTTCATAAGAAGTTCTGTCGGAACCAACCGAGAACTCCAACAGCTTGTCAAAAAAGCTCATCAGAACTCACCAAGAAGATCATCGTGAAGTCTAGGAGCTTTTCGAGAGTCCGCTGGAATATTACCGGGAGGTCGTCGGAAGTTCATCGGAAGCTCGTCGGAAGAAACTAGACTTACGGACTTGTTTAAGCTTAGTAAATGTCTTAAATTTCATAGTTAGCATATAATTGGGATTGGAATTGGGCCAACCTAATTATGCGCCAGTTGGGCCCATGTAAAGACTATATTGGGCCTAATAAAAGGCCCAAACAATGACCCAAGAGGTAGCACCATCGTGGCACAGTCTCTGAGATTGTGTCAAGCGATGGTACTATCGATCTGGACGGTGGTACCACCCAAACACAACCTCCGAGAGGCCATAGGCAATGGTACCGCTAGTTTGGGTGGTGGTACCGCCCAGTGTCAGGCGGTGGTACCGCCCAGTGTCAGGCGGTGGTACCGCCCAGTGTAGTGTTAGTGTTAGATTAATACTGGCGATGGTACTGCCCAGCACAGGTAGTGGTATTGCCCATACTAGGGAGACCCAAGATGAGATGTTTTTAGGCTCCAAGGTTAATAGACACACAACTGAGAGTAAAAAAGAAAGAAAACTTTATTGCAATTGTGTGTGAAACTCCTCTCAAAGTTCTAAGTATTAGAATAGTTTGAGAGAGGAGCAAGTGAGGGTGTAAGGGTTATCTCCTAAACCTGGTAAAAGGAGAATCGAGTTGTAAAAGGTGGTTGGTCTTCGCCTATTGAAGAAAGACCGATAGTGGATGCCGGTGGCCTCGACAGAAAAGGAATCGGTGGAGTGGATGTAGGTCACGATGATCGAACCACTATAAAAATCTGTTTGCATTTTGTTTTGAGCAATTTACTTTAACTGTAAACCATTTTACTTGCTTACTGCTTTCAATACATTTACGAACGTGTTTCAAAGTTATTACCTTTATGAAATAGTTTTTCATCGGAAATAGATTTAATGGCAACGAAGTTTTGAACCGACATAATTTTTACCGCTACACTAATTCACGCCCCCCTCTTAGTGCCGACTCTTTTCCTAATAGGTACCTTAATAGACTTAGGTTGTAGAATGGTGCTTAAGATAGGTTCTCTAACTTTACTCAACTCTATTATACTCTCATTATCTCCACCAAGAATATGTTCATTCTCGAGGAACACTGTCCTCTTGGCTACAAAGACCTTTTAGTCCTTGGGGTAATATAAATAATACCCATAAGTTTCCTTGGGGTATCCCACAAACTTGCATCATTTCATTATAGATTCCAACTTATTAGGGTTGTGTCTCTTAATGTGGGCAGGGTAGCCCCAAATCTTAATAACCTTAAGATCGGGCTACTTCCCTTTCATATCTTATATGGTGTAGACACTACCGATTTGGATGAAACTCTATTCAGAAGATAAGCTGCAGTCTCCAAGGCATATCCCTAAAATGAGATGGGTAGGTCGGTAAAACTTATCATGGACCGCACCATATTTAATAACATATGATTCCTCCTTTATGATATACTATTGAGATGTAGTGTATAAGAAGGTATCTATTAAGACAAAATCCTATGGTCCTTGAGGAATTGGGTGAACTTCATACTCAAGTGCTCACCTCGTCGATCTAATAAAGATTCTTAATACTCTTTTTAGTTTGGTTTTCTACTCCATTCTTATATTTCTTGAATCTCTTGAAGGAATCGGACTTATAATTCATCAAGTACACATGTCCATACCTAAAGAAATCGTTAGTGAAAGTAATAAAGTAGGAGTAACCACCTATTGCCTGAGTTGATATAAGACCACATACATTACTATGTATAAGTTTTAGTAACTCAATGGCTCTCTCTCCAATTTCACTAAATGGAAAGTTGATTAGTTTTCCACGAAAGATAGGTTTATAAGTTTCATATGACTCATAGTCGAATGGATCTAAGTATATATCCTTCAACGACTTTCAAATCCTTCTCTCATGGATATGCAAGTTCCACCTATTGCTTGTTTCTTAATCCACTCTATCATTTTTAGAATATGGTTTTGAACCAACGCCCCCTCAATCATCTTGACACGAAAGAGGCTCTTAGATATCTCATATCGCTATGTTCTTCCCTATTCCTTAAATAGTTTACGGAAATGCAGGAGTATGGATCTGGTATCCATGTTTTCATGTTGTCTTTGTAATTCAAGAGTCATATAAGTCAACATGTAATATTGAGCAAGAGTGGAATCATCTATATACTTTTCATATCGGGCAAACTCTTCTTGAGGTGCTCCTGGCTCAAGCTCTAGTATGACCATATCTAGGACATATACAATTTTTTTTGCTATAAGAACTATTCTCAGGTTACAGAGCCAATCTGCATAGTTTGGACCAGTGAGGCAGTTGGCATCAAGTATGCCACTGAAAGGGTCTAATAGTGACATGTTTCTAACAAATAGGAGATGTAGCATAAATAAATAATATGCAGATTTTATAGAAAAATAAACAATCAAGATATGGACTTTTATCTTATCGTGGTCCCACTATTTTTCTAACGAGTCATGTGACACCCTCAGCACATGAAACGAAAGTCTCCAATAGACTTCTAGTGGGGATCGGGATCTAATCAGTGCCTAGTGTAACTTCGAGCGACTCGACCAATCACACTAAGCCCAAAAAGATAAGCAACGCTTGTCAATCACAACTCCTTGTAATTCTTGTCTTGTTTGACCTCCGAACCATCATGGTCTTGAGAGACTTGACCAATAATGATGTCTAGTTAAGTCATCACCATCATTACAAGAAGAGTATAATTCGATGATATGCCCTTAAGGGACTCGACCAAGCATACAATATCCTTAGGTCACCGGTGACATCTCTATATCATAGGCAAGATCTCAAATCGTAATATAGGTGAGCCTCGAGAGACTCAACCAACTTAACCTATATCGGGATTTGATTTCTTCCTATAATGATGGAAGGCCACGTGGATCAATCTAATTGCCTCACATTTACCGACTTAATATTATCGAGAGAGGAGATTTTGATTTAGTCTCCTAATATGACGTGTCACATACATACATATTAGACGCATCTTCATGCCCTATGATCGTCAATTTCATCCTCATCGATTTCGTCAGCATCTCGGCATATCTCCATACGCCGTGATCATTTGTCTCGACCTCGTGTGTCACATTATCACCTCTACGCTCTCGTTGTACCTCCTCGTGTAATTACAATATAATCATAGGCACGCAAGCTCGACAATAAATGAGAAAAAATAAAGACTCGTAGGCCTCAATAATAATAATAATAATAATAATCACATCACACACATACATCACATAACATGGTCCATTATCATCCATTCACATCATACATCACATCACATGGTCTATGATCATCTATCTACATCATACATCACATGTACATGTCATTTAATTAACTAATATTTTTCTAAAATTCAGGACATATAGAAAATTTTTAGAATTATGAATGGTATTTAGGTATTTAAGTAATTTTTTGAATTCTAAAACTTTTTGAATTCTGAAATTCCAAGGGGTAAAATAATCTTTTGCATAGAAAAACCCTAATTCCTTCCCAACACTCGTTGCGTTGAGCAGCTCGCCCACGAGCGATGTGTTTGTAGGCGACATCGCTGTAGTGGGCTATCGCCCCCTTTGCCTAGTGGGCAAGGGCTACTACGGGCTAGCGCCACTAGTTGGGGCTCGCCCACAGGCCCAACGTCCATAATAGCACATGACTGTCGCTGAAGGCGGCCTTGCCTATAACTGCTGCCATTGTGGTCGCCACTACATGTGGCCTTGCCTATGGGCACCCAACCCGTAGTTGGCGCCTACTACAGGCAGGCCGTCGGTAGTAGCCCACTAGCCGCCAAACCCTTGCATGTAGATGGCAGCCAAGGCTGCCATCAACGAGGGTAGTAAGGACAGCAACAATTGCTACTCTTTCTCATTGTTGTGTCTAAAATTTTGACGTCAAAAGACTTTCTAAAATGCAACACACGTAGTTCAAAACTAATATTCGCATAAATAATCTAGCTCTATACTACTATAGAAAAATCTAAGAGTGACATCACATGCATAGTGGAAGAATAAAAAATAAAAAATTTAAATTTTTTAAAAAGATATTCGTCATCGTACAAAGATTAGGGCGCAAAAACTAGCGAAACTGAAAACCACATATGAGATAGTTGCATTACTTAAGGAGATCATATATCCCTAAAATCCTGTAGATCTGTAGGAGAGGATAAATGAGGTCAAGTGTCCTCCTCTCTAGTGGTGATCCACACGATAAGGGTTGTGAAGATGCTCCTCGAATCACTGCCCAAATCTCCATACGTGCTAGCTAAGGAGGAGAAGGGGAGAGGAGAATAGGAGGTGATAGCCTAAAAGGCCCAACCTATGGCCCTTTGGTTCTCTTCTATTTATATAGACCCCCTATCAACTTAACCATAATAGATCTTGTTCTATTAGATACTAGATCTCCATCCAACTAATCAAGTCTTTTAGATTAATGGATCTCTATCTAATAATCTCTCATTGGCTCTTATTGGATCTTTTCCATAGGATCCAATAATTTAGGGGCTTATTGGATATCCAATAAGATATGGGCTCTAGCGGATATCTCATATATGAACCTCTACTCGTCGCATTACCTACCATATATATATGACCCTCTAGGCCCAATATCGAGCTGCCATGAGTTATACCTATCAGAACTCTTTCTGGCTTAGTGAATTATTATCTCCATAATAATTCACTCGAGTCATTGACTATGGACATACTATGCCACTATGCCATAGTCCATAAACGATATCGGGTATGATGTTGTTAGGCCCATATAGTTTCTACTCGAGTCTCACTCTAATCGGATTCTCCGAAAAAACTTTTTCTTTCTCAATCTAAATGACCCTAACGAAGGATTTGCCTAAGTAAGAACATATGGGATATTCCTCTCATGACACATAGAGTGAATGATCCTTTATTGATACTAAATAGCCCTCATAAGGTTGGCTACCACTCTTGATAATTGGTTGTACTAGATCTGGAACTTCTAAACTTACAAATCTAGTATCAAAGAATGAAGTACTCATATAAGATATCTTTGGTATCTTAAGTCTAAGGATTAAATACACTACTGGGACAACAAAATCACTATATGAGGTATCATTAAACATCTAGTATTTCATAGGCGGATCAATAAGTGAACTCATTCTCTAATGAGCACCTACATTGTATCCCTAATGTCCCCACATGAGTAGCTATGAGGCTAATTACCTCCATCATATGGATGGGTATATAGTACATAAATCTATCTAGTTATCTTGATGTCCCTCTCGAATAACCTATGATCAGGATTATTTAGGGTATGTGTTTAAAGGTGAATCAGTCTCATTATCATAATCTCATCATGATACGATTCTCATTGCATAGATCCACTACGGCGTAGTGGCCTAGTATGTCTGCATTCGATGAGTCGAGTGAATTATTATGGAGATAATAATTCACTAAGAAATAAAGGAATTTTGATAGGTATGACTCACGACCAGCTCGATATTGGGCCTAGAGGGTCACACACATATAGTAGGTGTTGCAATGAGTAGAGGTTCGAATATGAGATATCCGTCGGAGCTCCTATCTTATTGGATATCCAATAAGCCCCTGAATTATTGGATCTCATGGACGAGATCAATAAAAGCTCATGAGAAATTATCGGATAGAGATTCACTAATTTAATAGGCTTGGGTAGTTGGATGAAGATCTAATACCCAATAGGGGAGGATCCATTAAGGTTAAGTTGATAAGGGACCTCTATAAATATGAGTAATTCAGTGGTTCATAGGCTAGAGTCTTTGCTTACCTCTCTTATTCTCCTCCCCCTCTCTACCTAAGAGCAGGCCTGGAGTTTTGAGGAGCATCATCGTAACCATGCTGTGTGGATCACCGCTAGAGAGGAGGGTGCTTGACCTCCTCCACCCTCTCCTAGAAATCTGTAGGGAAATAGGGATATATGATCTCCCTAGGTAATACAATTTTTACTATACGTAATTTTTTATTTTTATAGATTTTTATGCATCAATCTTCATACGACGACGAATACAACTTTAGGAGTTTGGAGATTTTATTCTTCTGTTCTACGCATATAATTTCACCTCAAAGATTCCTTAACAATATTTAAAATATTTAAAATACGGTATCGATTAAATCAGATGATAACAGCCAAGACCGTCACTGTTTAAAGGGCTTAGAGAAGCGAGAAGAGCACCTGCAGCGTGGTACATTGCATTCTGATTCTTTACAACCTCGGGCATGAATTCGAAGGAGATACCATATCTTCTTACACAAAGCACAACCTCCTAAAGCACGTATATGTCAATTTATACCGTGACGGAAAAGACCTTTAACTTTACGGCAATTGGGATATTGGCAATGGGATAATCGACAGTGCGAAGCATGCACCCAAAAAGATATAGCATTTTCCTAAGCTGCAACACGAAGAATTGGATGAGGTGAATAACAAGCAAATAATTGGACGTATGCATTATCAAAAAAGCAAGCCTAGGACAAGAAAGAGAGGATAATAGAGGTTCTAAGCACCAGTCTGACGATAAGTGGATAATTGACATCTCTGATTATTCCATTTAAAAGAAAAGCTATTATTATTGACACTTGACAATTGTCCTCTACCATAAGAAAAACCTGACAAACAAATCTTTTAGCTTTATAAAATCAATAAATAAACATAAAAGACATATTACAGGGACTGGTGACATCAAATTGGTATTACCAAAGATCAATACACTGGCATTTTACCTAAAACTTCACAGCAAGCAACTTAACCACAAGAAAAGGAATAATATGGATATTGATCCAAACTGCATAGTGCGCAACTTACATCATACCTAAACATGCATGCCATATTTGATCAATACCAATTTCACATCTAGTAATGGTGTTGGTCCTGAGAAATCACCTAGTCTAAAATTCAAACAGGAGTAACCTAACATCTCACTTTGCACCCTACTCCATTCCTTCCTCCTATTTTAATTTGTGTCAACCTCCCATCTTAGCTGCTTCCATCATGGCCTCCTCATTTTACGCTGCTCTCTCTCTCTCTCACTCCCAGTTTCCCCATCTCGACCGCCTCCCACTGTTTTCTTGTACTTTCCAGTCAACAGAAAAACAGTGCCATCGCACATCCAATGGGACCATCATCACAACACACACCAGCTCAAAAATGGCACAATGCAAACATGCGCTCTTCCTCTAAACTCTACTTCTCTTTCCCACATGCAGCAGCGCAAGCGCAACAGCCTGCCACTGGTATGATTTAGTTTCATTTTCTGTGGATTGATTGGTGTGTTTTATTGTTCAATTTTGAAACTATACTTTAGTTGTTTTATCATTTTTTTCTTGTTCTTTAATTTCTCAAAGGGAGAGAAACTGTGGAGTGTTTCGAAGTGAGCAATTGTATTTGTTTTCACGAGAATTTGCTATGACATGCCTGTTGCATTCCCAATTCTTCTGTTGCAATCATTGTGCTTGATTGTAGTGTTTTTTGTTCATGTATTTGGTTGCTGGATAATTTCCAGGCAGTATTATTATAGCACGTTTGTTCTTAGATTGAAAAATTATCATTACACTTTTTATAATCTTTAAAATGGTAGTCTTAGAAATCATTTAAATAACAATGAAGACTATGGTACATCAAACATTAAATTTTCATTAACAGCAATGTGTAATGCCTTTATCAAAAGAAAAAAGATAAATAAATCAAATAATAGCTACCACATGCAATGCAATGACGGCGATTTTTTATCAAATTATGCAGCAGCATACGTAAATTTGACACATACCAAAGTTATCAACCACATTTGGGTAATTGTACAACTAAATCGAAATAAATTACCCAAGTATAGTGACTTGTTGGTAAAGAATAAATATACCATTATTCACCGATTAACGTTAAGACTTTAAAAAGGAGAGTTGAGGTGTATCTTAGAGTATAGACAGACGATGAATGAGATGCCAACTCAAGATTGGAAGAGATGGGAAAATTATCATCAGCAACTTATCTACTGCAGCTGCAAATGAAGATACCTGTAAAACCTGTTGCTATCGTGCTTCTTTGTTTTGTGCATCACGATCAGCCACCGATGCATGATTTGCTAAACTTATGAGGATGATGAATACCAACTTCCTTCTGATAACAAGCATTGCATACATCAAAATCTGGGCAAGTATCGCAACGCCAACCTTGTCCAGTTTCGATGTCATGTTGACGGATGTTCCAAAGGCAGGTGCAGTTGGATTATGAAGGTGACATAAGACCATCATTGACGAAAGCTTAGCACGGCACAGAGTGTCATATTGATTGATAATGGTTTCCCTGAGAAAGGCTCAAAAATGTCTGCCTAGCATAAAAAAAAACTCACTTTCTAGGATGCTGCTATCTTTATCCTTTGTATCTGGAGCCACATCATTTATTTCAATCTGAAAACATTTTCAAGCGGTGTAAGTACTACGGAAACAAGAAAAGCAAACACAAAATCATCAACTATTCAACAGTAATGCACAAAATTATATAGAAACAGTAACTCTCACTGGATAGAGAACATGCTTCTCGCTACTAGTAATTGGATGCCTTTCTCTTTCCTCGAGTCTTTTTTCTGCTTCATGGCACCTACAACATGATCAACATAGATCAACTACATAATCTAGAAAAAACAATACTCTAAAAGTTAATCAAAATAAATACATATTTCATTAAACAGCATAAGAGTTTTTGCCCTGAAATGCTAATCTGCTCCGACCTGTCAAGGTATATGTACTCTTCGTTAGTTTATCAACAGCTGAGTTTGTACAACTTAAGATGCTTGCATTAGGGCTAAAAACACTATGATGGGACCTCTCCCAAATTGGAATACATTATCCTGAAATCGACTTGGGTCTAAAAGCCATCTTGGTTGGGCGTTGCCAAGATGGAGCAGTCCCAGATAAATGCTGTAGATGCAACACAGCCTGCAGCGACACCTGTTTACTCTAATTTTCACTGGGATGGCTTAGGATAATTTTGGTAAGAGAACAAAAGAAACCAGGACAGACTTCTCTATTTTTAGTGATTTTCTGTTCAACTTGATAGGAAAAGAGATGGAGTTATCAAAACAGAAGAGAGTAGGATAAGCTTTAATCTTCTATATTTCTCTCAAGAAAAATATTTTTACAATTTCAGAAACTTACTTACACTCATGACCTAACATATGGGGTTTATATAGTCCCCAAAGATACATTATATTAATTGTATTCAAGATGAATCATTCTCTTTCAAGAAACTCTTTCAAGAATCAATAATCAATTTGACTTATTTTTCTATAGACTTTTAATCCATTTTTTCTTCTTGATGTAATGATTCTCCCACTTGATGCAATGAACATTTCTTTTCATGAAATGAACCTTTTTATGACACTTGAACAAGTTTAATTCTAACATTTTCAAAGTGATTTTTTTAGTTATTCTAGGAGCACTTACAGGAAGCCTATTGAATCCCATGTGGTGTCTAGGAGTTCTAACAAAGTTTAGGCAAGTTATCTAACTATTAGGAATCACATGTGGAAAAATACATTGGCAGGAACTCATCCTAGTAGAAGAGTCATGCACCTAAGCAAAATCAAAGCAAGATGATTTAGACAATCAATGTTCAGTAACAGTTGATGAGGACACAATCCCTCTAACATTGCACAGGATGGAAAAGACACAATCCCCCTAAGATGTGGTGATCATGTTAAGAGACATGATTTAAAGGGGAAATTATATGACTTGAAGAGTACTTCAGAAGAATCAAGAGACCAGCATACAATCATCAACAAGCCACAAGCTTCACTAAATTCAGTGAGATTCTTACACCCTCTGCAGCATCAAAAGAAACAATCAAAGATGATCAGGCAACCACATCAGTATGACAATATCTGTGACACACTTGAATGGCAATATACAACTGGGACCCCCCATTACACTGCCTCCCTATTCAGAAGTGCTCCTAGAAGTCTTGGAGGCTCCAAATAAATCGGAAGAAGTTCAAATAGAATCTAATGTTGAATCTAATATTTTTATGATAAAATCAATTGATGGGTTAATTGATCTAATCCATATTATTGAGTTAAGTGTGCAGGATTAACTAGAATAATCAGAAAACACAAAACAAGGATACCATAATCAAGTTCGATGGACGTTTAAGAGTCCGAAGAATCGTCGGAGATGCTGCCGGAACCAACCGAGAAGAAATCGAGAACCTGTCAGAATTTTTGGAAGTTCACCGAAGAGATCGTCGGAGGTTCATGGAGATCACCGAGAAGGCTCGGCTACTCATTAAAGTCATCACAAGTTCGGGAGCTTGCTGGGAGCCCGTCGGAAGAAGTTCGTCGGAAAGCTCACCGGAACAAGACTCGACGTTCGTGGTTGAAAAATTGCTTAGGATATGTTTTGTTATGTAGTTCACTTGTAATTAGGATTAGGATTAAGAGATAATTCTATATCCTGGTTAGGGGCCAACTGGGCCCAAAATTAGACTTGGTTTGGACAAAATTTGAAGCCCAAACAAGTGAACCGAAGGATCTGGCGGTGGCACTGCCAGACTGGGCGGTTGCACTGCCCAACACCCGAGAGCTGGGCGGTGGCACTGCCCAGGACTGTCAGCGTCTGACACTGACAGGCGGTGGCACCGCCAGCATCGGGAACCCAACGAGAATTCAAATTTGGAGCCCAAATTTGAATCCTCTTGAGGCCTATAAATACCCCTCAAATCTCAGCTGAGATTATAAGTTTTTGAGCAGCAATTGTTTAAGAGAAAGGCCTTAGAAAAGTCTTAGCTAGTCTTGTTTTCAATTTGCTAGTGTTCACCTCCTTTTTTCTTACTGAAAATCTGTAAGAGAGTGAACCGCTTGTAAAAGAGTTGTAAGAGGGGTATTCACCCTTCCCTTTCAAGAGATTTGCTAGTAGAAGGTAGGAGCCTCATCGAAGAGGGGCCTCGCAAGTGGATGTAGGTCACTTGACCGAACCACTTCAAAAGCGACGTAATCTTTGGTTTGCATTTCATTACTGCTATTTACATTGCTGCAAACCTTCTTATTTGCTTTATTTCATCATATTACCTTTGCTGCACAACTTTGCGAATACGCTTTCAAGTTAGCACTTCCGATTCCGATTTTTATCGTACGAAAGATTTGTTGAAACCAATGTTTTAATCCGTTGCACTAATTCACCCCCCCCCCTCTTAGTGCCGCTCCGATCCTAACATCTAACAATGTCAACCAGAAGGATTTGCACTTTTAGTCCTGGTCCAGGAGATATCTGACATTACATAAGATCCACAACTAGTTGTTCAGACTTCAATGACTACAAACACGACCAACGATTAAAAATCTTACTTGACGTTATCTCATCACCTCAAGTTCTAGTACAATCTGAGCCAATTCAACCATTTAGATCAACGATTTTGGCTCTATCAAGTGGCTAAACTTGAGGAGAGTAGAAAGAGATTGTTGTTAAGTAAATTCCCACCATCCTATCAGACTTTTGAAAGTCCTCTATGGATTTAACGGTGGGAACCAAACAACAACTTGAGTAGACATGGACTCTCTTACAGAGGGATGTACAACTTATTGTTGGAATTAAACTTGTTCAAAGTCATAAAGAGATTCATTTCATCAAAAGAAAGGTTCATTGTATCAAGTGGGAGAATCATTACATCAAGAAGAAAAAATAGATTAAAAGTCTATAGAAGAATAAGTCAAATTGGTTATTGGTTCTTGAAATGGTTTCTTGAAAGAGAATGATTCATCTTGAATACAATTAATATAATGTATCTTTAGGGACTATATAAACCTCATATGTTGGGTCACGAGGGAAGTAGAGTTTCTGAAATTGTAAAAGTATTTTTCTTAAGAGAAATATAGAATATTAAAGCTTGTCCTACTCTTCTTCTGTTTTGATAACTCCATCCCCTCTTCCTATCAAGTTCAACATTTGGTATCATAGCATAGGTTAAGTTATGTCATCTTCCTCAAGTGTCATCCAACTCCAGATCCCTAGATTGACAAAAGAAAATTATAACATATGATGCATCCAAATGAAGGTTCTTCTAGGCTCCCAAGATGTATGAGAGTTTGTAGAAGATGGATTTGCTGAACCAAGTCCAGCAGAAGAAGGAGCAATGAATGTAGAAGGAAGAAAACAACTCAAAGAAAGAAGGAAGAAGGAGAAAAAAGCTTTGTTCACGATCTACCAAGGGCTTGATGATACAATGTTCGAGATTATCGCTCCAGCAAATACTTCAAAGGAGGCTTGGGAAATGCTTCAAAAAGCATTCGGTGGTATTGATAAGGTAAAGAAACTTTATTGAATCTCGTATTTTGATGATGAAACCACTTGATATGTGTTTATAATTTAAATTGCATTTTGAGTGATGCAGGCATACTCGATCAGGATTAGACAGTTAACGCAGGAGGAATTGACGTTGCGTCGGAGGAGATCACGTCAGGATATTGGACGGCAGAAGGTTTCGGACGTCGGGCATCGGGCCAAGGAGAGCGGAATTGCGCCAAGGATATCGGGGTTGCGGAGGTCAACCGCCGATTGGGCAACAAGCCACAAGAGAGGGACGATCTGTTGAAGAATCGAACGAAGCACCAACCAATGGCGACGGCGCAACTGGAATGTCGATTTCGCGTTGTAATAATTGTCTAGATCGGAGTAGAGTTTTAGTTTGTGTGTGCAGGAATAACTATGATAATGAGAAAGACATAAAGCGAAACAAAGTGCGGAGTCAAGCGCGAAGGATTCATTGGGAGTTCGACGAAAGTCCAAAGGTTCGTCGGGAATGCTGCCAGAACTAGCCGAGAATGAGTAGGGAGCTTGCCGAAAGGTTTTTTGGAAGCTCACCGAAAGGTTCGTGGGAAGTTCGCGGAGCTCGCCGAGAGAGATCGGAGCTTACCGAAGAAGCTCGTTGGAACTCGCCAAGATCAAATCGTGAAGTTTAAGAGCTTGCTTGGGAGTCAGGTAGAATGGTTCAGAGAGTTTATCGGAAGACCATTTGAAAGTTAAATTAGGAAGCTTCGTGGGAAGAAGTCTTGACTTATGGACTTTGTAATAATAGCTTATAAAATGTCTTTAAATTTATAGTTAGCATATTGATTAGGGTTAGGATTAGGTATTAATCCTATAACCCAAGTAGGGACCAATTGGGCCCGAAGTTCGAACTAGTTTGGGCCAAGATTGAAGCCCAACTAGTGGGTGAAAACTCTTGAGGCGGTGGCACCGCCGATTCGAGAGCTGGGCGGTTTTTACCCGGGCTCTGTGATGGCACCGCCAAAGACTGTCAGCTTTGACACTAACTAAGCGGTGGCATCGCATCGACAAAGTGGGTGGCACCGCCACTGACATGCGGTGGCACCGCCAACATCGGGAACTCTAAGAGAATTCAAATTTGGAGCCCAAATTTGAATCCTCTTGAGGCCTATAAATACCCCTCAAATCTCAGCTGAGATGACAACTTTTTTAGCAGCAATTGTTTAAGAGAAAGGCCTTAGAAAAGTCTTAGCTAGTCTTGTTTTCAATTTGCTAGTGTTCACCTCCTTCTTTCTTGCTGAAAATCTGTAAGAGAATGAACCGCTTGTAAAAGAGTTGTAAGAGGGGTATTCACCCTTCCCCTTCAAGAGATTTGCTAGTGGAAGGTGGGAGCCTCATTGAAGAGGGGCCTCGCAAGTGGATGTAGGTCACTTGACCAAACCACTTCAAAAACGGCGTAATCTCTAGTTTGCATTTCATTACTGCTATTTACATTAGTGCAAACCTTCTTACTTGCTTTATTTCATCATTACCTTTGCTGCACAACTTTGCGAATACGTTTTCAAGTTAAGCACTTCCGACTCCGATTTTTATCGCATGAAAGATTTGTCGAAATCAACATTTTAATCCGCTGCACTAATTCACCCCCCCCTTAGTGCCGCTCCGATCCTAACAATTGGTATCAGAACCCGGTATTTCTCATTTCGGATTTACACCCGAGAGAAATGGCTCTTCATGGCTTTCAAGAGGGCTTATCGATTTTTTGTCCACCGTTGTTTAATGGATTGGACGACACTTATTGGATAACTCGAATGAGAGTTTTCTTGATTTCTATGAATTTGGATTTATGAAATATTGTTGAAAACGGTTTTCAACTTCCCTCAAACCAATGAACGAATGGTCAGATTTGGAGAAGAAGTATTTTTCTTTAAACGCAAAGGCTATGAATGCCTTATTTTGCGCTTTAGACAAAAATGAGTTCAATCGGATTTCTACGTGCGAAACGGCTTTTGATATTTGGCGAACACTTAAAATCACACACGAGGGAACTAGTAGAGTCAAAGACTCGAAAGTTAACATTTTAATGCATGATTTCGAGCTTTTTCAAATGAAATCGAGCGAAACCATTGTTGACATGTACACCCGTTTTACGGATGTCGGCAATGGTTTACAAACTCTTGGCAAATGTTTCTCGAATTTTTAACTTGTTAGTAAAGTTTTACAATCACTTTCTAAAGTTTGGGAATCAAAAGTTACGGCAATACAAGAAACAAAAGATTTAAATATTTTTCCACTTGAAGAACTTATCGGCTCATTGATGACATATGAAATGGTGTGCAATGCACACGATAAACATGATGAACAAAATCACCTTCCAAAGAACAGGAAGGATTTGGAACTCCGGACAATTGAATACCACTTGAGCGATGACTCAAGTGATGAGGACAATGATGAACTTGAACTTCGAACACTAAATCTTAATAAGTTCATTAAACAAAAATCTAAAATAAACAATGAATTTGAACGGAGGAAGAGGCCAAAGAAGAGGAAGGCAACCAAGGATGAATCAAAAACTTCCAAAGATGAAACGGCGAATTGGGCTTTGATGGGCTTCGACTACAAGGTAAGTAACTCAACTCTCTTGAATTACTTTGAAGTTACTTGATGTTTTTCATGAGTGCTTAATTTAGATTGTAGGAATAGGAAATAAAAATTATTTTTCAAAAATTATATCATGTTTTTCTTTTTAGCATCCTTTAAAAAAATTAAAAACTTTGATCATGAAATGTATATTGCTAAGGTTTCATGCATGTTATGTTTTTGAAATGTTAAATGATGTATACAACATTAGGGATGATAATTATATGATATGTGATAATGCTTAGGATTAATCCATACATGTGTATCTTGATGATTTTATGACATACATGAGTTTTTGATGTAAATGTTGATTTGAAACTCTCATTTTAGATTAACATGTTTTTAGACTAATCGTTTTTATGACATATTAAGATGACATAGCGCATGTACATCTATGTATGAATTTCTTGATAGTCTTTTGATGATAGATGTGATATCATGATATGTTTAGTCTTAACGGCTTCATGACGAAACTTATGTTTCGATGATGATACATGTTTTCACAAAAGACTTGAATACACTCACATGAAATTAATTGTATGAAATGGAAATAAATTTTCTATCCTATTGAAATTAATGAATTTATTTTCTAATTTTGTGAATCTCGAAATTGATTTTGATGACTTTATTATGAATTTCAAGTTAACGATTTGATTTAAATGAGTTTTATCTAAATCATAATCATGATCTTGCAAAATTAGAATCCCAAATAATGTCTTTTAGTATTCATGAATTAATACTCATAATATGAAAGTATTGTTATTCATGACTTGAATTTGATTGAAACATTGCATGCTTAAATTAATCATTCTCCTATGTTTCAAAAATTCTTTAAATGCCTTATGTGATGATTGAAAATTAATTTACTTTATGATAAATCTATGTATATCATTTTGAATCTCTTGAAAGTAATATTAAGATTTTGATAATTTGGACGATTTGAATTTGAATGAGTTTTATCGAAAATCGTGATCTTGATTCCGTGATATTTATAAATTAAGATTTATTATGAATCAGGATTTTTTATTTATCGATCTCCCAAGATTTTCTTTTGATTATTTATGAGTAGGTTTTTCAAAAAGAAATTATGCATTTTGGTATTCACATATTCTAATATTTCATGATATGATTTTTATGCAATTCCTTGTATTCATGAAATGTTTATTGCATCACCCAGCTACTTTCTTCTTGATATTCCTTATGTGGTGATATAAAATTATACATGAAATACTCTTGATATTATTTTGATATATACAAATGAAAAGTTATGATCATGAATGGTCGGATGAAATTTGACAAGTTAATACCATCTTGAAACATTTATGATTTGAAATTATGTACGCAATTACTTTTTATTGTGATGATATATGCATATAATGTGCATAATAAATTCTCTAAATAATGAATGCTTGGTATCATAATCAAAATATTGATAAATGCTATGATTTATTACCAAAATGATGTATCATGTATGATATGCTCATAATGTTGATTGATTTATTCAATATCGTGCATGAATGAAATATAAGGTTTTTGAAATAGTGCATGTTTCAATTTGAAAATATATTGATGCACAAATGAGATTGATACTTACCTTTGTCATAATTGATGTAAAGGGTTTTTCCTTCTTTTTGACAATGACAAAGGGGGAGAAATATTGCTCGCTCAAGATGCAAAATTTGAAAACTTGCACATTGCAAAAGAAGCAAAACTTGCAACTTGCACATTGCAATAGGAAGCAAGAATCGTGAGCTTACACAAGAAAGCTATCTTGTATTTGCTTTCGTAATTTTTTGCTAGCTTGTATGTAGTAAAACTTGCATATTTCAAAAAGCAAGAGTTGCTTTCTTGAACATCTCTAAATTGCTAGCTTGCAAGTTCTAAAATGTTGTAAAATTACTAGATTGCATGATGATAAAAATTTAACATTATGTTTTTCATGCAATGAGTTGAACTCATATAACAAACACTTGATTGTGGTACTTCTCCTTTTTGTTAATGACAAAGGGCGAGAAGTATGTTGATGACATGACATGTGATGCATAAGTTTTATGCATATGTTCATGATGATGTGTTGCAAGTATTCATGATGAATATTGCAATGACTTGAATTCTGTTTGAATTCAAGGTTCTATCAATATGGCATATTGATAGGGGGAGTTTGTTTAAACTCCGGGAGTTAAGGTTAACTCCGTCATCAAGTGGTTGTCATCATCAAAAAGGGGGAGATTGTTGAATCTCGTATTTTGATGATGAAACCACTTGATATGTGTTTATAATTTAAACTGCATTTTGAGTGATGTAGGTCTACTCGATCAGGATTATACAGTTAACGCAGGAGGAATTGACGTTGCACCGGAGGAGATCACGTCAAGATATTGGACGGCAGAAGGCTTCGGACGTCGGGCATCGGGCCAAGGAGAGCGGAATTGCGCCAAGGATATCGGGGTTGCGGAGGTCAACCGCCGATTGGGCAACAAGCCGCAAGAGAGGACGATGCGCTGAAGAATCGGACGAAGCGCCAACAAATGACGTGCCGGGCAACGGAATGTCGATTCGCGTTGTAATAATTGTCTAGATCAGAGTAGAGTTTTAATTTGTGTGTGCAAGAATAACTATGATAATGAGAAATACATAAAGCGAAACAAAGTGCGGAGTCAAGCGGGAAGGATTCATTGGGAGTTCGAGAGTTTGACGGAAGTCCGAAGGTTCGTCGGGAATGCTGCCGGAACTAGCCGAGAATGAGTAGGGAGCTTGCCGAAAGGTTTCTTGGAAGCTCACCGAAAGGTTCGTGGGAAGTTCGCGGAGCTCGCCGAGAGAGATCGAAGCTTGCCGAAGAAGCTCGTTGGAACTCGCCAAGATCAAATCATGAAGTTTAAGAGCTTGCCGGGAGTCCGCAGAATGGTTTCCGAGAGTTTATCGGAAAGACCGAAAAGTTAGCGGAAGCTTCATGGGAAGAAGTCTTGACTTATAGACTTTGTATTAGCTTATAAAATGTCTTTAAATTTGTAGTTAGCATGTTGATTAGGGTTAGGATTAGGTATTAATCCTATAACCCAAGTAGGGGCCAATTGGGCCCGAGTTCGGACTAGTTTGGGCCAAGATTGAAGCCCAACTAGTGGGCTGAAAACACTGTAGGCGGTGGCACCGCCTGGGCTAGGCGATGGCACCGCCCAGCACTGTCAGCGCCTGACACTGACAGGTAAAATTCTTAATACTCATTTTAGTTTGGTTTTTTACTTTATTCTTATATTTCTTGAATCTCTCGAAAGCATCAGACTTATACTTCATCAAGTACACATGTCCATACCTAAAGAAATCGTTAGTGAAAGTAATAAAGTAGGAGTAATCACCTATTGCCGGAGTTGATATAAGACCACATTCATTACTATGTATAAGTTTTAGTAAACTTGTTTCACCAACGACTCTCTCTCCAATTTCACTAAATGAAAAGTTGATTAGTATCGTACAATATATATATATATATATATATATATATATATATATATATATATATATATATATATATATATATCGCTCGATGTACAATATCGTATCGTACTGAGCGAGTCTTTGAAAATAAGACAGACCCTAACTACTTTGAGGCTTAGACAACAGCATGAATCTTATGTTTTTAAATTTTAGCATAGTAAGTTGGTTTCAGAAACTTGTTTATATAAGAAACTAATTTCTGTTTAGCTTTTACAGTTCTTATGCAACATTCCTAGCCTTTGATGTTTGTTTATATAAACAAGAATCATTCTTTTTGGTGAATATCAGGTGGGACAACAACAAATAAAAAATAAAAAATTAGTTACGAAACCCCATTCTCTCAGCATCTTCTTAACAAAAAGAAAATGTCATTTGGCCATGATTTTCATCAGTAGTAAATAGAAAAAATGCATAAACAATTCTTCTAGAAAAATCTTATTTATCACAAATTTGGAAATTTTTGCATTGGTTGCAAACCCAATGTGTCCCAGATACTATTAGCATACAGCAATGTGTGCAAGCATGCTGCAAATGGACCATGATAAAATCTTCCTTCATTGGACATATAATTTCACCAAGCTGTATAAGAGAAAAAAATAGTATAAGAACAATTCTGTTAGTTCTTTAGGTTTTAATACTAAGTAGTAAATTCCAATACAGAGAATCACAAGCAAGAAAAGTTAGGCGTGGCCGCTACAATTAAAAAGTCATTGCTCCATGGTTTTCTAATTAATCAAATTTTTACGTACAAGAAGCATGAAAAGTGAGCATATAACAGATCTGATCGTACATGAAACTCATGATAGAATCAGGTGATATGCAAGGATGATAGAATGGGGTGATATGCAAGTTGATTTCATGAAGAAAAATTCATGCCACCTCACTGTCCCGACAATGGCCTCGTTACAAATGCACCATCATTCAGTTCCACTACAAACATCATAATAAAGGGGGGCAAGCCCATATATAACAGCTATTGAACTCAGGTATCTTGCAATACCCAAGGTATCCTATCTAAAGTCATGAGATAATAGAAACTTTCAATTATCCCATCATCATTTTCGTAAAGATACAGAAACCAAACTTTCTCAATAAACTTTAACGTTTCAAGTAGTAGTAAATAAGGAAATGGAAATCTAAAAGGTACTAGAATTTCATAATAAACATATAAAGAATTAAACGAAGAAGATAGAAAGATAGAAATTATAGAAGAAACTATGAAATATATGAAATGTAATTACATAGTTCATTTAGATAATGAGCTCTTGATAGCTATTTATACACATTCAGTAGGGAGGATTTTCCTCAACTACTCAAAAATTTCCTCAATTGCTTAGAGATTTCCTCTAATTCTCTTGAGAAAATCTTATCTGCTATAATGTCCCCACAAGATTGAGCTTTTATCAAGGATGTCGATATTGGACCGATGAGATGAAAATAGTTTACGAGTGAAAGGCTTTGTGAGTGAGTATGTTAGTTGATCAGCCGTATATACGTGAGAAACACGGAGTTGATGTCTGACAACTTGATCTCGCATGAAGTGAAAGTCGGTGGCAATATATTTCATGCGGAAATGGAACACCGGATTGACACATAAGTATGTAGCTCCAATATTATCACAATATATTGTAGGAGTAACTATGGAGTTGGCGTTGAGTTCCTTGAGTGGATTTGTGACCCAATTGAGTTCAACAGCGGCGGTGGCGATGGCACAGTATTCAATTTTAGTTGTAGATCGTGCAACCGTCTTTTATTTTTTAAAACTCCAATTGATTGGAGTAGCTCCAAGGAAGACAATGTACCCTGACGTGGATGTTCTATCATCAAAGTTTCCTGTCCAATCATTATCATCAAAGGCATGGAGATGGAGTGAAGCATTATTATGAAGAAAAATGTCATGATTAAGAGTCCCTTTAAGATACCACAAAATTCGTTTGACCGCAGACCAATGTGTAGTAGATGGTCGATGCATGAATTACGATAATTTATTGATGACAAATGAGATATCTGGATGGGTGAGAGCCAAGTACTGTAAGGAACCAAGGACTTATCGATATTGAGTCGAATCTGTAGCAAGGCTTCCATCACATAATTTAAGTGATTCACTAGTACAGAGAGGAGTTGTAACCTCTTTCGCATCCTGCATATTTATCTTTAATAATAAATCTTGAATATACTTTCTTTGTGATAAGAAGAGACCTGAAGATGTAAATGTTGCTTCCACTCCTAGAAAGTAGCTTAAAATTCTAAGATCTTTGAGAGAGAATCGATCGTCCAAGTACTTTAAAAATGCTTGAGTCTTTAAAGGATCATTGCATGTGACAATAATATCATCCACATACATAAAAGATATATTGTGCTTCCATTGTATTGACAAATGAATAACGAGGTATTAGACTTAGAACTGATGAAGCTAATTGAGGTCAAAAACGAGCCAAGCTCTCTATACCAAGCCCTTGGAGCTTAACGAAGTCCATAAATAACTTCTTGAAGTTTGCAGATATGCCTTGGATATTGAGGATGAATGAAACCAGGAGGTTGCTGCATAAAGACATCTTCAGTAAGCGACCCCTATAAAAAGGCATTGTTAACATCCAATTATCGTATGTGCCAGCCCTTTGAGATGGCCAAATTTAAGATAAGACGGATTATTATGGGTTTAACAATAGGACTAAATATCTCTATGAAGTCGACACCAGGTCGTTGATGTTACCCTTTGGCGACTAGACATGCTTTATATCTAGCAACGGATCCGTCTAGGTTCCACTTATTTTGAAAGACCCATTTACATCCGATGATATTTTGTGTGTGATGAAAGGGTACAAAGGTCCATGTAGAGTTATGGAGGAGAGCATCATATTTGTCACACATGGTTTTACGCCAGTAAGAAGATTTTTGAGCTTTAATGATTATAGTGGGTTCACTAGCCTTGGTGGAGGAATTTATTATAGCATGTAAGTCAAGGACTTGACGTAGTTTGAAAATATTACTTTTGGAGCGTATTATCATTAGATGTCTAGGGGCGATGGAAGTGGTAGATTGTGTTGGTGGTATAGTCGAGGGCGAGTCACTATCATGGACCGGGCCAACCGTCAGCACATCAATGTCACTAGGTCTAGGAGAAGGTAAAGCCAGTGACAATATTGCCGAGGGTATTACTTCATTAATAGGAGAAACTTATGAGGAAGGGAGTAGAGAAATAGAGGGAGTGAGAAGTTGTTGAACTGGAGTAATAGTAGTATGTAGATCTTGAGGGTAAGGATTAGATGATGTCGTGGGAGGTTCGTGTGATTAGATTGGAGGGATATTCCAGTGATGTATGTTTATCGGAGTAGCCTGCATAGTGGGATTGTTTTGAAAAGGAAAGACAGACTCCTCAAAAATAACATGACATGATATAAAGACTTTTTTAGTTTGGGATTCATAGCATCGAAAATCATTATATTCAAGAGAGTAACCTATAAAAGTGCAAGGCTTAGATCATGGTGTTAGCTTATATGAGACATAGGGACGGAGCCATGGATAACATAAACAACCAAAAACTTTGAGTTTATAAAGGTTTGGAAGCTTGTGGAATAAATTTTCAAATGATGATTGGTATTGTAAGACTGGAGTGAGCATACGATTAATGAGATAAACTGCAGTTTGAAAAGTTGCTGACCGAAACATGGTAGTATAGATGCTTGATATAGAAGGGAGAGACTAGTTTCAATGATATGCCGATGTTTGCGTTCGACGGAGCCAACCAATTAGGGAGTATGTGGGGGTGACTTGAGGTGTTGTATACCACAAGTGGAGAGACAGGATATGAGGGCTTGATATTCGCCTCCACCATTAGAGTAAACTGTTCTAATAGAAGATTGAAAAAAAATCTCGACCAACTTTCGAAAGTTGGTAAATACTGTGGAAACATCAGACTTATGGTAGAGAGGATATAACCATGTGTACTTAGTAAAATAGTCTACAAAATTGACATAAAAGCGAAACTTGTCAAAAGAAGGAATTGGGGCAGGGTCCCACACGTCGGTATAAATAATTTCAAATGGTTTAGAGCAAAAAATGGAGGTTGTCCCAAAAGACAGTTTATGACTTTTATTGCAAAAACAAGCATCGCAATGAGTGATAATGCTATTGATTTTTAAGGTAGGAAGAGAATAACGAGAAAGTAAATTTTGCTGGATAAAAGAGGAGGGATGACCAAGACAACGATGCCATACATCAACCGGAGCTACGATTAAAGAGTGAGCAATAGGAAGGGTAATTTGCAAAGCGGATGACCACTCATAAATATTATCTTTGTTCTAGCCCTGGACTAAAGATGCCCCCATACTCAAATCCTTGACAAGAAAAGAGTTAGAAAAGAATTCAATGAAG
The DNA here is from genome assembly GCA_900464855.2 of Musa schizocarpa. NCBI lineage: Eukaryota > Viridiplantae > Streptophyta > Magnoliopsida > Zingiberales > Musaceae > Musa > Musa schizocarpa. The sequence goes on from LS990916.1 coordinate 1,281,410, forward strand.
GTATTATTTTGTTTACAGAATTAAGAAATGGAAATGAGGTTTCTTTTAATGTTAGGTGCACATAGAACATCATCGAGTATAAAATTTATGGTAAGTGAACTAAGCATTGAGGAACCAGAATGAGTAATAGAAATTCTTTTACCATCACCGATGATGATATCTTCATTTCCATCATAGTTGTTGTGGATGGACAAGTTTTGAAGATAAGAGATAATGTGATGAGAGGCGCCCGAGTCCACAATCCAATTAGGTTTGGTAATAGTTGAAGTAGCCATGAAATTTACCTGAGGCCATTGTAATGGAGCAGGGAGTCTAGGGCGAGATCAACAGATTTTCGCAGGGTGTCCAACTTTATCACATAGTTGGCAAATGACTCATTGGTGGCTTATAAAGTCAGGACACAACTGTTGAGGATTATGAAAGTTACCACCTTGATAGAGATAAGGGGGGGTTTGGTCTGGGCCCCATAGGGCTAGGAGGCAACTTAGCCAGATCGTTGTTGACGTGCTTATTGTACTGATTGCTCTTCCTCTTGGATTTTTAATTAACTTGAGCTGTAATAGGTGGTCCGGGCAACCTATCATCATGCTTCAAGTACGTATCATAGTCGATCAACTTATTATAGAGTTCTTCGAATGATATTGGTGAGTCGTCTGCCCGAAGTGCTACTGTTAGTTCTTTGTACTCACCTCCTAGGCCATTGAGGGTATGGATTATGACTTCTTCATCACTAAGAGAATGATGTATCAAAGCCAAGTCATCAATGATAACTTTGATATTTTGTAGATAATCAGCAATAGTACTTTCCTCTTGTTTCATTTTCATCAGATTGGAGAGAAGTCCAAGCATACGAGTACGCGAGCGATTTGCCAAAGTGGTTTGTAACTTGCACCATGCTTCTGTAGCAGTCGTACATGAGGATATCAGCCATTGCCATAACCATAGTTTGTAACTGACACTTGAATAGCTTGGAGGATAAGACGATCTTGATATAACCATAGTTTGTGGGCTGGATTTGGCACTGGACTAGTTTCGACTGGGATGTTGACTATTTCAGGTGGACACTGAAGAGAGCCATCAACGTAACATAGGAAATCATAGTCAAATAGAAAATTAGAAAGTTGTGCCCGCCAAGATGCGTAGTTGCTGTCTTTGGATAATTTGAAAGGAATCTATGGTTCCCTGCAGGGATAATAAATGAAATGACAGAGGTAGACGATGAAGACATTTGAGGATATATATCTGAGGGAATCGTTAGCTGTAGAAGGGTCGCTGTATGTAATGCCGAAGAGAGCTGCTGCTTCTTCCAGAGGTACTGATAGAGCTTGGTGGTTGCGATTTGAGGGCTTAGGTGTTCCCTCTTCTAAGCGTTGAGGGACGGTTGCAGCAGAAGGTTGCACCGATACTGGAGAAGGCTGCACCGATGCTGGAGAAAGTCGCAGCAATTTCTGCAGCGATGCAGAATGCAGGAGAGATTTCGCAGGATGCAGGAGAGATTGTTGCAGTGAGGCGGGAGAAATCTCTACAACGCAGCGATTTCTGATGAGAGATTTCTGCAGCGATGCAGGAGAGATTTCTACAGCGATGCTGGAGAAATCTGCAAGGTTGGAGATAGTTGTAGTAATGCAGTGTTGGAGTTAGGGTGGCCGGAAGAGCGGCGGAGTTTTCAACGGAATGGTTGGTAAGGGAGCAGCAGCCGGCGGTAGAAACAAAGGCCGCGATTGTGCTTCCTTTAGGAGCATTGTCCACGGAAGAAGTGTCGATACAGTGAGCGTGGCGACGATGACTGCAGCGGCGGCGGCACCACCATCATCTCAATCTCTGCTGCTGCGGCAGGTGTGATATGATACTAGCAGCCACAAGTGCTGCAGTAGGCTGCAGCGAATGACTGCGGCTGAGGGGCGAAGACATCGCCGCGAGAGGGATGGTCGAGCGGTTGCGGCTGCGACCCAAGGGGAGGCGGTGGACTCCGGTCGGGAAGCGATCACGGGGGCTATGGCAGGAGGTGACTGCTTTGTTGCTTTAGATTAATGTTACCGAGGTGCGTCGAGGTAGAGGAAATGACAGGCGGCTGCCAGGTAGGAGAACACAGCGAAACAGGGTAAGCAGAATCGACGTCGAGCACCTCTGCTGACGAGGTTATGTAAGAAGTCAAACAGCTAGAAGAGGGCTTGCCCTAGGCAAGCGGCTCTGATACCATGTAAAGAATTAAACGAAGAATATAGAAAAATAGAAATTATAGAAGAAACTATAAAATGTAATTGAATAGTTCATTTAGATAGTGAGCTCTTGATAGTCATTTATACACATTCAAGAATTTTTCTGAACTGCTCAGAGATTTGAAGGTACTTAAAGCTTCTCCTGTCACTGATTTTGTCACAGGCCTGAAGAATTTGACAGAGTCTAGAGACGAAAGATATACTCTACGCTGGTTGGGGAAAGAACATTCTGAACCAAATTCTTGTACATACATGCCAAAGAGGCACACTTCTACACTTTCAATCTTCTGAAATAACAGTATAGCCTGAAATGAAGTATGTGAGTACAAATCAACAGGTTTCAATGACACCTGCATATCTTTTGGGTCGTCTCTGATGTATAAAAACTAAACCTAATAATTGACACCAACTTATGACAGACTTTTACCTTAGATTTATATGGAAATTCCGTTGGGTAACTTTCTTCTTGAGATATTTCTAAATATTGCTTCTTCACTTCCAGTTTTTTGTCAACGGATGATACAACTCTGACGACAAGTTCTTCTGCCCCCGGCACCTGTAAGTAATCACAAATTCATATTATTTTAAAGCAACAATTTAACATATCAAATTAGCAAAATTAAAAAAATACAGATAAAAAGAAAATAAATTCAGAGACTATTGTCACCATACATATGTGAAAATACTGAAAAAGGCAAGAAACAAAGTTCCATCATCGTGAGAATGTAAAAAAAATAGAACATCTAAGTCAAACTTGAACATAGTCAAACATCTAAGCAAATTTGTCATAACCATTAAGATTTGGTTGTCAGTTATAGTGTATCAACAAAAGTGTTGAATTTTGGATTTTAATGATGAAATCAATTATAGATTATTTGATTTAATTTATATGTTGAGAAAAGCATGTAAGATTAAGTACGATGGTAGTAAGATATAAAGCAGGTGTTGTGCCGAAGTCAAAATCGAGATCTCGTTGGGAGTTCAAGAGTTCATCGGAAGTCTGAACGTTCGTCGGAAGTTCTGTCGGAACTAGTCGAGAGATTCAAGAACTTGCCAAAGAAGCTCATCGAAACTTATCAAAAAGATCGTCGTAAAGTCCAGGAGCTTGCTGAGAGTCTACCGGAATTTTACCGGGAGTTTGTCGGAAGATCACCGGAAGATCGCCAAAAGCTCACCAGAAGAGCAATTGACATACCAGAACAAGAATGCTTTGTTAATTAATTTAATTATTATAGTTAGTCCGTAAATTAAGTTAGGATTGGGAGGTAATCTCACTAACTTAAATAGAGGGCTCTTAACAAGGTTGAATTGAGCTGGATTAAATAACCCATTCAACCCCTAAAAACATGGCCGATGGTGGCACCGGCTGAGAAACCCAGTCTCCCAAGTGGTCTGGGCGGTGGTACCGCTAGCAATCAATGCTGCCAGCGATGGTACCGCCTATGTCAAGCGGTGGTTCCACTAGAGCTCGGTCTCCAAGCTATGTTAGGCGGTGGTACCGTCAGCATCCCGAAATCGAAGGATTTGAATTTTTTGGCTCCAACTTTTGAAGCCATAAGGGCCTATAAATATCTCACCCTTTTTTGCATGAAAGGGTAACAAAGTGCTATTATATGTGTGAAAAATTCTAGGTATTTGGGGTGTGAAAAGCTTTGTAAAAGTGAGAAGAGTTCTCCTCCTCCCTCTCTTAGCCTTGTAACCATCCAAGAAAGAGGAGTGAGACTTGTAAGGGTTGTCTCCTAAACCCGACAAAAGGAGAAAGAGCAGTATAAGGTTGTTGGTCTTCGCCTATTAAAGGAAGGCCTTTAGTGGACGCTGATGACCTCAACGGAGGAGGAATCCAAAGTAGACGTAGGTCTCATTGACCGAACCACTTTAAATTCTGGTTTGCTTTTCCTTTTGTGTAATTTACTTTACTATAAACCTTCTTGAGCTTCTCTTTATATTCTTACGAAAGTTTAAAGTTATATGATTTGAATCGAGACAAACGTTATACGAAATCGAAGAATTTTTTGTTGCACTAATTCCCCCCCCCCCCCCTCTCTCTTAGTGCCGCTCTTGATCCTAACAGTTGATATCAGAGTAAGGTTCACTCTCATTTGGTTTAAAACCCAAGAGAGATGGCATTTGCCAGCAACCAAAAGGGTTATTCAATTACACATCCGCCCATATTCAATAGGACGAATTACACATATTGGAAGACTAGAATGATGATCTTCCTAATTTCAATAGATTTCGAATTGTGGAACATTATAGAAAATAGGTTTCAAAAGTCTTCTCTTCCAATAAACAATTGGAATGAATTAGAGAAGAAGAATTTCGCTTTAAATGACAAGGCTATGAATGTCTTATTTTGTGCTTTAGATAAAAACGAGTTCAATCGTATATCTATTTGTGAAACTACTTTTAATATTTGGCATATACTCGAAGTGACTCATGAAGGCACTAGTAGAGTGAAGGAGTCGAAAATTAATCTTTTAGTGCACACTTATAAGTTATTTCGGATGAAACCAGGTAAGACCATTGGAGATATGTACACCTGATTTACGGATGTCGATAATGGTCTAAAAGGACTTGGTAAAAGTTTCTTGGATTTTGAACTTGTTAATAAAATTTTAAGATCCATTTCGAAGAATTGAGACCCTAAAGTTACGACCATTCAAGAGGCCAAAGATTTAAATAACTTTCCTCTCGAAGAACTAACCGGGTCACTAATGACCTATGAGATGACTTGTAATACTCATGAAGAGCTTGAGAACAACCTTTGAAGAAAGAATTAGGTGTATGCTTTCCCACACCAATTGGTGGCGAGTACAAGGGAACTTATGAGAATTACTACAGGTTCCATGGTATTAGGCTTAGAAAACAGTTCTTAAAACTCATCAGCAAAATGGTATGACAAAAAGGATGAACAAAACCATTGAAGAAAGGATTAGGTGTATACTTTCTCGTGCCAAGTTACCTAAGTATTTCAGCCATTTAATTCCACATTTGTTGAGGAGTATGGAAATCAAGGGCTAATGAGTCTCGGGAATTCCTTACCCTTAGAGATACTTTTTGGAGCTTGTATGCTCTGAAAAGGATAAAACGTATGGGTACAACCATAGCCTAAAGTGGATAATTCCTTGCGAGCCTACGAGCCACACCAATGGCGCCAGAAGTGCTAGTCATAGGTGCCCAGCAAGTCAATCACGTAAGTGATGACACGTGTGACTTGATAAAGAATCTTTTTGCTTATTATATTTTGGCATATATCACTTTATAACTATTGCATAAATGCATATATATATTGTGATGTCCATGGATTTATGCAATGGGAATCGGATCGTGATGAGATCATAAAAATGAGATCGATTCACCTTTAAACACATATCCTAAATAATCAAGGTCATAGGTTACTCGAGAGGGACATCGTGATAACCAGATAGACTAGTGTGCTGTATACCCATCCATATGATGGATGCAGCTGGTCTCATAGCTGCTCATGTAGGGACAATAGGGATACTGTTAGTCATAGGTGCCCAGCAAGCCAATCACGTGAGTGATGGCACGTGTGACTTAATATAGAATCTTTTTGCTTATTATATTTTGGCATATATCACTTTATAACTATTGCATAAATGCATACATATATTGTGATGTCCTTGGATTTATGCAATAGAAATCGGATCGTGATGAGATCACGATAGTGAGATCGATTCACCTTTAAACACATATCCTAAATAATCCCGGTCATAGGGTTTTCGAGAGGGATATCGTGATTAGGACGGGCCTGGTGTCTTTGTATACCCGTCCATATGATGGATGCAGCTGGTCTCATAGCTGCTTGTGTAGGGACACTAGGGATACGATACAGTGCTCATTGGAGAATGAGTTCATCGATTGATCCGGCTTACGGAATCTTTGGATGATTGATGATGCCTTATTGTCGACGGCGATTCCAGTAGTCCTAGTGGTGTATCGGTCCTTAGACTTGAGACACCAAGGATGTTTCAGATGAGTGCTCCACTCTTTGATACCAGACTTATAGGTTTGGCTATCCCGGATCTAGTCTGATTGGTCATTGGGAGTGGTAGTCGACCTTACGAGGGCTATTGAGTGTCGATAGAGGATCATCCACTCTCGGCGTCATGAGAGAATATCCCATGTGTTCTTGCTCAGACAAAATCCCCGGCCAGGGTCATTCGGGTTGAGAGAGAAAGAGTTCTCCGGGAGAATCCGATTAGAGCGAGACTTCGAGAAGAAAGCGTGTGGGTCGACAACACCATGCTTGATATCGGTCTACGGTATATTAGATGGATGAGGACTATAGGCACCACGATAATTGAGGATGACACGGGTCCAATGGATTAGATTCCCCTATATTAAATGCGGGGACTACGGTAGTGGCCTGAAATGCGTCCAGTAGTTGATGAGTCAGTGAATTATTACAGAGATAATAATTCCTTTGAGTTAGAAAGAAGTTTCGGCAGGTATGACTCACGGCCAGCTCGATATTGGGCCTAGAGGGTCATACACATATGGTAGGCATTGCGATGAATAGAGGTTGGATATGAGATATCCGGTGAGCCCCCTGTCTTATTGGATGCAGATCCAATACCCACTAGGGAGGACCCATTAGGGTTTGATAGGGGACCTCTATAAACAGGGGGATTTGAGCCCCATGGGCGGAGAGCTTTGTTTGCCTTTTCCTATTCTCCTCTCCATCTCCACCTCAGAGTAGGTTTGGAGTTTTGAGGAGCGTCGTCGCAACCCTGCTGTGTGGATCACCGCCAGAGAGGAGGACGCTTGACCTCCTTCACCCTCTCCTAAGGATCTGCAAGGAAACGGGGATATACGATCTCCCTAAGTAACTCAATCTACTCTATACGCAGTTTCATGTTTTGCGGATTTTTGCGTACCAATCTTCGCACGACGACGAACAACTCTTTGGGAATCGAGGATTTTGTTTTTCTTGTTCTTCCGCTGCGCATATGATGTCGCCCCCAAGGATTTCCCAACAGTGGTATCAGAGCCAGGTTGCTCGTGCGAATGATTGGTTTTGAACTACGTGTGTTGTGTTTAGGAAGAATTTTGACGTCAAAATTGTTGATGCAAAAACAAGGAAGGGTAGCAACAGTTGTTGCCCTCGATCTGCGTCGTCTGCAACAAGAATCAGAGTGGTAACGACAGGCAGGCGGAAACCGCCATGAGGCTTGGCGCCCAATGCCATGGCCTCCCATGGGCAAAACCCCCACAAAAGGCGATGCGCCCGGTGGGACAACACCGCCTGAGAGGCGGCGGTGCCGAAAAGCGCCCACCGGCGGCAGTCTTGCCAGTAGGCGGTCTTGCGGAGGCGAAGGGCGGTGCCCCTCGCCCGCCATGCAGGTCCGCATTAGGGTGGTGGCGGCGGAAGAAAAAAAGGGAAAGGACATTAGGGTTTTCTGGGCAAAAGATAGTTTTGTCCCTCGGAATTTGAGAAATTCCAGTTTCTGTCTTTTGTCCAAATTACGAAAATATCCCTATGAATTCAGAAATTCCCTATAATGTCCCTAATTTCAGAAAAATATTAATTAATTAAAAAGTTTAGTTGATTATTATTTTTTATTATTATTATCTAGTAGTCCTACATGATGATGATTATTTATACATGTGATGTATGATGTGTGGACGGATGATCATGGACCGTGTGATTTGTGTACCTGTGATTATTATTATTGAGGTCTGCGAACCTCCATTATATTTCTCGTTTATTGTCGGGCCTGCGTGCCTATGATTAAGTTGTAATCACATGAGGAGGCATAGCGGGAGCGTGGATGCGATAGCGGGACCCACGAGACGGACGATCGTGATGCATGAAGATGCATCAAGATGTCGACGGAACCGACAAGGATGAAATGGACGATCACAGGGCATGGAGATGCACCGTTGCACACATAGATCTTGATGTAAGTGATTAGGCCTACAGGCTCGGGCCTAATCATATTAGGTTATGGTCCATGATCATCTGGTGTAATTGCTTATACACTTACTAGATATGTATATATATTTGCATGCGATGTAGATATATAATAAATATGTATATGTGTGACATGTCATGTTAGGAGACCAAATCATAGAAACATCTCTCGATAATATTAAGTCGGTAAACGTGATGCAATTAGATTGACTCACGTGGCCTTCCATCGTTATAAGTAGGAATCGATTCTCGGTGTAGGTTGAGTTGGTCGAGTCCCTCGAGACTCACCTATATCACGATTCGCTATCTTGCTTACGACATAGAGATGTCACCGGTGACCTGAGGGCATGGTATACTTGGTCGAGTCCCTCGAGGGTACATCATCAAATCAGACTCATCTTGTAACGAAGGTGTTGACTTAACCGAGCATCATGGTTGGTCGAGTCCCTCGAGGCCATGGTGATTCGGAGGCCAAACAGGACGGGAATCACAAGGAGTTGTGATCGACAAGAGTTGCCTACCTTTTAGGCTTAGTGTGATTGGTCGAGTCCCTCGAGGTTACACTAAAACGCTGATTGGATCCTGATCCTCACTAGAAGTCTGCCAGAGACTTCCGTTTCACGTGCTGAGGGTGTCGCATGACTCGTTAGTAAAATAGTGGGAGTATATTAAGATAGAAGTCCATATCTTGATAGTTTATTTCTTGCAAAATCTATATGTTATTCATTTCTGCTGCATCTTTATTTTCAGAAAATGTCGCTTTCAAATCCCTTACGTGGCATACTTGATGTCAACCGCCTCACTAGTCCGAATTATACGGATTGGCTCCGTAACTTGAGAATTGTTCTCACAGCGGAGAAAATTGTGTATGTCCTTGATACAGTGATGCCTGCGCCCGAAGAAGGGGCAAACGAGGATGAGATCGCTCGCTACGTGAAGTACATTGATGACTCCACTCTTACTCAGTGCTATAAGTTGGGCTCTATGACTCCTGAGTTACAGAGACAACATGAAAAGATGGATGCCAGATCCATTCTCCTACATGTCCGCAAATTGTTTGAGGAACAGGGAAGGACTTAGCGATATGAGATATCTAAGAGCCTCTTTCGCGCTAGGATGACTGAGGGGATACCGGTTCAGAACCATGTCATAAAGATGATTGAGTGGATAGAGAAACTCACAGGTCTAGGAATGGTCCTAGAGGATAACTTGTGTGTGGACATTGTGCTTCAGTCCCTACCAGATTCCTTTTCACAGTTCATAATGAATTTTAATATGAACAAGCTTGAAGTGACTCTCCCAGAGCTTCTCAATATGTTGAGGGAGGCAGAGAGTACTATCAAGAAAGAGAAGCCAGTTCTCTACACTAGTGAGACCAAAAGGAAAAAGAAAGCAGAAAGGTCCCTTAAGAAGGGAAAGGGCAAGGTCAAACCAGGTAAAGCAAAGGTTGCTAAGAAAGACCCAGCAAAGGACAAAGGCCAGTGCTTCCACTGTGGTAAAGATGGGCACTAGAAGAGAAACTGCAAAGAATACCTTACAGAAAGGGCGAAACAAAAGCTTAATGAAGCTTTAGGTACATTCATGATCAGTCTCCATTTGATAGACTCTTATGATAACATATGGGTATTGGATACCGTAGTGCTTATCATATATGCAATTCGTTGCAGGTTCTGGCAAGGCCTAGGAGACTAGAGAGAGGCGAGACGGACCTCAAGATGGGTAATGGAGCAAAAGTTGCTGTAGTAGCTATTGGCGATGTCGCCCTACATCTGCCTAGTGGAGCTTTTATTGTATTAGATGCATGTTATTTTGTTCCTTCTATTATCAAAAACATTATCTCCATTTCATGTTTAACAGTTAGTGGATATAAATTTGTTTTTAAGAATAATGGTTGTTCGATATTATTAGATGATAAGATCATCATGAAAGGAACATTGCATAATGGTTTATTTATATTAGACATCACTCCACATATCATGAATGTAAATGTGTCAAAAAGGAAACGAGATGAGTTGAACAGTGCATTCTTGTGGCATTGTAGGCTAGGTCACATCCATGAAAGAAGGATTCAAAAGTTGCTAAATGATGGATATCTAGATCCATTCGACTATGTGTCATATGCAACTTGTGAGCCTTGCATTCGTGGAAAAGCCGACCAACTCTCCATTTAGTGGGCGGAGAGAGAGCCAGCGAAGTTGTTGGAACTCATACATAGTGATGTATGTGGACCCATGTCAACTCATGCCATTGGAGGTTACTCCTACTTCATTACATTTCTTGATGATTTCTCAACGATAGATACGTGTACTTAATGAAGTGCAAGTCCCAGGCCTTTGAGAAATTAGGAGAGAGTATAAGAATGAGGTAGAAAACCAGATTGGAAAGAGTATCAAAACTCTTCGATCGGATCGAGGAGGTGAGTACTTAAGTACTGAGTTCACTCGGTTCCTCAAGGACCATGGGATATTATCCCAATGGACACCTCCTTATACACCTCAGACTCAATGGTGTCTCTCGAAAAGGAGAAATCGTACATTATTAGATATGGTATGGTCCATGATGAGTTTTTTGACCTACCCATCTCATTCGGGGATATGCCCTAGAAATGCAGCTTACCTTCTGAACAGAGTTCCAACTAAGTCGATAGTGTCTACACCATATGAGATATGGAAAGGGAAGAAGCCTGATCTTAAGGTTGTTAAGATTTGGGGCTGCCCTGCACATGTTAAAAGACACAACCCCGATAAGTTAGAATCAAGGACAGAGCGATGCAAATTTGTGGGATACCCCAAGGAAACTTGTGGGTATTATTTCTATCATCTCGAGGACCAAAAGGTCTTTGTAGCTAAGAGAGCAGAGTTCCTTGAGAAGGAACACATTCTTGGCGGAGATAGTGGGAGAATGATAGACAAGTTTAGGTACCTAATACACAAGTTTCAACTTTACGCAGGTCTGATAGAGTATCCCATCCTCTTGAGAGATATGTGGGACATATTAGAGGAGAGGATGCAGAGGATATTGATCCTCAGACTTACGAGGAGGCTATTATGAGTATAGACTTCGGGAAGTGGCAAGAAGCCATGAATTCTGAGATGGATTCTATGTACTCCAATAAGGTTTGGAACCTAGTTGATGCGCCCGAAGGTATTGTACCCATCGGTTGCAAGTGGATCTTTAAGAAAAAGATCGGAGTAAATGGAAAGGTAGAGACCTATAAAGCAAGGCTAGTGGCTAAGGGGTATCGTCAAAGGCAAGGTGTTGACTATGACGAAACCTTCTCACCCGTAGCAATGCTAAAATCCATCAGAATTCTATTGGCTATTGCAGCACACTATGATTATGAGATCTGGCAGATGGATGTGAAAACCATATTCCTCAATGGAAACCTCGAGGAGGAGGTGTATATGATGCAACCTGAGGGATACGTGTCCAAGAACTGTCCAAATAAGGTGTGTAGGTTGGTTAGATCCATTTATGGATTAAAGCAAGCTTCCCGAAGTTGGAACATAAGATTTGATGAGGCAATCAAATCTTATGACTTCGTTAAGAACGAAGATGAGCCTTGTGTGTATAGGAAGGTAAGTGAGAGCACTATCACCTTTTTGGTGTTATATGTGGATGACATCCTGATCATTGGGAATGACGTAGGAATGCTATCCACAGTAAAGGCTTGGTTATTTAGATACTTCTCCATGAATGACTTAAGGGAAGCATCTTATATCTTAGGGATTAGAATCTATAAAGATAGATCTAAGAGGATGCTTGGCTTGTCCCAGTCCAGGTACATAGAAACCATTGTCAAAAGATTTGACATGGAAAATTCCAAGAGAGGTCTCGTACCGATGAGACATGGGATATCGCTTTCTACGAGTATGTCCCCAAAGACTCCAGAAGAAAGGGCGAACATGGATATGATACCTTATGCCTCAACAATAGGGTCTATCATATATGTCATGCTATATACTAGGCCTGATATAGCGCATGCTCTGAGTGTCACGAGCAGGTATCAGGCGGATCCAGGCTTGGAGCATTGGAAAGCAGTAAAATGTATCCTTAAGTACTTGAGAAGGACTAAGGATCTTTTACTAGTATATGGAGGTAATAGCCTTAAGGTTGAAGGCTACACAGACTTAAGTTTTTAGTCTGATGTCGATGATAGCAAGTCGAATTCAGGGTATGTGTACATCTTGAATGGAGGAGCGGCGTGTTGGAAGAGTTCCAAGCAAGATACTACTGTTGACTCGACCATAGAGGCAGAGTACATTGTTACATCAGATGCAGCAAATGAGGGAGTCTGGTTAAAGAAGTTCATCACAGATTTGGGAGACATGCCGGGTAGCGAGGAGCCAATCTCCTTATATTGCAATAACAACGGGGCGATTGCTCAAGCGAAGGAACCTATGTCTCATCAGAAATCTAACCATGTTCTGAGGAGGTTCTACCTTATCAGAGAAATCATAACCCGAGGAGATGTAGCAGTTGAAAGAGTTTCATCTGAAGATAACATTGCAGATCCACTAACAAAGCCATTGTCTCAGATTGTCTTTAAGCGTCACAGGGGTATGATGGGGATCACACCCATAGGTGATTGGCTTTAGGTCAAGTAGGAGATTGCTAGTCATAGGTGCCTAACAAGCCAATCATGTGAGTGATGGCACATGTGACTTGATAAAGAATATTTATGCTTATTATATTTTGGTATATATCACTTTATAACTATTGTATATATGCATATATAAATTGTGATGTCCATGGATTTGTGCAATGGGAATCAGATAGTGATGAGATCACGAAAATGAGATCGATTCACCTTTAAACACATATCTTAAATAATCTCGGTCATAAGTTACTCGAGAGGGACATCGTGATAACCGGACAAACAAGTGTGCTGTATACCCATCCATATGATGGATGCAGCTAGTCTCATAGCTGCTCATGTAGGGACACTAGGGATACAGTACAGGTGCTCATTGGAAAATGAGTTCATTGATTGATCCGCTTACGGAATGCTGGATGGTTGATGATGCCTTATTGTCAGACAACGATTCCATAGTCCTAGTGGTATATCTGGTCCTTAGACTTGAGACACTAAGGATGTCCTGTATGAGTGCTCCACTCTTTGATACTAGACTTATAGGTTTGACTATCCCAGATCTAGTACAGCTGGTCATTGGGAGTGGTAGTCGACCTTACGAGGGTTATTAAGTGTTGGTAGAGGATCATCCACTCTCGGCGTCATGAGAGGAATATCCCATGTGTTCTTTCTCAGATAAATATCTAGCTAGGGTCATTCGAGTTGAGAGAGAAAGAGTTCTCCGAGAGAATCCGATTAGAGCGAGACTCAAGTAGAAACCGTATGGGTCTGATAATACCATACTCGATATACGGTCTCTGGGATATTAGATAGATGAGGGACTATATGTACATGGTAACTGAGGACAGACAGATCTAATGGATTAGATTCCCTTGCATCATCTGGGGACTACGGCATAGTGGCTTAGTACGTCCATAGTCGATGAGTTGAGTGAATTATTACAGAGATAATAATTCACTGAGTTAGAAGGAGTTCTGACAGGTATGACTCACGGCTAGCTTGATATTGGGCCTAGAGGGTCACACACATATGGTAGGCATTGCGATGAGTAGAGGTTTGTATATGAGATATTCGACGGAGCCTTTTTCTTATTGGATATCCAATAACCTCCTGAATTATTGGATCCTATGGACGAGATCCAATAAGAGCCCATGAGAGATTATTGGATAGAGATCCAGTAATCTAAAAGGCTTGGGTTATTGGATGCAGATCTAATACCCACTAGGGGAGGATCCATTAGGGTTTGACAAAGGACCTCTATAAATAGGAGGGATTCAGAGCCTCATAGGCTAGAGCCTTTGCTTGCCTCTCCTATTCTCCTTCCCCTCTCCATACCTCAAAGCAGGCTTGGAGTTTTGAGGAGCGTCGTCGTAGCTCTACTGTGTGGATCACCGCTAGAGAGGAGGACGCTTGATCTCCTTCACCCTCTCCTAAAGATATGCAAGGAAACATGGATATACGATCTCCCTAGGTAACACAATCTACTCTATACGTAGTTTTTTAGTTTCGCGGATTTTGTGCACCAATCTTCGCACGACGACGAACATCTCTTTGGGAATCAGGGATTTTGTTTTCTTGTTCTTCCGTTGTGCATGTGATGTCGCCCCCAAGATTTCCCAACAAGAAGGAAGGCCTGACACCTGCACCTCGGCCGAGCAAACTCGTTCTTGAGCTGTGCACCTTGGCTCATAAGTCTGCCAAGTCTCTCTTACCCTCAAAAGCTCCTTTTTGAGCTCACATGCTCTGAAAAGGATAAAACCATGCATGTATACCCACAACCCAAATCGGACAATTCCTCGTAAGCCTATAAGTCATACCAATGGTCGGTTGACCAAATGGTCCCTTATTAGATTAGCGCTAGAAGGACGGCCCGACACTTGTATCTCGGCCGAGCAAACTCACTCCCGAGCCATCCACCTTGGCTTATAAGTCTATCAGGTCTCTCTTACCTTTAAAGACATCTTCTGGAGCTCACATGCTTCAAAAAAAGACTATTAAATTGGTGCTAGAAGAAAGGCCCGATGCCTACACCTCGGTCGAGGAAACTCGCTCCCGAGCTCATAAGTCCACTAGGTCTATCTTATCCTCAGAGGCTCCTTTTGGAGCTCACATGCTCCAAAAAGGATAAAACTATATGGGCACACCCATAACCTAAAGCAAATAATTTCTTGTGAGCCTATGAGCCGCACCAATGACCAATTGACTAAATGGTCCCTTATCAGATTGGCACTAGAAGGAGGGCCCGACACCTCCATTGGTTGAAAAGTATAGGAAACCAAGGGCTCATAAGTTCACTGAGTCTCCCTTACCCTCAAAGGCATCTTTTGGAGCTTTCATACTTTAAAACAAACTATCAAATTGGTGTTAGAAGGAGGGCTCGACGCCAAGCTGTGCACCTTGGCTCATAAGTCCCCTGAGTCTTCCTTACCCTCAAAGGCGTTTTTTGGAGCTCACATGCATCGAAAACGATAAAATCATGCGGGTACGCCTATAAGCTCAAAGCAGACAATTCCTCGTGAGCCTATGAGTCACAACAATGACCGACCAAGGCTCATAAGTCCATCGGGTCTCCTTTACTCTCAGAAGCATTTTTTGGAGCTCATAGGCTTCGAAATAGACTATCAAATTGGTGCTAGAAGGAGGGCCCGACGCCTGCATCTCAGTCGAGTAAACTTGCTCCTAAACTATGTACCTTGACTCATAAGTACGCTAGGTCTCTAATATCTTTAAAGGTACTTTTGAAGCTCACATACTCTAAAAAAGATAAACCTATACCAATGTGCCTACCGCCGAATTGAGTCTACCGTGTTTCTGTTTCTCTGAACATATGTAGATTAGAAGTTACATACAACTTCTTGTGTTGGTGATTACCATTAAAATAATTAATCAAAGTTTATTGGATGACCATTAATGTGGGCGGTATAGATAAAGAATCTAAAGACGACAGAAAGCATATTAATAGTTTATAGGATAAAATATGCTATTATTGTATTTTGAAAGGATGGATTTTACATCTATTAAAAACCTAAATTTTGATTAATTAAGTTATAGAGATTATGCTAATTAATTAAAAAAATATTATTATATATTTAAAATTTAAAAATTTCTTTTTTGCCGTACAATTTCTTCTCTTCTAATTGAGTTGACGATTTCGGATCTCGAGTGTTAACTGTTTGGATCCGATCCACTTGCAACCCACCCCACCTCTATCGACTTCTTTTGTTGGGATAAAGCCCGAAAACCCGGTCATCCACACCGTCGCCTCTCCTCACACTCCCAAAGTCCTCTTCTCCCTCTCTCTGGCAGCCGTCAGGACGA
Source organism: Musa schizocarpa (assembly GCA_900464855.2). Classification (NCBI taxonomy): domain Eukaryota; kingdom Viridiplantae; phylum Streptophyta; class Magnoliopsida; order Zingiberales; family Musaceae; genus Musa; species Musa schizocarpa. The sequence goes on from LS990916.1 coordinate 1,297,479, forward strand.
CTGCCACACAGCTTCCCGCTTTGGCCGCACGGTCACCAGATCCTCCGGTGCCGCTATCTTCCGTTGATTTAAACTCTCCGTCTTCCGTTATCTCTTCTTGGTGTCCCTGTCGGTTTCGCCAGTACATAACTTATGCCCACCATCTGTTTGATATTTGGCTTCACATATAGCTCGTGGCCATTTCCTGTTGTTTTTGGATGTGTGTTGTTCTTCATGCTTAATATTCCTCATTTCGTGCAATTCCGTGTCCATATGTTTGACATATTTCTTGCTCCTTGTAGATCAGGGTGCCAGATTAGTTCCTTTTATCTGCCCTTATGAGGGAATGATCCGTAGACTTTCGACAAAATTGTTGAACGTCTGCGTGTCTTCCCTGTGTAAAGCTAGGAACTTGGACAAAGCTGAGGCGGTTATCATTGATGGCATCAGACTAGGTTGCCTTCCTGATGTTGTGACGTATAACACGTTGATCGATGCGTACTGCTGTCTGGTAGGCATAGATGAAGCATACGTGATTCTTTATAGAATGAGAGAAGCAGGAGTGAGACCAGATGTCATTACTTACAATTCTTTGATCGCTGGCGCTACTCGGTGTTGCCTCCCGACACGTTCCCTGGATCTGTTTGAAGAAATGCTGCAGGTTGGACTTGTGCCAGATGTTTGGACTTATAACACCTTGATGCATTGCCTGTTTAAATGCGGATGCCCAGAGGACGCTTACAAGATTTATTTGGATATGATATCAAAAAATGTCACCCCTTCTTTGACCACATACAACACCTTGATTAATGGCATGTGCAAGACAGGGAATGCTATGAGTGGCCTCAGGCTCTTTAGGAACTTAGAAAGGCTTGGTTTTTCTGCAGAGCTGGTTACATATAATACAATAATCAATGGCCTTTGTAAATCTGGTAGGATAGGTGAAGCAAGAAGGATTCTCAAGGAGCTGGGTGAATCAGACTGTGTTCCAAATGAGATAACTTATACGACGGTTATGAAATGCTGCTTTCAAAATGGAAGATTTGAGCAAGGATTTGAGATATTTTATGGGATGATGAATAAAGGCTACACTGCTGATGTCTTTGCGTATTGTGCAGCAATAAGTGCATTGATCAAGATGGGTAATCTTGAAGATGCTAATGCTTGTGTAGAGCAGATGTTAAGAAATGGCATAGGTCTGGATAAAGCATGTTATAATACTATAATTTATCTACAATGCAAAGAAGGCAAGCTAGACTATGCATTCCAGTTGGTTAATGAGATGGAAGAAGCTGGCCTTGGGAGTGATCAATACACATACTCTATACTCATAGATGGTTTGTGCAGGATGGGATACATTGATTCTGCCAACAAGCAACTGCATATGATGGAGATGAGGGGCTTCCGCTCAAACTTAGTGGCTTATAATTGCTTAATTGATGGATTGTGTAAACTAGGAGAAGTGGATTTAGCCCTCAAGTTATTCCATGAGATGAAATCCAAGGATAATTACACATACACATCAATTGTTAATGGGCTATGTAAGAAGAGTAGATTTCATGCTGCATCCAAGCTATTGCTGAATTGCTTAAAGGAGGGTAGTAGTGTGCTCACATCTACCCACCGTGCCGTTATAGCTGGTCTTCAAAGTGCTGGATTTAGAAGGGATGCGAAAAGATTAAAAGCATCTTTGCGTGTTGCTTGCCTTTTGCGGTACTAAATTGAGAAACAGCATGTGAACTTTGTTGGATATGAAGCTGTTGGGACAGACTCTTTATCTGGCCTGAACATGAATCATGCTTCAGGCAGCATCAGGCATACGGATAGCCTGCCTGAGAATCCAGTGTTGCATGATATGTTTGTGACACTTGATTCTGCTGATCTTGGGCCTTGAACAGCTGGAATGTATTTCACCTGTATACAACACATTGTGCTGCTTTACTTTGGCAAAACAGCACCAGGGAATGTATAAGGTTTGATGAAAATAAATTTTGAACTATGTTTTAGTTGAATGACGATTGAAATTAAATATCAGAAGTCAATCACTGCCTAGTTATGAAGGAGCTGCCATTGTTGCTAGTTCGACTTCGTTAGCCTTTTATTTGTCCAACTCATTTTCACTGAAAACAGAGTGGGATTACATGTAGAAGATTGTTCATTACATTATTTGTCTTGCAACAATTTCCTTTCTGATGCAAAGGTTTTCGACAGATATTAATTACCCTGTAAGCAGTTAAATTATTTTCTGTTCAGACCAAAAATGCTCTGATCTAACTAGGTGTAGCAATGTGGTGTGTACTTTTTGCTAGCAGAAAAATATGAACTTAATTTCTGGCTGCATCACAATTATTGGCGAACTTGCTTGGTTGATCATAGGTTATGTTGCTGCAGGCTAAGAAGGATTAATGTACGTAGTCTTCTCTTTGTTGGTGGACATTGGAGAAGTTGTTTCTGTAATTCAAACGTTGGTCACCCTGGTCAAAAAGGATTTGCTGCTTAACATGTACAAATTATTATTTGGAATAAAACTTTTGTCATCCATTGCTGGATGGAGACAAGATGAGCTACTTAATTTAAACTAAATTCAAATATTCCAGTTTCATCCTTTTAAATGTTTAATGAAACATGGTTTAAACTAAAGTGTGTCTACAACTAAAATATGGAAATCATCATCTGAAACTTTTTACCAGCCACCTTTAAGATGTCATTACAAAAGCTATCCTCCAGAGCTATGATGAGCTCAATGTATGCATAACTGTGAGTATTTTCAGCTACATTGGACATGAACAATAGTTACCTCTCACTCTCTTGTTTTTGTGTGCATGTGTGAATGGTTTCTTTTTGTACAAAAATGTGTGAAATTAACATCATTTTATATATTGAGTTTTATGAACATGAAATTAAAATTCCCTTTTGATGCAAAATTCATTCATTTTGGACATGAAAGTTTTCTTCCAGGAGACCAGCTTTGTATTCATGACATGAATGTCTTGTAGCTCATTCCATGTTCACAGGATCAAGCTACAGGAATCACCTCAGCATGGATTTGATGCCTCTTTTACTATTGCTCATGAGAACAACCTGACAAAAGTCAGCATCTTCCAGGACCTGAAGCTCCATTACTCCAAGGAAATTGGGAACCAGAAGCTGTTAAGTGTCAAGAATATGATTCTTTGGTATCATGTAATACGCTGACTGGTTCATATTGGCTCATGAATTGGGTCGATGGTGACTGGTTTAAGGAAGGGCATGCTGAACCGAAGTAGGTGGCTTTAACTCACAGGACTGTGATTGCAACTACTCCACGGATGATTTGAAAAGCCCGCAATGATGGTATGTTTGATGAAACTAGTCTTCTTCAGCCTTGGACCATATTGTTCAAGGTGGTTTTGCTCTTCATTTTATGTTACAGCCAAGCCTGAGGGTGGTCGTGGGAAATGTGTTATCCTGGTTGGATGTACTAAGGTTTCTGTTGGATGGACCTGGCTAAATTGTGATGCTTCTTATGTCAATAGACAGAATGGTGGGCTTAGATTTGTCCTATGAGATGCTAGAGGTTGTATTTTCTCGGGCTGCAGGTATATATTGCTTAGAATTAGTTTATACTGTGAAGCAATGGTCATACCTGAAGGTCGCATGTTGCTTGGCAGCGAAGGGTTCGATATGTACATAAGGATTCCTAATCTACGGTGACAGTCTACGGTGACAGTGGACATCCTTAGTCAGCATGTAATCTTGAATTTATCATGTAATCCTGAAGTTGTTTTGTTTTCTTATATTTTGATTTAGAGAGAAGGAAATAAGGTTGCTAATTGGCCGGTTAATTATGTCAGAGTTACTAACTTGATTTTTTTTTTTTTGCTTGCTAGATGCAAATAATTTAATTTTATATAATCCCTTGCTTCTCAAGAAATGAACTTAGAACTTCAATCAATAGTTTGTTTTCTTGATTATGGTATATTATATACTATATTTATAGTTTTGAAATAGAATTCTTCCAATAAATAGGAATAAGTTTATGAAATAGTCATGTGTAAAAGAATTTCCTTCAATCACTAAGAACAAATAAAAATATTTGTTATAATTATAATTCTGATTAAAAATTAGTTTCATTTGATTAAATAGATCGACCTCCAAACACGTGTGCTATGGATATGTAGCACGTGGTATATCATCTTGCATCGGAATCTTTGTGTGTAACACGGTTAAGAAATCTTATCACATGTTATATTAACCGATTCAATTTGAAAGATAATATTATTGTATAAACTTGCTATTTTCAATCTATTTTTCTAAAATAATGTTTTTCTTAAAGTGAATGACTTACACATGAAAGAGAATAAATTTGATAGATAATATTATTGTATAAACTTGCTATTTTCAATCTATTTTTATAAAATAATGTTTTTTTAAGTGAATGACGTACACATGAAAGAGAATAAAAATAAAAAAAAAAATCTAAAATTAGTTTAGTAAAAATTTGCAAGTGACGGGAAAAGACGACATGAAAGTTTAAATATGGTTAATAGATCCATCATTCTAGCCACTTGTTAGCTCAATCAAGACATCTAACTTTTGCTCGTGATAGGTGTGCTGACACATATGATATAATACATATTTATTTTATTTATTATATATTTAATATATTTTTTATTTAATATTCTTTGTTATATATACTGTGATGCTTATAGTTTTGTGTAGTAAAAATTGGATAATGATGAGATTATAATAATGAGATCAATTTGTCTTTAAACATAAATTTTAAATAATTTCGATCATATATTACTATTGAGATAACTTGATAGACTGGCGTACTATATACCCATCTATATAATGGAGGTGGCTAGTCTTAGTTGTTAATGTGGGGATACTAAAGATATAGTGCATATGCTTATTGGAGAATGAGTTCACTAATCGATCCATTCACGAAATGTTGGATGGTTGATGATACTTCATTGTAAGACAATAATTCCATTATCCTAGTAGTGTATCTGATCATTAGATTTGAAATACCAAAGATGTCCTATATGAATACTCTACTATGATACCAGACTTATAAACTTGGAAGTTTCAAATCTAGCACACCCGATTAATGGGAGTGGTAGCCAACCTTATGAGGGCTATTGAGTATCGATAGAGGATCAGACACTCTCGATGTCATGAGAGAAATATCTTATATGTTCTTGCTCAGACAAATCCCTAGCTAGGATCATTCGGATTGAGAGAGAAAGAGTTCTTCAAGAGAATTCGATTAGAGCGAGGCTCGAGCATAAATCGTATGGGCCTGATAACACTATGCCCAAAATATAGTCTTTGAGATATTAGATGGACGAGGGACTATAGATACATAGTAATTAAGGACAGACATATCTAATAGATTAGATTCTCCTATATCATTTGGGGATTACGACATAATGGCCTAGTACGTCCGTGATCGATAAGTCGAGTGAATTATTATGAAAATAATAATTCACTAAGCTAGAGGGAGTTCTAATAGATATGACTCATGATCAACTCAATATTGGGCTTAAAGAGTCATATGTATATGATAAGTGTTGCGATGAGTAGAGGTTCAAATATGAGATATCCGTTGGAGCCCTATTTTATTGGATATCCAAGAGGCCTATAAATTATTGGATCTTGTGGATAAGATCTAATAAGAGCTAGTGATAGATTATTGGGTAGATATCCACTAATCCAGGAGGCTTGGGTAGTTGGATGGAGATCGTGTACCCAATATGGTAGGATCCATTAGGATTAAGTTGACAAAGGACCTTTATAAATAGGAGGGAATCAAATGGCCATAGGCTAGACCTTTTTTTGACTATCACATCCTATTCTTCTCTCCCCTCTCCTCCTTAGTTAGCGGTCTTTGTTTGGGGGGTCTAGATAGCAAGAAGGGCTGGCCCCTTCTTGATCCCATGGTGCATGTGATTAGGAGGTCTGTGCAGCGATTTGAGGAGCATCTTCACAACTCCTACCATGTGGATCACCACTAGAGAGAAGAATAGTTGACCTCCTTCATCCTCTTCTACATATCTATAGGTTTTCAGGGATATACGATCTCTCTAAATAATACATCTTTCATATATGCATAGTTTTTCGATTTTACGATTTTTGTGCATCAATCTTTGCACGACGATAAAACCTTTTCTATAGGAAATTCTGATATTTTGTTTTCTATTATTCTATTATACATATGATGCTGCCTTAGAATTTCTCAACAGTGGTATCAGAGTCAAGTTGCTCATGCAAAAGATTAGTTTATAAACTACTTGTGTTGTGTTCAATCGTGTAAAATTATTTTTGCGCAATTGTTACAATTTTTGTCATAGTTTACAAATCCGGACTACACTCTTTTTCTTTATTAAAAGGTGTTTTAGAGAGAGCTTTTGATATTAAAATTATTGACGTAAATGTAGTAGAAAGGACAACAATTGTTGCTGCCCTATAGGATGGCCAAAGGCTACATGCAGCCTTGGCCGAGAGCTCTCAAGGGAGCCCTCGACTTAGCCACCTATTGTTGAATCCTAGATTTTGTTGATAAAATAAATTGATAAGTTTATGATCTAATCTATATTTTGAGAAAAGTGATACAGGACTAACTTTGATCATGAAAAGGTAAAATGATTGAAGTAGAATCAAATGTTGGGCCAGAGTCAGAGATTGGGTATTGGACTAGAAGAATTGGACATTGCATTAAGATCGGATGTTACAAAAGTTAACATGTCGATGGATTGGGTGATATGCCAAAGGAAAGCACGATGCGTTGGGGGTTCGGATGAACCACTGACGTGCCGAACAACATAGATTTCTTGTCTTGTAATTGTTTAGGCCTTTATTATTATAGTTAAGTTTTAAATTGAGTTAGTTTTGGGTGTAACCTTAATAAGTTAATTAGGGACCTATTGGGCCTGATATGGGGCTAAGTTGGGCCCATTGGGAGGCCCATTCAATGACCCAGAGTTAGGTCAGGTAGTGGCTATTGAATCTCAGATTTTGATGATTAAACCAATTGATAAGTGTTTATGATTTAATCTATGTTTTGAGTGACGCAGGATAAGACAATTAAAGTAGGAAGAATCATGTTGGGTCGGAGGAAAACATGTCAGTAGATTGGACGTCGGGTTGGAGGATCGGTCGACGTATCGACAAAAGGCTTTGGGCCATGGATTCGGGCATCGGGCCAAGAAGAGTGGATATTGCACTAAGGATATTGGAGTTACGGAGTCAACTGGCCGATTGGGCAATAGGCCACAAGAGATAATGATGTGTCGAAGAATCGGACGAAGCATCGAGGTACCAATGACATATCGGACAACATGATTAATGCTTAGTATTAATTGTCTAGATCGAAGTGTATTTTTACATGTGCAGGATTAACTATGATAGTAAGGCATAAAGCAAAATAAAGTCCTAGAGTCAAGAACGTAATTTTGTTGGGAGTTCGAGAGTTCGCCGGATGTCCAGATGTTCGTCGAAAGTTTTGCAGGAACTAGCCGGGAAGTCTCGGAGCTTGCCAAAGAAGCTCATCGGAACTCACCAAGAAGATCATCGTGAAGTCCAGGAGCTTGTCGGGAGTCCGCTGAAACATTGCCGAGAGTTCATCGGAAGTTCGTCGGAAGATCGTCGGAAGTTCACCGAAAGAAACTAGACTTATGGACTTGTTTAGCTTAGAATATGTTTTAGGAAACATAGTTAGCATGTAATTAGGTTTGGATTTGGGCCAACCCAATTAGAGACCAGTTGGGCCTATATAAGGACTTTGTTCGGCCCAATGAAAAGGCCCAAACAGTACCCCAAGAGGTGACACCGTCGTGGCACAATCTTTGAGACTGTGTCAAGCGGTGGTATCGCCTAGACACAACCTCTGAGAGGCTGCAGGTGGTGGTACCACCTAGCACAGTCTCCCAGGCGATGGTACCATCAGACTGGGTGGTGGTACCGCCGAGCGTAGTGTTAGTGTTAGACTAACACTAGCAGTGGTACTGCCCAACGCAGGCGATGGTACTGCCCGGACCTGAGAAACCCGGGATGAGATATTTTTAGGCTCTAAGTTTGAATCAACTTGAAGCCTATAAATACCCCTCTCATCCTTGGTTAAGAGAAACAAGCACGGAGAGTTTAAAAGTGAAGAAATGCTATTGCAATCACTTGAGAAATCCCCTCCTCTAAGTCTAAGTTTAGAATTCTGTTTAGGAGTAGTGAGTGCATGTAAGGGTTGTCTCCTAAACCCAGTAAAAGGAGAAGAGGAGTATAAGAAGGAGGTTGATCTTTGCCTTTTAAAGGAAGATCGATAGTGGATGCCGGTGGCCTCGACGGAAGAGGAATCGGCGGAGTGGATGTAGGTCACGATGATCGAACCACTATAAAATCTGGTTTGCATTTCCTTCTTGCAATTTATATTAACTGCAAACTGCCTTCAATACTTTTACGAACACATTTTCAAGTTAAGTTTTCAAAATTGGTTTTTATCGTATGAAGAACCAACGTTTTTACCGTTACACTAATTCACCCCCCCCCACTCTTAGTGCCGACCCCGATCCTAACAATTGGTATCAGAGCCTCGGTATTTCTCATTTGGTTTAACACCCAAGAGAAAATGCTCTTTTTGGCTTTCAAGAGGGTCACACTCCTATTCGTCCTCCCTTGTTCAATAGGATGTATTACACATATTGGAAAACTTGAATGAGAGTTTCTTGCTTTCGTTAGATTTGAATTTATGGAATATTATCGAAAGCGATTTTCAAAAGTCTTCTACTCGAAAGAATGGAATGATTTGGAGAAGAAAACTTTTTCCTTAAATGCAAAAGCTATGAATGCCTTTTTTGCGCCTTAGACAAAAAGAAATTTAATCGGGTTTCTACATGCGAAATGGCGTTCGATATATGACACACTCTTGAAATCACACACGAAGGCACAAGTAGTGTTAATGACTCTAAAGTTAATTTTTTGATGCACGATTTTGAACTGTTTCATATGAAACCAAGTGAAACCATTAGAGACATGTACACCCATTTTATGGATGTGGTCAATGGTTGAAAAGTACTTGGTAAAAGTTTTTCGGATTTTGAACTCGTAAACAAGATCTTAAGATCATTTTCTAAAACTTGGGATTCAAAAGTAACGACTATTCAAGAATAAAAAAAGATTAAACTATTTCCCTCTTGAAGAACTTATCGGGTCTTTGATGACCTATGAAATGACTAATGTGACACTTGACGTGTTGAATATCGTATTTTGATGATGAAACCACTTGATATGTGTTTATAATTTAAACTGCATTTTGAGTGATGCAGGTCTACTCGATCAGGATTAGACGGTTAATGCAGGAGAAATTGACGTTGCGCCGGAGGAGATCACGTCAGGATATTGGACGACAGAAGGCTTCGGACGTCGGGCATCGGGCCAAGGAGAGCGGAATTGCGCCAAGAATATCGGGGTTGCGGAGGTCAACCGCCGATTGGGCAATAAGCTACAAGAGAGGAAGATGCGCTGAAGAATCGGACGAAGCGCCAACCAATGACGTGCCGGGCAACGGAATGTCGATTCGCATTGTAATAATTGTCTAGATCGGAGTAGAGTTTTAGTTTGTGTGTGCAGAAATAATTATGATAATGAGAAAGACATAAAGCGAAACAAAGTGCGGAGTTAAGCGCGAAGGATTCATTGGGAGTTCGAGAGTTCGACGGAAGTCCGAAGGTTCGTCGGGAATGCTGCCGGAACTAGTCGAGAATGAGTTGGGAGCTTGCCGAAGGGTTTTTTGGAAGCTCACTGAAAGGTTCGTGGGAAGTTCGCGGAGCTCGCCGAGAGAGATCGGAGCTTGCCGAAGAAGCTCGTTGGAACTCGCCAAGATCAAATCGTGAAGTTTAAGAGCTTGCCGGGAGTCCGCAGAATGGTTTCCAAGAGTTTATCGGAAGACCGCCGAAAGTTCGCCGGAAGCTCGCCGGAAGAAGTCTTAACTTATGGACTTTATAATAGCTTATAAAAATGTCTTTAAATTCATAGTTAGCATGTTAATTAGGGTTAGGATTAGGTATTAATCTTATAACCCAAGTAGGGGCCAATTGGGCCCGAGTTCGGACTAGTTTAGGCCAAGATTGAAGCCCAACTAGTGGGCTGAAAACACTGTAGGCGGTGGCACCGCCCAGCACTGTCAGGGTCAGAAACTGACAGGCGGTGGCACCGCCAGCATCGGGAACTCCAAGAGAATTCAAATTTTGGAGCCCAAATTTGAATCCTCTTGAGGCCTATAAATACCCCTTAAATCTCAGTTGAGATAACAACTTTTTGAGCAGCAATTGTTTGAGAGAAAGGCCCTAGAAGTCTTAGATAGTCTTGTTTTCAATTTGCTAGTGTTCACCTCCTTCTTTCTTACTGAAAATCTGTAAGAGAGTGAACCGCTTGTAAAAAGTTGTAAGAGAGGTATTCACCCTTCCCTTTCAAGAGATTTGCTAGTGGAAGGTGGGAGCCTTATCGAAGAGGGGCCTCGCAAGTGGATGTAGGTCACTTGACCGAACCACTTTAAAAACGGCGTAATCTCTGGTTTGCATTTTATTACTGCTATTTACATTACTGCAAACCTTCTTACTTACTTTATTTCATCATTACCATTGCTGCACAACTTTACGAATACGTTTTCATGTTAAGCACTTCCGACTCCGATTTTTATCGCACGAAAGATTTGTCGAAATCAACGTTTTAATCCGCTGCACTAATTCACCCCCCCCTCTTAGTGCCGCTCCGATCCTAACATGACGAACATGAGGACCACCTTCCAAAGAATAGGAAGGATTTAGCACTTCGAACAAAAGAAGACCACTCGAGCATAAGCACAAGTGATAGTGAACTTGAACTCCTTACTAAAAAATTAAAAAAGGTTCATGAAACAAAAATTAAAGAACAAAGAAGAGGGAAGCACATTGGGATGAATCGAGCTCATCCAAAGACGAGGAGAAAATCAACAGAGGCGAGGTGGCAAACTACGCCTTAATGGCTTTTGATGATGAGGTAATCAAAATGCCCTTAGTTTACTTTGAAATTACATAATGCTTTTCATGAGTTATTTTTAATTTAGTTCAGAAAAAATATTTTTCTTGAAAATTACATGTTTAATAATGTAATGAAAATACAAAAAATTAGGAATCATGCTTATCCTTCTAGTAATTTTCTAAAAATAATCATGAAAATTGTATGTTTTATGAAAATACAATAAAATGTTAATCTAATGCTTGCACACCAAATATGATTAATCTTATGTATGTGTTTAAGAAACAATAATGTATATCTTAATGATTTTCATATTGCCTTTCGATTATAAATGATGATGAATGGCTTTTGTATGGAAACTAAGAATTAAAAGTTAGATTCACCTAAAAAGAAAAATGCATGGCTATAACAAACAAAATGATCTTGATGAAAAATGCTTGGTGATTTTATACTATGTATGAGAATTAGAAATGATGCATGATGATTTTTGTGATTTCTGCCTTATTGATCTTTAACGTAATAAATCTTGCACTTTTGGTTTTAAACGTTGATGCATATATTTACTTGGCATAAATAAAATAAATCACATGAATTGAAACAACTAAAAAGAGGATAGGTTTCTCCTTGAAAGATTTCTTTTTCCCTACTTTATTGAGTTTTCCAAAAAGGAGATTAATGAATCTATTTGTATCACTTTTGTGAATCTCTTGAGAATGATTTTGATTTGATGATTTTATAATTATGTATGGTGATTTGAAGTAATGATGATTTTTAGGTTTATTGAGTTTGATGATTTCTATGATTTCGATATTATTTTTTGATTATAAATAATAAAGCATGGCCTTTGTATGAAAAACTTGAATATGAAATCAATCACAAAATTTGGAACTAAAAAGAACTTGAGCTATTTTTAATCTATCTATATTGCTTTCATTAAATTATCTGAAAAGTGATTTTGATGATCATTTTGGATTTGACAATTTGTTTTCATATTTAACCAAACACTTAATTTTTTCGTGTTTATGACATGAGATGTATTTTATATGAATCATTTTTTTTCATATGATTTTATCATCTAAAGAAGAAAATTATCATAATGAAACTATGAATTTCTTGGACTATAAAAAAGATTTTGATGATTTTACATGATGATTTTTGATTTTTTTCGTATGATTTGTTTTAATAATAAGATGATATATCCAATCGAATTATTTATTGATGTTTATGACTTGAGTTTTATTATGTAAAATTTCTTGTATTCACCAAATTTTTCTTGATATCTTCCATTTGATGATTTGAATATTTACACTTTTATGCTATTCCCTTCTTCTTCTTTCTTATTTACAATGACAAAGGGGAGAAAGGAAATCACTAGCATTTCAAGAGATCGATAAATCTCTTCATTTCATTTTGAATCTCTTGAAAGGGACTTTGTTGATTTGACAAATTGAATGAGTTGAAGTGATGATTTAAAAATATTTATTCAAATGTATGAATCGATAATCCTTTTATCAAATGAAACATGATTTTTCTTGTGAATTCTTAGAATTATAACTTAAGTCTTCTTTTCCTATCATGCTTTCTATTTACAAAAGAAGAAATTTATCAAAAATGATATATGGTTTTATCTTTCATGATATGATTTCTTTGTATTTATGGCTTGTATGCCTTGAAATGATTAAAATATTTTATACCATTATGTTTTTCCCTTCTTCTTTCTTATTTACAATGATAAAATGGAGAGAAGTTTTGATCATTCATAGTAGAATGTAATTTGACAAAATTGGTACCATCATGATATGAAATATTTATGATTTGAAATGATACATGTAATACTTATGATTTTATTAAATTGATGTACATGATGTATTGCATATGATGTGAATCATGATTAAAATTACATTGACTTAAATTCAATTTAAAATCAAGGTTTATCTCAATTATGACATATTGAAATAAGAATGACACTCTACTTTTGTCATAATTTAAAAATTGATGAATTGTACCATTGTTTTGTTATTCCCCTCTTTTTACCAATGACAAAGGGGGAGAAAGAATTTCTAGCGTGTACATTATGAAAAGAAGCAAACTTGCTAGCTTGCTAATATCAAAAGAGAAGCAAGAAGTGCTATCTTGCAAATCTTAAAAGAAGCAATGTTTGCCAAGTTATACATTTGAAGAAGAGGACAAATAGTCTACCTTGAAGATCTCAAAAGATATAAAATTTTACTAACTTTTATATGTGTAAAATTTGATAGCTTGGATACTATAAAATGATATAAATTTACTAGCTTACATATTCTAACATGATGTAGAACTTGCTATCTTGAACATCACTAAGACTTGCTAGCTTGCAATCTCAAGAGAAGAAATAGTGCTATCTTGCCTATCTCAAGAAGCAAAGCATACTAAACTTGCACATATAGCAAAATTTATAAACTTGAAATGATATAATTTTTTGCTAGCTTGCATGACGATAAAACTGGAAATTATGTTAATTATGCAATGATTTGAACTTCTATATCCAAATACTTGATAGTTGAAACTTCTCCTTTTTGTTGATGACAAAGAGGGATAAGTATGATCATGGTATGCATGATGATGTGTTGCAAATATTCATGATGAAATTTACAATAACTTGAATTCAGCTTGAATTCAAGGTTCTATCAATATGACATATTAATAGGGGGAGTTAAGGTTAACTCCATCATCAATTGGTTGTCATCATCAAAAAGGGGGAGATTATTGAATCTCGTATTTTGATGATGAAACCAATTGATAGTATTTATGAGTTGATCTACGTTTTGAGTGACACAGGATGCTTCGATCAGGATGAGACAATTAAAACAGGAAGAATCATGTTGGGCCGGAGGAAAACATGTCAGAAGATTAGACGTCGTGCCGGAGGATCGATCGATATATCGATAGAAGGCTTCAGGCCAAAAAGAGCGGATATTGCACCAAGAATATCGGAGTTGCGGAATCAACTGATCGATTAAGCAATAGGCCGCAAGAGAGGATGAAGCGTCGATGGACCAATGACATGCCGGATAACATGATTCAAGCTTAGTAATAATTGTCTAGATCTAAGTATATTTTACATGTGCAGGATTAACTATGATAGCAAGGGATGAAGCAAAAGGAAGTCCCAGAGTCAAGGATGCAATTTCATTGGGAGTTTGAGAGTTCGTCGAAAGACCAGATGTTCATCGGAAGTTCTGCAGGAACCAGCCGAGAAGTCTAGGAGTTTACTAGAAGAAGCTCATTGGAACTTACCAAGAAGATCATCATGAAGTCTAGAAGCTTGCCGGAAGTCCGTTGGAACATTACCAGGAGATCGTCAGAAGTTCACCGGAAGATCGCCGGAAGCTCCCTAGAAGAAACCAAAACCTAGGGACTTGTTTAGCTTAAGTATGCCTTAGATTTCGAAGTTAGTACATAATAGGGATTGGATTTGGGCCAACCCAATTAGGGGCCAGTTGGGCCCATGTAAGAATTATGTTGGGCCCAATGAAAAGGCCCAAACAATGCCCCAAGAGGTGACACCATTGTGGTATAGTATCTGAGATTGTGTTAAGTGGTGGTATCACTGAGACACAGCCTCCAAGAGGCTGCAAGCGGTGGTATCGCCAGATTGGGCGGTGGTACCACCCAGTGCAGTGTTAGTGTCATACTAACACTGGCGGTGGTATCACCCAGCACAAGCGATGGTACCGCCCGAACCCAGGAAACCCGGGATGAGATGTTTTTAGGCTCCAAGTTTGAATCAACTTGAGGCCTATAAATACCCCTCTCATTCCTAGGTAACATACATAAGTATTGAGAGTAAAAAGGAAAGAAACTCTACTGTAATCTTATGTGAAACTCCTCTCAAAGTTCTAAGAGTTAGAATAGTTTGAGAGAGGAGTGAGTGGGGGTGTAAGGGTTATCTCCTAAACCCGGTAAAAGGAGAAAGAGCTATAAGAAGGAGGTTGATCTTCACCTATAAAAGAAGATCGATAGTGGATGTCGGTGGCCTCGACGGAAGAGGAATCGGTGGAGTGGATGTAGGTCACGATGATTGAACTACTATAAAATCGACGTGTTCTTCTTTGGTTTGCATTTCTATATTTGAGTATTTTACCTTACTGCAAATCTCTTAACTTGCTTTACATCCACTGTGCATTTTCCATACGCTTTCAAGCCATCTTTACGAAAACGCTTTCTAGTTAACCTCTCTCCAAATTGATTTTCGTCGAAATCAGTTTTTATCGTACGAATGTTTTTTGAACCGACGTAATTTTACCACTGCACTAATTCACCCCCCCTCTTAGTGCTAACTCTTTTCCTAAAAGTTAGTATCAGAGCCTCGGTATTTCTCATTTGGTGGTATCGCCCAGACCCGGGAAACCCGGGATGAGATGTTTTTAGGCTCCAAGTTTGAATCAACTTGAAGCCTATAAATACATCTCTCATCCCTGGTTAAGAAAAATAAGAACACAAGTATTAAGAGTAAAAAAGGATAGAAATACTACTGCAATATTGTGTGAGCTCCTCTCAAAAGTGTTAGAATAGTTTGAGAGAGGAGTGAGTGGGGGGTGTAAGAGTTATCTCCTAAACCCGGTAAAAGGTGAATCGAGTTATAAAAGGTGGTTGGTCTTCGTCTATTGAAGGAAGACCGACAGTGGATGCCGATAGCCTCGACGAAAGATGAATCGGCGGAGTGGATGTAGGTCATGACGATCGAACCACTATAAAATATGGTTTACATTTACTTTCTGCAAATTACATTAACTTTCAACATACGAAAAGATTTTCAGAATCGATGTAATTTTACCACTGCACTAATTTACCCCCCCCTCTCTTAGTGTCGACCCCATTCTTGACAATTGGTATCAAAGCCTCATGATTTCTCATTTGGTTTAACACCTAAAAGAAATGGCTCTTTTAGCTTTCAAGAGGGTCACTCTCTCATTCGTCCTTCCTTTTTCTATGTGACGGACTACACTTATTGAAAAACTCGAATGAGAGTTTTCTTGCTTTAATTGAATCTCGATTTATGGCATATAGTCGAATTTGGTTTTTAAAGGTCTTCTCTTCCAATGAGCCATTGGAATAATTTGGAGAAGAAGACTTTTTCTCTAAATACAAATGCTATGAATGTTTTGTTTTGCGCCTTAGATAAAACTGAGTTTAATCGGGTTTCTATATGTGAAACGACTTTTGACATATGGCATACTCTTGAAATCACACATGAAGGCACTAGCAAAGTTAAAGATTCGAAAATCAACTTTTTAATCATGATTTTGAACTTTTTCAAATGAAGCCGAGCGAAACCATTATTGACATGTACACTAGTTTTACAGATGTCGTCAATGGTTTAAAAGCACTTGGTAGAGGTTTCTCGGATTTTGAACTTGTAAACAAAATTTTACGTTCTCTTAATAAGAATTGAGATTCAAAAGTAACGACAATTCAAGAATCAAAAAATTTGAATACCATTCCGATTGAAGAACTAATAGGGTCTTTAATGACCTATGAATTGTCGTGCAATGCATGTAAATAACCTAAGAACAATCTTCCAAAGAATAGGAAGGATTTAGGACTTAGAACAATTAAAGACCACTCGAGCATAAGCTCAAGTGATGGTAAACTTGAACTCCTCATGAAATTTAAAAAATTCTTAAAACAATAATAAAAAAATAAAAATAAACTTGAAAAGAGCGAAACTACTTATTGTGAACGCAAGAAGAGGGAAGCACCTTGGGACGAAACGAGTGCATTCAAAGACGAGGAGCAAATCGATGAAGACGAAGTGGCGAACCTTACTTTGGTGACTCTCGTCAATGAGATAAATAACTTAAACGAAACTCCTTTAGTTTACTTTGAAATTACATGATATTTTTCATGAGTTATTTTTAATTTAGTTTTAAAAAAATTATATATATTTTGTGTATATTTAATAATGTAATGAAAATGTAAAAAAAAGGGATCATGCTAGTAATTTTGAAAATGATAATAAAATTACATGTTTTATGTTAAAGGAATAAAATATTATATTTAAATCTAATGATAATCCTATGTGTGTTTTTGTAGTAAGAATGTGTATTTTGATGATTTCCATATGACTTTTCAATTTTGATTGAAGATGTCTTATGAAACCATGCTTGATGTTTTAATGAAAAGGCTAAGAGGTTTAATATCATGCTTAATGAGTTTATATTTAGAAATGATGCATGATGATCTTTGTGATTTATGGATTATCGATTTTTGCCATAATGAAAGTTGCTTTTTCGGTTTTAAAAATGATGCATGGCTTTTGAATGGAAACTAAGCATGAAAAGTTGATTCACCTAAAAAGAAAAATGCATGACTATAACAAACAAAATGATCTTGATGGAAAATGCTTTATGAAATCAATTTAGATGTTGCATAATGATGTAATTATGTAATGAAAATATTATATATTTTGAAACCATGTTATGATGTCATGCATAATGATCATGCTTAATAAATTTCGAAATTATACATGATAATTTTTAATTAATTTATGGTTTATTGATCTTGATGGTTTTTATGACGAAATTTATTTTTCAATCCTAAACGATTGATGATATATATATATATATATATTTATTTTAAAACTATTGAAAACGATTTTGATTCGATGATTCAAATTTGAATGAGCTTTATCTTGACTTTTTGAGATTTATAACTTGAGAACTTTCTATGAATTGAGATCTTTTTTTCCCCTTATTTCTTCTCGGTATTTTCTTAAGAGGAGATTTTCTAAATGAATGATGATTTTTCTTGTGAGTTCTTTGACTTTTTACTTGAGATTTTTTTTAATCAAGATCTCTTCTTTATACTCTTACAATTTTTTTTGGTATTTTATTTAAGAGGAGATTTAATATATGAATCATGTCTTTTGGTATTTACATGACCTTATCTCTCACGATATGATTTATTTTTGTATAACTCCTTGTATACATCACCCAATTAATTTTTTTTGATGAGATGAAATTGTTAGGATCGGAGCAGCACTAAGAGGGGGGGGTGAATTAGTGCAGCGGATTAAAACTTCGGTTTTTTAAAAAATCTTTCGTATGATAAGAGCGGAACTTGACAAGCTCAATCTTGAAAGCGTATTCTTAAATATGCGCAGCAAAAGTAATAAGGAACTAAAGCATATAAGAAGGTTTGCAATAATGTAAATAGCAATAATGAAATGCAAACCAAGGATCTGCTGATTTTAGAGTGGTTCGGTCAAATGACCTACTCCACTTTATGAGGTCCCTCTTCGATGAGGCTCCCACCTTCCACTAGCAAGTCTCTTGAAATGGAAGGGTAAATACCCCTCTTACAACTCTTTACAAGCGGTTCACTCTCTTACAGATTTTCGAGAAGAGATGAGGTGAACACTAGCAAATTGAAAAGAAGACAAGCTAACACTTTTCTAAGACCTTTCTCTCAAACTCTTGCTGCAAAAAAAGTTATTTTCTCAATTGAGATTTGAGGGGTATTTATAGGCCTCAAGAGGATTCAAATTTGGGCTCCAAAATTCAAATTCTCTTTGGGTTCCCGATCTTTGGCGGTGCATCACCGCCAATAGCAGTGCCACCGCCTGGCCTTCGGGTGCTGGACGGTGCAACCGCCCAGCCAGAGAGGTGTCATCGCTGCCACCAGGCGGTGCCACCGCCTAACTCTCCGGTTCACTTGGTTTAGCTTACTTTTTAGCCCAAACCAAATCTGACTTTTGAGTTGGCCCCTAACCAGGATATAGGATTATCTTCTTAATCCTAATCCTAATTACAAGTGAACTACATAACAAAACACATCCTAAGCAATTTATTAACCCATAACGTCAAGTCTTGTTCGGTGAGCTTTAAACGAACTTCCTTCTTCGACGGGGTCCAAGCACGCTCCCGAACTTGTGATGACTTTAATGAGTAGCTGAGACTTCTCGGTGATCTCTGCGAACCTCCGACGATCTCTTCACGAACTTCCAACAGGTTCCCGATTTCTTCTCGGTTGGTTCTAAGACATCTCATCTCCCGGCGATTCTTGGGACTCTTAAACGTTCATCGAACTCGACTCCGGTATACTTGCTTTGTGTTTTTTGTTTAATGTAGTTAATCCTGCACACTTAACTCAATAATATGGATTAGATCAAATAACCCATCACTTGATTTTATCATCAAAATCCGAGATTCAACAATCTCCCCCTTTTTGATGATGACAATCAATTGATGACGGAGTTAAACATAACTCCCCCTATCTATATGCTATATTATGAGAGGATAAAAAAAAAACACTTGAATTCCATCCTATTGGATTCAAGCATAACCCGATAAGTTCTAACGGTAGAGGTTATCGTGATCCTCATTAAACAATAGTGAGTACAAAACTTCTATGAAAATCATAAGTTAAATGAAAAGGGACGAATTTTACTACGACAGAAGATAAAGATTTTCAATATAAATTTTATGATTTAGATGTAAGGCATGCTTTCAATATGATCAATCAATCTTGTGATATTTTCAAGGATTTTGCAAGACATATAAGTCATTCATATTAATCACTTTTCTCAAGGATTTTGCAATTCATATTTTGTCATGCTATTAAGAATGATATAAGTCATCACTTTTCTCCCCCTTTGTCATCAACAAAAAGGGAAATGAGACTTGAAGCACATATTTTGTCATACAACGATTTTATCGTTGAAAATTAAGTATGCAAAAATATTTACGCAGAGTTCGTTTTAGAGGAAAATTCAGCATACATTCATATTATCTAATCTCTTCTTTCTATAAATAATAGAAATTGTAGATGTATAAGAGAGAGATTGGGATAAAAATTCAAGTAGTAATTTCACAAAGTCAAGATCATAATTCGAATACAAACTCATTCAAATCGTTAAATTCATTAAAATCTCAACATTACTTTTCAATCATCATATAAGGCATTTAAAGAATTTTGAAACATAGGAGAATGATTAATTTAAGCATACAATGTTTCAAGTTATGAATGCCAATACTTTCATATTTGTAAGTATCAATTCATGAATGCCAAAAGATATTATTTGTGATTCCAATTTTGCAAGATCAAGATTATGATTTAGATAAAACTTATTTAAATCAAATCGGTAACTTGAAATTCATAATCAAGTCATCAAAATCGATTTCGAGATTTCACAACATGTCATATGGAATTTGAAGGAGAATGATTAGATTCACCGAGAGATGGAAAGAAGATGAAAGACTTTACGGAAAATCCAATCAAACAAGTTTATTGTTTAGGGACAATTTAACATACCTAATTCCCTTCTAATGAATTCAAATTGGTCTTCATTCAAGGCTTTTGTGAATATATCTGCTAATTGATGCTTTGTGTCAATGAATTCTAGAACAACATTATTGTTAAGGACATGATCGCGTATGAAATGATGCCTAACGTTGAATGCTGAATTGGATTTTTAGTAAGACATATAGCACTTGTATTATCACATTTTATGGGAATATTTTTAAAGTGAATTCCATAGTCTTCTAATGTATTTTTCATCCAAACAACTTGTGCACAACATGCACTCGCAGCAATGTATTCGGCTTCCGCCATAGATAGTGCTACTGAATTTTGTTTCTTGGAAGTCCAAGAAACAAGTGCATGTCCTAAAAATTGGCATGTTCCGGATGTACTTTTTCTATCTATCCTACATCCGCCAAAATCGGCATCCGCGTAAGCCATTAAATCAAAATTTTCAAATTTTGGATACCATAAACCTAAATTTGGAGTTCCTTTAATATACCTAAATATTCTTTTAACACTTTTAAGATGAGATAGTTTAGGATTTGATTGAAACCTAGCACAAAGTCCTACACTAAACATGATATCTGGTCTAGTAGCGGTAACGTAGAGTAGACTACCTATCATTCTCCTATATGTTTTTTGATCAAAATTTTCACTATTTTCATCCATATCTAACTTAGTCGAAGTACTCATAGGGGTGTTTATTGCTTTTGAATTATCCATGTTAAATCATTTTAACAATTCTAATGTATATTTAGATTGGTTAAGAAATATACCATCCTTAAGTTGTTTGATTTGTAATCCTAAAAAGAAAGTTAATTCCCCCATTAAACTCATTTCAAATTCATGACTCATAGATTTGGCAAATGATTCACATAGTGATTCATCCGAAGAGCCAAAAATAATATCGTCAACATAAATTTGCACAATAAGAAAATTATTTTCAAAATGTTTAATAAACAATGTAGTATCAACCTTGCCTTTGGTAAAATTATTTAAAATAAGAAAGGAACTAAGCCTTTCATACCAAGCTCTAGGAGCTTGTTTCAAGCCATAGAGAGCCTTAGTCAATTTGAATACATGATTAGGAAGAAGAGAATTTTCAAATCCGGGAGGTTGTTCGACATATACTTCTTCGGAAATAAAACCATTCAAGAAGGCACTTTTGACATCCATTTGAAATAGTTTAAAATTATAACTACTAGCATAGGCAAGGAGCATCCTTATGGCTTCTAATCGAGCCACGGGAGCGAAGGTTTCTTCGTAATCGATACCTTCTTCTTGGTTGAAACCTTTGGCCACTAATCTAGTCTTGTTTCTAATCACGATACCATTTTCGTCTTGCTTGTTTCTAAAGACCCACTTAGTACCAATGACTAAATGGTCACTAGGTCTAGGAACAAGCTCCCACACCTTGTTTCTCTCAAATTGATTCAGTTCCTCTTGTATTGCAATAATCCAAAAATCATCTTTTATGGCCTCGTCAATGCACTTAGGTTCGATTTGAGAGAGGAAGGCGGCATTAGCGCAAAAATTCTTGAAAGAGGAACGAGTTTGAACCCCTTTAGATTTATCCCCTATAATTAGCTCCTTTGGATGAGCATCTATATACTTCCATTCCTTAGGTAAGGAAATTTTGGAAGAAGGTGCATCCAAGTTGCTATTTTGAGGAGGGGGTTCATTTAAATTCAAATTATCAAAACCAAGATCATCATCAAAATTATTTTTCTTAAAATTTGAGACTTCATTAAAAACTACATGAATAGACTCTTCAATTACTAAGGTTCTTTTATTAAAAACCCGAAAAGCTTTCGAAACGGAAGAGTAACCAAGAAAGATGCCTTCATCGGATTTTGCATCAAATTTTCCTAAGGCATCACTTTCATTTAAAATAAAGCATTTACAACCGAAAACTTTAAAATAGAAAATATTTGGTTTTTTGTTATTCCATAATTCATAGGGAGTTTTTGATAAGGAAGGTCTTATTAGGACTCTATTCATGATGTAGCAAGCCGTATTTACGGCTTCGGCCCAAAAATACTTAGGTAAACTATGTTCATTTAACATAGTTCTTGCCATTTCTTATAGGTTTCTATTTTTTCTTTCAACTACTCCATTTTGTTGGGGATTTCTTGGAGTGGAGAAGTTATGGTTGTATCCATTAACTTCACAAAAATTTTGAAAGTCATGGTTTTGAAATTCGCCACCATGATCACTCCGAATTGATGAAATCATGAACCCTTTTTCATTTTGAGTGAGTTTACAAAATTTAGAGAAACACTTGAAACAATCACTTTTGTGAGCTAAGAAATAGGTCCAAGTGTATCTAGAGTAGTCATCCACAATCACAAAAGCATATTTGCTTCCACCTAGACTTGTTGTATCAATTGGTCCAAATAAGTCCAAATGGATCAATTGTAACGGTCTAGTGGTGCTAATTTGATTTTTTGGTTTGAAGCTTGTTTTTATTTGTTTCCCTAGTTGACATGTATCGCATACCTTATCTTTAATAAACTTCATATTCGGAATCCCTCGTACTAATTCTTGAGATGAGATTTTAGATATTGTTTTCATGCTTGCATGGCCTAATCTCCTATGCCAAAGCCAAGCATCATCATTTTTATGGAGGAGAAACACATTTCATTACTTAGTTCATCAAGATTGATGGTATAGACATTATTTTTTTTTTTAAAGCAATCATAGTCATGTTATGATTTGGTTTTCAATAATGCACATATTTGATTCAAATCTAACGATATAACCTTTATCGCATAATTGACTAATGCTCAATAGATTATGTTTTAATCCATCAACTAGTAACACATCATCAATGGAAAAACTTGATTTGTTACCTATGGTTCCCTTGCCAATGATTTTGCCTTTGTTGTTGTCTCCAAAGGTGACATAGTCTTCGTCCATGCTAGTGAGCTTGGTGAATTGGGATGGATCTCGGTCATATGCCTTGAGCATCCACTATCAAGATACCATCTCTTGCTCCTAGCATGTGATGGTGTATGTTTCTACAAGAAGGAATTATTTTTTAGGTACCCATTTATTTTTTGGGTGCCTCAAAAACTAATCTAACTTGTTTATCATGTTGCATAGACTTGATCATGGTTCCTTTAGGAACCCAAATCATTTTGTTCGGACTAATTTTCTTGAATGGACATTGGTAAGTTATATGTCCATATTTGCAACAAAAGTTGCAATTGCTTTGATGTTGAACATGTAAGATAGGACCTTTAACGAAGGTGGTTGGATTTTGGTGAGTACTTCTCACAAATCCGATTCCACTCCTTTTAGGAACGTGACCCTTATTTGTAAGGATCATGTTTAAGGACTTGCTACCGACCTCGAATTTCTTCAAGGTGTCCTTAAGTACTAAGTTCTCATTTTGTAGAGTTTCTAAATCATGGCATTTAACACATGGAGCTAGACAATCATGATATTCAGTTTTTAATTTATCAAAAGCACAAGTAAGACTATCATGCTCCTTTCTTAGCAATTTGTATTTTCTACTAATTGTCTTACATTCATCAAATAACTCATGGAAGGCATTTAATAAATCATGATAAGGTAAATCTGCATTAATTAAATCCGTTACCTCTTCTTCGAAGGCCATTAGGGCGTAGTGAGCAACTTGCTCGGTGTTGGACTCCTCTTCTTCGGATGTGCTTGAGTCATCCCATGTTGCCTTGAGCGCCTTCTTCTTTGGTGTTCTCTTTTTGGCTTGAGGGCAATCGTTCTTGTAGTGTCCCGGTTTTTTGCATTCATAGCAAATCACTTGGTCCTTCTTTTGTTCAAATTTATTTTTTGTATTATTTTTAAATTTGTTCTTCCTTAAATATTTTTTAAATTTTTGAGTCAAAAGTGCAATGTCATTGTCACTGTCCTCATCACTTGATGTTCCTTTCAAGTGGTCTTCTTGTGATTTGAGTGCCATATCCTTCCTGTTCTTTGGAAGGGGTTCTCGAGCTTCGTCATGAGCTTGACATGTCATTTAAAGTGAGGTCATTAGAGACCCAATGAGTTCTTCAAGAGGGAATGTTTTAAGGTCTTTGGCTTCTTGAATGGCCATAACTTTTGGATCCCAACTTTTAGGGAGGGATCTTATGATTTTAGTTACTAGTTCAAAGTTAGTAAAATCTTTACCAAGAGCTTTGAGTCCATTGATGACATCCGTAAACCGGGTGTACATGTCTCCGATGGACTCACTTGGTTTCATTTGGAAAAGTTCGTAAGAGTGCACAAGAATGTTGATTTTGGACTCTTTCACTCGGCTAGTGCCTTCATGAGTGACCTCAAGAGTTCTCCAAATATCAAAAGCCGAATCACAAATTGAAACACGATTAAATTCGTTTTTTTGTCTAGTGCACAAAACAAGGCATTCATAGCCTTTGCATTTAAAGCAAAAAACCTTCTTCTCCGATTCATTCCATTAAGCTCATCGGAAGAGAAGATTTTTGAAATCCGTTTTCAACAATAGTCCAAAGCTCGAAATCCATAGAAATGAGGAAGATCCTCATCGAAAGTCTTCCAATACGTGTAATCCGACCCATTAAACATAGGTGGACGAGTGATAGAATGGCCCTCTTGCATGCCGGAGTAAGCCATCTCTCTTGGGTATTAAACCAAATATGAGAGATAACCTCGCTCTGATACCAATTGTTAGGATCGGAGAAGCACTAAGAGGGGGGGGTGAATTAGTGCAGCGGATTAAAACTTCGGTTTTTTAAAAAATCTTTCGTATGATAAGAGCGGAACTTGACAAGCTCAATCTTGAAAGCATATTCTTAAATATGCGCAGCAAAAGTAATAAGGAACTAAAGCATATAAGAAGGTTTGCAATAATGTAAATAGTAATAATGAAATGCAAACCAAGGATCACGCCGATTTTAGAGTGGTTCGGTTAAATGACCTACTCCACTTGCGAGGCCTCTCTTCGATGAGGCTCCCACCTTCCACTAGCAAGTCTCTTGAAATGGAAGGGTAAATACCCCTCTTACAACTCTTTACAAGCGGTTCACTCTCTTACAGATTTTCGAGAAGAGATGAGGTGAACACTAGCAAATTGAAAAGAAGACAAGCTAACACTTTTCTAAGACTTTTCTCTCAAACTCTTGCTGCTCAAAAAGTTGTTTTCTCAGCTGAGATTTGAGGGGTATTTATAGGCCTCAAGAGGATTCAAATTTGGGCTCCAAAATTCAAATTCTCTTTAGGTTCCCGATGCTGGCGGTGCCACCGCCCAGCCAAGCGGTGCCATCGCCCAGCCAGGCGATGCCACTGCCTGGCTCTCCGGTTCACTTGGTTTAGCTTACTTTTAGCCCAAACCAAATCTGACTTTGGCCCCAGTTGGCCCCTAACCAGGATATAGGATTATCTTCTTAATCATAATCCTAATTACAAGTGAACTACATAACAAAACACATCCTAAGCAATTTATTAACCGCGAACGTCAAGTCTTGTTCCGGTGAGCTTTCCGACGAACTTCCTTCGACGGGGTCAAAGCACGCTCCCAAACTTGTGATGACTTTAATGAGTAGCTGAGACTTCTCGATGATCTCTGCAAACCTCCGATGATCTCTTTGGCGAACTTCCAACAGGTTCCCGATTTCTTCTCGGTTGGTTCCGGCAGCATCTCCGACGATTCTTCGGACTCTTAAACGTTCATCGAACTCGACTCCGGTATACTTGCTTTGTGTTTTCTGTTTATCATAGTTAATCCTGCACACTTAACTCAATAATATGGATTAGATCAAATAACCCATCAATTGATTTTATCATCAAAATCCGAGATTCAACAGAAATGAATGTGATGTAATAAAAATATGCATGAAATATGGGATGTGCAATGTAATTTGACATTTAGATACCATCATGATTTAAAATGCTATGATTTGTTGCTAAAATGATGTATTATAAATGTTGATTTAATGTTTGGTATCGTGAATACTTTAAATAATAAATGTTTGGTATCATGATCAAAATATTGATAAATGCTTAAAAATTTTAATGTCTTAGTATAATATATGATATGGTCATAATGATGATTGATTTTTTTTGTATCATGCATGAAAAATGAAATGTAAAGTTTTAAAACTGTGTATGTTTTAATTTGAAACTATTATGATGCACAAACATATTGAAATAAGATTGATACTTTACCTTTGTCATGCTTTGAAAATTATTGTAAGGGAAAGAAGATACAAAATTGTATTCTTCTCTTCTTTTTGACAATGACAAAGGGGGAGATAGCTAGCTTGCATAAGTCAAGAAAATGTAAAAACTTACAACTTGCACATTGCTAAAGGAAGCAAGAATCGCTAGCTTGCACACTTCAACAAGAAAGCTATCTTGCATTTGCTTTCTAAATATTGCTAGCTTACATTTTTTAAAATAATATAAAAATTTGCTAGCTTGTATGATATAAAACTTGCTATCTTAAACATTACCTAGACTTGCTAGCTTCCAATCTCAAGAGAAGCAATATTGCTATCTTACTTATCTCAAGAAACAAAATATGCTAACTTGCACATCTAGCAAAATTGACAAATTTACATATTTCAAGAAGCAAGAGTTGCTTTCTTGAACATCTCAAAACTACTAGCTTGCATGTTCTAAAATATTATAAAATTTGCTAGCTTGTATGTTGTAGAACTTGCTATCGTACTACTTGGTATATCTATGATGATAGCAAAATTGCATGATGATAAAACTGGAGATTATGTTAATTATACAATATGTTGAAATTATGTCCAAACACATGAAAGGTACACTTCTCCTTTTTGTTAATGACAAAGGGGGAGAAGTATGATCATGTTATGCATGATAATGTATCATAAATATTTATGATGAAATTAGCAATGACTTGAATTCGGCTTGAATTCAAGGTTCTATCAATATGGCATATTGATAGGAGTTTGTTTAAACTCCAGGAGTTAAGGTTAACTCCGTCATCAATTGGTTGTCATCATAAAAAAGGGAGAGATTGTTGAATCTCAGATTTTGATGATGAAATCAATTGATAAGTGTTTATGATTTAATCTGTGTTTTGAGTGATGTAGGATGCTTCGATCAGGATGAGACAATTAAAGCAGGAAGAATCATATTGGGCCGGAGAAAAATATGTCAGAAGATTGGACGTCGGGCTGGAGGATTGGTTGACGTATCGACATAAGGCTTCGGGCCATGGATTCGGGTATCGGGCCATGAAGAGCAGATATTGTGCTAAGGATATCGGAGTTGCGGAGTCAACTGGCCGATTGGGCAATAGGTCACAAGAGAGGACGATGCGCCAAAGAATCGGACGAAGCGTCGAGGGACCAATGACATGCCAGATAACATGATTAATGCTTAGTATTAATTATCTAGATCAAAGTGTGTTTTTACATATGTAGGATTAACTACGATAGCAAGGCATAAGGCAAAATGTAGTCCTAGAGTCAAGAATGTGATTTCGTTAGGAGTTCGAGAGTTCGTCGGATGTCTAGACGTTCGTCGAAAGTTCTGTAGGAACCAACCGAGAAGTCTCGAAGCTTGCCAGAGAAGCTCGTCAGAACTCACCAAGAAGATCGTCGTGAAGTCCAAGAGCTTGCCGGGAGTCCATTGGAACATTGCCGAGAGTTCGTCAGAAGTTCACCGGAAGATTGCCGGAAGCTCGTCGGAAGAAACAAGACTTATGGACTTGTTTAGCTTAGAATGTGTCTTAGGAAACGTAGTTAGCACGTAATTAGATTTGGATTTAGGCCAACCCAATTAGGGGCTAGTTGGGCCCATGTAAGGACTGTGTTGGGCCCAATGAAAAGGCCCAAACAGTGCCCCTAATAGGTGATACCGTCATGGCACAGTCTCCAAGACTATGTCAGGCGGTGATACCGCCCAGCATAGCCTCCCAGGTGGTGGTACCGTCAGACTAGGTGGTGGTACCATCCAGCGCAGTGTTAGTGTCAAACTAACACTAGTGATGGTGTCGCCCAACGTAGATGGTGGTACTGCCCTCTCATCCCTGGTTAAGAGAAATAAGCACAGAGAGTTTAAAAGTGAAGAAACGATGTTGCAATCACTTGAGAAATCCCCTCCTCTAAGTTTAAGTTTAGAATTCTGTTTAGGAGGATTGAGTGCTTATAAGGGTTGTCTCCTAAACCCGGTAAAAGGAGAAGAGGGGTGTAAGAAGGAGGTTAATCTTTGCCTATTAAAGGAAGATCGATAGTGGATGCCGATGGCCTCGATGGAAGAGGAATCAGCGGTTTGGATGTAGGTTACAATAACCGAACCACTATAAAATTGGCATACTCTCTGGTTTGTATTTATATTGTTGCTATTTATTTTACTGCAAACTATTTTACTTGCTTACTGCCTTCAATACATTTATAAACATGTGTTTCAAGTTAAGTTTTCGAAATCGGTTTTCAATGTACGAAAAGATTTTATGAAGTTGACATTATTTTACCGCTACACTAATTCATCCCCCCTCTTAGTGCCAACCCCGATCCTAACAGTGGAACCACTAGACCAGGTGGTGGCACCACTATACTAGGTGGTGGAATTGCCTATGAGCTGGAATGTATGAAGTGTACATTTTCCAAAAGACCCAACGATGGTACCACCAGTGTCAGGCAGTGGTACCACCCAGACTAGCAATAGTACCACTAGTACACGGTCTCCCTTATTGCCAAGCGGTAGTACCACCCAAACTGGGCGGTGGTACCGCCAGTAGTTATTACTGTAGGTGGTGGTACCGCCTAGCACTAGCAGTGGTACCGCTAGGACCTCGGAAACTCGGGATGAGACTTTCTTTGGCTCTATTTTTGAAGTCATTTGAGGCTTATAAATACTTATTCTTTCTTTTTTTGAGATAGGAAGAAAAGTGAACAAAAAGTCTTGTGATTCTATGTTGTAAAGTCTTGACAAGTGCTTAGTGTTCCCCTCCTCCTCTTTAAAGTTTTGAGCTTATTTTAAGAGAGGTGTGAGACTTGTAAATGTTCTCTCATAAACTTGTGAAAATGAGAAAGAGTTATAAAGAGAGTAATTGGTCTTTGCCTATTGAAAGAAGATCGTTAGTTAATGCTGGTGGCCTTTATGGAAGAGGGATCGAGAGTCGATGTAGCTCGCGATGACCAAACCCTATAAATTCAATGTGCATTTTCTTTCTGCTCTTCATTGCTATTACTTTTTGAGTTAATTACTTAGTACACTTACTCAATGTCAAGCACACTTTTATTTTTGGTTTTCATCGAGTGAAAATTTTAAAATCAAAGTTTTTATGATAGCACGAATTCACCCCCACCGCCCCCTCCCCTTTTAGTGCCGATATAGTCCTAATAGTTTGTATCAAAGCCAAATTTCTCTCGGTTAGTTTAACACACAAGAGAGATTAAATATCTTTTGTTGACAATTAAAAGGGTTACTTTATCACTCGTTCTCCTATGTTCAATGGGACAAACTACACGTACTAGAAAACACGAATAAGGATTTTTTTATTTCTGTGGACTTTAATGGAATATTATCAAATGCGGTTTTCAAAAATCCTCTAGACCAATGAATGAATAGAATAATCTAGAGAAAAAAATATTTTCTTTAAATGTGAAAGCTATGAATGCTTTATTTTATGTTTTAAACAAAAATAAAATTAATCGTATTTTCATATGTGAAACTGCATATGATATTTGGCACATACTCAAAGTCACACATAAAGGCACAAGTAGAGTTAAAGAGTATAAGATTAATCTTTTGGTGTATAATTATGAAGTATTTCGAATAAAGCCAAGCGAAATCATTGGTGACATATACACCCGTTTTACGAATAGGTTTGAAAGAACTTGGTAAAAGTTTTACTAATCTTGAACTTATTAATAAAATTTTATGATCTCTTCCTAAAAATTGGGATCTAAAAGTAATTACTATTCAAGAAGCAAAGGACTTGAACTATTTTCTTTTGAAGAACTCATAGGGTCATTAATGACTAATGAAATGACATGCAAGGCACATGATGAACATAAGAATAACTTTCTAAAGAATATGAACGATATGACACTTAGAACTAAAGAAGATCACTCAAGCAAAAGCTCAAGTGATGATTATGACTTTGCACTCATAAAAATTTTTTTAAAAAATTTATAAGAAGAAACAAAATAAATCTTATAAAACAAGATACTAAGAACAAAAATAAACTCAAAAAGGACATAATCACCTACTACGAATGCAAGAAGCTAGGCATTTCAAAATTAAATATCCTCAACTGAAGAAGAAGAAGCTTCTAAAGAAGAAGAAAACACTTAAGGTGACTTCGGACAAATTAAGTGTATCCGAAGACGATGAGCAAACCAATAAAGATGAGGTGGCAAACTATACTCTAATGCCCTCAATGACAAGGTATATGACTCAAATAAATCTTTTTTTACTTTATAATGAATTAATTGATGTATTTTATAATTTGTATGATGAGCTTTAAATAGTTGATAAGAAATATAAATGATTAAAAAAGGATTATGCATCTCTCTCTAATGAATTTGATAAATTAAAAAATAAGTATGATAAATGGTTGTTAACTCCTTAAAAAGGAAAATATATTACTATAACAAATATTAAAAAAATTAAAATTAGTAATAAATCATTAAACATGATTCTTACTGATAAGAGTTATGTTTGCAGATAGGAAGGAATCGGGCTCTGTGAGTAACACTCAATGAAAGCCAACTATTTTTATTAAAGGACCCGCATTACATGTTTACCCTGAAAATAAATATAATTTTTGTGATAGATGTGGATATTATGCTTATAAATATTTATTTAAAAAATATAACTCACACAAATTAGTTTGAGTTCCTAAAAAAACCATAAATAACTTAATGTCATTAGTCAAAATAAATAGATCTTTCATGAGGGATCCAAAGCTAAATTGGTACCTAAATCAAACCCTCCTTTCTTGTAGATATGTCTACAATCAAAAGCTAGGAGCAAGAGATGGTACCTTGATAGTGGATGCTTAAGGCACATGATTGGAGATCTAACATATTTCTCTAAGCTCACTAGCCAAGACGAAGGATGTGTCACCTTCGGAGATAACAATAAAGGAAAAAATATTGGCAAAGAAAATATAAGTAACCAATCAAACCTCTTAATTAAAAATATTTTATTAATAGATGGTTTAAAATATAATTTACTAAGTATTAGTCAATTATATGATAAGGGTTTTAACATCAAATTTGAATCCAATGCTTGCATTATAGAGATATCTCCCAAAAATATATCTATGATTGCCTTAAGGACTAATAATGTGTATACTATTGATCTTGATGATTTTTGTGATGAAATTTACTTTTTTATTTTCAACAATGATGTATGTCTTTGGCATATAATATTAGGCTATGCAACTATGAAACTAATTTCTTAAATTACAACTAAGAAACTTATAAGAGGTATGTCTAGAATTAAATTTGTTAAAAATAAAGTTTGTGATGCATGCCAACTAGGTAAACAAATAAAGAGTAGCTTTGAGTCTAAAAATCAAGTAAGTACCTTTAGACTACTACAATTAATTCATATGGATTTATTTTGGACCAATTAATATCATACGTCTAGGAGATAGTAAATATACTTTTGTGATTGTTGATGATTATATTAGATATACTTGGACATACTTCTTGGCACATAAAAGTGATTGCTTTAAATGTTTTTTAAAATTTTATAAGCTAGTTCAAAATAAAAAGGGTTTTATGATTTCTTCTATTCGTAGTGATCATAGTGGTGAATTTAAAAACCATGATTTTCAAGATATTTGTGAGTTAAATGAGTATGACCATAATTTCTTTACTCTAAGAAATCAACAACAAAATGGAGTTGTTGAGAGAAAAAATATGAGTTTTTAAGAAATGAAAAGAACCATGCTTAATAAACATAGCCTACCCAAATATTTTTAGGCCAAAGTCATCAACATGACATGCTATGTCATGAATAAGGTTCTTGTAAAACCATTACTTTCTAAAACTCCTTATGAATTGTAAAAAAATAAAAAAACACAATATTTCATATTTTAAAATTTTTAATTATAAATATTTATTTTAAATGAAAAGGATACCTTAGGAAAATTTGATGAAAAATCCAATGAAGGCATTTTTCTAGGATATTCCTCTATTTCTAAAGCTTTTCGTATCTTTAATAAAAGAACTTTGGTTATAGAGGAATATATTTATGTTATTTTTAATGAGATTCCTAAATTTAAAAAACATGATTTTGATTATGATTTTGATTTTGATACTTTAAATTTGAATGAAAATTCTCCTCTCCTAAGCAACTTTGACATATTTATTTCTAAAGAATCCTTACCCAAGTAATAAAAGTATGTAGATGCTTATCCTAAGGAGCTAATTATTGTAGATACATCAAAAGGTATTCAAACTTGTTCTTTATTTAAAATTTTTTGTGCTAATGTTGTCTTTTTATCTCAAATTGAATCCAAATGCATTGATGATACTCTAAAAGATGATTCATGGGTTTTTGCAATGCATGAAGAGTTAAATCAATTTGAGAGAAATAAGGTATGGAAGCTTGTTCCTAGACTTAATGACCAACTTGTAATTGACACTAAATGGGTCTTTAGGAATAAGCAAGATGAACTTGGTATTGTGGTTTGAAACAAGACTAGATTAATGGCCAAAGGTTTCAACCAAGAAAAAGGTATCGACTATGAAAAAACCTTCGCTTCTGTGGTAAGACTTGAAGCCATAAGGATATTCCTTATCTTTGCATTAATGATTCAATCATATCATGAGATATACAAATTATAAATATAAAGGAATCATGTATATAAGATCAAAAGTGTAACACGTAATTCCAAAAATATAAAATTTTAAATCATTATGCATCATTAAATCATCAAGTATGATTTCATTAAACATAAAATATTTTTAAACGAAATCAAAAAGCAATATGAAAATTATTAATATACATGTTATTACTTTTTAAAAATATACATAAGATTAATCTTATTAGATGTACAACCATTAGATCTAACATTTTGTTCCTTTATCATAAATCATGTAATTTTCATAATCATTTTCAAAATCACTAGAAAGATAAGCATAGTCTCAATTTTTATATATTTTTAACAATTTATATATAATTTTTCTAAACTAATTTAAAATTGACTCATGAAATGCATCAAGTAATTTCAAAATAAAGGGGTTTTGGTTACCTCGTCATTAAATGCCGTTAAGGCATAGTTTGCTACCTCACCTTTGTTAGTTTGTTCTTCATCTTTGGATGAACTTGATTCGTCCCAAGCCGCCTTAAACACTCTCTTCTTCTTTGACAGTATTTTTTAAGTTCATTTTTACTTTTTGATTCTTGTTTTAAGTACTTTTTAAGTTTTATTATGAAAAGTTCAAAGTCATCATCATCATACTTGAGATATCACTCAAGTGGTATTCTATAGTTCGAAGTGCCAAATCCTTCCTATTCTTTGGAAGGTAATTCTCATGTTTATCATGTTCAATACAAGTCATTTCATAAGTCATCAAAGACCCAATAAGTACATTAAGTGAAAAATAGTTTAAATCCTTCGCTTTTTATATTACAATTACTTTCGGATCCCAATTTTTAGAAAGAGAATTTAGAATTTTGTTTACAAGTTCAAATTTTAAAAAATATTTGTCAAAAGCTTTTAAACTATTGACAACATCTGTAAAACCGATGTACATGTCAACAATAGTTTTGTTTGGCTTTGTACAAAACAACTTGAAATCATGTATCAAAAGATTAATCTTTCAATCTTTAACTCTACTAGTGCCTTCGTGAGTGATTTCGAGTGTGCGCCAAATATCGAAAGTCGTTTCACAAATAGAAACATGATTAAACTCATTTTTTCACAAAGCACAAAATAGAGTGTTCATAGCTCTAGCATTCATAGAAAAAGTTTTCTTCTCCAAATCATTTCATTCGTTCATTGGAGTAGAAGACTTTTAAAAATTAAATTCGACTATATTCCATAAATCGAGATTCAACAAAAGCAAGAAAACTCTTATTCGAGTTTTCCAATATATGTAGTCCGTCCCATTGAATATGGGAGGACAAATGATAAAAAGCCCTTTTGAAAGTCGAAAAAAGCCATTTCTCTTGGGTGTTAAACCAAATGAGAAAGACATGGCTATGATACCAACTATTAGCTTCGAGTCAACACTAAGAGGGGGGGTGAATTAGTGCAGCAGATAAAACACATCGGTTCGAAAAATTATTCTTATGATAAAAGCCAATCTCAGAAACATAACTTGAAATCTCATTTGTATATGTAATGAAATTAGTAGGTAAGTAAAGTAGTTTGCAGTAAAGGTAAATTGCTCAAATATAAATGTAAATTATTTTATAGTGGTTCGGTCGTTATGACCTACATCCACTCCATTGTTTCCTCTTCCGTCGAGGCCACCGGCATATACTAATGATCTTCTTTCAATGGACGAAAGTCAAGTACCCTTTTACACCCATCTTCTCCTTTTCACAAGTTTAGGAGATAACCTTTTACACATACTCGCTCATCCCTAAACAAAATTCTAAACTTAGAACTAGAGAAGGGATCTCTCAAGTAATTGTTATAGTATTTTCCCACTTTTAAGCTCTTTATGCTTGAGTGTTTTAACCAGGGATAAGAAGGGTATTTATAGGCTTTAAGTGGATTCAAACTTAGAACCTAAAAAGGTCTCATCCCAAGTTTCCTGGGTCCTGGTGGTACTATCGCCTGTAGCACTGACACTGGGCGGTACCACTGCCTGCAACACTAACACTAGGTGGTACCACCGTCTAGTCTGGCGGTATCACCGCTTGACAGCCTCGGAAACTGAGTTTGGGTGGTACGATCGCCCAAACTAACAGTATTGTTGAATCTCAGATTTTGATGATAAAGTCAATTGTCATTTGGTTATCTAATCCATATATTGAGATAAGTGTGCAGGATTAACTACGATAGCATTAAGACATGCAGCAGGTGTTGCGCCGGAGTCAAGACCAAGATCATGTTGGGGGTTCGAGAGTTCGACGGAAGTACAGACGGTCGTCGGAGGTTCTATGGGAACAAATTCGAGAAATCCAGGAGCTTGCCAAAGAAGCTCATCGGAACTCGCCAAGAGGATCGTCACAAGTCCAGGAGTTTGCTGGAAGTCCGCCAGAGCATCGCCGAGGGTTCGTCGAAAGTTCGCCGGAAGCTCGCCGGAAGAAGTGATTGACGCACCAGAACATGAGTTGCAGTATTAATGTCTTAAATATTGTAGATAACATGAAGATTAAGTTAGAAATGGGAAGTGATCCCATTAACTTAATCTAGGGCCAATTGAGTCCTTGACAAACCCAAATTGGGCCAAATGGATCAGCCCATTCGGACCCAGATTTCTTGGCCGACGGTGGCATCGCCTAGAAGCTTGGTCTCCGAGCGAAGTCAAGCGGTGGTACCACCCCTATCAGGCAGTGGTACCACCTGAGCTTGATCTTCGAGCGAAGTCAGGTGGTGGTACTGCCCCTGTCAGGCGGTGGTACCACCTGAGCTTGGTCTCCGAGTAGTGTCAGGCGATAGTACCATCCAGTTCTGGCGATGGTACCGCCAGGACCCTGGAAATCTGGGAGATGACACTTTTGAGCTTCAAATTCAAACCAATTGGGGGCCTATATAAACCCTACCCTTTCTTGCATGAAAGGGCACCAAAAGCTTGCATTTATTTTGAGAATTTGAGAGCTTAAAAATATTGTAAAAGGTTATAAGTTCTTCTCCCTCTTTTCTTTTAAGTTTTGATCATTCAAGAGAGGAGTGAAAATCTGTAAGGGTTGTCTCCTAAGCCCGTTAAAAGGAGTAAAGCTATAAAAGGGTGGTTGGCCTTCACCTATTGAAGGAAGTCTTCTAGTGGACGTCGGTGACCTCATCAGAGGAGGAAGCCAAAAGTGGATGTAGGTCAAGATTGACCAAACCACTCTAAATCTCGATTTGCATTTACATTCTGCTCTCTATCTTAACTGCAAACTACCTCTATTTCTTTACTTCAACTATAATTTTGTTTTATCTTAAATTGAAGAACTTTCTGAAATGGTTTTCATCGAAAATGCTTTCATCGTATAAACATCATTGTAAACCAACGAAAGTTTTCCGCTGCACTAATTCACCTCCTCCTCTTAGTGCTCTTGATCCTAACAATTGGTATTAGAGCGGGGTTCACTCTCAATCAGATTAAAACCCAAGAGAGATGGCATACGTCGGAAACCAAGAGGGTCACTCTATTACACGTCCGCCCATGTTCAACGGGACGGACTACACCTATTGGAAGACCCGAATGACGATCTTCCTTATTTCCATGGATTTTGAACTTTGAAATATTGTTGAAAATAGATTTTCAAAGTCTTCTCTTCTAATGATCAATTGGAATGAATTGGAGAAAAAGACTTTTGCTCTTAATGCAAAGGCTATGAATGCCTTATTTTGTGCGCTTGATAAAAATGAGTTCAATCGTGTTTTAATTTATGAAACTGCATTTGATATTTGGAATACACTCGAAGTGACTCACGAAGGTACAAGTAGAGTGAAAGAGTCAAAAATTAATCTTTTAGTATATTCTTATAAACTTTTAAGAATGAAACCGAGCGAGACCACAAGCGACATGTACACCCGTTTCACGGATGTCGTCAATGATCTAAAAGAACTCAGTAAAAGTTTTTCAGATTTTGAGCTCATTAATAAAATTCTTAGATCCCTTCCAAAGAGTTGGGACCCGAAAGTCATTGCTATTCAAGAGGCTAAAGATTTAAACAACTTTCCTCTTGAAGAATTAATCAGGTCATTAATGACTTATGAAATGACTTACAAAGCTCATGAAAAGCAAGAAGACATCCCTTCAAAGAACAGGATGTTAGGATCGGAGCAGCACTAAGAGGGGGGGGTGAATTAGTGCAGCGGATAAAAACTTCGGTTTTATAAAAAATCTTTCGTATGAAGAGAGCGGAACTTGACAAGTTTAATCTTGAAAGCGTATTCTTAAATATGCGCAGCAAAAGTAATAAGGAACCAGAGCATATAAGAAGATTTGCAATAATATAAACAACAATAATGAAACGCAAACCACAGATCACACCGATTTTAGAGTGGTTCGGTCAAATGACCTACTCCACTTGCGAGGCCCCTCTTCGATGAGGCTCCCACCTTCCACTAGCAAGCTTCTTGAAATGGAAGGGTAAATACCCCTCTTACAACTCTTTACAAGCGGTTCACTCTTTTACAGAATTTCGAGAAGAGATGAGGTGAACACTAGCAAATTGAAAAGAAAGAAAGCTAACACTTTTCTAAGATTTTTCTCTCAAACTCTTGCTGCTCAAAAGGTTGTAATCTCAGCTGAGATTTGAGGGGTATTTATAGGCCTCAAGAGGATTCAAATTTGGGCTCCAAAATTCAAATCCTCTTTGGGTTCCCGATGCTGGCGGTGCCACCACCGCCGATAAGCGGTGCCACCGCCCGGCGTTCAGGTGCTGGTGCGGTGCCACCGCCAACTGAAGAGGTGTCACCGCCCAGCACTCGGGTGCTGGTGCCACCATCCTTCAGCCCCAGCGGTGCCACCGCCTATAGTGTTTTTCAGCCCGCTATAGTGTTTTCAGCCCACCGCCTATAGTGTTTTCAGCCTCTGATGTTATAGGCCCATACTTGGGTTATAGGATTAATACCTAATCCTAACCCTAATTAACATGCTAACTACGAATTTTAAAGACATTATATAAGCTATTACAAAGTCCATAAGTCAAGACTTCTTCCATGAAGACTTCCGGCGAACTTTCGGCGGTCTTCAGATAAACTCTCGAAACCATTCTACGGACTTCCGGCAAGCTCTTAAACTTCACGCGATTTGATCTTGGCGAGTTCCAATGAGCTTCGGCAAGCTCGATCTCTCTCGGCAAACTCTGAACTTCCTTCCGAACCTTCCCGAAGCTTCCAAAAAACCCTTCTAAGAAGCTCCCTACTCATTCTCGGCTAGTTCGAAGCGTTCCCGATGATCCTTGGGACTTCCGTCGAACTCTTGAACTCCCAACGAATCCTTCATTCTTGACTCCACACTTTGTTTCACTTTATGCCTTCATCGTTATCGTAGTTAATCCTGCACATGCAAACCAAAACTCTACTCCGATCTAGACAGTTATTACAACGCGAATTGACATTACATTCCAAGACGTCATTGGTTGGCGCTTCGTCTGATTCTTTAGCACATCGTCCTCTCTTGCGGCTTGTTGCCCAATCGACGGTTGACCTCCGCAACCCCGATATCCTTGGCGCAATTCCGCTCTTCTTGGCCCGATGCCCGACGTTCGAAGCCTTCTGCCGTCCAATATCCTGACGTGATCTCCTCCGGCGCAACGTCAATTCCTCCTGCGTTAACTGTCTAATTCTGATCGAGTAGACCTGCATCACTCAAAATGCAGTTAAACATCTAAACACAATCAATTAGTTTCATCATCAAAATCCGAGATTCAACACAGGAAAGATATGACACTTAGTACTCTAGAAGACCACTTGAGAGAAAACTCAAGTGATGAGGACTTTGACGATAACTTGACACTTCTAACAAGGAAATTTAAAAAAATTATTAAAAGAAATAAATTTTAAAATGACACTAAAAATAAACTTGAGCCCAAAAAGGATCAAGTTATATGCTATGAATGCAAGAAGCTGGGATACTACAAAAGTGATTGTCCCCAAGCCAAGAAGAGAACACCAAAGAAGAAGGCACTCAAAGCAATGTGGGATGACTCGAGCGTGTCCGAAGAAGAGGAGTCCAACACCGAGCAAGTTTCTCATTATGCCCTAATGGCGATCGGAGAGGAGGTAACGAATTTAATTGATGTAGGTTTATCATTTGGTGAATTATTAAATGCTTTCCATGACTTGTTTGATGAATGCAAAACAATTAGTAGAAAATATAAATTATTAAAAAAGAAGCATGATATTCTTATTAATAATTTTGATAAATTAAAAACTAAACATAATGATAGTTTATCTCCATGTATGAAATGTCATGATCTAGAAACTCTCCAAAAGGAGAACTTGCTACTTAAGGACACCTTGAAGAAATTCGAGGTTGGTAGTAAGTCTTTGAATATGATCCTTATAAATAAGGGTCACGTTCCTAAAAGAAGTAAAATCAGATTTATGAGAAGTCCTCACCAAAATTCAATCACCTTAATTAAAGACCCTATCTTGTATGTATCGCACCAAAACAAATATAACTTTTGTTGCAAACATGGACATAGAACTTATTATTGTCTATTCAAGAAAGTTAGTCTAAACAAATTGATTTGGGTTCCTAAAGGAACCATGATAAATTTCATGCAACATGATAAATAATTTAGAACAGTTTTTGAGGCACCAAAAATTAATTGGGTACCTAAAATCATTCTTTCTTGTAGAAACATATACTATCACAAGCTAGGAGCAAGAGATGGTACCTTGATAGTGGATGCTCAAGGCATATGACCGGAGATCCATTTCAATTCTCTAAGCTCACTAGCATATATGAAGGCTATGTCACCTTCGGAGACAACAAGGGTAAAATCATTGGCAAAGGAACCATAGGTAACAAATCCAACTTCTTTATTGAAGATGTTTTGTTAGTTGATGGTTTAAAATATAACCTCTTGAGCATTAGTCAATTGTGTGATAAAGGATATATTGTCAAATTCGAATCTAATGCTTGCATCATTGAAAAACCACACAAAACACATCTATGATTATATTAAAACAAAATAACATATACATCATTGACATCAATGATCTTTGTAATGAAATGTGTTTCTCGGTTTTGAATGACGATGCTTGACTTTGGCATAGGAGATTAGGTCATGCTAGCATGAAACTACTCACTCAAATTTCATCCAAAGAACTTGTTTGAGGAATTCCTCATATCAAGTTCATCAAATATAATGTGTGTGATGCTTGTTAATTAGGAAAACAAATTAAGGGTAGCTTCAAATCTAAGAACCAAATAAGCACCACTAGACCCTTGCAATTGATCCATATGGACTTATTTAGACCAATCTCTACATCAAGTCTAGGAGGTAGCAAATATGCCTTTATTATTGTAGATGATTATAATAGATACACATGGACTTATTTCTTGAAACACAAAAATGAATGCTTTAGATATTTCACTAAGTTTTGTAAACTTGTTCAAAATGAAAAGGGTTCTATGATTTCATCAATTAAAAGTGATCAAGGTGGTGAATTTCAAAACCATGATTTCCAAGAATTTTGTGAATTTAATGGATACAATAACAACTTCTCTACTCCAAGAAATCCTCAACAAAATGGAGTAGTAGAAAGAAAAAATAGAAATTTACAATAAATGACAAGAACCATGTTGAATGAACATAGCCTACCCAAATATTTTTAGGCCGAAGCCGTAAACACTGCATGTTGTATTTTGAATAGAGTTTTAGTAAGACCCTTACTCACCAAAACTCCCTATGAGTTATAGAACAACAAAAAACCTAATGTTTCATATTTTAAAGTTTTTGGGTATAAGTGTTTTATCTTGAATGAAAAAGATGCCTTAGGAAAATTTGATGCTAAATCTAATGAAGGAATTTTTCTTGGTTATTTTTCGGTTTCTAAAGAATTCATTCATGTTGTTTTCAATGAGATTTCCGAAATCAAGAAAAATGATTTTGATGATGATGTTAATTTTGATTCTTTGAATTTAAATGAAACCCCTTATCTAACTAGCAACTTGGATGCATCCACTTCCGAAACATCCTTACCTAAGGATTAGAAGTATATAGATGCTTATCCTAAGGAACTAATCTTAGAAGACACATCTAAGGGGGGGTTCAAACACGTCTTCTCTTAAAAATTTTTGTGCCAACGTCGCTTTTCTCTCCCAAATTGAACCTAAATATATTGTTGAAGCCATGAAAGATGATTCATGGATTATCGCAATGCAAAATGAGTTAAATCAATTTAAGAGAAATGAGGTATGGAAGCTTGTTCCTAGGCCAAATGACCATTTAATTATTGGTACTAAATGGGTCTTTAGAAACAAGCAAGATGAATATGGTATCATGATTAGAAACAATGCTAGATTAGTGGCCAAAGGTTTCAACTAAGAAAAAAGTATTGATTACAAAGAAACCTTCGCTCTTGTGGCTCGATTAGAAGCCATAAGGATGCTCCTTGTCTATGCTAGTAATAATAATTTTAAGTTGTTTCAAATGGATATTAAAAGCGCTTTTCTTAATAGCTTTATTTTCGAAGAAGTTTATGTTGAACAACCTTCCTGATTTGAAAATAATAGCCTCCCTAATCATGTGTTTAAATTAACTAAAGCTCTCTATGATTTAAAACAAGCCCCAAGGGCTTAGTATGAGAGACTTAGTTATTTTCTTATTGAAAATAATTTCTCAAAAGGCAAGGTCGATACTACATTGTTTATCAAAAAATTTGAAAATAATTTTCTCATTGTTCAGATTTATATTGATGATATTATTTTTGGTTCTATGAACGAATCTCTTTGTGAATCTTTTGCTAAAACTATGAACCTTGAATTTGAAGTGAGTTTGATGGGAGAATTAACCTTCTTCTTAGGCTTACAAATTAAACAACTAAGCAATGTCATCTTTATTAGTCAAACTAAATATGCTTTAGATTTGCTAAAAAGATTTAATATGGATAGCTCAAAAGCTATCAACACTCCTATGAGCACCTTCACTAAGTTAGAAATTGATGAAAGTGGAGAAAGCTTCGATCAAAAAACTTATAGGGGTATGATAGGAAGTTTACTTTACCTCACTACAACTAGACCAAATATCATGTTCAGTGTAGGACTTTGTGCTATATTTCAATCAAACCCTAAGATATCTCATCTCAAAGCAGTTAAAAGAATACGTAGATATCTTAAAGGTACCACAAATCTAGGATTATGGTATCCAAAAATCAAAAATTTTGAGTTAATTGCTTATACTGATGTGGATTTTACTGGGTGTAGACTAGATAGAAAAAGCACATTAGGAACATGTCAATTCTTGGGACATGCCCTTTTTCCTAGTCTTCTAAGAAACAAAACTCAGTTGCACTATCAATAACCGAAGCTGAGTATATTGCAACTAGTGCATGCTATGCACAAGTTGTGTGGATAAAAAATACCTTAGAAGATTATAAAGTTCATCTTAAAAATATTCTCATTAAATGTGATTACACAAGTGTAATATGTTTAACAAAGAATTTCATTCAACACTCGAGAACAAAACATATTGATATTAGACATTACTTTATACGAGATCATATCACTAATCATGATGTAATTATAGAGTTTATTGATACTAAATATCAACTGGCTGATATTTTTATAAAGCCTTTAAGTGAAAAATAATTTGATTTCATTAGAAGAGAATTAGGAATGTTGATGTGTCCGAATGCATGAACTTATTAAATTTATTTTTCAGACTTTCTTGATTCAATGATCAATCACTTAATTACTATGATGAGAATTTTACACGATTACATGCCTTAATAACATATTGGAAAGTATGTGTTTCGGATGCAAAACTTCTAGGATGATGAGCATGTTTTACCTTCATAATTGTGTTTGAAAATCCATAGCAAAACCTTGTCTGAATGAATGAATGTGTTAAATTTCACTTTCGGACTTTTCTGATCCTAACAATACATGATTTAGTATTTCTCTTCCGGACTTAATGTAGCTTTCATAAGCCTATGTCATATCAAGTTTGTTTCATATCATTGATTTTTGACATATGAAATCAATTAACAAATGCATCACACACAGATTTACCTTGTGAAAAATATTTTTTTGAGAAATGGATTTGATGAAATGATTTCTTCTTATGAATTCCTTCT
This sequence comes from Musa schizocarpa, assembly GCA_900464855.2. Lineage (NCBI taxonomy): Eukaryota > Viridiplantae > Streptophyta > Magnoliopsida > Zingiberales > Musaceae > Musa > Musa schizocarpa. The sequence goes on from LS990916.1 coordinate 1,340,593, forward strand.
TGATGAAGGAAGATTTTTAAAATAAAGTATAATTTAATCTCTTATCATTTTAACTTCATTCAAGTAAGTTCACAATGGCTTTCCTCCTTCATGCAAAACATTATTGACAAATAAAAGAGAAGAAGTAATGAAAGCTATCTTCATGTCATGTTTGCTTGAAAAATTTATATAATTGGTATACTCTCACTTATTGTTGAAAAATGACGTGAAAATTTTTATGACATGAATCATTACCACACTTATGCTTAAAATTTGCTTAAATCGTTCTCCTTTTTGCTGATGACAAAGGGGGAGAAATATATGGTAAATTGATGATAGAATTGCTATAATTACCATATTTGCAGTATGTTAAGATATCAAAAGCTTGAATCATAATTTTACGATATTGATACCTTAAAATATGTGGTAAATTAATGATAGAATTATTATACACGTGAAACATTTGCATTAATGTAAAAATATCTAGAGCTTACATTACAATTTTACAATGTTGATATCTTGCCATGTGATGAAATGCTATGATTGCTATACACTTGAAATGTTTGCATTGTGTTAAGATATCAAGAGCTTACATCACAATTTTACAATGTTGATATCTTGCCATGTGACGAAATACTATGATTGCTATACACTTGAAATATTTGCATTATGTTAAGATATCAAGAGCTTACATCGTAATTTTACATGTTGATATCTTATCATATGATGAATTGCTACGATTGCTATCTTTCATATTTGAAATGTAAGATGAGAAAATGAATGTCAAGCCTTGACATCATTTTCAGAGAGATGCATCATGATAGGAATCATGATGAGAGTATTGATAAGGTTAAATGAACTTAACTTATCAATATGTCTCTTGAATTCAAAGGCTTTGAATTCAATAATAACTTATCTCAAGTATGACATATAGATAGGGGGAGTTAATGTTAACTCCGTCATCAATTGATTGTCATCATCTAAAAGGGAGAGATTGTTGAATCTCGAATTTTGATGATGAAATCAATTGTCATTTGGTTATCTAATCTATATGTTGAGATAAGTGTGCAGGATTAACTACGATGATAGTAAGACATGTAGCAGGTGTTGCGCCAGAGTCAAAACCAAGATCATGTTGGGGGTTCAAGAGTTCGACGAAAATCCAGACAGTCATCGGAGGTTCTACGGGAACAAATCCAAGAAGTCTAGGAGCTTGCCAAAGAAGCTCATCAGAACTCACCAAGAGGATCGTCGTAAGTCCAGGAGTTTGCCGGAAGTCCACCGGAGCATCGTCGAGGGTTCATCGAATGTTCATCGGAAGTTCGCTGGAACTCGCCGAAAGAAGCGATTGATGCACCAGAATACGAGTTGCAGTATTAATGTATTAATGTCTTAAATGTCATAGTTAGCATGAAGATTAAGTTAGGAATGGGAGGTGATCCCATTAACTTAATCTGGGGCCAATTGGGCCCTTGACAGACCCAAATTGGGCCGAATGGATTAGCCCATTCGGACCCAGATTTCCTGGCCGGCGGTGGCACCGCAAGGGCCGACGATGGCACCGCCTAGAAGCTCGGTCTCCGAGCGAAGTCAAACGGTGGTACCGCCCCTATTAGGCGGTGGTACTGCCTGAGCTCGGTCTCCGAGCAGTGTAAGGCAGTAGTACCGCCTAGTTCTGGCGGTGGTACCGCCAAGACCCCCGAAATCCGAGAGATGATACTTTTGAGCTCCAAATTCTAATCAGTTGGGGGCCTATATAAACCCCACCCTTTCTTGCATGAAAGGGCACCAAAAGCTTACATTTATTCTAAGAATTTGAGAGCTTAAAAGTGTTGTAAAAGGCTAAAAGTTCTTCTCCCTCTTTTCTTCTAAGTTTTGATCATTCCAGAGAGGAGTGGAAATCTATAAGGGTTGTCTCCTAAGCCCGTCAAAAGTAGTAAAGCTGTAAAAGGTGTTGAATCTCATATTTTGATGATAAAACCACTTGATATGTGTTTATGATTTAATCTACGTTTTGAGTGATGTAGGATGCTTCGATCAGGATGAGACAATTAAAGTAGGAAAATCATGTTCGGCCAGACGAACATGTTAGAAGATTGGACGTCGGGCCGGTGGATCAGTCGACGTATCGATAGAAGGCTTCGGGCCGTGGATTCGGGCATCGAGCCAAGAAGAGTGGAGATTGTGCTAAGGATATCGGAGTTGCGGAGTCAACTGGCCGATTGGACAATAGGCCGCAAGAGAAGATGATGTGCCGAAGAATCGAACAAAGCATCAAGAGACCAATGACATGTTGAACAACTTGATTAGATGCTTAGGATTAATTGTCTAGATCGAAGTGTGTTTTACATGTGCAGGATTAACTACGATAGCTTGAAGACATAAAGCAAGTTTACCGAAGTCAAGTTCGATGGGTGTTCGAGAGTTCGCCGAAAGTCCGAAGAATCATCGGAAGTGCTGCCGGAACCAACCGAGAAAGAATTGGGGACTTGTCGAAGTTTTCGAAAGTCCGCCGAAAAAATTGTTGGAGGTTCACGAAGATTATCGAGAAGGTTCGGATACTTGCCAAAGACTCGTTGAACTCGCCACATGATCGGGAGCCTGTTGGGAGTCCACCGGAAGAAATCTAAGGGTATACCGGAAGTCTGCCAGAAAGCTCGCTGGAAGGAAACTTGACATTGCTAGTTAAAAAATTACTTAGGTCTATGTCTTAATTTTGTAGTTTACATATAATTTGGGTTAGGATTAAGGGTTAATCCTATAACCTGGTTAGGGGCTAATTGGGCCTGAGTTTGGACTATTTGGGCTAAGTTTGGAGCCCAACCAGTGATCTGGAATAGTTTAGACGGTTGCACTGCCCAGAACCCGAGAGGTCCAACGGTGGCACCACCAGTACACTGTCAGTGTCAGACACTGATAGGCGGTGGCACCGCCAGCACCGGGAACCCAAAAGTAATTTAAATTTGGAGCCCAAATTTGAATCCTCTTGAGGCCTATAAATACCCCTTAATTCTCAGCGAGATAACACCTTTTTGAGAAGTTAGAAATTGAGAAAAAGCTTTAGCAAAGTTTTGTTTTCAATAGCTCAAGTGTTCACCTCCCTCTTTCTCTTTGAAAAATCTGTAAGAGTGTGAACCACTTGTAAAAAGGTTGTAAGAGGGGTATTAGGTCCTTGCCCTTTAAAGTGATTTGCTAGTAGAAGTTGGGAACCTCATCGAAAAAGGCTTCGCAAGTGGATGTAGGTCATTTGACTGAACTACTTTAAATTACGGTGTTCCTTAAATGTGTGAGTGTTTAACTTTCTGAAACATTTATTTACTTAGCAGCAAACTTTCGGTTTTCATCTCCTTCCTTTACTCGAGCTATTTTTACTAAGTCATCCTTCATCGAATTGAAATCTCTACACATATATGAAATTGATTTCAAACTTATAAGTTTCAATCCGCTGCACTAATTCACCCCCCCACCCCCCTCCCCCCTCCCCTCCCTCTTAATGCCGCTCCGATCCTAACAAAAGGGTGGTTGGCCTTCGCCTATTGAAGGAAGGCCTCTAGTGGATGTCGGTGACCTCATCGGAGGAGAAAGCCAAAAGTGGATGTAGGTCAAGATTGACCGAACCACTCTAAATCTCAGTTTGCATTTATATTCTGCTCTCTATCTTAACTGCAAACTACCTCTGTTGCTTTACTTCAACCATACTTTTGTTTGATCTTAAGTTAAAGAATTTTCTGAAATGGTTTTCATCGAAAATGCTTTCATCATACAAACGTCGTTTTAAACCAACGAAAGTTTTCCACTGCACTAATTCACCCTCCCCCTCTTAGTGCTCTTGATCCTAACAGGAACCACTTGTTGGGTCATTATTTGGGCCTTCCACTTGGCCCAACACAGCTCAAACATGGGCCCAGTTGGTCCCTAATTGAGTTGGCCTAATTACATTCTAAATCGACTCAATTAGACTTTAAACTAACTTGATCTAGACATAATCGATTATAAACGAATCCTATGTTGTCCAGCATATCATTAGTTCTTCCGACGCTTCGTCTGATCTTTTGGCGTATTGTCCTCTCCTTCGGCGTATTGCTCAATCAGCATGTTGTCTTCTTGCAACATTCAGTCTCCTTGGCGCAATATCCGATCTTCTTAGCTCGATGACCAAATTCACAAATGGAAGCCTTCTGTCGACACGTAGACCGATCCTCCAGCCTGACGTCCTATCTTTTGACATGTTTGCTTTGTCCCAACATTCGATTCCTCCTACTTTAATCGATTTACCTTTTTTGATCGAAGCTAGTCTTGTGTTCACTTAAACGTAGATCAAATTATAAACACTATCAATTGGTTTCATCATCAAAATCTGAGATTTAATAATGCTGATGCTGACTTTACTGGATGTAGAAGAGATAGAAAAAGTACATTTGGAACATGTCAACTCTCAGGTCATGCACTTGTTTCTTAATATTCTAAGAAGCAAAATTATATTGCATTATCTATGGTCAAGGCTGAATATGTAGCAGCAGGTGCATGTTGTGCACAAGTTATTTGTATGAAAAATGCTTTAGAAGATTATAAAATTTACTTAGAACACATCCCTATAAAATATGACAATACTAGTGCAATATGTTTAACAGAAAATCTCATTCAACACTCTAGAACTAAACATATTGATATTAGATATCATTTTATTAGAAATCATATTAATAATCATGATATATCTTTAGATTTTATTAATTCAAAACATCAATTAGTAGATATTTTTACAAACTCATTGAATGAGGAACAACTTGATTTTATTAGAAGAGAACTAGGCATGTTAGAGCGGTGTTCCTTGAGAAAGAACATATTCTTGACGAAGATAGTGGAAGCGTAATAGAGTTGAGCGAGATTGGAGAATCTAGCTCAAGTACCACTCCACAGCCGGAGTTTGTTTAGGTACCTAACACATAAGTTTCGGAGCGATATGTGGGACATATTATTGAGAATATTGATTCTCAAACCTACAAGGAGGCTATTACAAGTATAGACTCTAGGAAGTGATAAGAAGCCATGAATTCTGAGATGGATTCCATGTACTCCAACAAGGTTTGGAACCTAGTTGAAACACTCGAGAGTATTGTACCCATCGATTGTAAGTGAATCTTTAAGAAGAAGATCGGAGTAGATAGAAAGGTAGAGACCTATAAAGCAATGCTAGTGACTATGGGGTATCATCAAAGGCAAAGTGTTGACTATGATGAAACATTCTCACTTATAGCCATGCTAAAATTCATCCGAATTCTATTGGCTATTGCAGCACACTATGATTATGAGATCTGGAAAATGGACATGAAAACTGCGTTCCTCAATGACAACCTTAAGGAGGAGGTGTATATGATACAGCCCTAGGGATTCATGTCTAATAACTGCCTAGATATAGGTTGCTTAGGTCCATTTATGAACTAAAACAAGCTTCCCAAAGTTGGAACATAAGATTTGATGAGATGATAAGATCTTATGACTTTATTAAGAACGAAGATGTGCCTTATGTGTATAAGAAGGTAAGCCTTATGTGTATAGGAAGGTAAGTGAGAGCGCTATCACCTTTTTGGTGTTATATGTGGATGACATCCTAACTATTAGGAATGATGTAAGAATGCTATCCACAGTAAATGCTTGGTTATCTAGACACTTCTCCATGAAGGACTTAAGAGAAGCATTCTATAGATATAGATCCATAAGGATGCTTGGCTTATCCTAGTCTAGGTGCATAGACACCATTGTCAAGAGATTTGACATAGAAAATTCCAAGATAGGTCTCATACCGATAAGACATAGGATATCGCTTTTTAGGAGTATATCTCTGAAGACTCCTGAAGAAAGGACGAACATGGATAGGATACCCTATGCCTTGATGATACGATTTATCATGTATGCTATGCTATATACTAGGCCTAATATGGCGCTTGCTCTAAGTATCATAAGTAGGTATCAAGCAGATCTAGGCTTCGAGCATTAGAAAGCAATAAAGTGTATCCTTAAGTACTTAAGAAGGACTAAGGATCTTTTATTGGTATATAGAGGTAGTAGCCTCAGGGTTGAATGCTATATGGACTCAAACTTCCAATTCGATGTCGATGATAGCAAGTCTAATTTGGGATATATGTTTACCCTGAATGGAGGAGTAGTATGTTGGAAGAGTTTCAAGTAAGATACTACTGCTGACTTTACCACAGAGGCAAAGTACATTACTGTAATAGAGGCAATAAAGGAGAGAGTCTTAATGAAGATGTTCATCACAGATTTGGGAGTCATGCTAGGTAACGATGAGTTAATTCCCTTATATTATGATAATAACGGGGCGATTGCTCAAATGAGGGAACCCGAGTCTCATCAAAAGTGTTTTGAGGAGGTTTCAATTTATTAGAGAGATCATGCCCGAGGAGATGTAGTAGTGGAAATAGTTCCATCCGAAGATAATATCGCAGATCCACTAACAAAGCCATTATCTCATATTGTCTTTGAGCATCACAAGGGTTTGATGGGGATCAACATATAGGTGATTGATTTTAGGTCAAGTGGGAGATTGCTAGTCATAAGTGCCATGCAAGCTAATCATGTGAGTGATGGCACGTATGACATGATACACATTCTTTTTGCTTATTATATTATTTTATATTTTATCACTTTATATTGCTTGTTGCATATATGCATATATACATTATGATGTCCATGGATTTGTGCAATGAGAATCGAATTATGATGAGATCACGATAATGAGACCGATTCACCTTTAAACACAGACCCTAAATAATCCTAGTCATAGGTTATTCTAGAGGGACATCAAGATAACCAAACAGATTGGTGTACTATATACCCATCCATATGATGGAGGCAGCTGGTCTCATAGCTGCTCGTGTGGGGACACTAGGGTTATAGTGTAGGTGCTCATTAGAGAATGAGTTCATTGATTGATCCGCTCACAGAATGCTAGATGATTAATGATACCTCATTGTCAGATAATGATTTCGTTGTCCCTATAGTATACCTAGTCCTTGGACCTGAGACACCAAGGATGTCTTGTATGAGTACTCCGATCTTTGATACCAAACTTATAGGTATGGAAGTTCCAGATCTAGCACAACCAGTCATTGGGAGTGACAACCAACCTTACGAGGACTATTGAGTGTTGATAGAGGATCATTTACTCTCGGTGTCATAAGAGGAATATCTTATGTGTTCTTGCTCAAACAAATCCCTAACCAAGGTCATTTGGATTAAGAGAGAAAAATTTCTCTAGGAGAATTCGTTTAGAGCAAGACTCGAGTAGAAACTATATGGGCCTAACAGTACCATACTCGGTATACGGTCTCTAGGGTATTATACAGATGAGAGACTATAGATATATGGTAATCGAGAATAAATAGGTTCAAAGGATTGGATTCTCTTGTATTGTTTGAGGATTGCATCGTAGTGGCCTAGTAAGTCCGTAGTCGATGAGTCAAGTGAATTATCATGGAGATAATAATTAACTGAGCTAGAATGAGTTATGATAGGTATGACTCACAGCCAGCACGATATTGGGCTCAAAGGGTCACACACATATGGTAGGTGTTGCGACAAGTAGAGGTTCAGATATAAGATATCTGTCGGACCCCCTATCTTATTCGTTATCCAATAAGCCCTTGAATTATTGGATCCTATAGATGAGATTCAATAAGAACCAATGAGAGAGTAGTAGATAGAGATCCATTAATCTAAGTGGCTTGGATAGTTGGATGAAGATCTAGTACCCAATAGGGCAGGATCCATTAGGGTTAAGTTGACAAGGGGCCTTTATAAATAGGAAGGAACCAAATACCCATATGCTAGAGGTTTTTCTTGGCTATCACCTCCTATTCTCCTCTCTCCTTCTCTTCCTCAGATAGCAGGCCTAGAGATTTAAGGAGCGTCATCGCAACCCTATTGTGTTGATTCCCACTAGAGAGGAGGACGCTTGACCTCCTTCATCATCTTTTATAGATTTGTAGGGATTCAGGGATATACGATCTTTGTAGGTAATATAACTATCTTATACATGGCTTTTCAGTTTTGTAAGTTTTTGTGCACCAATCTGCATATGACGATAAATACCTTTTTGAAAAATTTAGGATTTTTATTTTTTTGTTCTTCCACTGTGCATGTGATATCACCCGAAGAATTTCCTACATCTGACAGTACTATGCCCGGTATATGGTCTCTGGATATTAGATGGATGAGGGACTATAAGTACATGGTAACTAAGGATAGATAGGTTCAAAGGATTAGATTCCCCTATATCATTTGGGGGCTACGGCATAGTGGCCTAGTACATCCACAATCAATGAGTCGAGTGAATTATTATAAAGATAATAATTCATTGAGCCATAAGGAGTTATGATAGATATGAGTCACAACTAGCTCGATATTGGGCCTAAAGAGTCACACACATATGGTAGGTATTGCGACGAGTAGAGGTTCGGATATGAGATATCCGTTAGAGCCCATATCTTATTGGATATTCAATAAATCCTTAATTTATTGGATCCTATGGATGATATCCAATAAGATCTAATAAGAGATTATTTGATATAGATCCACTAATTTAATAGGCTTTGGTAGTTGGATGAAGATCCAATACCCAATAGGGCAAGATCTATGAGCATTAAATATACAAGGGACCTCTATAAATAGGAGAAAACCAAAGACCTATAGGCTAGGGGCTTTTTAGTTGCCACCTCCTCCTTAGATAGCAGGTGTAGAGATTTGGGCTATAAAGATTTTTCGGTCCTCGGGGTGATCAAAATAATACCCACAAGTTTCCTTGGGGTATCCCACGAAGTTGCATCGTGTTGGGAATTCCTTGGGGGCGACATCATATGCGCAGCGGAAGAACAAGAAAAACAAAATCCCCGATTCCTAAAGAGATGTTCGTCGTCGTGCGAAGATTGGTACGCAAAAATCCGCGAAACATGAAACTGCGTATAGAGTAGATTGTGTTACCTAGGGAGATCGTATATCCCTGTTTCCTTGCAGATCCTTAGGAGAGGGTGAAGGAGGTTAAGCAGGGTTGCGACGACGCTCCTCAAAACTCCAGACCTACTTTGAGGTGGAGATGGAGAGGAGAATAGGAAAAGGCAAACAAAAGCTCTCTAGCCCATGGGGCTCTGAATCCCTCCTATTTATAGAGGTCCCCTATCAAACCCTAATGGGTCCTCCCCTAGTGGGTATTGGATCTGCATCCAATAAGACAAGGGCTCCGTCGGATATCTCATATCCGAACCTCTATTCATAGTAATGCCTACCATATGTGTGCGACCCTCTAGGCCCAATATCGAGCTAGCCGTGAGTCATACCTGTCAGAACTCCTTCTAACTCAGTGAATTATTATCTCTGTAATAATTCACTCGATTCATCGACTACGGACGTACTAGGCCACTACGCCGTAGTCCCCAAACGATATAGGGGAATCCAATCCATTGGACCTGTTTGTCCTCAGTTACCATGTACTTATAGTCCCTCATCCATCTAATATACCAGAGACCGTATATCGAGCATGGTGTTGTCAGACCCACACGGTTTCTTCTCGAGTCTCGCTCTAATCGGATTCTCCCGGAGAACTCTTTCTCTCTCAACCTGAATGACCTTGGCCAGGGATTTGTCTGAGCAAGAACACATGGGATATTTCTCTCATGATGCCGAGAGTGGATGATCCTCTATCGACACTCAATAGCCCTCGTAAGGTCGACTACCACTCTCAATGACCAGTTGTACTAGATCTGGGACAGCCAAACCTATAAGTCTGGTATCAAAGAGTGGAGCACTCATACAGGACATCCTTGGTGTCTCAAGTCTAAGGACCAGATACACCACTAGGACTTCGGAATCGCTGTCTGACAATAAGGCATCATCAACCATCCAACATTCCGTAAGCAGATCAATTAGTGAACTCATTCTCCAATGAGCACCTGTACTGTATCCCTAGTGTCCCTACACAAGCAGCTATGAGACCAGCTGCATCCATCATATGGACGGGTATACAGCACACCAATCTGTCCGGTTATCACGATATCCCTCTCGAGTAACCTATGACCGGGATTATTTAGGATATGTGTTTAAAGGTGAATCGATCTCACTATCGTGATCTCATCACGATCCGATTCCCATTGCACAAATCCAAGGACATCACAATAGATGTATGCATTTATGCAATAGTTATAAAGTGATATATGCCAAAATATAATAAGCAAAAAGATTCTATATTAAGTCACACGTGCCATCACTCACGTGATTGGCTTGCTGGGCACCTTTGACTAGCACATCGCTCCATCCTAGATTCTAACTTTTCATATCTCATATTGTGTAGACACTACCAACTTAGTTGGAATTCTATTTAGAATGTAAGCTGCAGTATCTAAGACGTATCTCCAGAATGAGATGGGTAGGATGACGAAATTCATCATGGATTACACCATGTCTAACAATGTGTGATTCCTCCTCTTGAATATACCATTGAGTTGAGGTGTATAAGGAGGTGTCCATTAGGATAGAATCATATAGTCCTTGAGGAACTTTATGAACTTTGTACTTAAGTACTCACCTCCTCGATTTGATTGAAGAGTCTTGATACTCTTTCTAGTTTGGTTCTCCATTTCATTCTCATACTCCTTAAATTTTTCAAAGGCCTCGAATTTATACTTCATCAAGTACACATGTTCGTACCTAGAGAAATTATCAGTAAAAGTAATAAAGTAAGAGTAACCATCTATGGCTTAATTGATATGAGACCATATACATCACTTTGTATGAGTTCTAGTAACTCTTAGGCTCTCTCTTTAGTTCCACTAAATAGAGAGTTGGTTAGTTTTCTATGAATGCAAGCTCACAATTTGCATATGACTCATAGTTAAATGGATCTAGATATCTATCCTTTAACAATTTTTGAATCCTTCACTCATGGATATGACCTAGCCTACTATACCAAAAGTATTTACTATTCATTTTATTTTGTTTCCTTTTCAATACACTTACACTCATGATATATGGAGCAATCTGTAGCATAAACAAACCATTATGTGATGCCCCTCTAGTGATGATCTTATCATTCTTAATAATTAAATAATTATTATTTTTAAAAACTACTTTATTACCATTCAATGTCAAACATGAAATAAAAATAATATTTTTGATAATAGAGATAATAAAATAACATGTATCTAATGCAATAATAACTCCATTAAGCAGATGTAAAGTGACCTCGCCGATAGCAATAGCAGCAACTCTTGCTACATTGCCTATCTTAAGGTCAATCTCACATCTCGCCAATCTCCTAAGCTTTGCTAGAATCTACAATAAATTGCAGATGCGATAAGCACTATCGGTATCCAATACCGATGTGTTATCATAAGATTCTAACAAATGGAGACTAATCATGAATATACCTAAAGTTTGTCTATGCTTCTGTTTTGCTCTCTCTACAAGGTACTCTTTGCAGTTCCTCTTCTAGTACCCATCTTTACAATAGTGGAAGCATGGGCTTTTGTCCATTACTAGGCATTTCTTAGTAATATTTGCTTTACCGGGTCTGCCCTTACCCTTCTTAAGGGACTTTTCTATCTTCCTTTTCTTTATGGTCTCACCAGCATAGAGAACTAGCTTCTCCTTCTTGATAGTGCTCTCTATCTCCCTCTACATATTGAGGAGCTCAAGGAGAGTCACCTCAAGATTGTTCATATTAAAATTTATTATGAACTAAGAAAAAAAATTTGGTAGGGATTGAAGCACAAGGTCCACACACTGGTCATCCTCTAGGACTATTCCTAGACCTATGAGTTTCTCTATCCGCCCAAGGTTAGGCTGTGTTGGGCTAAGTGAAAGTCCCAAACAGTGATCCAATAAGTGGAATCGTCGTAGCACAGTCTCCCAAACTATGTCAAGCGGTGGTACCGTCGGTTTAGGCAATGGTACCTCCCTAACTCAGTCTCATAGACTGTCAGGCGGTGGTACCGCTAATCTAGGTAGTGGTACTGCCCAGACATAGTCTTCCAAGCAATGGTACCACTTAGTGTTAGTGCTACAGGCGGTGGTACCATCCTGCACAAACGGTGGTACCGCTAGTATCCGGAAAACCCGGGATGAGATCTTTTCAGGCTCCAAGTTCGAATCTACTTGAGGCCTATAAATACCCCTCTCATCTATGGTTAACATACACACAATTGAGAGCAAAAAGGAAAAGAAAATGCTATTGCAATCTTGTGTGAACTCCTCTCAAACTCTAAGTGTTAGTCTTGTTTAAGAGAGGAGTGAAGGGAGTTGTAAAAGTTCTCCCTTGAACCTATCAAAAGGAGAATCTGTTGAATCTCAGATTTTGATGATAAAATCAATTGATGTGTTTGATCTAATCTGTGTTTTAAGTGACGTAGGACTAACTTCGATCAGAACAGGCAAAATGATTAAAGCAAGAGAAATCAAACGTTGGGCCGGAGTAAACATGTCAGTAGATTGGACATTAAGCTAGAGGATCGGTCGACGTATCAGTAGAAGGTTTCATGACGTGAATTCGGGCATTAGGCCTAGAAGAGCAAACATTATGCCAAGGAGATCGGAGTTGCGGAGTTAACATATCAATTGGGCAAAAGTCCACAAAAGAAGACGATGTGCCGAAGGATCGGACGAAGGGCCGGATGAATCAATGACATGCCAGACAATATAGGATTCACTTGTAATCATTTATGCCTAAATCGAGTTAGTTTAGGTCTAATTGAGTCGGTATTGGAGTGAAATAATACTAACTCAATTAGGAGTCAATTGGATCTAAATTGGGAGTGATTTAGTCTCATTGGGAGGCTCATTCAATGACCCAAATATTGGGCCAAGTGGTGGCACCACCAATACAAGTGGTAAAACTGCTTATGAGTTGGAAAACTCAAAAAACTCGGTCTCCGTGGCTGTCAGGCAATGGTACTATATTGTGTCAAGCTGTAGGCAGTGGTACCGCCCGTACCCGGAAGATCCGAAAGTTTAAATTTTTAGCTCCATTTTTTAAACCCTTTGGGGCTTATAAATACCCCACTTGGGCAGCAAGAAAGGAACAAAAATTCTAGAAAAAAAAAACTGAGTAAACTCTACCAAAACATTGAGTTCCCTCCTCCTAGTGCTTAGAGTTAGTCCTGAGGGAGGTGTGTGAAGGAATACTTATAAAAGAGTGACTTGTAAAGGTTATCTCCTAAACTTATGAAAAGGAGAAAGTGTTGTAAGAGGGTAGTTGGTCTTTACCCATTGAAGGAAGACCGATAGTGTATTTCGGTGGCCTCGACGAATGAGGAATTGAGTGTGGATGTAGGTCACGACGACCGAACCACTATAAAATCTTATTTGCATTTCTTTTATGGTCTTTACTCACATTAAAAACTACTTTACATACTACGCTTTCAATTTCAAGCTATCTTTCCAAAATTGGCTTTAATCAAATGAAATATTTTCAAACCCGATGATTTTATTCGCTGCATTAATTCACCCCCTCTCTTAGTGCCGACTCGTTCCTAACAGTTGATATCAGAGCCTGATTTTTCTCATTTAGTTTAACACAAAAAAAAAATGACTCTTTTTGGCTTTCAAGAGGGTCATTCTCTCATTCGTCCTCCCATGTTCAATGGGACAGACTACATATATTGAAAAACTCAAATGAGAGTTTTCTTGCTTTCTTTGGATTTGAATTTATGGAATATTGTCAAAAGTGGTTTTCAAAGGTTTTTTCTTCCAATGAACCATTGGAATGATTTGGAGAAAAAGATTTTTTCTTTAAATGCTAGAGCTTTGAATGCTCTATTCTGTGCCTTAGATAAAAATGAATTCAATCAGGTTTCTACTTGCGAAACGACTTTCGATATTTGGCATACTCTTGAAATCACATACGAAGGCACAAGTAGGGTTAAATATTCTGAAGTTAATTTTTTGATGCATGATTTTAAATTATTTAATATGAAACCAAGTGAAACTATTGGAGACATATACACTCATTTTACGGATGTTGTCAATGGTTTAAAAGCACTTAGTAAAATTTTTTCAAATCTTGAACTTGTTAATAAAGTTTTACGATCTCTTTCTAAACATTGGGATTCAAAAATAACTGCAATACAAGAGACAAATGATTTAACTGAATTTTCACTTGAAGATCTTATCAGGTCTTTGATGACCTATGAAATGACTTATGTGGCACTTGAACTTGAAAACAACCTTCCAAAAAATAGGAAGGATTTGACACTTAGAACAAATGAAGACCACTCGAGTGAAAACTCAAGTGATGAGGATTTTGAACTCTTAACTATAAAGCTTAAAAAATTCTTAAAACAAGAATCAAAGAAGAAAAATAAACATAAAAAGAAAAGCTACAACTGAAGAAGAAAACACTCAAGGTAGCTTGGGATGAATCGAGTTCATCCGAAGATGAAGAAAAAACTATCAGAGGCGAGGTGGCAAACTACACCTTAATGACTTTCGATGATAAGGTAAAATCCCCTTAGTTTATTTTGAAATAACTTGATGCTTTTTCATGAGTTATTTTTTAAATTAGTTAGTAAAAAATAAAAAAATTATCAAAATATATCATGTTCTTTTTTTTAGCTAATTTGAAAATGATAATGAAAATTACATGTTTTATGATAAAGGAACAAAACGTTAGATCTAATGCTTGTACACCTAATAAGATTAATCTTATATATGTTTTTAAGAAGAAATAATGTGTATCTTAATTATTTCCATATTACTTTTCGATTTTGATTAAAAATATTTTATGTTTAGTGAAATCATACTTGATGATTTAATGATGCATAATGATTTGAAATCCTATGTTTTTTGAATTACTTGTTATACTTTTGATCTTATATCTTTCATGACATGATTCCTTTGTATTTATGATTTATATCTCTCATGATATGATTGAATCATTGATGTAAAGAAAGAAAATGCATTACCGCAAGAAACAAAATGATTTTGATTAAAAACTGTTAAGATCAAGAGTGTCACTAAGAGGGGGGGTGAATTAGTGCAGCGAAAAACTTTCCCGTTTCAAAAGTCTTCATTTTAATTAAACCTGATTTCGATGAAAATCGTTACATGAAGATTTTAACTTGAAAGCATATGGGAGCATAGAGAAAGCAGTAAGAAGGTAAAGTAACTTGCAAGAAAGGTAAATTGCTCAAGACAAAATGCAAACCAGAATTTAGAGTGGTTCTGTCGTTATGACCTACATCAACTTTCAGATTCCTCCTTTGTTGAGGTCACCAGCGTCCACTAATGGCCTTCCTTCAATAGGCGAAGACCAACCACCTTTTATAGCAGTTTCTCCTTTTCACGGGCTTAGGAGACAGCCCTTACAAATCTCACACCTCTCTTGAATGATCTCAATCCTTAGAAAGGGAGGAGGAGGACTCTAGCACTTTTTACAATACTTTAACACTCAAGAATTTAGGATTATGCCAATGCTTTCGTGCCTTTTCATGCAGAAACGGGTGGGGTATTTATAGGCCCCAATTGGCTTCAAAATTAGAGCCAAAAAGTATTACATCCCCAGATTTGGGGGTACTAGCGGTACCACCGCCATTATTGGGTAGTACTACCACCTGCCACCTGACATTGGGCAATACCACCGCTCAATCTGGGTGGTACGACCGCCTGACAGAGCTCAGAGACTGAGCTCTAGCGGTACCACTGCTTGACAGAGGTGGAACCACCGTTGGTAGTATTAATTGTTGATGGTACCACGGCCCAAACCACTTGGGAGACTGGGTCACCAAGCGGTGCCACTACCAATCATGGTTTTATGTGCTTAATAGGCTGTTCAATCTGGTCAAATTCAACCCTGTTCAGGGTCCAGTTGGCCTCTAACTGAGTTAGTGGCATCACCTCTCAATCCTAACTCAATTTACGATTCTAACTACAATTAAGACAAGCAATTAGTCCAGTATGTCGATCTTTCCCTTGGCAATCCTCCGGCGAACTTCTCAGCAAGCCTTCTGATGAACTCCCGATGAACTTTCAGCGATCTTCTGACGAGCTCTCGATGATCTCCCGATGAGCTTTCAACGATGAACTCTCGGCGATCTTCAGACGAGCTCTCGGCGAGCTCCCGGTATATCATCTGAATCTTCGACTCCAGCCCATCATCTGCTTTATGCCTTATCGCTATCGTAGTTAATCCTACACACTTATCTCAACACATAGATTATGTTAAATAATTTACTAATTGATTTCATCATCAAAATCCGAGATTCAACAATCTCCCCCTTTTTTATGATGACAACCAATTGGTAAAAGAGTTAAACTTAACTCCCCATATATATATGCCATACATGAGAAAATATAAACTTGATCAAAATTAGAAATCACATGCATTGTGCATCATCATAATTTCAAGTTATCAAGATATTAAATGCACAATCACAAAATGTTTTTGCATAGCCTTTCATCTCTACTTAATGAAATATTATCATTATTACATTATAGTACTCCAAAAGCTCCTAATATTGAGAATCCGATATTACATCATTGTATGATAACATTAGAAATTCTCAGCATTAAAGATATCACAACATCATAGAAATTTTCAGCATCAAAGTAAGAATAGAATTCCAATATCAAAGTAAACAACATTTTAAGTTTAAAGGTAAACAACATAGGATTACAACATAAAAGTAAGCAGTATTTTAAGTTTACAATGTTAAGGTAAACAACATAGGATTACAACATCAAAGTAAGCAGAATAAAAGAGAATTAGCAGTATTTTCGTCCACTTCTCCCCCTTTGTCATTAGTAAAAATACATACACAACTTATTCAGGTGGTGGCAAGTCAAAATGTCTAAACAATGTATTAAGCTATTGATGAATCTACTGTAATTCAGTTAGAATTTGATCTTGTCATTATTCAAATCGATCTTGACGTTGTTCAAATCGATCCATTCAATTCCCTATGTCATCGATAGATGAGGGGGGTACTTGCTGTGCTAGAAGTGTTGTCTCAAAGGGACTAGTGGGAGGAGATTGATTACCCTTAAAAATTAGTGTTTCAGGTTCTGGTTTAGGTGGGAGGGGATCAGTCCTTCTAGGCAATCTAGTCCATATCCCATTTCTGAATATACACCTCAACCATCGAAGTAGCTTTCTATTTATGACATTAAATCTATCTAGTTTCATAACTTTTTCGTCAGGTGGGATACCTATGTCATAAGCATAGATTAATCTTATGATCAGGCCACCATATGGAAGCATCATATCCTTTTTTCGATAGTTTAATCATGTTTTGTTGGATTAGGTAACCAAAATAATTATTATGTTCCTTCATAATCCAATACATGGTACCTAATTCCATTTGGCTTACTTCATCATGATGATATTGTTTTGAGAGAATAATACTTATAAGGATGTGATGAAGTATTTTGATGCTGAAAGGTAGTAAATGTTCATAGCTTTTAGGAAGAATAGAAAAGGTAGGATTAATAAAAATTGTTCCTAAGGCATCAGTATAAGTAGTCCCAACTGATTCTTCATCCTATTGTCCTCTAAAATAACAACCTTTTTCTTTCTCCGCAATTCCTATGTGGTTGCAAATTATGCTATCCGAAATAGGTATATGATATCCTATGAGATAGATAGATACCCTTTCATTTTCATCTACATGTAAATTATTGTAAAATAGCCTAACAATTCTAGGGTAGATAAGTTCACTTATTTGAAGAATTAAGAGAATGTCTAGATTAGTAGACCATTGAATGAGTTCCAAATCACTCAATTCCTCTAAATCAACATATTTACACTTATGAACATTTCTAGACTCTATAGATGAAAATTTAAGGGCATGTTGATGAGAATCGAAAAGTAGGAAGTCATAGTTTTCATCTAATCTCCTCTTCTCTTTGTCTCTAGAGGATCTTCTAGAACTCATGGAGACTACAATTATGAAGACAAATAAGTGGCAAAAATAAGTAATACAAAGGGAAAATCAATTTGGCTTGGTAATTACCTTAGTAGTTTTTCCTTCTTGTGATTTCCAAAAGGATGTTGGAGATTGATCCTTGATTTAGTAGAAAGTGGAAATTTTTTTTGGTTGCTAGAGGAAGAGCAAGAGATTCAAGAGTTTTAGGTCACTTAGGAAAGTTGTGGAATGAGTTGGGGTTAATTCTACCGCCGGCTCTAACTTGTTCTTTATAAAGGGCAGTTTGTAGGCGGTGGCACCGCTAGTTGGGCGGTGCTACCGCCAACCACCCATGACAACTGTCGGTGCTACTACCAACTGGGCGGTGCCACCGCCTATAGGCAGTAAGCACTACTCTAATTGTGGTGTGTTGTGGTGCTGACATTGAGTGGTTTTATCTTGTAGGATTTTTATCATTGTAAAATGCACATACTCATTTACACATTATAAGCTCATCATGTAAAGATTCGCATTATGAAAAAAAAAATTACACCAAAATTCATGATTTATCATATAAAATTTGTATGCAAACATCGTAAGAAAAAATATGTATGATAAGATTCATATGACTTATTTCGTAGTTCATGAAAAAAAAATCGAGAAAGTCCAAAATTCAACAAATTCATGCATTTGAACAATTTAACATCCCTAATTCCCTTATAATAAAATCAAATTATTCTTCATTTAAAAGTTTTGTAAAGATATCAGCTAATTGATGTTTTGTATCAATAAATTCTAAGATTACATCATGATTATTAACAAGATCTCATATAAAGTGATGCTTAATGTCAATGTATTTAGTTCTAGAGCATTGAATAGGATTTTTTGTTAACATATTGCACTTCTATTATCACATTTTATAGGAATATTCTTAAGGTAAATTTTATAATCTTCCAATATAATTTTCATCCATATAACTTGTGCACAACATGCACTAGCTGCAATGTATTCGACTTCGATTATGGATAATGCAACCGAGTTCTGTTTCTTAGAAGACCAAGAGACAAGTGTATGACCTAAGAATTAACAAGTTCCGAATATACTTTTTCTATCTATTCTACATCCAGCAAAATCTACATCAGCATAAGCAATTAGTTCAAAGTTCTCGGATTTTGGGTACTATAATCCTATATTAGTAGTTCCTTTAAGATATCTAAGAATTCTTTTAACTACTTTAAGATGAGATATCTTGGGATTAGATTGAAACCTAGTACAAAGTCCTACACTAAATATAATGTCCGGTCTAGTTATAGTGAGGTATAGTAAACTACCTATCATACCCCTATAAGCTTTTTGATCAAAATTTTCTCCACTTTTGTCAATGTCTAACTTAGTGGAGGTACTCATAAGAGTGTTGATAGCTTTTGAACTATCTATATTAAATTGTTTTAGCAATCCTAATGCATATTTTGTTTGGCTAATAAAAATATCATCATTAAGTTGTTTAATTTGTAAACCTAAAAAGAATGTTAGTTCTCTCATTAGGCTCATTTCAAATTCTAGGCTCATGCTTTTAGTAAATTATTCACATAGAGATTCATTTGTAGAACAAAAAATAATATCATCGATGTAAATTTGAACAATAAGAAAGTTATTTTCAAAATTCTTAATAAACAATATAGTACCAACCTTGCCTTTAGAGAAATTATTTTGGATAAGAAATGAGCTACGTCTCTCATACCAAGCCCTTGGGGCTTGTTTCAATCTATAGAGAGCTTTAGTCAATTTAAACGCATGATTAAGGAAATTATCATTCTCAAATCCAGGAGGTTGTTCAACATATACTTCTTTGAAAATAAAGCCATTAAGAAAAGTACTTTTAACATCCATTTGAAATAACTTAAAATTATTACTACTAGCATAAGCAAGGAGCATCCTTATGGCTTCTAATCGTGTCATAGGAGCGAAGGTTTCTTCATAATCGATACCTTCTTCTTGGTTGAAACTCTTGGCCACTAATCTAGCCTTGTTTCTAACCACGATACCAAAGTCATCTTGCTTGTTTCTAAAGATTTATTTAGTACCGATAACTAAATGGTCATTTGGCCTAGGAACAAACTTTCATACCTCATTTCTCTCAAATTGATTCAACTCTTCTTGCATTGTGATAACCCATGAATTATCTTTCAAGACATTGTCAAAGCATTTAGGTTCAATTTGGGAGAGAAAAATGGTGTTGGCACAAAAGTTCTTAAGAGAAGAACGAGTTTGAACCCCTTTTTATGTGTCTTCTATGGTTAGCTCCTTAGGATGAGCATCTACATACTTCCATTCCTTGGATAATAATGTTTTGGAAGAAGATACTTCTAAGTTGCTAGATAGAGAAAGTGTTTCATTTAAATTCAAAGCATCAAAATTAACATCATCATCACAATCATTTTTCTTAACTTTGGAAACTTCATTAAACACATTATGAATAGACTATTCTATAACCAAAGTTCTTTTTATTAAAAATACGAAAGGCCTTCAAAATTGAAGAATAACCAAGAAAAATTCTTTCATCGGATTTTGCATCAAATTTTCCTAAGGTATCTTTTTCATTCAAGATAAAACATTTACAACCGAAAACTTTGAAATATGAAACATTGAATTTTTTGTTGTTCCATAATTCATAAGGAGTTTTGGAAAGTAATGGTTTTACTAGAACCCTATTCATAACATAGTATGCCGTATTGACCGTTTCGGCCCAAAAATATTTGGGTAGGCTATATTCGTTCAATATGGTTCTTGTCATTTCTTATAAGTTTTTATTTTTTTTCTTTCTACTACTTCATTTTGTTGAGGATTTCTTAGAGTAGAGAAATTATGGTTGTATCCATTGGATTCATAAAAATCTTAGAAATCATAGTTTTGAAATTCACCACCGTGATCACTTCAAATTAATGAAATCATAAAACCCTTTTCATTTTGAACAAGTTTACAAAACTTAGAAAAATACCTAAAGCAATCACTTTTGTGTGCCAAGAAGTAAGTCCAAGTGTATCTACTATAATCATCTACGATGACAAAGACGTATTTGCTACCTCTTAGGCTTGATGTAGCAATTGGTCCAAACAAGTCCATATGGATCAATTGCAATAGTCTAGAGGTACTTATTTGGTTCTTTGGTTTGAAACTACCTTTATTTATTTTCCTAGTTGACATGCATCACACACATTATCTTTAACAAACTTTATGTGAGAAATTCCTCTAATAAGTTCTTTAAATAAAATTTGAGAGATTAGTTTTATGCTAGCATGACCTAATCTCCTATGCCAAATCCAAGCATCGTCGTTTAAAATCGAAAAATATATTTTATAACAAAGATCATCAATGTCGATAGTATATATATTATTTTGTTTTAGAGCAATCATAGATGTGTTTTTATATGATTTTTCAATAATGCAAGCATTGGATTCAAATCTAATGATATATCCTTTATCACACAATTGACTAATGCTCAAAAGGTTATGCTTTAAACCATCAACCAACAATACATCTTCAATAAAAAAGTTGGATTTGTTACCTATGGTTTATTTGCCAATGATTTTACCCTTGTTGTTATCTCCGAAGGTGGCATATCCTTCATCTAGGCTAGTAAACATAGAGAAATGAGATTGATCTCCGGTTATATGCCTTGAGCATCCATTATCAAGGTACAATCTCTTGCTCCTAGCTTGTGATGGGAAACATTTCTACAAAAATCGATCGGCTTAACTTATCATTTTGCATAGAGTTCTTTACAGTTCATTTAGGAATCTAAATCAAATTGTGTGAACTATATTTCTTAAATGGACATTGATAAGCAACATGTCCAAATTTGTAACAAAAGTTGCATTTGTTTCAAGGTGAAACATGCAAGGTTGGACCTTTAACAAAGATAGTTGGATTTTTATGAGTGTTACTTACAAAGCCAATTCCATCTCTTCTATAAACATGATATTTGCTTACAAGACTCATGTTTAAGGATTTGCTACCTATTTCAAATTTTTCTAAGGTTTAATGTAGTTGTGTATTTTCCTTTCTAAGTGTTTCTAATTTATCGCATTTTGTACAAGGGGCTAGACTATCATGCTCAATTTTTAGTCTATCAAAATCACTAACAAGAGAGGCATGTTCTTTTTCTAATAATTTATATTTTTTGCTAACTAATTTACATTCATCGAATAAATCATGAAAAGCGCTTAGTAATTCATCAAAAGATAAACTTGCATCTAATGAATTGCTTACCTCATCTCCAATAGCCATTAGCGCATAGTGAGCAACTTGCTCAGTGTTAGTTTATTCTTCTTCTTCGGATACACTTGAGTCATCCCACGTAGCTTTAAGAGCATTCTTCTTCTTTGGTTGTTTCTTCTTTGCTTAGGGATATTCGTTTCTGAAATGTCCCGGCTTCTTATATTCATAGCATATGACTTGTTCTTTCTTTCGTTCAAATTTATTTTTAATGTCATTTCTAAATTTATTCTTTTTTATAA
This sequence comes from Musa schizocarpa, assembly GCA_900464855.2. Taxonomy (NCBI): domain Eukaryota; kingdom Viridiplantae; phylum Streptophyta; class Magnoliopsida; order Zingiberales; family Musaceae; genus Musa; species Musa schizocarpa. The sequence goes on from LS990916.1 coordinate 1,362,992, forward strand.
ATTTTTTAAACTTTCTAATTAAGAGTGTCAAGTCATCATCAAGGTCATCATCACTTGAATTTTTTTTTTAAGTGATCTTCTTGAGTTCTTAGTGTCATATCCTTCCTATTCTTCGAAAGGTTGTTCTTAAGCTCTTCATGAGCATTACAAGTCATCTCATAGGTCATTAGTGACCCGATTAGTTCTTCGAGAGAAAAATTATTTAAATCCTTGGTCTCTTGACTGGTCGTCACTTTAGGATTCCAACTCTTTGGAATGGATCTTAAGATTTTATTAATAAGTTCAAAATCCGAGAAACTTTTACCAAGTCCTTTTAGATCATTGATGATATCCATAAATCGGGTGTACATGTCTCCAATGGTCTTACTCGGTTTCATCCGAAACAACTCATAAGTATATACTAAAAGATTAATTTTCGACTCATTCACTCTACTAGTACCTTCATGAGTCACTTCGAGTGTATGCCAAATATTAAAAGCTATTTCACAAATGGACACTCGATTGAACTCGTTATTTTCCAAAGCACAAAATAAGGCATTCATAGCCTTGGTATTTAAAGCGAAAGTCTTCTTCTCTAACTCATTCCAATTATGTTAGGATCGTGGTTGGCAATAAGAGGGGGGGTGAATTAGTGCAGCGGTAATCTCATGTCTATAAAACTTTTTATTTTGATTAAAACCGATTCTGATGAAATCCGATTTCGGAAACTTAACTTTGAAAGCATACGTTTATGAAGTGAATGCAGTAGGCAAGTAAAGATTCAGTTTGCAATATGTAAATGGTAGGAAGTAAATGCAAACCAGAGAACATACAAATTTTATAGTGGTTTAGTTGTCGTGACCTACATCCACTCCGCTGATTCCTCCTCTGTCGAGGTCACCAGCATCCACTATTGATCTTCCTTTAATAGGTGAAGATTAACCTCCTTCTTATACCCCTCTTCTCCTTTTACTTGGGTTTAGGAGACAACCCATACAAGCACTCACACTCCTCTCTTATAGAATTCTAAACTTAGAGTAGAGGAGGGAATTTCTAAAGAGATTATAGTAGTGTTTCTTCACTTTTAAACTCTCTGTGCTTGTGTCTTTTAACCAGGGATGAGAGGGGTATTTATAGGCTTCAAGTTGATTCAAACTTGGAGCCTAAAAACATCTCATCCTGGGATTCCCGAGCATGGGCAGTACCATCGCCTGCGATTGGCGGTACCACCGCTAGTGTCAGTCTAACACTAACACTACACTGAGCGGTACAATCGTGTAGGGGGTTGTGCTTGGTAGAACCACCACCCAGACTGGTAGTACCACAACCTGGCACCTTGCCAAGGGTGGTACAACCACCTAGACTAGCGGTACCACTGCTTGACATAGTCTCGAAGACTGTGCTACGACTGTTACGGACTTAGCTGGTTTTGCCTAAGTTGTGCGGCACCCTTGCGTGTCCGTCCGCAAAGGTCAACCTCCCCGAAGCCTCCCATGGTCCCTTAGGTCCCACAAAAGAGAGAACAGGACAGAGAAAAGGCCTCACTCGGGATCCACAAGCAAACATCTCCGAAAAACACTTTACAGACAATGCAAATTACAAACAGACTTTACAAGCTCTGAACAGTTGCACAACAAAGGGTAAAATGGTCCATTACAGACCGACAATCTCTCACACGTGTCCACATGACACAACCTTTATTTACAAGCCTAAAGCGGCCACCGACCCAACTAAAATGAGACTATCAAGCCTTCGGTCGTCCCCTACATGCTGTACAAAGCATGGACATACCAAAAGACACGGACATACATAAGCATTACATCAAACACCCTGTTTAGAAGTTTGTCCGTGACATTCTCCCCCACTTATTCCTTCGACATCCTCGTCGAAGCCTTTGTCGATACTGCAACTCCTTGCCTCTATTGAGTCTTCAATCTTCTGCTCCAGCTGCAATGCGTCCCTTGGCTCCCAACTGCTCTCCACTATTGTTTTCGAGTCGTCGAACCTTTTGATCCGCCATGCTACTTCAACTCACCAATGACTCTGACTCCGGTGTGGGGTTGGCTGAGTTGTGTTGATCCTTGTTGATTCCTACAGATCCTTCAAATGAAGGAAAAGACCATCCTTACTGCGCCAGTCTCTCAAATGCCTCATGCTGCTTGAACTGGGTGGATGCTTGTTGGAGCTTTTAACGAGCATCGTCTTGCAAACTTCTAAAGATTTGGGTCCTTCCTCCACAAAATTTGCTCATTAACTCTTCTTTCACTTAGTTGTCACATCCAAGTAGGTTCGCATCATTTCCGCTTTCGATTGGCATTTCGTTGGGAAATGAAGCGGACAATATACTCTCAGTAACACTTATCACCATTTGGTGAGGATTTGACAACTATTGTCTTCCATTATCTTCGAAGGGTCTTTGAACTTTTGCAGAGCTCCTCTACTGGATAGATAAGAGAATTGGAATTTTCGGTTTCGCCCATTCTCTTAAGGGTTGAGAAGGCAAAGGTTACTTGACTTGACGCCTCAGCCTCCTCGAGGTTGTACTCCATGCATCGTCTTTGGTTCTTCGCCTTCGCCTGCTCTTTGCTCACACTTCTAAAGCACTTGAAGTGTTTGCACTCCTTGCATTGAGTTAGCTCTTTGTGATTCACCTTCTCAATGCCATTGAACTTACGGAATGGGAAGTTTTCACCCCAACTTGGAGTAACTCTCTAATAGGTTTGGTCACCTATGGGATTGTACCATCTTCTCCATCAATTCTGCCTACTCCCCGAAAAGTAGCGAAGGTCCAAAGACACAGCGTCTTGACTACCGTTCCTTGGTCGTGCACTCTTGCATGACCCGAAGTCCTTCACTTTCGGCTATCTTGATAAGAAACTCATTGACACCGGTCTTCGAAGTTCTTGGCCCCGCCTTTGACCTTGTCTCGGTACTTGGGTTTGCCTCGCATGCTCCACCTCCTCGACCCCTTTCACGACCAAAGCTCTCCCTCCATGAGAGCAAGGGATCAATGACTTTCACGGAAGTCCGCCTCTCTGCGGTACCATGGCGCTGCCATGCCATGGCACTACTATCCGTTGACTCGCATCGCATCCCTTTTCTTCTTCACAATCGGGAGACATGCCTCGTGGTACTCCTCCAGTCCACCTCCATTTTAAGCGATGCTTGATTTTGGGTAACTAAGTTCCTCGGACTCGTCGTCGCTTCCTCGCCCCTTTTGACCCCCCTGCTTCAACACCTCTGTGTTCTCCAAAGCAACACCCTTTGGTCGATGGACAAACAGACTGCAACTCCCATGCACGGCCTCGCCATCACGTTGTAGGGTTTACCGATTCTGTTCTCCTTAGCTTCCTTGGTAGCAACATTAAACTTACTCGACCTTGTCCTCGACTTGTCGGGCTCCCTTAAGCGAATATGAGCTCGGAGCAGTCCAACTCTCCAGTTGCTTCGATCATACCGCTGTATGATCAAGTCCCTCCCATGGGACTCACTGGTACTTGCATTCGAACTTTTCCCTTGGTGGAACACAGCCCCCATATGCTGATGACCAAGGCTTTCATCCGATGCAAAATTCGATGCACACATGGAAGACCCGCCTCTGCGGTACCATGGCCTTCACTCCTTGAATCCATAGCCCTTCTTGCCGTCGTGTTGTTCACCGAAATGGAGCTTCCAGTAGCTCCCGATCATACCTCCATATGATCTAGTCCCTCACGGGGCTAGGTTGTGTGAATCGCATTGCCACGAACTGTTCCACCACGATCCGCTGCACCATGTCGCCTCCTAATGACATCTCTATTGCATTCTGATCCTTGTGGGATGAACTCGAATTGTGAACCCTTCATGTGTGGCCTCTACCAATACATCGCAGGGTCTCTTCCACCTTCGATTTTGTTCGCTCCTTTGGCAATCGACCTTCATCCACCCACTCTTGGGTCACACCACGATGAAGCACCGCTCTAGGACAGTCCGTCGCCTAGTAGCTCCCAAAGTCCCCCGACTTCGCTGCAATTAATGCACCATTGTCTGGATCCTGGGCCTCTACCCCTACCAGCACAATCTTCGCTGCGCACCGTCTCCTTTATAGCAACTTGAATGACAACACTGTGGCATATTCTTCAAGAGTACCCGCCTCTGCATCCTCTTGCCCCGTGCTAAGGCCTTTTGATCCCAACTTCGCCTCCGCAAATTGAGTCACCTTAGTTCCTCTATCAAATGCTCCTCCGAGATAAAGTGCATGTGCCCAGAAGCTCCCTTCGTCTTTGGCACCATGCAAGATGAGTCTGCTCCGACAGAATGAATGACCCATGGAACAACATGATCCTGCTCTTGCCTTTGCAAGAGTTCGTGTCCTTGACCTCTGTCCAAGGAAAGCACTATGCCTCTGGTCCAGGTTCCATCTTCTATGCTGGCTCCCTTCATGCGGCTTGGGTACTTCGCCAAGTTACACCCAAGTTGCTCGCTCCTTTTTTTTTTGCATTGAGTCGATGGTGGCCCTTGCCCACCATTCCACGGGTCAGCCCTCCCCTTGAGTCCCGATCTCCATATCGACTCCAAGTGTGCCTTCATTTGTGTTGCTTTGGGTCGCTCCCCACTTGATCTCGCAGAATGCATCCGCCAATGCATTCTCTCAGCGAGATCATCGACGACTTCCTCGCCGCTTGCTCAGTCCATTGAGCTTCGTGGAGTTGTTGTTTGTTGAGGTACTCCTCCTCAACTTGTGAGGTCTATCTCACATGATTCTCCCTCTGGAGAGCGGGACTTATCCTCCTGGATAACTGTCCCGTTGAATAACATCTCTCTTCGTTTTGGAGACCACCATCCCCTTGGACTACTCCTCGATCTGCTGAACAAACTGTGCATTGTTACGCCTCTTTGCAAACACACTTGCTAGATTGTGACTCCCGTCAATATAGTCCCCGCTGCACCCCTCAAGGCCTAGCAACATGCTGAACTAGTTGCACCATTCAGCCTCCTGGACGGACGTATCCTTTGCATCCAAGAGAAAGTTTCAATGCTCCATGGCGCCGAAGTTTGGTCGCCTTTGGGATGGCCCTGAACATTCCGGTCGTCGCGATACAAGCCCATGTATGAGTACCAAATTCTTCGAGCTAGCAATTCCCTCACCCCTGTGAGCTTTGCATAACTCTTTTGGTCGTTGAGCAACTCATTCCACCTTGGATGGTCTCATCCTTTACCAAGCGCCTCGCTTGCCTTGAGCACCATCAAGTATAGTTGTCAACGTTGAGCCGTAGCTTAAACTCAGCCATCCCAACCTTTGTGCGCTTCACATTCTTCCAAGCTTGTCTGTTCTCGTGGTGCCTCTTGCGTGAAGGGTTGGCCATTCCTCCGAATGCCAATCTCAGATGCCCGCTCCTTTGAGCGACTCCTCTTCCCTATATCTCCATGCCCGTTTTCCCCCAAACGGTCGATGGCGTGTCAGCGACTGCCCTCAATGCAGCCCCTTAGGTCCCCACATTTGCATGCTAAGTGTTTCTATGAGTGCTTGTCCCGCCTCGATACCATCATCGCGGACTTAGCTGGTTTTGCCTAAGTCGATGCGGCACCTTTGCGTGTCCGTCCAGAAAGGTCGACCTCCCCGAAGCCTCCCATGGTCCCTTAGGTCCCCAAAAAGAGAACAGGACAGAGAAAAGGCCTCACTCGGGATCCACAAGCAAACATCTCCGAAAAACACTTTATAGACAATGTAAATTACAAACAGACTTTACAAGCTCTGAACAGTTGCACAACAAAGGGTAAAATGGTCCATTACAGACCGACAATCTCTCACACGTGTCCACATGACACAACCTTTATTTACAAGCCTAAAGCGGCCACCGACCCAACTAAAATGGGACTATCAAGCCTTCGGTCGTCCCCTACATGCTGTACAAAGCATGGACATACCAAAAGACACGGACATACATAAGCATTACATCAAACACCCTGTTTAGCAGTTTGTCCGTGACATGGGCAGTACCATGTTGATTCAAACTTGGAGCCTAAAAACATCTCATCTCGGGTTTCCCGGGCATGGGCAGTACCATCGCCTGCGATTGGCGGTACCACCGCCAGTGTCAGTCTAACACTAACACTACATTGAGCGGTACCATCGCGTAGGGGGTTGTGCTTGGTAGAACCACCACCCAGACTGGTAGTACCACCACCTGGCACCTTGCCAAGGGTGGTACAACCGCCAAGACTGGCGATACCACTACTTGACATAGTCTCGAAGACTGTGCTACGACGGTGCCACTTCTTGTAGCACTGTTTGGGCCTCTCATTGGGCTCAACACAGTCCTTACATGGGCCTAACTGGCTCCTAATTGGGTTGGCTCAAATCTAAACCAATTACGTGCTAATTATGATTCCTAAGATATTTGCTAAGCTAAATATGTCCCTATGTCTTGGTTTCTTCCGGTGAGCTTCCGGTGATCTTCCGGCGAACTTCCGACGATCTCTCGGCAATGTTCCTGCGGGCTCCCGGCAATCTCTTGGACTTCATGACGATCTTCTTGGCGAGTTCCGACGAGCTTCTTTGGCAAGCTCTGAGACTTCTCGGCTAGTTCCGACAGGACTTCCGACGAACTCTTGAACTCCCAACAAAATCGCATCCTTGACTTCAGGACTTCATTTTGCTTCATGCCTTATTATTGTAGTTAATCCTGCACATGTAAAACATACTTCATCTAGACAATTAATACTAAGCATCAATCATATTGTCCGGCATGTCATTGGTCCCTCGACGCTTCATCCGATTCTTCGACGTATCGTCCTCTCTTGTGGCCTATTGCCCAATCGGCCAGTTGACTCCGCAACTCTAATATCCTTAGTGCAATATCTGCTCTTGTTGGCCCGATGCCCGAATCCATGGCTCGAAGTCTTCTGTCAATACATCGATCGATCCACCGGCTCGACATCCAATCTTTTGACATATTTTCTCCCGGCACAACATGATTCTTCCTGCTTTAATTATCTCATCTTAATTGAAGCATCCTACGTCACTCAAAACACATATTAAAATAAAAACACTTATTAATTGGTTTCATCATCAAAATATGAGATTCAACAATCTCCCCCTTTTTGATGATGATAACCAATTAATGACGAAGTTAACCTTAACTCCCGGAGTTTAAACAAACTCCCCCTATCAATATGTCATATTGATAGAACCTTGAATTCAAGCTAAATTCAAATCATTGCAAATTTCATCATGAATATTAGCAACACTTCATCATGCATAACATAATCATACTTCTCCCCCTTTGTCATCAACAAGCAGGAGAGGTCCAATTCTCATGTGTTTGAGCATATAAATTCTAATCATTGCATATTAAATCTCAAGTTTAATCATCATGCAAACTAGCAAAAATTTTGAGTTTTCCAAGTTTGTAAGATAGCAAGTTCACAACATACAAGCTAGCAAAAATTTTGAAAGCAAATGCAAGATAGCTTTCTTGTTGAAATATGTAAGCTAGCGATTCTTGCTTCATATTGCAATGTGCAAATTGCAAGTTTTGCTTCTTGAGATTAGCAAGATAGTGATGTTCAAGATAGTTTTGCTTCCTATTGCAATGTGCAAGTTACAAGTTGGCCCAATTCTAATCCCTATTATGTGCTAACTATGAATTTTAAGATATTTACTAAGGTAAACAAAGTTCGTAAGTCTATGTTTCTTTCGGCGAGCTTCAGGCGAACTTCCGATGATCTCTCGACAATATTCCAGTGGACTTCCAGCAAGCTCCTGGACTTCATGATGATCTTCTTAGCGAGTTCTGATGAGCTTCTTTAGCAAGCTCTAGGACTTCTCAGTCAATTCTAACAGAACTTCCGACGAACATCTGGACTTCCGATGAACTCTCAAACTCCCAACAAAATCGCGTTCTTGACTTCGGGACTTCATTTTGCTTTATGCCTTGCTATTATAGTTAATCTTACACATGTAAAAACACACTTCGATCTAGATAATTATTACTAGGCATGAATCATGTTGTCCAACATGTCATTGGTCCATCGATACTCGATTCTTCGACGCATCGTCCTCTCTTATGGCTTATTGCCCAATCGGCCAGTTAACGTCCACAACTCTGATATCCTTAGCGCAATATCCACTCTTCTTGATCTGATGCCCGAATCTATGGCCTGAAGCCTTCTGTCAATACGTCGATCGATCCTTCGGCCCGACGTCTAATCTTATGACATATTTTCTTACAGCCCAATATGATTCTTCTTGCTTTAATTATCTTTCCCTGATCGAAGCATCCTACATCACTCAAAACGTAGATCAAACCACAAACACTTAGCAATTAGTTTCATCATCAAAATTTGAGATTCAACAATCTCTCCTTTTTTTATGATGACAACCAATTGATGACGGAGTAAACCTTAACTCCACCTATCAATATGTCATATTGATAGAACTTTGAATTCAAACTGTATTCAAATCATTGCACATTTCATCATGAATATTTGTAACATGTCATCATGCATAACATGATCATACTTCTCCCCCTTTGTCATCAACAAAAAGGAGAAGTTACAACTATCAAGTATTTAGAGATAGAAGTTCAAATCATTGCAATATAATCATAATCTTCAATTTTATCATCATGCAAGCTAGCAAATTTAGCATCACTTTATAACATAAATAATCACCAAATCATCATTAATTTTAAAGATGTGCAAGTTTGCATTTTTGTTTCTTAAGATAGGCAATCTATCAATTTTTTGGTGATGCTCAAGATAGCAAGCTCTTTCTTCTCTTTTGAGAAGTGTCATTTTTTATTCCTTTGCAAAGTGCAAGTTAGCAAAATTTTACATTATTTTACAACATGCAAGCTAGTAATTTGGCAAGTGTTACTTTTCTTTTAAGTATGAAGGCTAGCAAGTTTTTTGAAAAATAATGCAAGATAACAAGCTAGTAAGGTACAATGTTTTACATGAAGCAAGCTAACATGTTTTGCATCTTTTTTCGATATGTACATTTGAAATTTTTGCTTCTCTTTATATGTATTAGCAAGTAAGCAAGTTTTTTCTCCAGACAATTTGTGAGCTAGCAAATTTTACACATATGAAAGTTGGCAAGATTTTTACATCTTTTTGAGATGCGCAAGCTTTTGTTTCTTCTTGAAGTATGCAAGCTAGCAAAATTTGTTCCCACTATATCATTGTCAAATAGAAGGGAAGAATACAATATTGTAATTCTTTTCCATTTTTATCAATCTTCACATCATGACAAAGGTAAAGTATCAACCTTATTTTAATATATTTGTGCATCATTATAGTTTCAATTTACAACATGCACAATTTTTAAACATTACACATCATCCTTACTCTATGCATGATACTAAAAATAAACCAATCATCATATCATACATGATACTCATAAGCTAGTAAATTTATATCATTTTAGAGCATCAAAATAATATCATGAGTATTTCATACATTCATATCATTATATGAAGAATATCAAGAAGAATTAGGTGATAAGATATACTTCAAGAATATAAGGAATTATACAAAGCTAAAAAATCATATCATAAATGATGAGATCATGTGAATACCAAAAGACATGATTCATTTTGACAAATCTCCTCTTACATATTCAAAGAGAAATCTTAGAAGATCAAATAATAAAAGATATTCAAATAAAATTTTAAGTCATGAATTTTGAAAAAGATATTCAAATGAAATTTTAAATCATGAATTTTGAAAAATATATTCTCTTTAGTAAATCGCAAAAGGAAACATATGAGAAAAATATTTCAATTCATGATTCACATAGAAAAATCTCCTCTTTAGTAAAATACTAAGAAAAATCATAGGAGTACAAGGAAGAGATCTTGATTAAAAAACTACTCAAGTAATTCCAAAATACCAAGATCATGATATTGATAAAACTTATTCAAATTTAGATCGTCAAAATCATCAAAATCTTAATATTTCTTTCAAGAGATTCAAAATGGCATAAATAATTTTATTGATCTCTTAGTGAAAAATCGATAAGATAGAGAAAAAAAATTTTCAAAAAATGCTTTCCTCCTTTTGTTTCAACTTATTGATTGATTTCATACATGCATGTTCTTTTCTTTTAAATCCATGCATCATTCATTAATACCAAAAAAGAACTTTCAAAAGATCGTAAAAATTATCATGCATAAGTTCGAAATATAAACTTGTTAAGCAAAATTTCAAGTCATTATTATATTTTCATTAGGATATATTTTCCTTTTTATTTATTTTATTTTAAGTGATTGATTTCATATAAGCATGATCAAGTTTTTTTTTTTTCATATGAAAACATTCATCATAGTTTAAAATCGAAAAGGCCATGTTCATTATCATAAAAATCGATAATCCATAAATTTCAAGAATCATCATGCATAAATTTGAAACATAAACTTATTAAGCATGATATCAAATCATTACTTCAAATCAAACATGATTTCATTAATCATAAAGCATCTTCAATCAAAATTGAGAAACAATATAATTCATCTTGTTAGGTGTACAAGCAAAAGATTTGTATCTAACATTCTATTGCATTATCAAAACATCAAGCATAATTTCATAAGGCATTTTTAATTAAAATCATTTTGTTTGTTTATCATAAAACATGTAATTTTCATGATTACTTTTAAAATCATTAGAAAGGTAAGCATGATCCAATTTTATTTTTGTATTTTCATTAAATATGTAATTTAAAAAAAATATAATTTTTCTAAACTAATTTAAGAACAACTCATGAAAAGTATTATGTAATTTCGAAATAAATTAAAGGAGTTTCGTTTAAGTTATTTACATCATTGTCGAATGCTGTTAAGGTGTAGTTTGCCACCTTGCCTTTGTTGATTTTCTTCTTGTCTTCGGATGAGCTTAATCCATCCAAAGTCGCCTTCTTCTTTTTAAGGTCATTTTTAATTTTCGATTCTCATTTTAAAAATTTCTTGGGGAGTTCAAGTTCACGATCACTTGAGCTTATGCTTGAGTGGTCTTCAATTGTTCTAAGTCAGAAATCCTTCATGTTCTTTGGAATGTAGTTCTTTCATAGGTCATCAAAGACCCTATAAGTTCTTCAATTGGAAAATGCTTCAAGTTCTTTGATTCTTGTATTGCGGTTATTTTCGAATCCCAATTTTTAGAAAGCGATCATTAAAATCTTATTAATGAGTTCAAAATCCGAAAAACTTCTACCAAGTGCTTTTAAACCATTGATGACATCCGTAAAACGGGTGTACATGTCTCTAATGGTTTCGCTTGGTTTCATATGAAATAGTTCATAATCATGCATTAAAAGATTAACTTTAGAATCTTTTACTCTACTCATGCCTTCGTGTGTGATTTCGAGAGTATGCCATATTTCGAAAGTCGTTTCGCAAGTAGAAACCCGATTAAACTCAGTTTTATCTAAGGCACAAAATAGGGCATTCATAGCCTTTGCATTTAGAGAAAAAGTCTTCTTCTCCAAATCATTCCAATGGTTCATTGGAAGAGAAGATATTCGAAAATCATTTACAATAATATTTCATAAGTTTAAATCCAAGGAAAGCAAGAAAACTCTCATTCGAGTTTTCCAATATGTGTAGTCTGTCCCATTGAATAAGGGAGGATGAATGAGAGAGTGACCCTCTTGAAAGCCAAAATGAGTCATTTCTATTTAGGTGTTAAACCAAATATGAAAAACGAGGCTCTGATACCAACTGTTAGGAAAAGAGTCGGCACTAAGAGGTGGGGGTGAATTAGTGCAGCAGTAAAAATTATGTCGGTTCAAAACTTCATTGCGATTAAATCTGTTTTCGATGAAAAACCATTTTGTAAAGGTATTAACTTGAAAGCATACAGAAGAGCATAGTGGATGTAAAGCAAGTAAAGTGGTTTACAGTAAAGTAAATTACACAAGAGAAACATAAACCATATTTTTATTGTGGTTCGGTCGTCGTGACCTACATCCACTTTGTTGATTCCTCTTCTGTCGAGGCCATCGGCATCCACTATCGGTCTACTTTCAATGGGCAAAGACCAACTACCCTTTTACACCCCTCTTCTCCTTTTCACAGGTTTAGGAGACCACCTTTTACAACCCTGTTTTATAAGGTATCCCTCTCACACCTCCCTTAGAACTCTCTCTAAGCTTTGGGAGGAGGGAACTCAACTTTCTAAGGTTTACAACTTTAGAATCATAGAGTTTTGATCAATATTTCTTACTTATCTATGCAGGAATAGCTATGGTATTTATAGGCCCCAAATGGATTCAAATTTGGAGCCCAAAATTCAAACCCCCGAAATTTCAGGGTACGGGCGGTACCACTGCCTGCACTATCTCGGAGACAAAGTCTGGGTGGTACCACTACCCAGATTCATGGTACCACCACCTGATATAGTCTCGGAGATTGTGTCATAATGGTTTTACTTGTTTGGTCATTGTTTGGGCCTTTGTCTTGGTCCAACACAGCCCAAACTTGGCCCAAATGTCCCCTAATTTGGTTAGCCCAATTCTAATCCATATTATGTGCTAACTATGAATTTTAAGACATTTACTAAACTAGCAAAAATTTGTAAGATAGTAAGTTCACAACATACAAGCTAGCAAAAATTTCGAAAGCAAATGCAAGATAGCTTTCTTGTTGAAATGTGTAAGCTAGCGATTCTTGCTTCCTATTGCAATGTGCAAGTTGCAAGTTTTGCTTCTTTAGATTAGCAAGATAGTGATGTTCAAGATAGTTTTGCTTCCTATTGTAATGTGCAAGTTGCAAGTTGGCCCAATTCAAATCCCTATTACATGCTAACTACGAATTTTAAGATATTTACTAAGCTAAACAATGTCCATAAGTCTATGTTTCTTTCGGCGAGCTTCCGGCGAACTTCCAACGATCTCTCAGCAATATTTCAGTGGACTCCCGGCAAGCTCCTAGACTTCATGATGATCTTCTTAGCGAGTTCCGATGAGCTTCTTTAGCAAGTTCTGGGACTTCTCGATTAATTCTAACAGAACTTCCGACGAACATCCGGACTTCCGACGAACTCTCAAACTCCCAACGAAATAACATTCTTGACTCCGGGACTTCATTTTGCTTTATGCCTTGCTATTATAGTTAATCTTTCACATGTAAAAATACACTTCGATCTAGACAATTATTACTAAACATGAATCTTGTTGTCCAACATGTCATTGGTCCATCGATGCTTCGTCCGATTCTTCGACACATTGTCCTCTCTTATGGCCTATTGCCCAATCAGCCAGTTAACGTCTGCAACTCTGATATCCTTCATACAATATCCACTCTTCTTTATCCGATGCCCTAATCCATGGCCTGAAGCCTTCTGTCGATACGTTGACCGATCCACCGGCCCGACGTCTAATCTTCTGACATATTTTCCTTCGGCCCAATATGATTCTTCCTGCTTTAATTGTCTCTCCCTGATTGAACCATCCTGCATCACTCAAAATGCAGATCAAATCACAAACACTTATTAATTTGTTTCATCATCAAAATTCGAGATTCAACAATCTCTCCATTTTTTATGATGACAACCAATTGATGATGGAGTAAACCTTATCTCCCCCTATCAATATGTCATATTGATAGAATCTTAAATTCAAGCTGAATTCAAATCATTGCAAATTTCATCATGAATATTTGTAACATGTCATCATGCATAACATGATCATACTTCTCCCCTTTATTATCAACAAAAAGGAGAAGTTACAACTATCAAGTATTTGAACATAGAAGTTCAAATCATTGTAATATAATCATAATCTTCAATTTTATTATCATGCAAGCTAGCAAATTTAGCATCACTTTACAACATGCATAATCACCAAATCATCATTAATTTTAAAGATGTGCAAGTTTGTATTTTTGTTTCTTAAGATAGGCAAACTATCAATTTTTTTGTGATGTTCAAGATAGCAAGCTCTTTCTTCTCTTTTGAGGAGTGCTATTTTTGCTTCCTTTGCAAAGTGCAAGTTAGCAAAATTTTACATTATTTTACAACATGCAAGCTAGTAATTTGGCAAGTGTTACTTCTCTTTTAAGTATGAAGGCTAGCAAGTTTTTTGAAAAATAATGCAAGATAACAAGCTAGTAAGATACAATGTTTTACATGAAGCAAGCTAACATGTTTTGCATCTTTTTTCGATATGTACGTTTGCAATTTTTGCTTCTCTTTAGATGTGTTAGCAAGTAAGCAAGTTTTTCTCCTTACAATTTGTGAGCTAGCAAATTTTACACATATGAAAGTTGGGAAGATTTTTATATCTTTTTGAGATGCGCAAGCTTTTGCTTCTTCTAGAAGTATACAAGCTAGCAAAATTTGCTCCCCCTATGTCATTGTCAAATAGAAGGGAAGAATACAATATTGTAATTCTTTTTCCTTTTTATCAATCTTCACATCATGACAAAGGTAAAGTATCAACCTTATTTTAATATGTTTGTGCATCATTATAGTATCAATTTACAACATGCACAATTTTAAAACATTACACATCATCCTTACTCTATGCATGATAGTAAAAATAAACCAATCATCATATCATACATGATACTCATAAGCTAGTAAATTTATATCATTTTAGAGCATCAAAATAATACCATGAGTATTTCATGCATTCATATCATTATATGAAGAATATCAAGAAGAATTAGGTGATAATATATACTTCAAGAATATAAGGAATTATACAAAGCCAAAAAATCATATCATAAAGGATGAGATCATGTGAATACCAAAAGACATTATTCATTTTGACAAATCTCGTCTTACACATTCAAAGAGAAATCTTAGAAGATCAAATAATAAAAGATATTCAAATAAAATTTTAAGTCATGAATTTTGAAAAAGATATTCAAATGAAATTTTAAATCATGAATTTTGAAAAATATATTCTTTTTAGTAAATCGCAAAAGGAAATGTAGGAGAAAAAGATTTCAATTCATGCAAAAGAAATCTTAAGATTCACATAGAAATATCTCCTCTTTAGTAAAATACTAAGGAAAATCGTAGGAGTACAAAAAAGAGATCTTGATTAAAAAAATACTCAAGTAATTCCAATAAACCAAGATCCTGATTTTGATCAAACTTATTCAAATTTAGAGCATCAAAATCATCAAAATCTTAATATTTCTTTCAAGAGATTCAAAATGGTATAAATAATTTTATTGATCTCTTAGTGAAAAATCGACAAGATAGAGAAAAAAAATTTTCAAAAAATGCTTTCCTCCTTTTGTTTCAACTTATTGATTGATTTCATACATGCATGTTCTTTTCTTTTAAATCCATGCATCATTCATTAACACCAAAAAAGAACTTTCAAAAGATCACAAAAATTATCATGCATAAGTTCGAAATATAAACTCGTTAAGCATACTTTCAAGTCATTATTATATTTTCATTATGATATATTTTCCTTTTTATTTGTTTCATTTTAAGTGATTGATTTCATATAAGCATGATCAAGTTTTTGTTTTTTCATATGAAAATATTCATCATAGTTTAAAATCGAAAAGGCCACGTTCATTATCATAAAAATCGATAATCCATAAATTTCAAGAATCATCATGCATAAATTTGAAACATAAACTTATTAAGAATGATATCAAATTATTACTTCAAATCAAATATGATTTCATTAATCATAGTGCATCTTCAATCAAAATTGAGAAACAATATAATTAATCTTGTTAGGTGTACAAGCATTGGATTTATATCTAACATTCTATTACATTATCAAAACATCAAGCATAATTTCATAAGGCATTTTTAATTAAAATAATTTTGTTTGTTTATCATAAAACATGTAATTTTCATGATTACTTTTAAAATCATTAGAAAGGTAAGCATGATCCAATTTTATTTTTGTATTTTCATTGAACATGTAATTCAAAAAATATATAATTTTTCTAAACAAATTTAAGAATAACTTTTGAAAAGTATTATGTAATTTTGAAATAAATTAAAGGAGTTTCGTTTAAGTTGTTTACATCATTGTTGAATGTCGTTAAGGCGTAGTTTGCCACCTTGCCTTTGTTGATTTTCTTCTTGTCTTCGGATGAGCTTAATCCATCCAAAGTTGCCTTCTTCTTTTTAAGTTCATTTTTAATTTTTGATTCTTGTTTTAAAAATTTCATGGGGAGATCAAGTTCACCATCATTTGAGCTTATGCTTGAGTGGTCTTCAATTGTTCTAATTCCGAAATTCTTCTTGTTCTTTGGAACTTGGTTCTCAAGTTTTTTATATGCATTGGACATTATTTCATAGGTCATCAAAGACCCTATAAGTTCTTCAATTGGAAAATGGTTCAAGTTCTTTGATTCTTGTATTGTCGTTATTTTCGAATCCCAATTTTTAGAAAGTGATAGTAAAATTTTATTAACGAGTTCAAAATCCGAAAAACTTCTACCAAGTGCTTTTAAACCATTGACGATATCCGTAAAATGGGTGTACATGTCTCTAATGGTTTTGCTTGGTTTCATATGAAATAGTTCAAAATCATGCATTAAAAGATTGACTTTAGAATCTTTTACTCTACTCATGCCTTCATGTGTGATTTCGAGAGTGTGCCATATTTCGAAAGTCATATCGCAAGTAGAAACCCGATTAAAGTCAGTTTTATCTAAGGCACTAAATAGGGCATTCATAGCTTTTGCATTTAGAGAAAAAGTCTTCTTCTCCAAATCATTCCAATGATTCATTGAAAGAGAAGATATTCAAAAATTATTTACAATAATATTCCATAAGTTTATATCCAAGGAAAGCAAGAAACCTCTTATTCGAGTTTTCCAATATTTGTAGTCTGTCCCATTGAATAAGGGAGGACGAATGAGAGAGTGACCCTCTTGAAAGCCGAAAAAAGCCATTTCTATTTAGGTGTTAAACCAAATATGAAAAACGATGCTCTGATACCAACTGTTAGGAAAAGAGTCGACACTAAGAGGGGGGTTTGGTCAAAACTTCAAAACTTACGTCGGTTCAAAACTTCATTGCGATTAAATTCGTTTTTGATGAAAAACCATTTTGTAAAGGTATTAACTTTGAAAGCATACAGAAGAGCATGGTGGATGTAAAGCAAGTAATGTGGTTTGCTGTAAAGTAAATTGCACAAGAGAAACGCAAACCAAATTTTTATAGTGGTTTGGTCGTCGTGACCTACATCCACTTTATTGGTTCCTCTATTTTCGAGGCTATCGGCATCCACTATCGGTCTTCTTTCAATGGGAAAAGACCACCTACCCTTTTAGACCCATTTTCTCCTTTTCACAGGTTTAGGAGACAACCTTTTACAACCCTGTTTTATAAAGTATCCTCTCACACCTCCCTTAGAACTCTTTCTAAGCTTTGGGAGGAGGGAACTCAACTTTCTAAGGTTTACAAGTTTAGAATCATAGGGTTTTGATCAATATTTTTTACTTATTTATGCAAGAATAGCTAGGGAATTTATATGCCCCAAATGGATTCAAATTTGGAGTCCAAAATTCAAACCCCCGAAATTGCAGGGTACAGGTGGTACCACCGCCTGCACTGGGCGGTACCACCGCCCAGACAGTCTCGGAGACTATGTATGGGTGGTACCACCGCCCAGACTTATGGTACCACCACCTGACATAGTCTCGGAGATTATGCCACGATGGTTTCACTTGTTTGGTCATTGTTTGGGCCTTTGTCTTGGTCCAACATAGCCCAAACTTGGCCCAACTGTCTCCTAATTGAGTTGGCCCAATTCTAATCCTTATTATGTGCTAACTATGAATTTTAAGACATTTACTAAGCTAAACAAAGTCTGTAAGTCTAGGTTTCTTTCGACGATCTTCTGGCGAACTTTCGACGATCTCTCGGCAATGTTCCAGCGGACTCCCGGCAAGCTCTTGGACTTCATTATGATCTTCTTGGCAAGCTCCAATGAGCTTCTTTGGCAAGCTCTGGGACTTCTCAGTCAATTCCGACAGAACTTTTGACGAACGTCTGGACTTCCGATGAACTATCAAACTCCCAATGAAATTACGTTCTTGACTCTAGGAGTTCATTTTGCTTCATGTCTTGCTATCGTAGTTAATCCTGCACATGTAAAAACACACTTCTATCTAGACAATTATTACTAAGCATGAATCATGTTGTCCAGCATGTCATTGGTCCATCAACGCTTCATCCGATTCTTCGACACATCGTCCTCTCTTGCGGCCTATTGCCCAATCGGCCAGTTGACCTCCGCAACTTCGATATCCTTGGTGCAATATCCGCTCTTCTTAGTCCAATGCCTGAATCCATGGCCTGAAGCCTTCTGTCAATATGTCGATCGATCCTCCGGCCCGATGTCCAATCTTCTAACATGTTTTCCTCCGGCCCAACATGATTCTTCCTATTTTAATTGTCTCTCCCTGATCGAAGCATCCTGCGTCACTCAAAACACAGATCTAATCACAAACACTTATCAATTGGTTTCATTATCAAAATCTGAGATTCAACATTTTCAAGTACTGAATAGGTTGTTCAATCCGGCCCAATTCAACCTTGTTAAGGGCCCAGTTGGCCCCTAATTGAGTTAGTGAGATCACCTCTCAATCCTAACTCAATTTATGATTCTAACTATGATTAAGGCAAGCAATTAGTCTGATATGTCGATCTTTCTCTCGGCAATCCTCCGGTGAACTTCTCGGCGAGTCTTCCAACATGCTTCCGGCGAACTCCCGACGACCTCTCAGCGATCTCCCGATAAGCTTTCAGCGACAAACTCTCGACGAACTCCCGACGAGCTTTCAATGACGAACTCTCGGCGATCTTCCAAGAAACTCTCGGCGATCTTCAGACGAGCTCTCGGCAAGCTCCTGGTGTATCGTTCGAATCTTTGACTTCGACTCATCATCAGCTTTACGCTTTACAACTATCGTAGTTCATCCTGCACACTTATCTCAACACATAGATTAGGCCAAATAATTTACCAATTGATTTCATCATCAAAATCCGAGATTCAATAAAAACGCTTTATGAAATCATGCTTGATAAAATAATGTAATAATGACTTGAAGTCATGCTTAATAAGTTTATATTTCAAAATTATGCTCGATGAGTTATGGCTTATTGATCTTTATCATAATAAAAGTTATTTTTTTGGTTTTAAACATTGATGCATATTTTTATTTGGCATAAAAATTTGAGCATTCTTATATAAAATCAATCATGTGATATTGAAACAGGAAAGCTTTCTCCTTGAAGTTTTTTTTTTCTCTATCTTATTGATTTTTCAAAAAGAGATTAATGAATCTATTTATGTTATTTTATGAATCTCTTGAACTATTAAAGTAATTTTGATGACTTAGATTTGAATGAGTTATTAATCCAAATTACGATCTTGATTTTTCAATATTTGATACAGATCTTTCTATGAATTGAGATATTTTTCTCCTTGTTTCTTTTTATGATTTACTAAAGAGAATATCTTTTTCAAAATCCATAACTTAAAATTTCTTTTGAAGAGTAATCTCCTAATATTTCTTTTTGTTATTTACTAGAAAATGAGATTTGTCAAGATGAATCATTTGGAAATTGATCTCTCTTGATCTTTCATCTTTTATGTCATGATTTTCATATGATTATCTTTGTATTTATGTGATACTTAGAGCATTGATGTAAGAAGGAAATAAATTGCACCATTAAAAAATTCCCCTCTTCTTCTTTCTTATTTACAATGACAAAGGGGAGAAAGGAAATTGAATGAGTTGAAAATATTGATGATGGTTTTGAAAATAAATGTTTGTATCATGTTTGATGATTTTATATTTTGAAATTATGCATGATGAGTTAAAGTGATGATGGTTTAAAAATATTTATTCAAATGCATGAATTGACAATCTTTTTATCAAATGAATCATGATTTTTCTTGTGAATTCTTGGAATTATTATATGATCTTATCTTTTATGATATGATTTTTACTATGCATAATTCCTTGTATTCATGAAGTATATCTTATCACCATTTTTTTTTTGTTATCCTTGTCATTATGTAAAAATTGATGTAAAGGGAAAAGAATTATAATATTATATTATTCTCTTCTTTTTTAGAATGATAAAAGGAGAGCAAAACTTGCTAGCTTGTTATCTCAAAGGAGAAACAAGAAGTGCTATCTTGCAAATCTCAAAAGAAGCAATGTTTGCTAAGTTACAGATTTCAAGAAAATACAAAAATGATGCTATCTTGTACATTTCAAAAACTTGCGAACATCGTAAAGAAAAGCAAATATGCTAACTTGAATATCTTTAAATTTACTAGCTTGTATGTTGTAAAACTTACATATCTCTAAAAATTGATGGTTGCACTTCTCCTTTTTGTTGATGACAAAGGGTGAGAAGTTACGATGATAATCATGCATGCAATGATATACTTAGATATTTTGATTACCCATGATTTTATGTTGCATGCAATGATATGATTAATTGGTTATACTCAATGCAATATTAAAGTACCTTGATTATATGATGTATTGCATTTAATGTGGATCATGATTGCTTTGACATGAATTCAATATTCTATCAATATGGCATATTGATAGAGGGAGTTTAGTTTAAACTCTGTCATCAATTGGTTATCATCATAAAAAATGGGGAGATTCTTGAATCTCGGATTTTGATAATGAAAACAATTGATGTATTTGATCTAATCTGTGTTTTAGGTGACATAGGACTAGCTTCAATCAGAACAAGCAAAATGATTAAAGCAGGAGAAATTAGACGTTGGGCTGAAGCAAACATGTCATTAGATTGGACGTCGGGCTGAGGATCAGTCGACATGTCGGTAGAAGGCTTCGTGCCATAAATTCGGGCATCGGACCTAGAAGAGCAGACATTATGCCAAGGAGATCGGAGTTACAGAGTCAAAATGCCAATTGGGCAAAAGGCCACAAAAGAGGATGATGTGCTGAAGGATTGGATGAAGCGCCGGATAAATCAATGACATGCCGGATAATATGGGATTCGCTTATAATCATTTATGCCTAGATCGAGTTAGTTTAGGTCTAATTGAGTCGGTATTGGGGTAAAATAATGCTAACTAAATTATGGGTCAATTAGGCCTAAATTGGGAGTGATTTGGGCTAATTGGGAGGCCCATTCAATGACCCAAATATTGGGTCAGGCGATGGCACCGCCAAAACAGGCGATAGAACCGCTTGTGAGTTGGAAAACTAAAAAAACTTGATCTCCGAGGCCATCAGGTGATGGTACCGCTAGACTGGGTGGTGGTATCACCTAGTGACAATGTGTCGATGGTGGTACCACCAAACTGGGCAGTGGTACTGCCCAGTGTCAAGTTGCAGGTGATGGTACCGCCTAGTGTAGGCGATGGTATCGCCCGTACCCGAAAGACCTAGAAGTTTAAATTTTTTGCTCCATTTTTAAAACCATTTGGGGCTTATAAATACCCCACTTGGGTAGCAAGAAAGGAGCAAATATTCTAGAGAAAAAAAAAAAAAAAAAAACTAAGTAAACTTTACCTAAACATTGAGTTCCCTCCTAATGCTTAGAGTTAGTCCTAAGGGATGTATGTGAGGGAATACTTGTAAAAGAGTAACTTGCAAAGGTTATCTCCTAAACCTATGAAAAGGAGAAAGTGTTGTAAGAGGGTAGTTGGTCTTCACCTATTGAAGGAAAACCAATAATGGATGCCGGTGGCCTCGACGGAGGAGGAATTGGGAGTGGATGTAGGTCACGACGACTGAACCACTATAAAATCTGGTTTGCATTTCTTTTATTATCTTTACTTACATTGTAAACTACTTTACTTACTAAGCTTGCATATGTTTTCAATTTCAAGCTATCTTTCCGAAATCGGCTTTAATTGAATAAAAAATTTTCAAAACCGATGATTTTATCTGCTGCACTAATTCACACCCCCCCCCTCTCTTAGTGTCGACTCGTTCCTAACAGAATTGAGTTGTAAAGGTAGTTGATCTTTGCCCATTGAAGGAAGATTGTTAGTTAATGCTGGTGGCCTCGACGGAAGAGGAATAGGCGGAGTGGATGTAGGTCACGACGACCGAACCACTATAAAAATCTAATTTGTATTTCCTTCATGCTATTTCCTTATATTGCAAAATGCATTATTACATTCACTATGCTTCCATATACTTTCAAGTTAATATCTTTATGAAATGGTTTTCATCGAAATTGAATTTACTTGAAACGAAGATTTTTTAAACCAAAGTAATTTTATCCGCTGCACTAATTCACAACACCACAGCCCCCCCCTCTTAGTGTCGACTCGTTCTTAAAAGGTTCATCGATACCTTGTCTGATTCTTCGGCACATCATCCTCTCTTGCGGCCTATTGCCTAATCGGTTAGTTAACCTTTGTAATTTCGATTTTCTTGGCGTAATTTTTGCTCTTCTTGGCCCGATGCCCGAACCCATGGCCCGAAGACTTCTGTCGATACATCGACCAATCCTCCGGCTTGACGTCTAATCTTCTAACATATTTCACTCCAGCCCAACAGGATTATTCCTGCTTTTAATTATCTCTCCTTGATCGAAGCTTCCTGCGTCACTCAAAACGCAGATCAGAAAAACACTATCAATTGGTTTCACCATCAAAATATGAGATTCAATAATTTCAAGTGTATGTCAAATGTCATAAGTCATTTCGTAAATAAAAACTCTATTTAATTCTTTTTTATCCAAAGCGTAAAATAGAGCGTTTATAGCTCTAGCATTTTAAAAAAAAAGTTTTCTTCTCCAAATTATTCCATTCGTTCATTAGAGTAGAGGACTTTTGAAAACCGCTTTTCGATAATATTCCATAAATTCAAATCCATAGAAAGCAAGAAAACTATCATTCGGGTTTTTCAATAAGTGTAGTCCGTCCCATTGAACATATGAGGACGAATGATAGAGTGACCCTCTTAAAAGTCGAAAAGAGTCATTTCTCTTGGGTGTTAAACCAAATAAGAAAATAACATGGCTTTGATACCAACTGTTAGGATTAAGTCAGCACTAAAAGGGGGTGGAGGGGGGGGGGTGATTAGTGCAAAAATAAAATCACATCGATTTAAAAATATTTATATGATAAAAAGCTTATATCGGAAATGTTTAACTTTGAAAACGTACAGAAGCATAGTGAAAGTAAGAAATCAGTTTGCAATTTAAAGTAAAGGACTTGAAGTCAATGCAAACCAGATTTTTATAGTAGTTCGATCGTCATGACCTTCATCCACTCTTGATTCCTCTTCCGTCGATGCCATAGGCATCCACTAACGATCTTCTTTCAACGTGTGAAGATCAACTACTCTTTTATACTCTTTCTCCTTTTCACGAGTTTAGGAGACAACTCTTACAAGCCTCTCTTTCTTAGACCTCACTTCTCCCTTTAGACGAACTTCTAAATACTAAGAAGAAGTTATCTTAATTCCTAAGAGAGTTTCTCAATTTTTTTCAAGTTTTCTTTCCCCCTTTTTCAACTCAATTTCATACTCAATACTTACTATCCCATGCAGGAATAGTTGAGGTATTTATAGACCCTAAATGACTTTAAAATTGGAGCCAAAAAAGATCTCATCCTAGGTTTCTCGGGTCCTGACAGTACCATTGCCTGTGCTAGGTGGTACCACCTCCTACAGCACTGACATTGGGCGGTACCACCACCTACTCTAGCGGTACCACTACTTGGGAGACTATGTTTGGACGGTACCACCACCTGACACTATCTTGGAGACTATGTCTGGGTAGTACCATTGCCCAAATTGGTGGTACTTGTTAGGATCGGAGCGGCACTAAGAGGGGGGGGGTGAATTAGTGCAGCGGTGAAGTGCGATAAACTTTTCACGATTTAAACACTTTTCGGAAACTTCGTACGATAAAAGCAACGTTTTCGTTTAAAACTGTTTCGATTGCGTTTTAACTTGAAGAGATAAGGAAGATAGAGACAAAGCAGTATAGCATTAAAGTGCAAATGGTTTGCAGTAATATAAATGACAATAAGTAAATGCAAACCAAAGATCACGCCGATTTTACAATGGTTCGGTCAAATGACCAACATCCACTTGCGAGGCCCGTCTTTGATGAGGCTCCCACCTTCCACTAGCAAATCTCTTAAAAGGGAAGGGTAAATACCCCTCTTACAACTTTTACAAGCGGTTCACTCTCCTACAGATTTTCAACAAGAAAGAAGGAGGTGAATACTAGCAAATTGAAAACAAGACTAGCAAAGACTCTTCTAAGACTTTTCTCTCAATCAATTGCTTCTCTAAAAGTTGTCTCCTCTACTGAGAAATGAGGGGTATTTATAGGACTCAAGAGGATTCAAATTTGGGCTCCAAAATTTGAATTCTCTTGGAGTTCCCGATGTTGGCGATGCCACCGCCTGTCAGTGGCGGTGCCACCGCCTGTCAGTTTCTGACCCTGACAGTACTGGGCGGTGCCACCGCCCAGCCCAGGCGGTGCTACCGCCCAGCTCTCGGGCACTGGGCGGTGACACCGCCTAGCCCAGGCGATGCCACCGCCTACAGTGTTTTCAGCCCACTACAGTGTTTTCAGCCCACCGCCTATAGTGTTTTCAGCCTACAGTGTTATAGGCCCCTACTTGGGTTATAGGATTAATACCTAATTCTAACCCTAATTAACATGCTAACTACGAATTTTAAAGACATTATATAAGCTTATTACAAAGTCCATAAGTCAAGACTTCTTTCGACGAAGCTTCCGGCGAACTTTGAAGTGATCTTCCGATAAACTCGGAAACCATTCTACGGACTCCCGGCAAGCTCTTAAACTTCACGATTTGATCTTGGTGAGTTCCAACGAGCTTCTTGGCAAGCTCTGATCTTTCTCGGCGAACTCTGCGAACTTCCCACGAACCTTCGGTGAGCTTCCAAAAAAACCTTTCGCAAGCTCCCTACTCATTCTCGGCTAGTTAGTAGCGTTCCCAACGATCCTTCGGACTTCCGTCGAACTCTTAAACTCCCAACGAATCGCCTTGTGCTTGACTCCGCACTTTGTTTTCGCTTTATGTCTTCATCGTTATCGTAGTTAATCCTGCACATGCAAGCCAAAACTCTACTCCGATCTAGACAGGTTATTACAACGCGAATCGACATTCCATTGTTGCCCGACGCGTCATTTGTTGGCGTTTGCGTCCGATTCTTCAGCAGATCGTCCTCTCTTGCGGCTTGTTGCCCAATCGGTGGTTGACCTCCGCAACCCCGATATCCTTGGCGCAATTCCGCTCTCCATAGCCCGATGCCCGACGTCCGAAACCTTCTGCCGTCCAACATCCTGACGTGATCTCCTCCGGCGCAACGTCAATTCCTCCTGCGTTAACTGTCTAATTCTGATTGAGTAGACCTGCATCACTCAAAATGCAGTTAAACATCTAAACACATTCAATTAGTTTCATCATCAAAATCCGAGATTCAACAATCTCCCCCTTTTTGATGATGACAACTAATTGATGACTAACGGAGTTAACCTAAACTCCCCGGAGTTAACCTAAACTCCCCGGAGTTTAACCAAACTCCCCCTAACAATATACCATTGATAGAACTCTTGGATTATCCCAAATCCAAGTGACATTCATCACATGTTATGAAAAAATATTTAAACCATCATGCAAATATATAAAATATTCAATTCAATGCATGAAGTCATCAATATACTTCTCCCCCTATGTCATCAACAAAAAGGAGAAGTAGCTCTAGCTATTTTAAAAGATATGCAAGTTTTTACAACATGAAGCTAGATTTTCATCACAACATATAAGCACAAAAGCATAGCAAGATTCTTAAGTTCAATCATGGCAATTCAACACTTACTTCTTTTGCAAGATTGCACTTTGCTTTTCTTTGCAAGTAACAATATTTATGATGTTTGATATAGCAAATTTTATATCATGCAAGGTAGCAATATTGAGATGTTCAAGAAAGCAACTCTTGCTTCTTGAAATATGCAAATTTGTCAAGTTTTGCTAGATGTGCAAGTTAGCATTTTTGCCTCTTAAGATAGGCAAGATAGCACATTTGCTTCTTTTGAGATAGCAACTTTTGCTTCTCTTTAGACTACAAGCTAGCAATGTTTACGATATGTAAGTTTCATTAATATACAAGCTAGCAAAAAAATTTCGAAAGCAAATGAAGATAGCTTTCTTGTGTAAGCTCATAATTCTTGCTTCCTATTTCAATGTGCAAGTTGCAAGTTTTGCTTCTTGAGATAGGCAAGATAGCACTTTTTGTAATTTTTGTTTCTTAAGATAGGCAAACTTGTGATGTTCAAAATAACAAGCTCTTTCTTCTAGAAGTGTCATTTTGCTTTCTTTTGCAAAGTGTAAGCTAGCAAAATTTTTGAAAAAAGTGATCAAGTTTTGCAACATACAAGCTAGCAAAAAATGCCAAGCTAGCAAGAGATAATATTTTACATGAGGCAAAGCAAACAATTTGGCAAATGTTACATTTGCATCTTCTCTTTGAGAAGTGCAATTTTTTGCTTTCATCTTGAATTGTGCAAGCTAGTTAGTTTGCCTCTTTTCATGATGTCCACTCTAGAAATTCTTGCTCCCCTTTGTCATTGTCAAAAAAGAAGGGAAGACCCTTATATCAATTTTCATATTATGACAAAGGTAAGTATCATTCTTATTTATGCATCCTTATATATTCAAATTAAAACATACACAATTTCAATAACCTTTTTTTTTTCATGCACGATGCGAAAAAAATAAATCAATCATGATTAATAAGCATATCATACATGATACTCAAACATTAAAATTTTCAAGCATTTATCAACATGTTGATCATGATACTAAACATTCATCATTTAACGCATTTCAATCATTGTTTCGATCATCACTATAACTCATCATGCACATGATGTAAAATCATCTAACATGATACAAACATTTATTTTCAAAATGTTTATCACTATTTTCATGTATGATAATAAAGTATTCATGATGCATATATCATCACAATACAAAGCAATTGCATGCATAATTTCAAAGTATAAATATTTCAAATCATGAAGATATTAACTTGTCAAATTTCATCCGATCATTCATGATTATAACTTTTCATTTGTATACATCAAAATAATATCAAGAGTATTTCATGCATAATTTTAATCACCACATAAGGAATATGAAGAAGAAAGTAATTGTGTGATGCGATAAACATATCATGAATACAAGGAATTGTATAAAAATCATATCATGAAGGATTAGAACATATGAATACCAAAAGGCATGATTTCTTTTTGAAAAACCTACTCATAAATGATCAAAAAAAATCTTAGGAGATCGATTAATGAAAAAATCTTGATTCATAATAAATCTTAGTTTGTAAATATCACGGAATCAAGATCATGATTTTGAATAAAACTCATTCAAATTCAAATCATCCAAATCATCAAAATCTCAACATTTCTTTCAAGAGATTCAAAATGGTATACATAGATTTCTCATAATAATCAAGGGAAAATCTTAGGAGATCATGATATGGATAAAATTCAATCAATTTTATAAGAGAACAAGATATTAATTCAAGCATATAAAATTTCTCAATTCATTATGAATCAAAAAAGAATTGTGGTTTCGAAAAATCACGATTCATTTAGGAAAATTTTCTCTTTAGTACACGATAAGAAGAAATATAGCAATGATACCAATCATAATTCATTCGGATAGTAGATGCTAAAAAGTAACATTGATGATACAAGATCTTGATTTTTATAGAGTAAATCTCAAGTTATAAATCTCAAAAAATCAAGATAAAGCTCAATTAAATTCAAATCATCAAATCAAAATCATTTTCAAGAGATTTATAAAAAGAAAAACATAGATAGATTTTTTAATCTCTCAATTCTTTATGAATCATAAAAAATTATAATTTCAAAATAAATCATGATTCATTTCGGAAATTTTCTTCTTTAGTAAACAATAAGAAGAAACATGGGAGTTTAAAAAACAAGATCTTGATTCACAATAAAACTTCATGTTAACATGCTTTCAAACATGCATCAACGTTTTGGATCAAAAAATGAATTTCGTCATAAAACCATCAAGACCAATAAGTTACAAAAATCATTATATATTACTTTAAAATCTCTTACATAAAATCGTCAAATCATGGTATTAAAATTTCAACTTTTTCATTTACAACTTTATTGCATTGGTTTCATTGAACATAATTTTGAATGATTCTTATAGATAACTAAAACTTCTTTAATTTTAATTTATAAGATTGACTTTATATTAGCATGCTCAAATTTTATTCTTATGTCAAATCCATACATCATGTTTGATAACCAAAGATAAGGTTAAAAAAAAAATCATCAAGCCTTCCATTCAAAAGACATGCATCGTCATTGAAAATCAATATGGAAATCGTCAAAATATACATTCTTGCTTCTCAAGCATATACATAAGATTAATCTTACTAGGTGTATAAGCATTAGATTTATATCTAACATTTTATTGCATAACACATGCAATTTTTTAAAAAAAATTAATCCAAAACTAAATTAAAAATAACTCATGAAAGTATTATGTAATTTCAAAATAATTCAAGAGAGTTGAGTTACTTACCTTGTGGTCGAAGCCCGTCAAAGCCCAATTCTCCGTTTCACCTTTGGAATTTCTTGATTCATCCTTAGTTGCCTTCCTCTTCTTTGGCCTCTCCCTTCGTTCAAGTTCATTGTTTATTTTAGATTTTTGTTTAATAAACTTATTAAGATTTAGTGTTCGAAGTTCAAGTTCATCAATGTCCTCATCACTTGAGTCATTGCTCAAGTGGTATTCATTTGTCCGGGGTTCCAAATCCTTCCTGTTCTTTGGAAGGTGATTTTGTTCATCATGTGCATTGTGCACCATTTCATATGTATCAACAAACCAATTAGTTCTTCAAGTGTAAAAATATTTAAATCTTTTGTTTCTTGTATTGCGGTTATTTTAGAATCTCATCTTTTTGGAAGGGATCTTAAGATCTTGCTTACGAGATCAAAATTTGAAAAAGATTTACCAATAACACTTAGATTATTGACAACATCCGTGAAACGGGTGTACATGTCGCCTATAGTCTCGCTTGGTTGCATTTTAAAAAGCTCAAAATCAGGCAATAAAATGTTAACTTTCGAGTCTTTGACTCTACTAGTTCCCTCGTGCGTGATTTCAAGTGTTCGCCAAATATCGAAAGTCGTTTCGCACGTAGAAATCCGATTGAACTCATTTTTGTCCAAAGCGCAAAATAAGGCATTCATAGCCTTTGCGTTTAAAGAAAAATATTTCTTCTCCAAATCCGACCATTCATTCCTCGGTTTAGAGTGAAGTTGAAAACCATTTTCAACAATATTCCATATATCCAAATCATAGAAATCAAGAAAACTCTCATTCGAGTTTTCCAATAAGTGTAGTCCAATCCGTTAAACAACGGTGGACGAACAACCGAAAAGCCCTCTTGAAAGCCATGAAGAGCCATTTCTCTCAGGTATAAATCCAAAATGAGAAAACCGGGCTCGATACCAATTGTTAGGATGGGGCGGCACTAAGAGGGGGTGAATTAGTGCAGCGGTGAAGTGCGATAAACTTTTCACGATTTAAACACTTTTCGGAAACTTCAGATGCGATAAAAGCAACGTTTTTCGTTTAAAACTTTTTTTGATTGCATTTTAACTTGAAGAGATAAGGAAGATAGAGACAAAGCAGTATAGCATTAAAGTGCAAATGGTTTGCAGTAATATAAATGACAATAAGTAAATTCAAACCAAAGATCACGCCGATTTTACAATGGTTCGGTCAAATGACCTACATCCACTTGCGAGGCCCCTCTTTGATGAGGCTCCCACCTTCCACTAGCAAATCTCTTAAAAGGAAAGGGTAAATACCCCTCTTACAACTTTTACAAGCGATTCACTCTCCTACAGATTTTCAACAAGAAAGAAGGAGGTGAACACTAGCAAATTGAAAACAAGACTAGCAAAGACTCTTCTAAGACTTTTCTCTCAATCAATTGCTTCTCTAAAAGTTGTCTCCTCTACTGAGAAATGAGGGATATTTATAGGCCTCAAGAGGATTCAAATTTGGGCTCCAAAATTTGAATTCTCTTGGAGTTCCCGATGTTGGCGATGCCACCGCCTGTCAGTGGCGATGCCACCGCCTGTCAATTTCTGACCCTGACAGTACTGGGCGGTGCCACCGCCCAGCCCAGGCGGTGCTACCACCCAGCTCTCGAGCACTGGGCGGTGCCACCGCCTAGCCCAGGCGGTGCCACCGCCTACAGTGTTTTCAGCCCACTACAGTGTTTTCAGCCCACCGCCTATAGTGTTTTCAGCCTACAGTGTTATAGGCCCCTACTTGGGTTATAGGATTAATACCTAATCCTAACCCTAATTAACATGCTAACTACTAATTTTAAAGACATTATATAAGCTATTACAAAGTCCATAAGTCAAGACTTCTTTCGACGAGCTTCCGGCGAACTTTCGGATCTTAGATAAAAACTCTGGAAACCATTCTACGGACTCGGCAAGCTCTTAAACTTCACGATTTGATCTTGGTGAGTTCCAACGAGCTTCTTCGGCAAGCTCGATCTTTCTCGGCGAACTCTGCGAACTTCCCATGAACCTCCGCGAAGCTTCCAAAAAAGCTTTTGGCAAGCTCCTACTCATTCTCGGCTAGTTTCATGGCGTTCCCAAGCGATCATCCCGGACTTCCGTCGAACTCTTGAACTCCCAACGAATCTTCGTGCTTGACTCGCACTTTGTTTGGCTTTATGTCTTCATCGTTATCGTAGTTAATCCTGCACATGCAGGCCAAAACTCTACTCCGATCTAGACAGTTATTACAACGCGAATCGACATTCCATTGCCCGAAGACGTCATTGGTTGGCGTTTGTCCGATTCTTTCAGCGCGATCGTCCTCTCTTGCGGCTTGTTGCCCAATCGGTATGGTTGACCTCCAAACCCGATATCCTTGGCGCAATTCCGCTCTCCTTAGCCCGATGCCCGACGTCAGAAGCCTTCGCCGTCAACATCGACATGATCTCCTCGGTATAGCGTCAATTCCTCCTGCGTTAACTGTCTAATTCTGATTGAGTAGACCTGCATCACTCAAAATGCAGTTAAACATCTAAACACAATCAATTAGTTTAATCATCAAAATCCGAGATTCAACAATCTCCCCCTTTTTGATGATGAAAACTAATTGATGACTAACGGAGTTAACCTAAACTCCCCGGAGTTTAACCAAACTCCCCCTATCAATATGCCATTGATAGAACACTTGGATTATCGCAAATCCAAGTGACATTCATCACATGTTATGAAAAAATATTTAAACCATCATGCAAATATATAAAATATTCAATTCAATGCATGAAGTCATCAATATACTTCTCCCCTATGTCATCAACAAAAGGAGAAGTAGCTCTAGCTATTTTAAAAGATATGCAAGTTTTTACAACATGAAGCTAGATTTTCATCACAACATATAAGCACAAAAGCATAGCAAGATTCTTTAAGTTCAATCATGGCAATTCAACACTTGCTTCTTGTGC
Source organism: Musa schizocarpa (assembly GCA_900464855.2). Classification (NCBI taxonomy): domain Eukaryota; kingdom Viridiplantae; phylum Streptophyta; class Magnoliopsida; order Zingiberales; family Musaceae; genus Musa; species Musa schizocarpa. The sequence goes on from LS990916.1 coordinate 1,394,488, forward strand.
AAGATTGCACTTTGCTTTTTTCTTTGCAAGTAACAATATTTATGATGTTTGATATAGCAAATTTTATATCATGCAAGGTAGCAATATTGAGATGTTCAAGAAAGCAACTCTTGCTTCTTGAAATATGCAAATTTGTCAAGTTTTGCTAGATGTGCAAGTTAGCACTTTTGCCTCTTAAGATAGGCAAGATAGCACATTTGCTTCTTTTGAGATAGCAACTTTTGCTTCTCTTTAGACTACAAGCTAGCAATGTTTACGATATGTAAGTTTCACAATATACAAGCTAGCAAAAATTTCAAAAGCAAATGTAAGATAGCTTTCTTGTGTAAGCTCATAATTCTTGCTTCCTATTTCAATGTGCAAGTTGCAAGTTTTACTTCTTGAGATAGGCAAGATAGCACTTTTGTAATTTTTGTTTCTTAAGATAGGTAAACTTGTGATGTTCAAAATAACAAGCTCTTTCTTCTAGAAGTGTCATTTTTGCTTTCTTTGCAAAGTGTAAGCTAGCAAAATGTTTGAAAAAGTGATCAAGTTTTGCAACATACAAGCTAGCAAAAATGCCAAGCTAGCAAGAGATAATATTTTACATGAGGCAAGCAAACAATTTGGCAAATGTTACATTTGCATCTTCTCTTTTGAGAAGTGCAATTTTTTGATTTCATCTTGAATTGTGCAAGCTAGTTATTTTGCCTCTTTTCATGATGTCCACTCTAGAAATTCTTGCTCCCCCTTTGTCATTGTCAAAAAGAAGGGAAGACCCTTATATCAATTTTCATATTATGACAAAGGTAAGTATCATTCTTATTTATGCATCCTTATATATTCAAATTAAAACATACACAATTTCAATAACCTTATTTTTCATGCACGATGCCGAAAAATAAATCAATCATGATTAATAAGCATATCATACATGATACTCAAACATTAAAATTTTCAAGCATTTATCAACATGTTGATCATGATACCAAACATTCATCATTTAACGCATTTCAATCATTGTTTCGATCATCACTATAACTCATCATGCACATGATGTAAAATCATCTAACATGATACAAACATTTATTTTCAAAATGTTTATCACTATTTTCATGTATGATAATAAAGTATTCACGATGCATATATCATCACAATACAAAGCAATTGCATGCATAATTTCAAAGTATAAATATTTCAAATCATAAAGATATTAACTTGTCAAATTTCATCCGATCATTCATGATTATAACTTTTCATTTGTATACATCAAAATAATATCAAGAGTATTTCATGCATAATTTTAATCACCACATAAGGAATATGAAGAAGAAAGTAATTGTGTGATGCGATAAACATATCATGAATACAAGGAATTGTATAAAAATCATATCATGAAGGATTAGAACATATGAATACCAAAAGGCATGATTTCTTTTTGAAAAACCTACTCATAAATGATCAAAAAAAATCTTAGGAGATCGATTAATGAAAAAATCTTGATTCATAATAAATCTTAGTTTGTAAATATCACGGAATCAAGATCATGATTTTGAATAAAACTCATTCAAATTCAAATCATCCAAATCATCAAAATCTCAACATTTCTTTCAAGAGATTCAAAATGGTATACATAGATTTCTCATAATAATCAAGGGAAAATCTTAGGAGATCATGATATGGATAAAATTCAATCAATTTTTTATAAGAGAACAAGATATTAATTCAAGCATATAAAATTTCTCAATTCATTATGAATCAAAAAAAAAAGAATTGTGGTTTCGAAAAATCACGATTCATTTAGGAAAATTTTCTCTTTAGTACACGATAAGAAGAAATATAGCAATGATACCAATCATAATTCATTTGGATAGTAGATGCTAAAAAAGTAACATTGATGATACAAGATCTTGATTTTTTTATAGAGTAAATCTCAAGTTATAAAAATCAAAAAAAATCAAGATAAAGCTCATTTAAATTCAAATCATCAAATCAAAATCATTTTCAAGAGATTTATAAAAAAAGAAAAACATAGATAGATTTTTTTAATCTCTCAATTCTTTATGAATCATAAAAAATTATAATTTCAAAATAAATCATGATTCATTTCGGAAATTTTCTTCTTTAGTAAACAATAAGAAGAAACATGGGAGTTTAAAAAAACAAGATCTTGATTCACAATAAAACTTCATGTTAACATGCTTTCAAACATGCATCAACGTTTTGGATCAAAAAATGAATTTTTCATCATAAAACCATCAAGACCAATAAGTTACAAAAATCATTATATATTACTTTAAAATCTCTTACATAAAATCGTCAAATCATGGTATTAAAATTTCAACTTTTTTCATTTACAACTTTATTGCATTGGTTTCATTGAACATAATTTTGAATGATTCTTATAGATAACTAAAACTTCTTTAATTTTAATTTATAAGATTGACTTTATATTAGCATGCTCAAATTTTATTCTTATGTCAAATCCATACATCATGTTTGATAACCAAAGATAAGGTTAAAAAAAAAATCATCAAGCCTTCCATTCAAAAGACATGCATCGTCATTGAAAATCAATATGGAAATCGTCAAAATATACATTCTTGCTTCTCAAGCAAATACATAAGATTCATCTTACTAGGTGTATAAGCATTAGATTTATATCTAACATTTTATTGCAAAACACATGCAATTTTCAAAAAAAAATTAATCAAAACTAAACTAAAAAAAAATAACTCATGAAAGTATTATGTAATTTCAAAATAATTCAAGAGAGTTGAGTTACTTACCTTGTGGTCGAAGCCCATCAAAGCCCAATTCTCCGTTTCACCTTTGGAAGTTCTTGATTCATCCTTAGTTGCCTTCCTCTTCTTTGGCCTCTCCTTCGTTCAAGTTCATTGTTTATTTTAGATTTTTGTTTAATAAACTTATTAAGATTTAGTGTTCAAGTTCAAGTTCATCAATGTCCTCATCACTTGAGTCATTGCTCAAGTGGTATTCATTTGTCCAGGGGTTCCAAATCCTTCTGTTCTTTGGAAGGTGATTTTGTTCATCATGTGCATTGTGCACCATTTCATATGTATCAACAAACCAATTAGTTCTTCAAGTGGAAAAATATTTAAATCTTTTGTTTCTTGTATTGCGGTTATTTTAGAATCTCAACTTTTTTGGAAGGGATCTTAAGATCTTGCTTATGAGATCAAAATTTGAAAAAAAGATTTACCAATAACACTTAGATTATTGACAACATCCGTGTGAAGCGGTGTACACATGTCGCCTATAGTCTCGCTTGGTTGCATTTGAAAAAAGCTCAAAATCATGCAATAAAATGTTAACTTTCGAAGTCTTTGACTCTACTAGTTCCCTCGTCATGATTTCAAGTGTTCGCCAAATATCGAAAGCAGTTTTAAGCACGTAGAAATCCGATTGAACTCATTTTTTGTCCATAGCGCAAAATAAGGCATTCATAGCCTTTGCGTTTCAAGAAAAATATTTCTTCTCCAAATCCGACGATTCATTCATCGGTTTAGAGGGAAGTTGAAAACCATTTTCAACAATATTCCATATATCCAAATTCATAGAAATCAAGAAAACTCTCATTCGAAGTTTTCCAATAAGTGTAGTCCAATCCGTTAAACAACGGTGGACGAAAAACTAAAAAAGCCCTCTTGAAAGCCATGAAGAGCCATTTTATTTGGGTGTAAATCCGAAATGAGAAATACGGGCTCTGATACCAATTGTTAGGATCGGAGAGGCACTAAGAGGGGGGGTGAATTAGTGCAGTGGTGAAGTGCGATAAACTTTTCAATTTTTTAAACACTTTTTTTCGTATGATAAAAAAACAACTTGACAAGTTTAAAACTGTTTTATTTAAATTTTAACTTGAAGAGATAAGGAAGATAGAGACAAAGCAGTAAAGCATTAAAGTGCAAATGGTTTGCAGTAATATAAATGACAATAAGTAAATGCAAACCAAAGATCACGCCGATTTTACAATGGTTCGGTCAAATGACCTACATCCACTTGCGAGGCCCCTCTTTGATGAGGCTCCCACCTTCCACTAGCAAATCTCTTAAAAGGGAAGGGTAAATACCCCTCTTACAACTTTTACAAGCGATTCACTCTCCTACAGATTTTCAACAAGAAAGAAGGAGGTGAACACTAGCAAATTGAAAACAAGACTAGCAAAGACTCTTCTAAGACTTTTCTCTCAATCAATTGCTTGTTTTAAAAGTTGTCTCCAGCTGAGAAATGAGGGGTATTTATAGGCCTCAAGAGGATTCAAATTTGGGCTCCAAAATTTGAATTCTCTTGAGTTCGATGTTGGCGGTTCGCCCGATCTTTGGATGGTGCCACCGCCCCGCCTGACCACCCCCGACGAGTGCTGGGCGGTGCCACCGCCCAGCCCCAGGCGGTGCTACCGCCCAGCTCTGGGGCACTGGGCGGTGCCACCTGTTTAGCCGGTGCCACCGCCAGTGTTTTCAGCCCGCCCTGAGTGTTTTCAGCCCACCGCCTATAGTGTTTTCAGCCTATAGTGTTATAGGTCCCCTACTTGGGTTATAGGATTAATACCTAATCCTAACCCTAATTAACATGCTAACTACGAATTTTAAAGAAATTATATAAGCTATTACAAAGTCCATAAGTCAAGACTTCTTTTCGACGAGCTTCCGGCGAACTTTTCGGCGGTCTTAGATAAACTCTGGAAACCATTCTACTGGACTCGCAAGCTCTTAAACTTCACGATTTGATCTTGGTGAGTTCCAACGAGCTTCTTGGCAAGCTCTCGATCTTTTTCGGCAAACTCTGCGAACTTCCCCGAACCTTCCGGCGAGCTTCAAAAAACCCTTTGGCAAGCTCCCTACTCATTCTCGGCTAGTTCCATGGCGTTCCCAACGATCCTTCGGGACTTCCGTCGAACTCTTGAACTCCCAACGAATCCTTCGTGCTTGACTTTGCACTTTGTTTCGCTTTATGTCTTCATCGTTATCGTAGTTAATCCCGCACATGCAAGCCAAAACTCTACTCCGATCTAGGCGGTTATTACAACGCGAATCGACATTCCATTGCCCGGCACGTCATTGGTTGGTATTTCATCCGATTCTTCAGCGCATCGTCCTCTCTTGCGGCTTGTTGCCCAATCGGCAGTTGACCTCCGCAACCCCAATATCCTTGGCGCAATTCCGCTCTCCTTAGCCCGATGCCCGACGTCCGAAGCTTTCTGTCGTCCAATATCCTCACGTGATCTCCTCCGGCGCAACGTCAATTCCTCCTGCGTTAACTGTCTAATTCTGATTGAGTAGACCTCCATCACTCAAAATGCAGTTAAACATCTAAACACAATCAATTAGTTTCATCATCAAAATCCGAGATTCAACAATCTCCCCCTTTTTGATGATGACAACTAATTGATGACTAACGGAGTTAACCTAAACTCCCCGGAGTTTAACCAAACTCCCCCTATCAATATGCCATTGATAGAACACTTGGATTATCCCAAATCCAAGTGACATTCATCACATGTTACGAAAAAATATTTAAACCATCATGCAAATATATAAAATATTCAATTCAATGCATGAAGACATCAATATACTTCTCCCCCTATGTCATCAACAAAAAGGAGAAGTAGCTCTAGCTATTTTAAAAGATATGCAAGTTTTTACAACATGAAGCTAGATTTTCATCACAACATATAAGCACAAAAGCATAGCAAGATTCTTAAGTTCAATCATAGCAATTCAACACTTGCTTCTTGTGCAAGATTGCACTTTGCTTTTCTTTGCAAGTAACAATATTTATGATGTTTGATATAGCAAATTTTATATCATGCAAGGTAGCAATATTGAGATGTTCAAGAAAGCAACTCTTGCTTCTTGAAATATGCAAATTTGTCAAGTTTTGCTAGATGTGGAAGTTAGCATTTTTGCCTCTTAAGATAGGCAAGATAGCACATTTGCTTCTTTTGAGATAGCAACTTTTGCTTCTCTTTAGACTACAAGCTAGCAATGTTTACGATATGTAAGTTTCACAATATACAAGCTAGCAAAAATTTCGAAAGCAAATGTAAGATAGCTTTCTTGTGTAAGCTCATAATTCTTGCTTCCTATTTCAATGTGCAAGTTGCAAGTTTTGCTTCTTGAGATACGCAAGATAGCACTTTTGTAATTTTTGTTTCTTAAGATAGGTAAACTTGTGATGTTCAAAATAACAAGCTCTTTCTTCTAGAAGTATCATTTTTGCTTTCTTTGCAAAGTGTAAGCTAGCAAAATGTTTGAAAAAGTGATCAAGTTTTGCAACATACAAGCTAGCAAAAATGCCAAGCTAGCAAGAGATAATATTTTACATGAGGCAAGCAAACAATTTGGCAAATGTTACATTTGCATCTTCTCTTTTGAGAAGTGCAATTTTTTGCTTTCATCTTGAATTGTGCAAGCTAGTTAGTTTGCCTCTTTTCATGATGTCCACTCTAGAAATTCTTGCTCCCCCTTTGTCATTATCAAAAAGAAGGGAAGACCCTAATATCAATTTTCATATTATGACAAAGGTAAGTATCATTCTTATTTGTGCATCCTTATATATTCAAATTAAAACATACACAATTTCAATAACCTTATTTTTCATGCACGATACCGAAAAATAAATCAATCATGATTAATAAGCATATCATACATGAAACTCAAACATTAAAATTTTCAAGCATTTATCAACATGTTGATCATGATACCAAACATTCATCATTTAACGCATTTCAATCATTGTTTCGATCATCACTATAACTCATCATGCACATGATGTAAAATCATCTAACATGATACAAACATTTATTTTCAAAATGTTTATCACTATTTTCATGTATGATAATAAAGTATTCATGATGCATATATCATCACAATACAAAGCAATTGCATGCATAATTTCAAAGTATAAATATTTCAAATCATTAAGATATTAACTTGTCAAATTTCATCCGATCATTCATGATTATAACTTTTCATTTGTATACATCAAAATAATATCAAGAGTATTTCATGCATAATTTTAATCATCACATAAGGAATATGAAGAAGAAAGTAATTGGGTGATGCGATAAACATTTCATGAATACAAGGAATTGTATAAAAATCATATCATGAAGGATTAGAACATATGAATACCAAAAGGCATGATTTCTTTTTGAAAAACCTACTCATAAATAATCAAAAGAAAATCTTAGGAGATCGATTAATGAAAAAATCTTTATTCATAATAAATCTTAGTTTGTAAATATCACGGAATCAAGATCATGATTTTGAATAAAACTCATTCAAATTCAAATCATCCAAATCATCAAAATCTCAACATTTCTTTTCAAGAGATTCAAAATGGTATATATAGATTTCTCATAATAATCAAGGGAAAATCTTAGGAGATCATGATATGGATAAAATTCAATCAATTTTATAAGAGAACAAGATATTAATTCAAGCATATAAAATTTCTCAATTCATTATGAATCAAAAAAGAATTGTGGTTTCGAAAAATCACGATTTATTTAGGAAAATTTTCTCTTTAGTACACGATAAGAAGAAATATAGCAATGATACCAATAATAATTCATTCGGATAGTAGATGCTAAAAAGTAACATTGAGGATACAAGATCTTGATTTTTATAGAGTAAATCTCAAGTTATAAATCTCAAAAAATCAAGATAAAGCTCATTTAAATTCAAATCATCAAATCAAAATCATTTTCAAGAGATTTATAAAAAGAAAAACATAGATAGATTTTTTAATCTCTCAATTCTTTATGAATCATAAAAAATTATAATTTCAAAATAAATCATGATTCATTTCGGAAATTTTCTTCTTTAGTAAACAATAAGAAGAGACATGGGAGTTTAAAAAACAAGATCTTGATTCACAATAAAACTTAATGTTAACATGCATCAACATTTTGGATCAAAAAATGAATTTCGTCATAAAACCATCAAGACCAATAAGTTACAAAAATCATTATATATTACTTTAAAATCTCTTACATAAAATCGTCAAATCATGGTATTAAAATTTCAACTTTTTCATTTACAACTTTATTGCATTGGTTTCATTGAACATAATTTTGAATGATTCTTATAGATAACTAAAACTTCTTTAATTTTAATTTATAAGATTGACTTTATATTAGCATGCTCAAATTTTATTCTTATGTCAAATCCATACATCATGTTTGATAACCAAAGATAAGGTTAAAAAAAAAATCATCAAGCCTTCCATTCAAAAGACATGCATCATCATTGAAAATCAATATGGAAATCATCAAAATATACATTCTTGCTTCTCAAGCATATACATAAGATTAATCTTACTAGGTGTATAAGCATTAAATTTATATCTTTTATTTTATTAACATAACACATGCAATTTTCAAAAAAAAATTAATCTAAACTAAAAAAAAATAACTCATGAAAGTATTATGTAATTTCAAAATAATTCAAGAGGTTGAGTTACTTACCTTATGGTGAAGCCCCATCAAAGCCCAATTCTCCGTTTCACCTTTGGAAGTTCTTGATTCATCCTTAGTTGCCTTTTTCTTCTTTGGCCTCTCCCTTCGTTCAAGTTCATTGTTTATTTTAGATTTTTTTGTTTAATAAACTTATTAAGATTTAGTGTTAGATGTTCAAGTTCATCATTGTCCTCATCACTTGAGTCATTGCTCAAGTGGTATTCATTTGTCCGGGGTTCCAAATCCTTCTTGTTCTTTGGAAGGTGATTTTGTTCATCATGTGTTCATTGTGCACCATTTCATATGTATCAACAAACCAATTAGTTCTTCAAGTGTAAAAAATATTTAAATTTTTTGTTTCTTGTATTGCGGTTATTTTAGAATCTCATCTTTTTGGAAGGGATCTTAAGATCTTGCTTACGAGATCAAAATTTGAAAAAGATTTACCAATAACACTTAGATTATTGACAACATCCGTGAAACGGGTGTACATGTCGCCTATAGTCTCGCTTGGTTGCATTTGAAAAAGCTCAAAATCATGCAATAAAATGTTAACTTTCGAGTCTTTGACTCTACTAGTTCCCTCGTGCATGATTTTAAGTGTTCGCAAAAATATAAAAAGTCGTTTAACGTAGAAAACCGATTGAACTCTTTTTTTGTCCAAAGCGCAAAATAAGGCATTCATAGCTTTTTGCGTTTAAAAAAAATATTTCTTCTCCAAATCCGACCATTCATTCATCGGTTTAGAGGGAAGTTGAAAACCATTTTCAACAATATTCCATATATCCAAATCATAGAAATCGGAAAAACTATCATTCGAGTTTTCCAATAAGTGTAGTCCAATCCGTTAAACAACGGTGGACTAAAAAAACGAAAAGCCCTCTTGAAAGCCATGAAGAGCCATTTCTCTTTGGGTGTTAAAATGAGAAAAACCGGGCTCTGATACCAATTGTTAGGATCGAGCGGCACTAAGAGGGGGGGGGTGAATTAGTGCAGCGGTGAAGTTATAAACTTTTCACGATTTAAACACTTTTCGAAACTTCAGACGATAAAAGCGTTTTTGACAAAACTGTTTTGATTGCATTTTAACTTGAAAGATAAGGAAGATAGAGACAAAGCAGTATAGCATTAAAGTGCAAATGGTTTGCAGTAATATAAATAACAATAATAAAAATGCAAACCAAAGATCACGCCCGATTTTACAATGGTTGGGTCAAATGACCTACATCCACTATGAGGCCCCTCTTTGATGAGGCTCCCACCTTCCACTAGCAAATCTCTTGAAATGGAAGGGTAAATACCCCTCTTACAACTTTTACAAGCGATTCACTCTCCTACAGATTTTCAACAAGAAAGAAGGAGGTGAACACTAGCAAATTGAAAACAAGACTAGCAAAGACTCTTCTAAGACTTTTCTCTCAATCAATTGCTTCTCAAAAGTTGTTGTCTCTCTACTGAGAAATGAGGGGTATTTATAGGCCTCAAGAGGATTCAAATTTGGGCTCCAAAATTTGAATTCTCTTGGAATTCTCGATTTGGCGTGCCCACACTTTGTGGTGGTGCGGTGCCACCGGGCCATCAGTTTCCGCGACAAGGTGCTGGGTGGTGCCACCGCCCAGCCCAGTGGTGCTACCGCCCAGCTCTCGGGCACTGGGCGGTGACACCGCTTAGCCCAAGCGGTGCCACCGCCTATAGTGTTTTCAGCCCCACTACTGGTGGTGTTTTCAGCCCACCGCCTATAGTGTTTTCACCTCTGGTGTTATAGGCCCCTACTTGGGTTATAGGATTAATACCTAATCCTAACCCTAATTAACATGCTAACTACGAATTTTAAAGACATTATATAAGCTATTACAAAGTCCATAAGTCAAGACTTCTTTCGACGAGCTTCCGGGCGAACTTTCGGCGGATCTTAGATAAACTCTGGAAACCATTCTACGGACTCAAAGCAAGCTCTTAAACTTCACGATTTGATCTTGGTGAGTTCCAACGAGCTTCTTGACAAGCTCTGATCTTTCTCGGCAAAACTCTGCGAACTTCCCACGAACCTTCCGGCGAGCTTCCAAAAAAACCTTTTAAGCAAGCTCCCTACTCATTCTCGGCTAGTTCCGGCAGCGTTCCCAACGATCCTTCGGACTTCCGTCGAACTCTTAAACTCCCAACGAATCCTTCGTGCTTGACTCCGTACTTTGTTTCGCCTTATGTCTTCATCGTTATCGTAGTTAATCCTGCACATGCAAGCCAAAACTCTACTCCGATCTAGACAGTTATTACAACGCGAATCGACATTCCATTTGCCCACGACGTCATTGGTTGGCGTTTTCGTCCGATTCTTCAGTGCATCGTCCTCTCTTGCGGCTTGTTGCCCAATCGGCGGTTGACCTCCGCAACCCCGATATCCTTGGCGCAATTTCGCTCTCCATAGCCCGATGCCCGACGTCCAAAACCTTTCGCCGTCCAACATCGGCGTGATCTCCTCGGCATAGCGTCAATTCCTCCTCCTCGTTAACTGTCTAATTCTGATTGAGTAGACCTGCATCACTCAAAATGCAGTTAAACATCTAAACACAATCAATTAGTTTCATCATCAAAATCCGAGATTCAACAATCTCCCCTTTTTTGATGATGACAACTAATTGATGACTAACGGAGTTAACCTAAACTCCCGGAGTTTAACCAAACTCCCCTAACAATATGCCATTGATAGAACACTTGGATTATCCCAAATCCAAGTGACATTCATCACATGTTATGAAAAAAATATTTAAACCATCATGCAAATATATAAAATATTCAATTCAATGCATGAAGTCATCAATATACTTCTCCCCTATGTCATCAACAAAAGGAGAAGTAGCTCTAGCTATTTTAAAAGATATGCAAGTTTTTTACAACATTAAGCTAGATTTTCATCACAACATATAAGCACAAAAGCATAGCAAGATTCTTAAGTTCAATCATGGCAATTCAACACTTGCTTCTTGTGCAAGATTGCACTTTGCTTTTCTTTGCAAGTAACAATATTTATGATGTTTGATATAGCAAATTTTATATCATGCAAGGTAGCAATATTGAGATGTTCAAGAAAGCAACTCTTGCTTCTTGAAATATGCAAATTTGTCAAGTTTTGCTAGATGTGCAAGTTAGCACTTTTGCCTCTTAAGATAGGCAAGATAGCACATTTGCTTCTTTTGAGATAGCAACTTTTGCTTCTCTTTAGACTACAAGTTAGCAATGTTTACGATATGTAAGTTTCACAATATACAAGCTAGCAAAAATTTCGAAAGCAAATGTAAGATAGCTTTCTTGTGTAAGCTCATAATTCTTGCTTCCTATTTCAATGTGCAAGTTGCAAGTTTTCCTTCTTGAGATAGGCAAAATAGCACTTTTGTAATTTTTGTTTCTTAAGATAGGTAAACTTGTGATGTTCAAAATAACAAGCTCTTTCTTCTAGAAGTGTCATTTTTTGCTTTCTTTGCAAAGTGTAAGCTAGCAAAATGTTTGAAAAAGTGATCAAGTTTTGCAACATACAAGCTAGCAAAAAAATGCCAAACTAGCAAGAGATAATATTTTACATGAGGCAAGCAAACAATTTGGCAAATGTTACATTTGCATCTTCTCTTTTGAGAAGTGCAATTTTTTGCTTTCATCTTGAATTGTGCAAGCTAGTTAGTTTGCCTCTTTTCATGATGTCCACTCTAGAAATTCTTGCTCCCCCTTTGTCATTTTCAAAAAGAAGGGAAGGCCCTTATATCAATTTTCATATTATGACAAAGGTAAGTATCATTCTTATTTATGCATCCTTATATATTCAAATTAAAACATACACAATTTCAATAACCTTATTTTTCATGCACGATACCGAAAAATAAATCAATCATGATTAATAAGCATATCATACATGAAACTCAAACATTAAAATTTTCAAGCATTTATCAACATGTTGATCATGATACCAAACATTCATCATTTAACGCATTTCAATCATTGTTTCGATCATCACTATAACTCATCATGCACATGATGTAAAATCATCTAACATGATACAAACATTTATTTTCAAAATGTTTATCACTATTTTCATGTATGATAATAAAGTATTCATGATGCATATATCATCACAATACAAATCAATTGCATGCATAATTTCAAAGTATAAATATTTCAAATCATGAAGATATTAACTTGTCAAATTTCATCCGATCATTCATGATTATAACTTTTCATTTGTATACATCAAAATAATATCAAGAGTATTTCATGCATAATTTTAATCACCACATAAGGAATATGAAGAAGAAAGTAATTGTGTGATCGATAAACATATCATGAATACAAGGAATTGTATAAAAAATCATATCATGAAGGATTAGAACATATGAATACCAAAAGGCATGATTTCTTTTTGAAAAACCTACTCATAAATGATCAAAAGAAAATCTTAGGAGATCGATTAATGAAAAAATCTTGATTCATAATAAATCTTAGTTTGTAAATATCACGGAATTAAGATCATGATTTTGAATAAAACTCATTCAAATTCAAATCATCCAAATCATCAAAATCTCAACATTTCTTTCAAGAGATTCAAAATTGTATACATAGATTTCTCATAATAATCAAGGGAAAATCTTAGGAGATCATGATATGGATAAAATTCAATCAATTTTATAAGAGAACAAGATATTAATTCAAGCATATAAAATTTCTCAATTCATTATGAATGAAAAAAAAGAATTGTGGTTTCGAAAAAATCACGATTCATTTAGGAAAATTTTCTCTTTAGTACACGATAAGAAGAAATATAGCAATGATACCAATCATAATTCATTTGGATAGTAGATGCTAAAAAAGTAACATTGAGGATACAATATCTTGATTTTTATAGAGTAAATCTCAAGTTATAAATCTCAAAAAAATCAAGATAAAGCTCATTTAAATTCAAATCATCAAATCAAAATCATTTTCAAGAGATTTATAAAAAGAAAAACATAGATAGATTTTTTAATCTCTCAATTCTTTATGAATCATAAAAAATTATAATTTCAAAATAAATCATGATTCATTTCGGAAATTTTCTTCTTTAGTAAACAATAAGAAGAAACATGGGAGTTTAAAAAACAAGATCTTGATTCACAATAAAACTTCATGTTAACATGCTTTCAAACATGCATCAACGTTTTGGATCAAAAAATGAATTTCGTAATAAAACCATCAAGACCAATAAGTTACAAAAATCATTATATATTACTTTAAAATCTCGTACATAAAATCGTCAAGTCATGGTATTAAAATTTCAACTTTTTCATTTACAACTTTATTGCATTGGTTTCATTGAACATAATTTTGAATGATTCTTATAGATAACTAAAACTTCTTTAATTTTAATTTATAAGATTGACTTTATATTAGCATGCTCAAATTTTATTCTTATTTCAAATCCATACATCATGTTTGATAACCAAAGATAAGGTTTTAAAAAAAAATCATCAAGCCTTCCATTCAAAAGACATACATCATCATTGAAAATCAATATGGAAATCGTCAAAATATACATTCTTACTTCTCAAGCATATACATAAGATTAATCTTACTAGGTGTATAAGCATTAGATTTATATCTAACATTTTATTGCATAACACATGCAATTTTTTTAAAAAAATTAATCCTAAACTAAATTAAAAATAACTCATGAAAGTATTATGTAATTTCAAAATAATTCAAGAGTATTGAGTTACTTACCTTATGGTCGAAGCCCGTCAAAGCCCAATTCTCCGTTTCACCTTTGGAAGTTCTTGATTCATCCTTAGTTGCCTTCCTCTTCTTTGGCCTCTCCCTTCGTTCAAGTTCATTGTTTATTTTAGATTTTTGTTTAATAAACTTATTAAGATTTAGTGTTCGATGTTCAAGTTCATCAATATCCTCATCACTTGAGTCATTGCTCAAGTGGTATTCATTTGTCCGGGGTTCCAAATCCTTCCTGTTCTTTGGAAGGTGATTTTGTTCATCATGTGCATTGTGCACCATTTCATATGTATCAACAAACCAATTAGTTCTTCAAGTGTAAAAATATTTAAATCTTTTGTTTCTTGTATTGCGGTTATTTTAGAATCTCATCTTTTTGGAAGGGATCTTAAGATCTTGCTTACGAGATCAAAATTTGAAAAAGATTTACCAATAACACTTAGATTATTGACAACATCCGTGAAACGGGTGTACATGTCGCCTATAGTCTCGCTTGGTTGCATTTGAAAAAGCTCAAAATCATGCAATAAAATGTTAACTTTCGAGTCTTTGACTCTACTAGTTCCCTCGTGCGTGATTTCAAGTGTTCGCCAAATATCGAAAGTCGTTTCGCACGTAGAAATCCGATTGAACTCATTTTTGTCCAAAGCGCAAAATAAGGCATTCATAGCCTTTGCGTTTAAAGAAAAATATTTCTTCTCCAAATCCGACCATTCATTCATCGGTTTAGAGGGAAGTTGAAAACCATTTTCAACAATATTCCATATATCCAAATCATAGAAATCAGGAAAACTATCATTCGAGTTTTCCAATAAGTGTAGTCCAATCCGTTAAACAACGGTGGACGAACAAACGAAAAGCCCTCTTGAAAGCCATGAAGAGCCATTTCTCTCAGGTGTAAATCCGAAATGAGAAATACCGGGCTCTGATACCAATTGTTAGGATCGGAGCGGCACTAAGAGGGGGGGGGGTGAATTAGTGCAGCGGTGAAGTGCGATAAACTTTTCACGATTTAAACACTTTTCGGAAACTTCGTACGATAAAAGCAACGTTTTCGTTTAAAACTGTTTCGATTGCATTTTAACTTGAAGAGATAAGGAAGATAGAGACAAAGCAGTATAGCATTAAAGTGCAAATGGTTTGCAGTAATATAAATGACAATAAGTAAATGCAAACCAAAGATCACGCCGATTTTACAATGGTTCGGTCAAATGACCTACATCCACTTGCGAGGCCCCTCTTTGATGAGGCTCCCACCTTCCACTAGCAAATCTCTTAAAAGGGAAGGGTAAATACCCCTCTTACAACTTTTACAAGCGATTCACTCTCCTACAGATTTTCAACAAGAAAGAAGGAGGTGAACACTAGCAAATTGAAAACAAGACTAGCAAAGACTCTTCTAAGACTTTTCTCTCAATCAATTGCTTCTCTAAAAGTTGTCTCCTCTACTGAGAAATGAGGGGTATTTATAGGCCTCAAGAGGATTCAAATTTGGGCTCCAAAATTTGAATTCTCTTGGAGTTCCCGATGTTGGCGATGCCACCGCCTGTCAGTGGCGGTGCCACCGCCTATCAGTTTCTTACCCTGACAGTACTGGGTGGTGCCACCGCCCAGCCCAGGCGGTGCTACCGCCCAGCTCTCGGGCACTGGGCGGTGACACCGCCTAGCCCAGGCGGTGCCACCGCCTACAGTGTTTTCAGCCCACTACAGTGTTTTCAGCCCACCGCCTATAGTGTTTTCAGCCTACAGTGTTATAGGCCCCTACTTGGGTTATAGGATTAATACCTAATCCTAACCCTAATTAACATGCTAACTACGAATTTTAAAGACATTATATAAGCTATTACAAAGTCCATAAGTCAAGACTTCTTTCGACGAGCTTCCGGCGAACTTTCGGCGGTCTTCCGATAAACTCTCGGAAACCATTCTACGGACTCCCAGCAAGCTCTTAAACTTCACGATTTGATCTTGGTGAGTTCCAACGAGCTTCTTCGGCAAGCTCTGATCTTTCTCGGCGAACTCTGCGAACTTCCCACGAACCTTCCGGTGAGCTTCCAAAAAACCTTTCGGCAAGCTCCCTACTCATTCTCGGCTAGTTCCGGCAGCGTTCCCAACGATCCTTCGGACTTCCGTCGAACTCTTAAACTCCCAACGAATCCTTCGTGCTTGACTCCGTACTTTGTTTCGCCTTATGTCTTCATCGTTATCGTAGTTAATCCTGCACATGCAAGCCAAAACTCTACTCCGATCTAGACAGTTATTACAACGCGAATCGACATTCCATTGCCCGGCACGTCATTGGTTGGCGTTTCGTCCGATTCTTCAGTGCATCGTCCTCTCTTGCGGCTTGTTGCCCAATCGGCGGTTGACCTCCGCAACCCCGATATCCTTGGCGCAATTCCGCTCTCCATAGCCCGATGCCCGACGTCCGAAACCTTCTGCCGTCCAACATCCTGACGTGATCTCCTCCGGCGCAACGTCAATTCCTCCTGCGTTAACTGTCTAATTCTGATTGAGTAGACCTGCATCACTCAAAATGCAGTTAAACATCTAAACACAATCAATTAGTTTCATCATCAAAATCCGAGATTCAACAATCTCCCCCTTTTTGATGATGACAACTAATTGATGACTAACGGAGTTAACCTAAACTCCCCGGAGTTTAACCAAACTCCCCCTAACAATATGCCATTGATAGAACACTTGGATTATCCCAAATCCAAGTGACATTCATCACATGTTATGAAAAAATATTTAAACCATCATGCAAATATATAAAATATTCAATTCAATGCATGAAGTCATCAATATACTTCTCCCCCTATGTCATCAACAAAAAGGAGAAGTAGCTCTAGCTATTTTAAAAGATATGCAAGTTTTTACAACATTAAGCTAGATTTTCATCACAACATATAAGCACAAAAGCATAGCAAGATTCTTAAGTTCAATCATGGCAATTCAACACTTGCTTCTTGTGCAAGATTGCACTTTGCTTTTCTTTGCAAGTAACAATATTTATGATGTTTGATATAGCAAATTTTATATCATGCAAGGTAGCAATATTGAGATGTTCAAGAAAGCAACTCTTGCTTCTTGAAATATGCAAATTTGTCAAGTTTTGCTAGATGTGCAAGTTAGCATTTTTGCCTCTTAAGATAGGCAAGATAGCACATTTGCTTCTTTTGAGATAGCAACTTTTGCTTCTCTTTAGACTACAAGCTAGCAATGTTTACGATATGTAAGTTTCACAATATACAAGCTAGCAAAAATTTCGAAAGCAAATGTAAGATAGCTTTCTTGTGTAAGCTCATAATTCTTGCTTCCTATTTCAATGTGCAAGTTGCAAGTTTTCCTTCTTGAGATAGGCAAAATAGCACTTTTGTAATTTTTGTTTCTTAAGATAGGTAAACTTGTGATGTTCAAAATAACAAGCTCTTTCTTCTAGAAGTGTCATTTTTGCTTTCTTTGCAAAGTGTAAGCTAGCAAATTGTTTGAAAAAGTGATCAAGTTTTGCAACATACAAGCTAGCAAAAATGCCAAGCTAGCAAGAGATAATATTTTACATGAGGCAAGCAAACAATTTGGCAAATGTTACATTTGCATCTTCTCTTTTGAGAAGTGCAATTTTTTGCTTTCATCTTGAATTGTGCAAGCTAGTTAGTTTGCCTCTTTTCATGATGTCCACTCTAGAAATTCTTGCTCCCCCTTTGTCATTTTCAAAAAGAAGGGAAGGCCCTTATATCAATTTTCATATTATGACAAAGGTAAGTATCATTCTTATTTATGCATCCTTATATATTCAAATTAAAACATACACAATTTCAATAACCTTATTTTTCATGCACGATACCGAAAAATAAATCGATCATGATTAATAAGCATATCATACATGAAACTCAAACATTAAAATTTTCAAGCATTTATCAACATGTTGATCATGATACCAAACATTCATCATTTAACGCATTTCAATCATTGTTTCGATCATCACTATAACTCATCATGCACATGATGTAAAATCATCTAACATGATACAAACATTTATTTTCAAAATGTTTATCACTATTTTCATGTATGATAATAAAGTATTCATGATGCATATATCATCACAATACAAATCAATTGCATGCATAATTTCAAAGTATAAATATTTCAAATCATGAAGATATTAACTTGTCAAATTTCATCCGATCATTCATGATTATAACTTTTCATTTGTATACATCAAAATAATATCAAGAGTATTTCATGCATAATTTTAATCACCACATAAGGAATATGAAGAAGAAAGTAATTGTGTGATGCGATAAACATATCATGAATACAAGGAATTGTATAAAAATCATATCATGAAGGATTAGAACATATGAATACCAAAAGGCATGATTTCTTTTTGAAAAACCTACTCATAAATGATCAAAAGAAAATCTTAGGAGATCGATTAATGAAAAAATCTTGATTCATAATAAATCTTAGTTTGTAAATATCACGGAATTAAGATCATGATTTTGAATAAAACTCATTCAAATTCAAATCATCCAAATCATCAAAATCTCAACATTTCTTTCAAGAGATTCAAAATTGTATACATAGATTTCTCATAATAATCAAGGGAAAATCTTAGGAGATCATGATATGGATAAAATTCAATCAATTTTATAAGAGAACAAGATATTAATTCAAGCATATAAAATTTCTCAATTCATTATGAATCAAAAAAGAATTGTGGTTTCGAAAAATCACGATTCATTTAGGAAAATTTTCTCTTTAGTACACGATAAGAAGAAATATAGCAATGATACCAATCATAATTCATTTGGATAGTAGATGCTAAAAAGTAACATTGAGGATACAATATCTTGATTTTTATAGAGTAAATCTCAAGTTATAAATCTCAAAAAATCAAGATAAAGCTCATTTAAATTCAAATCATCAAATCAAAATTATTTTCAAGAGATTTATAAAAAGAAAAACATAGATAGATTTTTTAATCTCTCAATTCTTTATGAATCATAAAAAATTATAATTTCAAAATAAATCATGATTCATTTCGGAAATTTTCTTCTTTAGTAAACAATAAGAAGAAACATGGGAGTTTAAAAAACAAGATCTTGATTCACAATAAAACTTCATGTTAACATGCTTTCAAACATGCATCAACGTTTTGGATCAAAAAATGAATTTCGTAATAAAACCATCAAGACCAATAAGTTACAAAAATCATTATATATTACTTTAAAATCTCGTACATAAAATCGTCAAGTCATGGTATTAAAATTTCAACTTTTTCATTTACAACTTTATTGCATTGGTTTCATTGAACATAATTTTGAATGATTCTTATAGATAACTAAAACTTCTTTAATTTTAATTTATAAGATTGACTTTATATTAGCATGCTCAAATTTTATTCTTATTTCAAATCCATACATCATGTTTGATAACCAAAGATAAGGTTAAAAAAAAAATCATCAAGCCTTCCATTCAAAAGACATACATCGTCATTGAAAATCAATATGGAAATCGTCAAAATATACATTCTTACTTCTCAAGCATATACATAAGATTAATCTTACTAGGTGTATAAGCATTAGATTTATATCTAACATTTTATTGCATAACACATGCAATTTTTTTAAAAAAATTAATCCTAAACTAAATTAAAAATAACTCATGAAAGTATTATGTAATTTCAAAATAATTCAAGAGAGTTGAGTTACTTACCTTGTGGTCGAAGCCCGTCAAAGCCCAATTCTCCGTTTCACCTTTGGAAGTTCTTGATTCATCCTTAGTTGCCTTCCTCTTCTTTGGCCTCTCCCTTCGTTCAAGTTCATTGTTTATTTTAGATTTTTGTTTAATAAACTTATTAAGATTTAGTGTTCGAAGTTTAAGTTCATCAATGTCATCATCACTTGAGTCATTGCTCAAGTGGTATTCATTTGTCCGGGGTTCCAAATCCTTCCTGTTCTTTGGAAGGTGATTTTGTTCATCATGTGCATTGTGCACCATTTCATATGTATCAACAAACCAATTAGTTCTTCAAGTTGAAAAATATTTAAATCTTTTGTTTCTTGTATTGCGGTTATTTTAGAATCTCATCTTTTTGGAAGGGATCTTAAGATCTTACTCACGAGATCAAAATTTGAAAAAGATTTACCAATAACACTTAGATTATTGACAACATCCGTGAAACGGGTGTACATGTCGCCTATAGTCTCGCTTGGTTGCATTTGAAAAAGCTCAAAATCATGCAATAAAATGTTAACTTTCGAGTCTTTGACTCTACTAGTTCCCTCGTGCGTGATTTCAAGTGTTCGCCAAATATCGAAAGCCGTTTCGCACGTAGAAATCCGATTGAACTCATTTTTGTCCAAAGCGCAAAATAAGGCATTCATAGCCTTTGCGTTTAAAGAAAAATATTTCTTCTCCAAATCCGACCATTCATTCATCGGTTTAGAGGAAAGTTGAAAACCATTTTCAACAATATTCCATATATCCAAATTCACAGAAATCAAGAAAACTCTCATTCGAGTTTTCCAATAAGTGTAGTCCAATCCGTTAAACAACGGTGGACGAACAACCGAAAAGCCCTCTTGAAAGCCATGAAGAGCCATTTTCTTTGGGTGTAAATCCAAATGAGAAATACCGGCTCGATACCAATTGTTAGGATCGAGCGGCACTAAGAAGGGGGTGAATTAGTGCAGCGGTGAAGTGCGATAAACTTTTCACGATTTAAACACTTTTGGAAACTTGTGACGATAAAAAGCAACGTTTCGTTTAAAACTGTTTCAATTGCGTTTTAACTTGAAGAGATAAGGAAGATAGAGACAAAGCAGTATAGCATTAAAGTGCAAATGGTTTGCAGTAATATAAATGACAATAAGTAAATGCAAACCAAAGATCACGCCGATTTTATAGTGGTTCGGTCAAATGACCTACATCCACTTGCGAGGCCCCTCTTTGATGAGGCTCCCACCTTCCACTAGCAAATCTCTTAAAAGGGAAGGGTAAATACCCCTCTTACGACTTTTACAAGCGGTTCACTCTCTTACAGATTTTCAACAAGAAAGAAGGAGGTGAACACTAGCAAATTGAAAACAACACTAGCAAAGACTCTTCTAAGACTTTTCTCTCAATCAATTGCTTCTCTAAAAGTTGTCTCCTCTGCTGAGAAATGAGGAGTATTTATAAGCCTCAAGAGGATTCAAATTTGGGCTCCAAAATTTGAATTCTCTTGGAGTTCCCGATGTTGGCGGTGCCACCCACTTTATCATCGTGGCGGTGCCACCTTTGTCGATTTCTAACCGATAAAGATTGCGGTGCCGCCAGCTCTCGAACACTGGGCGGTGCCACCGCCTACAGTGTTTTCAGCCCACTACTGGTGTTTTCAGCCCAACCGCCCACTGTGTTTTTGACCTACTGATTGTTATAGGCCCCTACTTGGGTTATAGGATTAATACCTAATCCTAACCCTAATTAACATGCTAACTACGAATTTTAAAGACATTATATAAGCTATTACAAAGTCCATAAGTCAAGACTTCTTCCGGGCGAAGCTTGGTGAACTTTCGACGGTCTTAGATAAACTCTGGAAACCATTCTACGGACTCTAAGAAGCTCTTAAACTTCACGATTTGATCTTGGCGAGTTCCAACGAGCTTCTTCGGCAAGCTCGATCTTTCTCGGCGAACTCTGTGAACTTCCCACGAACCTTCCGTGAGCTTCCAAAAAACCTTTCGGACAAGCTCCCTACTCATTCTCGGCTAGTTCCGGCAGCGTTCGACGATCCTTCGGACTCTCGGTCGAACTCTTGAACTCCCAACGAATCCGCCGTGCTTGACTCGCACTTTGTTTCGCTTTTATGTCTTCATCGTTATCGTAGTTAATCCTGCACATGCAAGCCAAAACTCTACTCCGATCTAGATAGTTATTACAACATGAATCGACATTCCATTGCCCGCACGTCATTGGTTGACGTTTGGTCGATTCTTCAAGCGCGATCGTCCTCTCTTGCGACTTGTTGCCCAACGGGCGGTTGACCTCCGAAACCCGATATCCTTGGCGCAATTCCGCTCTCCTTAGCCCGATGCCCGACGTTGAAGCCTTCGCCGTCCAATATCGGCGTGATCTCCTCGGACAAGAACGTCAATTCTTCCTGAGTTAACTGTCTAATTCTGATTGAGTAGACCTGCATCACTCAAAATGCAGTTAAACATCTAAACACAATCAATTAGTTTCATCATCAAAATCCGAGATTCAACAGTACCATCACCTGACATAGTCTCAGAGATGTGCCACCGACTGTTCCACCTATTGGGTCATTGATTGGGCTTTTCACTTGGCCCAACATAACCTAAGGCCCAATTGGCCCCTAATTGAGTTGGCCCAATTCCAACCCAATTACATCTAAAACCTATTTCGATCTAGAAAATTATTACAAAGCTAAATCAAATGTTGTCCGACATGTTATTGATTCATTAGTGGTTCATCCGAATCTTTGACACATTGTCCTCTCTTGAGGCCTATTACCCAATCGGCTAGTTGACCTCCGCAACTTCGATTTTCTTGGCATAATTTTCACTTTTCTTGGCCCGATACCCGAACCCATGGCCTGAAGCCTTTTGCCGATATGTCGACTGATCCTCCGGCTTGATGTCCAATCTTCTAACATGTTCCACTCCAGCCCAACATGATTCTTCTTACTTTAATTATCTCTCCTGATCGAAGCTTTCTATATCACTCAAAACGCAGATCAGATCATAAACACATCAATTGATTTCATCATTCAAGATTCAACATCGACGTGCTTAAGTTTTTACATGTATCAAAGCAAAAGATAGATCTTTATTAATATTTCATGTGTTGGATTAAGTCGTCTACTACCATAAGTGAGAATATAGATGAAGATCATTTCTCATCCGCTGACTTCAACTTTTAGGTATAAAAAAATTGAAGAGATCCAGAGATGAGTTGGAGAATGACAAAGCAACACCAGTGCTTTGAAGAGTGGACATTAAGGAGATCACCATGATTGCTCTCATCTTAATGTCGGATGGGCTCTTCGAAGAGTTGCTTAATAACATTCGATTCTTGTGTATCACCCAAGTAGTGGAAGTTGCATGAGCATTTATGTAGTTTACCTGCGTGCGAAACATCTTATTCGGGAGTACAACTTAGCAATCGAAGCGCAGACTTGATATCAAACATGACACCAACAGGGATCTTGCACCACAGATTTTATTAGCGGAAGATCCATGACAACTAAAAATATAAATTTAGATCGTATCTATCGACTGCCGTTAATGCATATTTGCGAGCTAACCATGGTTCAAGTTCGAGTTTATTTATCTCAAAGTCAGATGTTAAGAGATAAGCAGGTTCGATTGGAGATCACAAAAGTAAGTGGAGGGTGGGCCCAATAATCGTAACTCACGGTTTGGAGTATCAACGAGCTCTTCTTGGTGAGTTAGTGTATTTGAGACTTTTATAAAGGGCTTCTATGTCATATGTCAATCGAACTAATAAAAAACTTACGAGTCAAGCAGCAAAGGCAAAACAATGGTCGACACCCATAAAATAGGGTTTTGGATATCGTTCCTTATTTGAGAACTCTAAACGTTCATAATTTTCAAGATTTTTTTTAGACCTTTTGAATCTTGCGTTGAACCCTCTTACTCGAATATTTAGAATATCTTCTTTCTTCTCTTTAAGTGATCATAAGTTCGATCATTCGATACTCAAAACCCTATATGCTAAGTCAATACTTTTGCATCTACACAAATACCCTAGATGGAGGGCTTTGATTACTTTTCCATCCTTTTTCTCATTAAAATATTTCTTTTGTGGAAGATCTCTAATGTTAAACTCATGATCAAGTCCATCATCCTTTTTCTCGTCAAAGTCTTTCTTTCATGGAAGATCTCTTAACGTTAAGACTCATGACATTATTTTGATTTTGACGTTATTTATGTGTCCTCTGTGGGGTAGTGTTGTAATGTTAGTATTATTCCGACGATGACTCGATGTTAAAGTAGATCTCTAATATTAAACTCATGACATATCTTGATTTTGACGTTATTTACGTGACCTCCGTGGGGGAGTGTCGATGACTCGATGTTAAAAACGTTTGCTTTTGATCCTTAGTGTTCTTCCTTACAACCAACGTCCATTGGGTACGGTGCCACGTCAAACAACCCCAAAGTGAATGCCGTCGATGGAGGCTGATGGTTTCCTTCCAACCCAAACTCCCACACTCGGATAACCTAAATTTTTATACGATTGTCACCTAATAAAGTTAAACAACCATTAACCGACGCATACTAACGCTAAACTTGCTTGAATTGCGAAGATCGATTATAAAGATCATCAAATTTGGAAAAGAAACATACCAATGTTCATTTAAAATATTGTCTTTTACTTATTTATTTATGAAAACTATATAGCCATGAATCACTTCACACTGTCATGACTCGATCAGCAACTATATAGCTCTTGTTTCCATTAATCCTCGAGGCCATACACCACGGATGCCACATGACAAATCAAGCACTAAGATCCATTGGACTGAAAAAGTTTTTTTCTTTGGTTACAACAACAGAAATCTCAGAACTTAAAATTGAGCTAACCATTAATGTCATCACAAAAATCATGCACGGGTCGTCTCTCTCTTCCTAGTCGTCTAAATTCTCAGGCTAGCAAAGAAAGAGCTCAAGAGAGAACTGCCATCACATCAGATGCTCTCAGAGCAATATAGAGGGAGCCATCAGCACTCTTAAACTCATTTCCAGCATACTTGGAGTACAACACCGTGCTGCCAGGGGTGATCGTCCTCGAAGGCTTCCTGTTCCCCTCCGCATCCAGGGGACCAGGGCCGACCGCAATAACCTGTCACAAGGTGCAATCAGGAACAGGTATAAATTTCTACTCGAAGAGCAACAAACAAGATCAAGCTTCTGACCTAGCCTTAGTTGCAATGATGAACAGGTATAAATTTCTACTCTAAACCATGATGCGATATCACTACTGAGCAGGTTCATATAACACTCTAATTAATCCCACATCAAAAGTGGATAAAATTAATATTGATTTATAAAAATCTAATGAATATATCACTATCAATTTCAACTTAAGTATTTTGATCAATAATTTAGATTTAGATCAAACAAAATTGATGGGTCAGTTAGCCAATCAAACCCGAGTCGTGATATTTGGTATCGGAGTCGATCTTGTATTGGGATATGGTGAGAGGCTTGAGTAGGAAAAGATTACATATGGATGGAGTCGAAGAACTCGGTAGAGCCACCACTGGGCTACGCCTCATCAGACTTAGGTGGAGTCAGAGAACTCGTCAAGACATCGAGCTTTATGAACATAGATGATGCTGGTTGTCGGGTTATTAGAGACCCTAGGAACATCCAGGCAGGACGTCAACTATTGGCAGACTGCAGATTGCATTAAGGTTTGTTTAATGAAACTGATTCTCTACTGATGTGGGAGATTATTGTTGAAGATAAAACTCCTCCATGGCAAAAAAGTTATAATATTGTCGCTGACAGACATTAAATATCTTAGAGGCCTTTTTGCTAATTCAAATGTCTCATTGATACTGGGGAGAAAACCTTGCAGCAAACTGGACTGCAATTTAGGATAGGATAATTAGATCAGATATATTTCTGCAGGAGGTCTATCCTACTTCCCTTGCTTATGTCCAGGTCAGACTCATAGAATTTTAAAATCTTAATAGATTTTGTTTTTGGAAAAAAAAAAAAAAAAAGAAACCTATAGGCATCGTTGCTAGAGACAAGGAGTTGAAATAAAAAATAAAGAGATCAGATTTTCACCGTTCCAATGGAGGGCTTCTCCTTGCTCGCTTCTGTCAAGAGCAAACCACCAGCTGTCTTCTCCTCAGCTTCTGCAACCTGAGGCAATAGAAAAACAAGACGTTGCCTCTGTGAGTTATACATACTGTCAAATCAGAGCAGGTTTCAGAAGACGAACAACTACAAAAAGGCATCGGAAATTTCAAGTACTTCATATTTGATTCAACTGGTCAACCAAAAGCTTAGTTGTTTCAACATGAAAATGTAAAAGCTTGGAAGTCAAACCTTTATTAGAACACGGTCATTTAAGGGTTTCAGATCCTTGACATCATCAGCTTCAAGAATACCGACAATATCATCCTCCTTCAGGATGACGTGATTGGATCCATTGAATTCCAATTCTGTGCCAGCATACTTGGAGTATACTACTTGTGATCCCGTCTACATGCAACAAAGATTCTTCACATCAGAAATTTACCACATTTTTCACGTCAAAGTACATATCATTAGTATTTAATGTGAATATTAATAATGAAAATGTTAGCAAGTTGAATGTTACATTTAGCTTACAAGCTTGATGCATAGTACAAGAAGCTTTGGATACATAACTGTCCACCGGGCAAGGTTAATCAAGCACATGTTCAACAACAATTTAGCAAGAGTGATGTCAACGGAGTACACCAAACCACTTAATTACTTATCCTTCTAATTTTCTTTCACTTGAACTTTCAACTGTGATGTTTCACCCATATTGATGTCCAATTAGTAGAAAAAATGAAAGATAGCTGAACAGTTTTTTTTTTTCCCCACACAAGATAAATGGTGGAGGACGGATTCAAGCCCAGGACCTTGTGATAAACTGTCAAGGTCTTTATCAACTAAGCTAACTAATACCGTTGTATAGTTGAACAGTATGCCTATGTATTAATTGTCAAGACCAAATTAACAGATATAGACTCAAATAGAGAGATGAAACTTAACTAAATATTAATTTGTACAGACTCTATTAGAGAGACGAAACAAACCTGAATACCAATTTGCACTTTGTCATCGCCTATGGTCCTTCCATCTCCAACAGCAACTACCTCACCAGCTTGAGGCTTTGACTGAGCAGTTGTGGGCAGCAATATCCCACCAACAGTCACCTCCTCAGATGTATTGATCTTAACTAGCACCCTATCACCCAGAGGCTTGACAGAAATGTACTGAGCAAAAACTAACAGAAGTATATCAACATAACATATAACAGACAATGCATACAACAGAAAACATGCATTTTTAGGATCAGGATCTGTGCATGATATCAACATATGTGGTCCAATGAATCCTTAATTTATAGTAATATTATATTCCTGAAAAACTACTACTTGATATAATAAATAAGGGATTAATGGAAACAAGTATCAAATGCACATAAAAATGACTTCGTAGAAGTAATATAGAAGGTTGGGGTGTTCAAATCAGACCTAAAAACCGAACTGGAACTGAACCGAACCTAAACCAAACCCAGTGATTGCAAAAAGCGCCAAGGCTTTCGCCTAGGGCGCTTCGGCGAGGGCAAGGCGAGGCCCGAAGCTTCGCTAATGTCCCCAAAGGCCAAGGCAAACAAACAGCCCTCTGGCGCCTCGAGTTATTTGAAGCGATTGGGCGGGCGGGCGAAGGGTAAACCAAGGCAACCGAACCAGAATTTTAGGTCTGGTTTGGTCCTGGTTCGGTTGTTAGTTGGTTCAATCGAACCAACTAAACTAATATAACCCCAACCCTAACCCTAACCCTAACCCTAACCCAACACTAACCTGCTGCCGCTGTCGCTCTCGATCCCGATCCCGATCCCGATCCCGATCGTGATCTCTGCTGCCACGCCAGCGCTCCTCAGCTTACGCTGCTCGTTTTTGCCATTTGCTTCCTGCCTTTTTCTGAAGCCGCTTTCGCGCCTCCCCATGAGCCCTCTCCCCGCTGCCACGCCTCCCATGAGCCCTCCTTTGCTTCAAGCGTCTCTCTGCGAGCCCCTCCGCTGAGCCTTCCATTGCTCACGCCTCCCCTCGAGGCCTCCATTTGCCAAGGCGCCTTTCCGCTTCCTTTTTTCCGTTGCCATTGTTATATTGGCCATTGTTGTTGTTCGCCACTATTGGCCGCATCGCCGCCGTTGCCACCGCGCTTGCTTCCTCGTTTCTCCGTCAGCAGGTTTATACTGTTAATGTGATTATATTTATTAATTATATTATATATTTTTATATTTTTATTTAAAATTTTAAATAATTATATTTATTAATTATATTTTATATTTTTATATTTTAGCGCCTCGCTTCGCTCGGGCAAGCGCCTGGGCGAGCGCCTAGCGCCTCGGGCATTTTTGGACCTTGGCGCCTTTTGGCGCCTAGCGCTTTTTAAATCACTGACCAAACCAATCTTGAACCAGTTCAGTCTAAACCAGTTCATCTTTGATTTTGAAGATCGTAGATGGTTCCAATTCGAGAGGGCACTTTTTTTGGTTCGGTTAATCAGTAGACCGAACCGAACTGATTTTAATTTAAAAAATGTTAGCCAGATTGAGTTCATAGCCTTAAGTGCTTAACAGGTTCACACCAGCTCAAAGGCCCAAGGCACAGTATAAATGTGCATTCTTGTCTATTTGTCCTCTTTTCCTCACCTTAATCATTGTTAATGCGACATGAAGATATCACATTTTCATAGGTGCTAGATATTAAATTTTTGAGAATGTTTAGGATGACAATTGTGATAGAAACCTTTTGCTACTGTCGGATCAATTAGACCAAGATTTTGGTTGGGTTTAATTAAATTGAACTGATTCATTTGAAAAATATTTTTTTTTAAATTACTTAAAATTAAGAATTGATTAACCGGTTAACCAAACAAGATTAACCGGTTATGAACCAATTAAGTTAGGTAGGTCTGAACTGATTCCGGTTCGGTTCAACCTATCCCCTCTCTAATTCGGTTCAACCGAGCTGAACTGTTCCAATTCGGTTCAACCCATAACGGGTTTAATTCGAACCAGTTTGAACACCCCTTGTAGAAGGAAGTGTAAAATTGGTGACATAATTTATTTCCTGAAAGAAAATTACACGATTATCAGACAATTTTAAGAAACAAGACTCCTGCTAATGCAAGGAGTGGGGAAAGTCAATAGACGCAATTGCAAGGAAACAAAACTAATAAATATCCCTTCATATATATATATATATATATATATATATATATATATATATATATATATATTAAAATGAAGTTTTGAATATAGTTCACTAATTCCATTCACAAACAGCTATATACCATAACAGATAGCCCTTTAGAACAGATGAAATTTATCCATTATGCAACACCAGATTTTTGCCAAATCAAGAAACTATGGACTTCCAAGGAAAATTTGAAAGCATTTTAGGTCAGCACATAATGAATCTATGGACTTCCAAGAGTTACTCAAGTTAAAATATACCAGCTCGCAATTTCCAAGTGACCAAAGATCAGATATTTTAGCAAATGAGTATGGCCTAACTAGTGAGGCACATCAAGAATGGTGCTTAACTAAGCAACACAATCTAAAACTGCACCTTGGGAGCAACAACCGTGGCGGCCTTCACGACATGACCCCGAAAACCCCTTCGTTCAAGTGCAACTCCGCAAGCTCCAATTGAGGAAGGAAGCCTGAATGGGAACGGAGAGAGACGGAGCCCATGGATGGACGGCAAAGACCTTCTGGCGACGGCAGGGTTTCCAGTCCCAGCAAGCTGCAGCGACGCCATGGATTCGCTGCTGATTTGACGAAAACCTAAAATGATTCATCCCCATAAAAATGGTTTAAAGATCGAAACTTAACTCTAATTTAGGACCAAAAAAACCACAAAATCCTGGAAACGGGGATAAATTTGAGCACATAAAACAGGAAATCATATAAAAAGGTAAGAGAATTTGGCATAAGCCGCACTCGGTAAATCAACGAACGCCTAGTATACGGTAAAAATGATATCTTGCTCGAATTCTGGACGAAGAAAGTACGAAAACTCGTAATGCAAGCATATAAAATGCGAGAATAACGAAAAAGAAGGGAACTTTGCCTAATGCACCAGTAAAAGCTTACTCAAAACAGCGAAGATAAACGAATTTATACCTTAAGCTTCCTCCTTCGTAACAGGACGACTGCAAAACAAGAAGATGAACCCTAGAGAGTTGAGATAGACGCGTCATCCCTTTATCGAAGGATTGGGATTGTGCTGTTCTCTCAGCGCTTTTTAACAAAAGTACATCCACGGTTAAACCCGACAAATATGATGTCACGCGTTGGTTTATTATTGGAGCTTCTTTACCCTTAAAATGTTTCAAAGGGACATCACATCTTAAAGCGGTCAGTTGGCCTAGTGAAGCATAGATGGTCCTAGAACGCCGTATTGGATTCCGGAACGAACCGGACGTGAGTTGATTGGAGCTGGTCCAACTTGAGTTACAATTTGTCCGAATCCGAGTTGGAACCTGATTCGAGTCTCATATGGATTAAAGCGTATCCAAATCTAACAGTACGACCCACTGTGTGGTAAGAATACCTGCCTAATCTAAAAAAATAAAAATAAATAAAAGCAGCCTATTCTTAAGGAGTTGAATTGATTCTGATTTTTCTTTAATGCTATTTTGTGCCCCTCCAGTTGCATTTCTTGAATCAAACATGCTAACAATCCATGATTAATTGAAAATTAGATGTTTTTCAAATGAGCATTCCAGCCATGAAGATTCTTGTGATTATTAATAGTATGTAGCCTATTATTGTTTTGGCAAAAAGAAAAAAAGAAACTAATAATAGGTCAGTCCAAGCTCAATTTGGGCCTCCAGCATTTTAAGCCTATAAAAGCCTCATTGTCATTATCGACCTTGACCGTTAGATTGTCGCTAAGCTCATCAAGCATGTTGACCAGGTCAACATTATCAACCTGAAACTCTAAACTAGCCAAACTAAGCCCACCTCTTTTTATATTCTTGGTTTATCTCCTCTTTCCACCTGTGCTTCTCCCGTCCTCTCGTTTTCTCTCTCATGCCTATAGGACGGAAAAAGAACGAAAGCCAAAAGAAGAAAATAGCGGCCTCCATCTCCACTACCGCGGCATCCTCCACCACCGTTACCACCTCCTCCTCCTACTAGTAGTACTGTAACTTGTGTACTTTTCGGAGCTTGTCCCTAAGTCGGACGCCGACGCACTCCTCCTCGAGGACTCATTTGCAAGCGTCGCAGCATTGTCGTCGTGGAGACCGGACGACTCTCACTCAGCCCATGCAATCCTAAGAACCCATAGCCCCAATAGACATAATATTGGTACCTCTATTTTTTTTTTTGGATTAAAAGATAATAAAAATATAAAAATAAGCGATTATAGTACGTCAGCCTCTCTATTATCTGACATCTCCTTAATGTCTTTATATTAATGATTGACAGTAAATCATCCTCATTAATATCTTTGTTTGAACCGTTCGAGACTTAGGTATAAAAACTACACTCCTATCTAAGCACAAGGGAGTGTGAGAGAAGAAACAAGAGTCTCTCTACTCTCTCATTTACATAGCTCATATTATTATTTTTCTCTCTCTTTGTCTTGCGCTGACTTAAGCATCGGAAGGGTCAAGCCTAGAAGCCTCCAGCACAAAGTTGTTGTGTAGGATTACCAGTGGCCAAGAGACAACCTTGCTGTCAGGAGATGACTCTATAGCAACGAAGACCCACGTTCCTCTACTTGGCCCCTCTATTCCAAGGCTAGATCACCCCGACGAACCATCCCCCAATGGGCCTCCTTCACTAGTCCGCCATGTTAGCACCTCACGTTAGTGAGAATGAGACAAAAGGATGAGCCTGCTACTAGTCATAGGTGCCTTGTAAGCTAATCATGTGAGTGATGACACGTGTGACACGATACGTACTCTTTTTACTTATTATATTATTTAATATTATATCACTTTATATTGCTTATTGCATGAATATATTGTGATGTTCATGAATCTATGTAATATGAATCAAATCATGATGGGATCACAATAATGAGATCGATTCGCCTTTAAACACAAACCCTATATAATCCCGATCATAGGTTACTCGAGAGGGAACCGGACAACTAGTGTACTATATATCCGTCTATATGATAGAGGCAATTGATCTCATAGTTACTTGTGTAGGGACACTAGGGATACAGGACAAGTGCTAATTGGAGAATGAGTTCACTAATTGATCCGCTCACATAATGTTTGATGGTTGATGATGTCTTATTATCAGATAGTGATTTCATTGTCCTAGTAGTGTATTTGGTCCTTAGACTTGAGACACCAAGAATATCCTATATGAATACTCCACTCTTTAATACCAGACTTATAGGTTTGGAAGTTCTAAATATTGTATAATTGGTTATCGGGAGTGATAGCCAACCATACAAGAGCTTTTGAGTATCAATAGAGGATCATCGACTCTTTGTATTCTTGCTCAAATAAATCTCTAGCTATGGTCAATCAAATTAAGAGAGAAAGAGTTCTCCGGGAGAATCCGATTAAAGAGAGACTCGAGTAGAAACTGTATAGGCCTGATAGTACTATGCTCGGTATACGATCTTTAGGGTATTAGATGAATGAAAGAATATAGATACACGGTAACTAAGGATAGATGGGTCAAAAAGATTGGATTCTCCTATATCATCTAGGGACTATGGCGTAATGATATAGTACATCTGTAGTCAATGAGTTGAGTGAATTATTATGAAGATATTAATTCACTGAGCTAGAAGGAGTTCTGATAAGTATGACTCATGGTTAACTTAATATTGGGCTTAGAGGATCACACACATATGGTAGGTGTTACGATAAGTAGAGGTTTGGATATAAGATATTTGTTGGAGCCCCTATCTTATTGGATATATAATAAGTCTCTGAATTATTGGATCCTATGGATGATATCCAATAAGAGACAATGAGAGATTATTGGATAAAGATCCACTAATCTATGAGGATTGGGTAGTTAGATGAAGATCCAGTACCCAATATAGTATGATCCATTAGGGTAAGTCGATAGGGGGCCTCTATAAATAGGAGGGAGCGAAAGGGCCATGTGTTGAATATCATATTTTGATGATGAAACAAACCGATAAAGTTATAATCTAATTTACGTTTAAGTGACGCAGGACTAGCTTCAATCATGAAGAGACAATTAATATAGGAAGAATCGATGTTGGGTCGGAGTGGAACATGTTAGAAGATTAGATGTCGAGCCGGAGGATCAGTCGATGTGTCGGTAGAAGGCTTCGTGCCATGAGTTTGGGCATCGGGCCTAAAAAAGTGGATCAACATGCCGATTGGGTAAAAGGCCACAAAAGAGGACAATGCGTCGAAGGATTATTCGAAGCGCTGATGAACCAATGACATTTTGGACAACATGTGATTAATGCTTTGTAATAATTATTTATATCGAAGTAGTTTTATTTCTAATTAGATTGGTTTAGAATGTAATTAGGCCAACTTAATTATAGGCCAATTTGGTACAAATTGGGATTGTTTTGGGCCGAGAGAAAGGCTCATTCAGTGACCCAAAAGTTGAGTCAAACGGTAGCACCGTTGGTCCAAGCGGCACCGCTAGAGGCTCAGTCTCCAAGACACAATCTTCGAGACTGTGTCAGGGGGTAGAACTATCAGATTAGGTGGTAGTACCGTCCAAACATAGTCTCTCAAATTGTGTCAGGCAGTGGTACCGTCCAATTCAGTGCTGTAGCTAGTAGTACCACCTAGCACAGGTAGGCGGTGGTACCATCTATTAGGAAAAGAGTCGGACTAAGAGGGGAGGGGGGGTGAATTAGTGCAACGGTAAAAACATCGGTTCTGAAAATTCTTCATACGTTGAAAACCAATTCCGAAAATATTCTTAGATTGAAAGCATACAGAAGAGCGTAGTAAGTAATGAGAAGGCAGTTTATAGTTTAAAGTAAATTGCTCAAAGTAAAGGTAAACCAAATTTTTATAGTGGTTCGGTCGTCGTGACATACATCCACTCTACCGATTCCTCTTCTATCGAGGCTACCGACATCCACTATCGATCTTCTTTAAATGGGTGAAGATTAACTACCCTTTTACACTCGATTCTCCTTTTACTGGGTTTAGGAGATAACCCTTACGCCCCCACTTACTCCTCTCTCAAACTATTCTAACACTTAGAAAAAGAGAGGAGTTCACACAATATTTCAGCAGTGTTTCTTTCCTTTTTTACTCTCAAGTCTTGTGTATCTTAACTAGGGATGAGAGGGGTATTTATAGGCCTCAGGTTGATTCAAATCGGAGCGGCACTAAGAGGGGGGGGGGGGGGGGAGGGGTGAATTAGTGTAGCGGTAAAGTGCGATAACTTTTCACGATTTAAACACTTTTCGGAAACTTCGTATGATAAAAGCAACGTTTTTGTTTAAAATCGTTTCGATTGCGTTTTAACTTGAAGGGATAAGTAAGACTGAGACAAAGCAGTATAGCATTAAAGTGCAAATGGTTTGCAGTAATGTAAATGACAATAAGTAAATGCAAACTAGAGATCACGCCGATTTTACAGTGGTTTGGTCAAGTGACCTACATCCACTTGCGAGGCCCCTCTTCGGTGAGGCTCCCATCTTCCACTAACAAATCTCTTGAAAGGGAAGGGTGAATACCCATCTTACAACTTTTTACAAGCAGTTCACTCTCTTACAGATTTTCAACAAGAAAGTGGGAGGTGAACACTAGCAAATTGAAAACAAGGCTAGCTAAGACTTTTCTAAGGCCTTTCTCTCAAACACTTGCTGCTCAAAAAGTTTTCCTCTCAATTGAGATTTGAGGGGTATTTATAGGCCTCAAGAGGATTCAAATTTGGGCTCCAAAATTTGAATTCTCTTTGAGTTCCCGATGCTGGCGGTGCCACCGCCTGTCAGTGGCGATGCCACCGCCTGTAAGTGTCAGACACTGACAGTGCTGGGCGGTGCCACTGCCCATCTCTCGGGCGCTAGGCGGTGCCACCGTCCAGCCCAGGCGGTGCTACCGCCCAGCTCTCGGGTGCTGGGTGGTGCAACCGCCCAGTCTAGCGGTGCCATCGCCAGACCCTTCGGTTCACTTGTTGGGCTTCAAATTTAGCCCAAACCAAGTCTAATTTTGGGCTTAGTTGGCCCCTAACCAGGATATAGGATTATCTCTTAATCCTAATCCTAATTACAAGTGAACTACATAACAAAACACATCCTAAGTAAGTTTTCAATCGCGAACGTCGAGTATTGTTCCGGCGAGCTTTCCGACGAACTTCTTCCGACGGGCTCCCAACAAGCTCCCGTACTTGTGATGACTTTAATGAGTAGCCGAGCCTTCTCGGTGATCTCTGTGAACCTCCGACTATTTCTTCGGCAAACTTCCGAAAATTCCGACAGGTTCCCGATTTCTTCTCAGTTGGTTCCGGCACCATCTCCGACGATTCTTCGGACTCTTAAACGTCCATCGAACTTAACTCTGGTATCCTTGCTTTGTGTTTTCTGGTTATCGTAGTTAATCCTGCACACTTAACTCAATAATATGGATTAGATCATTTAACCCATCAATTGATTTTATCATCAAAATCCGAGATTCAACAATCTCCCCCTTTTTGATGATGACAATCAATTGATGACGGAGTTAAACATAACTCCCCCTATCTATATGCCATATATAGAACACTTGGATTATCCCAAATCCAAGTAACATTCATCACATGTTATGAAAAAATATTTAAACCATCATGCAAATAATTAAAATATTCAATTCAATGCATGAAGTCATCAATATACTTCTCCCCCTATGTCATCAACAAAAAGGAGAAGTAGCTCTAGCTATTTTAAAAGATATGCAAGTTTTTACAACATGAAGCTAGATTTTCATCACAACATATAAGCACAAAAGCATAGCAAGATTCTTAAGTTCAATCATGGCAATTCAACACTTGTTTCTCATGCAAGATTGCACTTTGCTTTTCGTTGCAAGTAACAATATTTATGATGTTTGATATAGTAAATTTTATATCATGCAAGGTAGCAAACTTTTGTGATGTTCAAGATAGTAAGTTCTTTCAATGAAATGATCTAGCTAGGAATTTTTTACGATATGCAAGTTTTACTACATAAAAGCTAGTAAAAATTTTGAAAGCAAATGCAAGATAGCTTTCTTGTGTAAGCTCATGATTCTTGCTTCCTATTGCAATGTGTAAGTTGCAAGTTTTGCTTCTTGAAATAGACAAGATAGCTCATTTGCTTGAGATTACAAGATAGCATTTCTTGCTTTCGAGATGAGCAAGCTAATAAGTTTTGCCCCTTTTTGCGATGTGTACGTTTGTAATTTTTTGCTTCTCTTGTCTTGTGCAAGCTAGCTATCTCCCCCTTTGTCGTTGTCAAAAAGAAGGAAAGACCCTTTACATCAATTATGACAAAGGTAAGTATCAATCTCATTTGTGCATCATTATATTTTCAAATTAAAACATGCACTATTTCAAAAACCTTATATTTCATTCATGCGCGATATTGAATAAATCAATCAACATTATGAGCATATCATACATGATACATCTTTTTGGCAATAACTCATAGTATTTTAAATCATGATTTACATCATATGCAATACATCACATCATAATTAGAAAGCACAAGTATTGTATGCATCATTGCCAATCATAAATGTTTCATAATGGTATCAATTTTGTCAAATTATATCCTACCATGCATGATCAAATCTTCTCCCTATTTTATCATTGAAAACAAGAAAGAAGTAGGGAAGAGTATAAAAGTGTAAAATATTTCAATCATTTCAAGGTATTTGTATCATAGATATAAAGAAATCATATCATCAAAGATAAGACCATTTGAATACCAAAAGACATGATTCATTTTATCAAATCTCTTCCTTTTATAAATAACAAAAATTGTAAGTGTACAAAGAAGAGATTGTGATTAAAAAAGAATCTCAAGTAGTAAATCCAAGAAGTCAAGATCATAATTCGAATACAAACTCATTCAAATTCAAATCGTCAAATTCATCAAAAATCTCAACATCCAAATTGTATTCATAGATTTATCATAAAGCAAATTAATTTTCAATCATCACATAAGGTATTTAAAGAATTTTTGAAAATTAATTTAAGCATGCAGTGTTTCAATCAAATTCAAGTCATGAATACTAATACTTTCATATTGTGAGTATCAATTCATGAGTACCAAAAGATATTATTTGTGATTTCAATTTTACAAGATCAAGATTATGATTTAGATAAAACTCATTCAAATCAAATTGTTAACTTGAAATTCATAATCAAGTCATCAAAATCAATTTCAAGATTCACAAAAAGAAAAACATAAATAGATTTTTTAATCTCTCAATTCTTTATGAATCATTATAATTCCAAAACAATCATGATTTATTTCAAAAATTTTCTTCTTTAGTAAACAATAAGAAGAAATATGGGAGTTCAAAGAACAAGATCTTGATTCACAATAAAATTTCATGTATCAAATATCGAGAAATCAAGATGATGATTCATAAAGAATATCACAAGTTACCTTCAAGAGAAAAATTATCATTCATTTTCAAATCATTCAATTTGTCAAATCAACATTTCTTGGGTATGCATGATATCAAAACATAGTTTCAAATCTTCAACATATAATATGCATGAATTCAAAAATCGAAAGGAGAAGGGAAGAATTCAAGGGTACAAAGATTTCAACCATCTCATAAATAGATGAAGGATCAAGTCATGAATTCAAAATTCTATGAATCATTTTGACAAATCTCCTTTTAAATAATCAAGATGATCATCAAGGCAAATCTCATGTTATACCAAGAAATCAAGATCATTATTTTGATAAAGCTCATCTCAAATTCAAATCACCAAAATCATTTTTATGCTTCACAAAATTCGTAACATAAGTAGATTCATGATTTCATTAATAATATATTTTCTCTTTTTTAAGTATTTCATTTTAAGTGATTAATTTCATGTTAGCATGCTTTTTCATTTATGTTAAATAAAAACATGCATCAACGTTTAGGATCGAAAAATGAATTTCATTATAAGACCGTCAAGACTAATAAATTACAAAAATTATTATATATTACTTTAAAATAAAATCCTCAAATCATGGTATCAAAATTTCAATATTTTTATAACAACTTTGTTGCATTGATTTCATTGAACATAATTTTGAATGATTTTTATAGATAACTAAGACTTCTTTAATTTTAATTTATTTGATTGACTTTATATTAGCATGCTAAAATTTTGTTCTTATGTCAAAACCATACGTCATGTTTGAAAACCAAAGATAAGGTTCATAAAAAATCATCAAGCCTTCCATTCAAAAGCCATGCATCGTCAATGAAAATCAATATGGAAATCATCAAAAAACACATTCACGGATTAATCCTAAGCATTATCATATATCATATAATTATCATCCATAATGTTGCATACATCATTCAACATTTCAAAACATAACATGCATGAAACCTTAGCAATATACTTTTCATGATCAAATTCTTTAATTTTTCAAAAGATGCTATAATGAAAAACATGATATAATTTTTGAAAAATATTTTTTTATTTCCTATTCCAACTATCTAAATTAAGCACTTATGAAAAACTTCAAGTAATTTCAAAATAATTCAAGAGAGTTGAGTTGCTTACCTTGAAGTCGAAGCCCGTCAAAGCCCAATTCGTCGTTTCACCTTTGGAAGTTCTTGATTCATCCTTGGGTGCCTTCCTCTTCTTTGGCCTCTTCCTTCGTTCAAGTTCATTGTTTATTTTAGATTTTTGTTTAATAAACTTATTAAGATTTAGTGTTCAAAGTTCAAGTTCATCATTGTCCTCATCACTTGAGTCATCGCTCAAGTGGTATTCATTTGTCCGGAGTTCCAAATCCTTCATGTTCTTTGGAAGGTAATTTTGTTCATCATGTTCATCATGTGCATTGTGCACCATTTCATATATCAACAACGAACCAATTAGTTCTTCAAGTGGAAAAATATTTAAATCTTTTGTTTCTTGTATTGCGGTTATTTTAGGATCCCAACTTTTTGGAAGGGTTCTTAAGATCTTGCTTACGAGATCAAAGTTCGAAAAAGATTTACCAAGAACTCTTAGTTTATTGACGACATCCGTGAAACGGGTGTACATGTCGCCTATAGTCTCGCTTGGTTGCATTCGAAAAAGCTCAAAATCATGCAATAAAATGTTAACTTTCGAGTCTTTGACTCTACTAGTTCCTTCGTGTGTGATTTCAAGTGTTCGCCAAATATCAAAAGCCGTTTCGCACGTAGAAATCCGATTGAACTCATTTTTGTCCAAAGCGCAAAATAAGGCATTCATAGCCTTGCGTTTAAAGAAAAATACTTATTCTCCAAATCCGACCATTCGTTCATCGGTTTAGAGGGAAGTTGAAAATCATTTTCAACAATATTCCATAAATCCAAATTCATAGAAATCAAGAAAACTCTCATTCGAGTTTTCCAATAAGTGTAGTCCAATCCGTTAAACAACGGTGGACGAACAACCGAGAAATACCGGGCTCTGATACCAATTGTTAGGATCGGAGCGGCACTAAGAGAGGGGGGGGGGGGTGAATTAGTGCAGCGGTAAAGTGCGATAACTTTTCACGATTTAAATACTTTTCGGAAACTTCGTATGATAAAAGCAACGTTTTTGTTTAAAATCGTTTCGATTGCGTTTTAACTTGAAGGGATAAGTAAGACTGAGATAAAGCAGTATAGCATTAAAGTGTAAATGATTTACAGTAATGTAAATGACAATAAGTAAATGCAAACCAGAGATCACGCCGATTTTATAGTGGTTCGGTCAAGTGACCTACATCCACTTGCGAGGCCCCTCTTCGGTGAGGCTCCCACCTTCCACTAGCAAATCTCTTGAAAGGGAAGGGTGAATACCCCTCTTACAACTTTTTACTAGCAGTTCACTCTCTTACAGATTTTCAACAAGAAAGTGGGAGGTGAACACTAGCAAATTGAAAACAAGGCTAGCTAAGACTTTTCTAAGGCCTTTCTCTCAAACACTTGCTGCTCAAAAAGTTGTTCTCTAAGCTGAGATTTGAGGGGTATTTATAGGCCTCAGATTCAAATTTGGGCTCCAAAATTTGAATTCTCTTTGAGTTCCCAATGTTGGCGGTGCCACCGCCTGTCAGTGGCAGTGCCACCGCCCAGCCCAGGCAGTGCTACCGCCCAGCTCTCAGGTGCTGGGTGGTGCAACCGCCCAGTTTGGCGGTGCCACCGCCAGACCCTTCGGTTCACTTGTTGGGCTTCAAATTTAGCCCAAACCAAGTCTAATTTTGGGCCCAATTGGCCCCTAACCAGGATATAGGATTATCTCTTAATCCTAATCCTAATTACAAGTGAACTACATAACAAAACACATCCTAAGCAAGGTTTCAACCGCGAACATCGAGTATTGTTCCGGCGAGCTTTCCGACGAACTTCTTCCGACGGGCTCCCAGCAAGCTCCCGAACTTGTGATGACTTTAATGAGTAGCCGAGCCTTCTCGGTGATCTCTGTGAACCTCCGACGATTTCTTCGGCGAACTTCCGAAAATTCCGACAGGTTCCCGAGCTCTTCCCGGTTGGTTCCGGCAGCATCTCCGATGATTCTTCGGACTCTTAAACGTCCATCGAACATGACTCCGGTATCCTTGCTTTGTGTTTTCTGGTTATCGTAGTTAATCCTATACACTTAACTCAATAATATGGATTAGATCATTTAACCCATCAATTGTTTTTATCATCAAAATCCGAGATTCAACAAAAATATCTCATCACAGGTTTCCTAGGTTCGGGCGGTACCACCGCTTGTGTTGGACGGTACCACCGCTAGTGTCAATCTGACACTGACACTACACTGGGTAGTACCACCACTTGCAGCCTCTTGGAGGCTGTGTTTGGGTGGTACCACCGCCCAGACCGGTGGTACCACCACTTGACACAATCTCAGAGATTATGCCACAACGGTGTCACCTCTTGGGGCACTGTTTCGGCCTTTCCATTGGGCCCAACACAGTTCTTACATTGGCCCAACTGGCCCCTAATTGGATTGGCTCAATTCCAATCCTAATTATGTACTAACTATAAATTCTAAGACATTTCCTAAGTTAAACAAGTTCGTGAGTCTAGTTTTTTCCAGCAAGCTTCTGGTGATCTTCCGGCTAACTTCCGACGATCTCTTAGCAATGTTCTAGTGGACTCCCGACAAGCTTCTGGACTTGACGACGATCTTTTTAGTGAGTTCCAACGAGCTTCTCTAGCAAGCTCTGAGACTTCTCAGTGTTAGGATCAAGAGCACTAAGAGGGGGGGTGAATTAGTGCAGCGGAAATCTTTCTGCGATTAAAACGAAAGCTGCATTCGTTTGATAAAAAATGATTTCGATATAAAAGCTGATTCTAGGATTACTTTAACTTAAGATTAAGCGAGATGACGTTAAAGTAAATCTATGAAAGCAGTTTGCAGTTTATGATGAAAATCAGAATGCAAGCGCAAACTGAAATGTGACGTTCATATGATAAAACTGGTTTACGTCTAAATGTCGATTCTGAAGATACTGAACTTCGAGATACGTTTTATAAATGAGCATAAGGCAGTTTATAGTTATGATTGAAATCAAAACATAAACGTAAACTGAAATGTGATGATCGTACGAAAAGGCCGATTTACGTCTAAACGCAGATTCGGAAAGCTCTGAACTTAGAAACTCGTTCGTAAAAGCGCAGAGGGCAGTAAGCTATTGAGGAGGTTTGCAGTAAAGATAAAA
Organism: Musa schizocarpa; assembly: GCA_900464855.2. Classification (NCBI taxonomy): domain Eukaryota; kingdom Viridiplantae; phylum Streptophyta; class Magnoliopsida; order Zingiberales; family Musaceae; genus Musa; species Musa schizocarpa. The sequence continues at coordinate 1,436,328 of LS990916.1, forward strand.
TACTCAAAAGTAAATGCAAACCGAGATTTAGAGTGGTTCAGTCAATCTTGACCTACTCCACTTTTGGCTTCCTCCACCGACGAGGTCACCGACGTCAACTAAAGGCCTTCCTTCAATAGGCGAAGGCCAACCACCCTTTTACAGTTTCACTCCTTTTGACGGGCTTAGGAGACAACCCTTACAGAAATTTCTCTCCTCTCTTTACAACTCAGAACTTGGAAGAAAAGAGGGAGGAGAACTTTTGGCCTTTACAACAATTTTGAGCTCTAAGAATCACAGAAAAGATCAAGATTTCGGTGTATGTCTGTGCCCTTTCAGTGCTGAATGGGTGGGGTATTTATAGGCCCCAACCCAGTTCAAATTTGGAGCTCAAAACTATCAAATCCTGGAATTCCGGGATCAGGCAGTTGCACCTCCTGATTGGAGCGATTGCACCGCCTGGCAGAGCTCGAAGACTGAGCCCAGGCGGTTGCACTTCCTGCCACCTCCTGACTGAGGCGATTGCACTTCTTGCCAGAGCTCGAAGACCGAGCTCAGGCGGTGCTACCTCTCTATTAGGGGAGGTTGCACCGCCTCAGTCTCGCTCGGAGACTGAGCCCAGGCGGTGCCACCTCCTGGCTGGGGCGTTGCACCACCCAGTCTCCCTAGGAGACTTAGCCCAGGCGGTGCTACCTCCTAGCTTGGGCGGTTGCACCGCCCAGTGCAATCAGGGTCCGAATGGGTAGATCCATTCGGCCCAACTTGGGTTTTTCAAGGGCCCAATTGCCCCAAGACTATGTCAATGGGATCACCTCCCATTTCCAACTTAATCAATGTGCTAACTACGATTAATCCTAAGACAATTTCTGCAGCTTGCTCCGGTGCGTCAATCGCTTCTTCCGCGAAGTTTCCGCGAACTTTCATCGATCATCCGATGAACCCTCGGTGATTCTCCTGCGGACTCCCCCAAACTCCTGGACTTGCGGACGATCCACTTGGCGAAGTTCCGGCGAAGCCGTTTGGCAAGCTTATGGACACCGGTTTGTTCCCTTGAGAACCTCCGACGATTGTCCGAACTTCCGTCGAACTCTCGAACTCCCAACGTGATCATTGTCTTGACTCAGCGCAACTCTGCTGCATGTCTAACTTTCATCGTAGTTAATCCTGCACACTTAAAACAAAACTTCGATCGGAGACAATTAATCCTAAGCAATTAACCAAGTTGTCCGGCATGTCATTGGTCCCTCGATGCTTCGTCCCAGATTCTTGATCATCGTCCTCTCCTCGCAGACCTATTGCCCAATCGACCGGTTGACTCTGCAACTCCGATATCCTTGGCACAATACCGCCCTTCTTGGCCCGATGCGAGTCCACGCCCGAAGTTTTCTTGATCACGTCGACCGATCCACCGGTCCGACGTCCAATCTTCTGACATGTTCCTTCGGCACAACATGATTTTCCTGCTTTAATTGTCTCATCCTGATCGAAGCATCCTGCATCACCCAAAACGCAGATTAAATCATAGACATATATCAAGTAGTTTCATCATCAAAATACGAGATTCAACAATCTCCCCCTTTTTGATGATGGCAACCACTTGATGACGGAGTTAAACTTCACTCCCGGAGTTTAAACAAACTCCCCCTATCAATATGCCATATTGATAAAATCTTGAATTCAAACTGAATTCAAGTCATTGCAATATTCATCATGAATACTTGCAACATGTCATCATGAACTTATGCATAAACTTATGCATAACATCATACTTCTCCCCCTTTGTCATCAACAAAAAGGAGAAGTACCACAATCAGGCGTTTGTGATATTGGTTCAACTCATTGCATGAAAAACATAATATCAAGTTTTATCATCATGCAAGTTTGCTAATATCAAATATCAACATGAAAAATTGCGATGTAAGCTTTTGATATCATAACGCAAACATTTCAAGTGTTTATCAATTGTAGTATTTCATCACATGGTAAGATATCAACGCGTAAAATCACGATGCAAGTTCTTGACATCTTAACACATGATGCAGACATGACATAATGCAAATTTGGCAATCATAGCATCAGTGTTCATAGCATCAATTCATATATTTCTCCCCCTTTGTCGTCAACAGAAAGGAAAACGATATAAGCAAATTTTAAATATAAGTGCGATGCCATAAGCAGGTTCATGTCATTTTTCAACAAAAAGTGATAAGATACCAAATATTCAAACATTTCAAGGAAAACATGACATGGAGATAGCTTTGAAAACTTCTTCCATTTTATTTGTTATTTTCTTTTTGCATGACGGAGGAAAGCTATTTCTGAGCTTACTCGAATGAAGTTAAAATCGATAAGATATTAAAGCACGCTTCATTTTTACAAGTATCAAGATATGTATCAAATCCTTGTATGTAAAAATGACTTCCTTTTTCAAGAAGGAATTTATAAGCAGGAATCATTTCATCAAATCCATTTCTCAAAACAAAATATTGTTCACATGATAAGTGTATAAGAGATGTATTTGCTGATTGATTCCATATGTCAAAAATTAATGATATGAATTAAACTTAATATGACATATGCTTATTAAGTCTGGAAGAGGATAATTCGAAAATCCAATTATTAGGATGCCAATAGTTAAGAGAATCCAAAATTGAAATTAACACTTTCATGCATTTGGACAAGGTTGTGCTATTGATTTTCAAATACAATCATGAAGATAAGACATGCTCATCATCATGATAGTACGATAGCAAGTTTACAATATACAAACTAGCAAAAATTTTCAACATTTTAAGACACGAAAGCTAGCAATTTTCTCTTTGAGATATGCACATTAGCAACTCTTTCTCCCCCTATGTCATTGGGAAAGAGAAGGGAAGACCCTTTACATTAATTTCTAAATCATGACAAGGGAAGGTTTCAATCTTATTTGTGCATCATTATATTTTCAAATTCGAACATGCACAATTTCAAAGACCTTATATTTCATTTATGCATGATACTGAATAAATCAATCAATATTATGAGCATATCATACATGATACTTAAATTTTTAACTATTTATCAACATTTTAATCATGATACCAAGCATTCATCATTTAGAGTATTCATGACATTAAATCAACATACATCATTTTAGTAACAACTCATAGCATTTTAAATCATGATTTACATCATATGCAATACATCACATCATAATTAAAAAGCTCAAGTATTGCATGCATCATTGCAAATCATAAATGCTTCATATCATGATGGTATCAATTTTGTCAAATTATATCTTACCATGCATGATCATAACTTTTCATTTGTATACATCAAAATAAATTAATGAATATCTCATGTATTCATATCATCACATAAGGAATATCAAGAAGAGTTGGTAATGAGATTTGCGAATCATGTAGATAAATTATGAATATTAAGAGACATATTATGATTCTTTTTAGATAACTCAAATAGCAAAAAGAAAGAATCACAGTAAGTTATTTTGATTTATAAAAAGGATTCTCAAGTTATAATTCCAAGAAATCACGATTCATTTCAATAAATTTCAATAAGAACACATCATCAAAATCTCAACATTACTTTCAAGAGATTCAAAATGGCATAGATAATTTTATTGATCTCTTAGCGAAAAAGTCAATACGGTAGAGAAAAATAAATTTTCAAGAAAAATATTTTTCTCTTTTTAGTTGTTTTAGTTCATATTATTTTATTTCATCTATGCCAAACATGTAGCATGTTTTAAAATCGAAAGTGCAAGTTTTATTACGACAAAGATCAATAAGGCACTTTCATTACCGTGAAAATCGAAAATCGCAAGATTCATCATCCATAATTATAAAATCAATAAACACGATTTTTAAAATCTCATGCATAGAATAAAATCATGGTATCAAAACATCATTATATCATCAAGCATGATTTCATATTTTCAATCAAAATCATTTTCTTTGTTTATCATAAAATATGTATTTTTCATGATTATTTACTAGCATGATCATAAATTTTACATTTTCATCATATATATATATATATATATATATATATATATTTTTTTTTTAACATGTAATTTTTAAGAAAATTAATTCTATATTAAAAAGAAAATGTATTATGAAGAGCATCATGTAATTTCGAAATAATTCAAGAGAGTTGAGTTACTTACCTTGTAGTCGAAGCCCGTCAAAGCCCAATTCGCCGTTTCACCTTTGGAAGTTCTTGATTCATTCTTGGTTGCCTTCCTCTTCTTTGGCCTCTTCCTTCGTTCAAGTTCATTGTCTATTTTAGATTTTTGTTTAATAAACTTATTAAGATTTAGTGTTCGAAGTTCAAGTTCATCATTGTCCTCATCACTTGAGTCATCGCTCAACTGGCATTCATTTGTCCGGAGTTCCAAATCCTTCCTGTTCATCATGTGCATTGTGCACCATTTCATATGTCATCAACGAACTAATTAGTTCTTCAAGTGGTAAGTTGTTTAGGTTTTTAGCTTCTTGTATTGCAGTTACTTTTGAATCCCACTTCTTAGAAAGAGAACGCAAAATCTTGTTTACGAGTTCAAAATCCGAAAAACATTTTCCAAGAGCTCGTAAACTATTGACGACATCCGTGAAACGAGTGTACATGTCGCCTATAGACTCACTTGGTTGCATTCGAAAAAGCTCAAAATCATGCAATAAAAAGTTAACTTTCGAGTCTTTGACTCTACTAGTTCCCTCGTGCGTGATTTCAAGTGTTCGCCAAATGTCAAAAGCCGTTTCGCACGTAGAAATCTGATTGAACTCATTTTTGTCCAAATCACAAAATAAGGCATTCATAGCCTTTGTGTTTAAAGAAAAATACTTCTCCAAATCCGACCATTCGTTCATCGGTTTAGAGGGAAGTTGAAAACCGTTTTCAATGATATTCCATAAATCTAAATTCGTAGAAATCAAGAAAACTCTTATTCGAGTTTTCCAATAAGTGTAGTCCAATCCGTTAAACAACGGTAGACGAAAGACCGAAAAGCCCTCTTGAAAGCCATGAAGAGCCATTTCTCTCGGGTGTAAATCCGAAATGAGAAAAACCGGGCTCTGATACCAATTGTTAGGATCAAGAGCACTAAGGGGGGGGGAGGGTGAATTAGTGCAGCGGAAATCTTTCTGCGATTAAAACGAAAGCTGCGTTCGTTTGATAAAAAATGATTTCGATGTAAAAGCCGATTCTAAGATTACTTTAACTTAAGATTAAGCGAGATGATGTTAAAGTAAATCTATGAAAGCAGTTTGTAGTTTATGATGGAAATCAGAATGCAAGCGCAAACTGAAATGCGACATTCGTACGATAAAATCGGTTTACGTCTAAATGCTGATTCTGAAGATACTGAACTTTGAGATACGTTTTATAAATAAGCATAAGGCAGTTTATAGTTATGATTGAAATCAAAATGTAAATGTAAACTGAAATGTGATGATCGTACGAAAAGGTCGATTTACGTCTAAACGCAAATTCGGAAAGCTCTGAACTTAGAAACTCGTTCGTAAAAGCGCAGAGGGCAGTAAGCTATTGAGGTGGTTTGCAGTAAAGATAAAATGCTTAAAAGTAAATGCAAACCGAGATTTAGAGTGGTTCGGTCAATCTTGACCTACTCCACTTTTGGCTTCCTCCACCGAAGAGGTCACCGACATTAACTAGAGGCCTTCCTTCAATAGGCGAAGGCCAACCACTCTTTTACAGTTTCACTCCTTTTGACGGGCTTAGGAGACAAACCTTACAGAAATTTCTCTCCTCTCTTTACAACTCAGAACTTGGAAGAAAAGAGGGAGGAGAACTTTTGGCCTTTACAACAATTTTGAGCTCTAAGAATCATAGAAAAGATCAAGATTTCGGTGTATGTTTGTGCCCTTTTAGTGCTGAATGGGTGGGGTATTTACAGGCCCCAACCCAGTTCAAATTTGGAGCTCAAAACTATCAAATCCTGGAATTCTGGGATCAGGCGGTTGCACCTCCTGACTGGAGCGGTTGCACCACCTGGCAGAGCTCGAAGACTGAGCCCAGGCGGTTGCACCTCCTGTTAGGGGCCGTTGCACCGCCTCAGTCTGGCTTGGAGACTGAGCCCAGGCGGTTGCACCTCCTGCCAGAGCTCGAAGACCGAGCTCAGGCGGTGCTACCTCTCTGTCAGGGGAGGTTGCACTGCCTCAGTCTCGCTCGGATACTGAGCCCAGGCGGTGCCACCTCCTGGCCAGGGTGGTTGCACCGCCCAATCTCCCTGGGAGACTTAGCCCAGGCGGTGCTACCTCCTGGCTTGGGCGGTTGCATCGCCCAGTGCAATCAGGGTCCGAATGGGTAGATCCATTCGGCCCAACTTGGGTTTTTCAGGGGCCCAATTGCCCCAAGACTAAGTCAATGGGATCACCTCCCATTTCCAACTTAATCAATGTGCTAACTACGATTAATCCTAAGACAATTTCTACAGCTTGCTCCGGTGCGTCAATCGCTTCTTCCGGCGAGTTTCCTACGAACTTCCGTCGATCATCCGATGAACCCTCGGTGATTCTCCTGCGGACTTCCGGCAAACTCCTGGACTTGCGACGATCCACTTGGCAAGTTCCGACGAGCTTCATTTGGCAAGCTTATGGACTTCTCGGATTTGGTCCCGCAGAACCTCCGACGACTGTCCGAACTTCCGTCGAACTCTCGAACTCCCAACGTGATCATTGTCTTGACTCCGGTGCAACTCCTGCTGCATGTCTAACTTTCATCGTAGTTAATCCTGCACACTTAAAACAAAACTTCGATCGAGACAATTAATCCTAAGCAATTAACCAAGTTGTCCGACATGTCATTGGTCCCTCGACGCTTCGTCCGATTCTTCGACGCATCGTCCTCTCCTGCAACCTATTGCCCAATCGGCCAGTTGACTCCGCAACTCCAATATCCTTGGCACAATACCCACCCTTCTTGGCCCGATGCCCGAGTCCACGGCCCGAAGCCTTCTGTCGATACGTCGACCGATCCACCGGCCCAACGTCCAATCTTCTGACATGTTCCTTCGGCACACCATGATTTTTCTGCTTTAATTGTCTCATCCTAATCGAAGCATCCTGCGTCACCCAAAATGCAGATTAAAGCATAAACATATATCAAGTAGTTTCATCATCAAAATACGAGATTCAACACTCGGTTGGTTCCTGCAAAACTTTCGATGAACGTCCGAACTTCCAACGAACTCTCAAACTCCTAATGAAATCGTGTTCTTGACTCTGGGACTTCATTTTGCTTTATGCCTTGCTATCATAGTTAATCCTACATATATAAAAACACACTTCGATCTAGACAATTATTACTAAGCTTAAATCATGTTGTCTGGCATGTCATTGGTCCATCGACGCTTCGTCCGATTTTCGATGCATCGTCCTCTCTTGTGACCTATTGCCCAATCGGCCAGTTGACTCCGCAACTCCGATATCCTTGGTGCAATATCCGCTCTTCTTAACCCGATGCCCGAATCCATGGCCCGAAGCCTTCTATCGATACGTCGATCGATCATCTGGCTCGACGTCCAATCTTCCGACATGTTTTCCTCTGGCCCAACATGATTCTTGTTACTTTATTTATCTCATCCTGATCGAAGCATCCTGTGTCACTGAAAATGCAGATCAAATCATAAACACTATCAATTGGTTTCATCATCAAAATACGAGATTCAACACCGCTAGGATTCGGGAAACTCGGCTTGAGACCTTTTTTGACACACCTGTCCATATAATGGATGCAGTTGGTCTTATAGCTACTCATGTGGGGACACTAGGGATACAATACAGGTGCTCATTGGGAAATGAGTTCACTGATTGATCCGCTTACGGAATGTTAAATAGTTAACGATGCCTTATTATCAGACAGTAGTTCCATAGTCCTAATAGTGTATTTGGTCATTAGACATGAGACACCAAGGATGTCCTGTATGAGTGCTCCACTATTTGATATCAGACTTATAGGTTTGGATGTTCCAGATCTAGCATAGTTGGCCATCGGGAGTGGTGGTCAACCTTACGAGGGCTATTGAGTGTCGATAGAGGATCATCCACTCTCAATGTCATGAGAAGAATTTCCCATGTCTTCTTACTTAGAAAAATCCCTTGCTACAGTCATTCAGATTGAGAGAGAAAGAGTTCTTCGGGAGAATCCGATTAGAGCGAAACTCGAGTAGAAACCATATGGGTTTGATAACATCATGCCCGGTATATGGTCTCTAGAATATTAGATGGATGAGGGATTATAGGTATACGGTAACTGAGAACAAACATGTCAAATGGATGGATTCCCTTGTATCGTTTGGGGACTACGGCGTAGTGGCCTAGTATGTCTGCAGTCGATGCGTTGAGTGAATTATTATGGAGATAATAATTCATTGAGCTAGAAAAGAGTTCTGACAAGTATGACTCACGGCCAACTTGATATTGAGCCTAGAGGGTCACACACATATGGTAGGCATTACGATGAGTAGAGGTTCGGCTATGAGATTTCCGTCGAAGCTCCTATATTATTGGATATTCAATAAGCTCTTGAATTATTGGATCTTATGGATGAGATCCAATAAGAGCCAATGAAAGTTTATTGGATAGAGATCCACTAATCTAAGAGGCTTAGGTAGTTGGATGAAGATCCAATACCCAATGGGGAAGGATCCATTAGGGTTAAGTTGACATGCGACCTCTACAAATAGAAGAGAATTAGTGGTTTATAAGCTAGAGCTTTTAGTTGCTTCTCCTATTATTCTCCCTCTCTCCATCTTAGAGCAGGCCTGGAGCTTTGAGGAGCATCATCACATCTCTACTATGTTGATCACTACTAGAGAGGAGGGCGCTTGACCTCCTTCACCCTCTCTTAGAGATATGTAAGGATTCAGGGATATACGATTTTCCTAGGTAATACAATCTATCTCACATATGGTTTTCTATTTCATGGATTTTTGTGCACTAATCTTCGTCGACGATGAACATATCTTTGAGAATTGGGGATTTTATTTTCTATTCTTTCGCTGCGCATGTGATGTCACCCCCAAGATTTCCCAATAGTGGTATCAAAGCCAGGTTATTCGTGTGAAAATTAGTTTTGAACTATATGTTTTGTGTTTTGGAGAAGCTTTTGACGTCAAAATCGTTGACACAAAAGCGAGAAATGGCAGCAACTATTGCTGGCCTTATTGCCCTCGCTGCCATCTGCATGCAGCAAGCTTACTGTCGGTGGCCGGTAGCTTGTGGGGGCCGACAGCCCGTTGGCACAGCTTGCAACTGTTGGCGTTGACATTGGCAGCCCGCGTGTAGAGGCACTACGAGGCAGCGACGCTTGTGGCCACTGCACTTATGTGTAGCGGCCCTACAGACAGAACCACCCGCCGAGGCGACGGTGCCTGTAGGGGCACCTGCCCATGGGGGCTCCCACTTGTGGGGGCGGCGCCACCCGCGGGCAAGGGCAACGCCCCCCCCCGCCGCACAAGCCGTCGCCGATAAGGTGGCAACAACCGCATTAGGGAAGAGGGAGAAAGGGGCTTAGGGTTTTCTAGTTAAAAGATAGTTTTGCCCTTCATAATTTCAAAAATTCTAGATTATCTTTTATCTAAATTATGAAAATATCCCTGAGAATTCAAAAAATTTCCTACATGTCCCTGATTTCGAAGAAATATTAATTAATTAAAAGGTTTAATTAATTATTATTATTATTATTATCTAGTAGTCCTACATAATGATGATTTATACATGTGATGTATGATATATGGACGGATGATCATGGACCGTGTGATGTGTATACTTATGATTATTATTATTGGGGCCCGCGAGCCTTCATTTTATTTCTCTTGTCAGGCCTGTGTGCCTATGATTAAGTTGTAATCACATGAGGAGGCGCAGTGCGAGCATAGAAGCAATAACGGGACCTACGAGACGTATGATCGCGATATATGGAGATGCGTCGAGATGCCGATGGAATTGACGAGGACGAGATACGAGTGATTAAGCCTACTGGCTCTGGCCTGATCACATTAGACTGTGGTCCATGATCATCCGGTGTAATTGCTCATGTGATGTGTGATTGTTTATACACTTACTAGATATGTATATATATATATATATATATATATATATATATATATATATATATATATATATATATATATATATATATATATATATATATATATATATATATATATATATATATATATATATATATATATATATATATATTTGTATGCAATGTAGATATATATTAAATATGTATATGTGTGATATATCATAAGACCAAATCAAAAAAATTCCTCTCTCGACAATATTAAGTCGGTAAACATGAGGCAATTAGATTGACCCACGTGACCTTCCATCATTATAGGTGGGGACCGATTTTCGGTATAGGTTGAATTGGTCGAGTCTCTCAAGATTCACCTATATCACGATTTACTATCTTACCTACGACTTAAAGATGTCACCGGTGACCTGAGGACATGGTATGCTTGGTTGAGTCCCTCGATGGTATATCATCGAATTAGACTTATCTTGTAGTGATGGTGTTGACTTAACCGGACATCATGGTTAATCGAATCCCTCGAGACTATGGTGGTTCGGAGGCCGAATAGGACAGAAAACACAAGGAATTATAATCGACAAGAGTTGCCTACCTTTTGGGCTTAGTGTGATTGGTCGAGTCCTTTGAGGTTATACTAAGTCGTTGATTGGATCTCGATCTTCACTAGAAGTTTATTAGAGACTTCCGTTTCACATGCTAAGGATGTCGCATGACTCACCAGTAAAATAGTGGAAGCAGATTAAGATAGAAGTCCATATCTTGATTATTTATTTTTTGTAAAAATCTACATATTATTTATTTCTACTGCATCTTTAGAAAATGTCACTCTTACATGGCATACTTGATGTCAATGACCTCATTAGTCCAAATTATAAGGATTGGCTCTACAACTTGAGAATTATTCTCATGGCGAAGAAAATTGTGTACGTCCTTGATACAGTGATGCCTATGCCCGAGGAAAGAGCAAGCGAGGATGAGATTGCTATCTACGTGAAGTGCTTAGATGATTCCACTCTTACGCAATGTTACATGTTGGGCTAAATGACTCATGAGTTAAAGAGACAACATAAAAAAATGGATGACACCTATATGTCTGCAAACTATTTGAGGAACATGGAAGGACTCAACGATATGAGATATCCAAGAGCCTCTTCCGCGCTAGGATGATTGAGGGGACATCAGTTCAGAACTATGTCCTAAAGATGATTGAGTGGATAGAGAAACTCACTGGTCTAGGAATTGTCCTAGAGGATAGCTTGTGTGTGGATCTTGTGCTTGAGTCCCTACTAGATTCATTTTCATAGTTCATAATAAATTTTAATATAAACAAGCTTGAGGTAACTCTCCTTGAGCTTCTCAATATGTTGAGGAAGGTAGATAACACTATCAAGAAAGATAAGCCAGTTCTCTATACTGGTGAGACCAGAAAGAAAAGAAAAGTAGAAAAGTCCCTTAAGAAGGGTAAGGGTAAGGGTAGACCGGATAAAGCAAAGGTTGATAAAAAGGACCCAACAAAGGACAAAGGCCAATGCTTCCACTACGGCAAAGATGGGCACTAGAAGAGGAATTGTAAAGAGTACCTTGCAGAAAGGGTGAAACAGAAGCTTGGAGAAGCTTCAAGTACATTTGTGATTAGTCTCCATTTGTAAGACTCTTATGATAACACATGTGTATTGGATACCGGTAGTGCTTATCATATTTGCAATTTGTTATAGGCTCTAGCAAGATCTAGAAGATTAGCGAAAGACGAGATGGACCTCAAGATGGGCAATGGAGCAAGAGTTGCTATAGTAGCTGTTAGCGAGGTCACCCTACATTTGCCTAGTGGAGCTATTGTTGTATTAGATGCAAGCTATTTTGTTCCTTCTATTATCAAAAATATTATTTCTATTTCATGTTTGACAGTTAGTGGATATAAATTAGTTTTTTAGAACAATGATTGTTGAATATTATTAGATGATGAGATCGTCACGAGAGGAACACTACATAATCGTTTGTTTATGCTAGACACTACTCCATATATCATGAATGTAAGTGTGTCTAAGAGGAAACGAGATGAGCTAAACAGTGCATACTTATGACATTGTAGGCTAGGTCATATCCATGAGGGAAGGATTCAAAAGTTGCTAAATGATGAATATCTAGATCCATTTGACTATGAGTCATATGCAACCTACGAGCCTTGCATTCGTGGAAAACTAACTAACTCTCCATTTAGTGGAACTGGAGAAAGAGCTACTGAACTACTAGAACTCAGTGATGTATGTGGACCCATATCAACTCATGCCATTGGTGGTTACTCCTATTTCATTACCTTTACCAATGATTTCTCAAGGTATAGGCATGTGTACTTAATGAAGTACAAGTTTGAGGCCTTTAAGAAATTTAGAGAGTATAAGAATGAAGTGGAGAACCAGATTGGAAAAAGTATCAAGGCTCTTCGATTAGATCAAGGAGGTGAGTACTTAAGTACAGAGTTTACATAGTTCCTCAAGGACCATGAGATTCTATCCTAATGGACACCTCCTTATACACCTCATCTCAATGGTGTATCTGAAAGGAAGAATCAGACACTGTTAGACATGGTCCGATCCATGATGAGTGTCGCCGATTTACTTATCTCATTCTGGGGATACAACCTAGAGACCGCAGCTTACCTTCTGAACAGAGTTCCAACTAAGTTGGTAGTATCTACACCATATAAGATATGGAAAGGGAAGAAGCTTAATCTTAAGGTTGTTAAGATTTGGGGCTGCCCTGCCCACGTTAAAAGACACAACCCCGATAAATTGGAATCAAGGCCGAAGTGGTGCAAGTTCGTGGGATATTATTTCTATCATCTCGAGGATCAAAAGGTCTTTATAGCCAAGAGAGCGGTGTTCCTTGAGAAGGAATACATTCTTGGCGGAAATAGTGAGAGAATGATAGAGTTGAGTGAGATTGGATAACCTAGCTTAAGTACCACTCTACAACCCGAGTCTGTTCAGGTACATAACATATAAGTTCCAACTTTACGAAGGTCCGATAAAGTATCTCATCCTCCTAAGAGATATGTGGGACATATTAGAGAAGAGAATATTGAGGATATTGATCCTCAGACCTACGAGGAGGCTAATATGAGTATAGACTCTAGGAAGTGGCAAGAAGCCATGAATTCTAAGATTGATTCCATGTACTCCAACAAGGTTTGGAACCTAGTTAATGCACACGAGGGTATTGTACCCATCAATTGCAAGTGGATCTTTAAGAAAAGATCGAAGTAGATGGAAAGGTAGAGACCTATAAAGTAAGGCTAGTAGCTAAGGGGTATCATTAAAGGCAATGCATTGACTATGATTAAACCTTCTCACTCGTAGCCATGCTAAAATTCATCCGGATTCTATTGGTTATTGTAGCACACTATGATTATGAGATCTGACATATGGATATGAAAACCACGTTCCTCAAAGGTAATATTGAGGAGGAGGTGTATATGATATAGCCCGAGGGATTCGTGTCCAAGAACTACCTAGAGAAGGTGTGCAGGTTGCTTAGATCCATTTATGAACTAAAGCAAGCTTCTCGAAGTTGGAACATAAGATTTGATAAGGTAATCAGATTTTATGACTTTGTTAAGAACGAAGATGAGCCTTGTATGTACAGGAAGGTAAGTGAGAGCGCTATCACCTTCTTGGTATTATATGTAGATGATATCCTGATCATTAGGAATAATATAAGAATGTTATCCATAGTAAAGGCTTGGTTATTTAGACACTTCTCCATTAGGACTTAGGGGAAGCATCCTATATCTTAGGAATTCAGATCTATAGAGATAGATTCAAGATGATACTTGGCTTGTCCTAGTCTAGGTATATAGACACAATTTTCAAAATGTTTGGCATGAAAAATTTCAAGAGATGTCTCATACCGATGAGGCATGGGATATCGCTTTCTAGGAATATATCCCCAAAAACTCTTGAAGAAAGGGTGAACAAGGATAGGATACCATATACCTCAGCAATAAGGTCTATGATGTATACCATGCTATATACTAGGCCTGATATAGTGCATGTTCTGAGTGTCACGAGCAGGTATCAAGCAGATCCAGGCTTGGAGCACTAGAAAATAGTAAAGTGTATTCTTAAGGATTTTTTACTAGTATATAGAGGTAGTAGTCTCAGGGTTGAAGGCTACACGGACTTGAGTTTTCAGTCCGATGTCGATAATAGCAAGTTAAATTCTGGATATGTGTACACCTTGAATGGAAGAGCAGTGTAGGTTTGGATGTCTCAGATCTAGCATAACTGATCATCGGGAGTGGTAGTCAACCTTACGAGGGCTATTGAGTGTCGATAGAGGATTATACACTCTCGGTGTCATGAGAGGAATGTACCATGTGTTCTTAAACAAACAAATCCATAGCTAGGGTCATTTGGATTGAGAGAGAGAGTTCTTTGGGAGAATTCGATTAGAGCGAGATTCGAGTAGAAACCATATGGGTCTGACAACACCATGCCCGATATACAATCTCTGGAACATTAGATGGATGATGGACTATAGGTATATGGTAACTGAGGATAGATAGGTCCAATGGATTGGATTTATCTATATTGTCTAGGGACTACGACGTAGTGGCCTAGTACGTCCGTAGTTGATGAGTCGAGTGAATTATTATGGAGATAATAATTCACTAAGGCATAAGGAGTTTTGATAGGTATGACTCACGGCCAGCTCGATATTAAGCCTAGAGAATCATACACATATGGTAGGCATTGCAATGAGTAGAGGTTCGGATACGAGATATCCGCTGGAGTCCCTATCTTATTAGATATCCAATAAGCTCCTGAATTATTGGATCATATGGATGATATCCAATAAGAGTCCATGAGAGATTATTGGATAGAGATCCACTAATCTAAGAGGCTTGGATAGTTGGATGGAGATCCAATACCCAATAGGGGAGGATTCATTAGGGTTAAGTTGACAAGAGACCTCTATAAATAGGAGAAAAGTAGTGGTTCATAGTCTATAGCTTTTGGTTGCTTCTCCTATTCTCCTCCCCCTCTTTACCTCAAAGCAAGCTTGGAGTTTTGAGGAGCATCATCACAGCCCTACTATGTGGATCACCACTAGAGAGGAGGGCGCTTGACCTCCTTCACCCTCTCCTAGAGATCTGCAGGTATTCAGGGATATACGATCTCCCTAGGTAACACAATCTATCTCACACGTGATTTTCTATTTCATAGATTTTTGTGTACCAATCTTTACATGACGACAAATATATCTTTGGGAATTGAGGATTTTGTTTTCTGTTCTTCCACTACGCATATAATGTCACATCTAAGAGTTACCAATAGACCTTTTGGTCCTCAAGATGATAGAAATAATACCCACAAGTTTCTTTGGGGTATCCCACGAACTTGCACCGCTCCATCCTTGATTCCAACTTATCGGGGTTGACTTTTAACATGGGCAGGGCAGCCCCAAATCTTAACAATCTTAAGATCAGGTTTCTTCCCTTTTCATGTCTCATATAGTGTAAACACTATCGACTTAATTAGAACTCTATTCAGAAGGTAAGCTGCGGTCTTTTAAGCATATCCCCAGAATAAGATGGGTAGGTCGGTGAAGCTCATCATGGACCGCACTATGTCTAACGGTGTATGATTCCTCCTTTTAGATACACCATTGAGCTAGGGTGTATAAGGAGGTGTCCATTGTGATAAAATCTCATGGTCCTTAAGGAATTGGGTGAACTCTGTACTCAAGTACTCACCTCCTCGATTTAATCAAAGAGTTTTGATACTCTTTCCAATTTGGTTTTCTACTTTATTCTTATACTCTCTGAATTTCTTAAAGTTCTCAGACTTATACTTCATCAAGTAGACATGTCCATAACTTGAGAAATTATCAGTAAAAGTAATAAAATATGAGTAACCACCTATGGCATGAGTTGATATGGGTCCATATATATCACTATGTATAAGTTCTAGCAGCTCAATGACTCTCCCTCTAGTTCCACTAAAAGTATAGTTGGTCAATTTTCCATGAAGACAAGACTCATAAGTTGTATATGACTCATAGTCGAATGGATCTAGATATCGATCATTTAGCAACTTTTGAATCCTTCCCGCATGGATGTAACCTAGCCTACAATACCACAAGTATGCACTATTCACCTTATCTCGTTTCCTCTTGGACATACTTAAATTTTTAATATATGGAGTAGTGTCTAGCTTAAATAAACTATTATACAACGTTCCTCTCGTGATGATCTCATTATCTAATATTATTGAACAACTATTATTCTCAAAAACTAATTTATATCCACTAACTATCAAATATGAAATGGAAATAATATTTTTGATAATAGAATGAACAAAATAACATGCATCCAATGTAATAATTGCTCCACTAAGTAGATGTAGGGTGACCTTACCAACATTATGAGTCAATCTCCTATGTCTTGTCAGAACCTACAACAAATTACAAATATGATAAGCATTATCGATATCCAATACCCATGTGTTATCATAAGAGTACGAGAAATGAAGACTAATTATGAATGTACTTGAAGCTTCTCCAAGCTTTTGTTTCACTCTCTCTGCAAGGTACCCTTTGTAGTTCCTTCTCCAGTACCCATCTTTGCAGTAGTGGAAGTATTGGCCTTTGTCCTTCACTAGGTCCTTTTTAGCAACATTTGCTTTACTCGGTCTGCCCTTGCCCTTGCCCTTCTTACATGACTTTTCTGCCTTCATTTTCTTTCTAGTCTTACTAGTATAGAGAACTGATTTTTCTTTCTTGATAGTGCTCTCTCCCTCTCTCAACATATTAAGGAGCTTAGGGAGAGTCACATCAAGCTTGTTCGTATTAAAATTCATTATCAACTGTGAAAAAAAATCTGGTAAAGACTAAAGCATAAGATCCATATATAAGTTATCCTCTAGGACCATTCCTAGACCTATGAGTTTCTCCATCTACTTAATTATCTTTATGACATGGTTCTGAACTGGTGTTCCCTTAGTCATCCTAGCACGGAAGAGGCTCTTAGATATCTCATATTGTTTTAACGGGCGAAGATTAACTACCCTTTTATACTCTTTCTCCTTTTTATAAGCTTAGGAGAGAACCTTTATACCTCTCTTTTAGAACTCACTCCTCCCTTAGAAAACTTCTAACTCTAAGAGGAAGAGACTCTAAATCGAAGATAGTTTTCAATTTTTCTAAGTATTCTTTCTCCCCTTTCAACTTAATTTCGTGTTGTGCCAAGTAGAAATATCTAGGGTATTTATAGACCTCAAACGACTTAAAAAATAGAGATAAAAAAGGTCTCATCCTGGGTTTCCCGGGTCCTAGTGGTACCATCGTTTGTGTTGGGCAGTACTACCACTTGTAGAATTGACCAACGCCCGACATTGGGTGGTACCACCACCCAATCTGACGGTACTACCGCCTAACATAATCTCGGAGACTATATCTTGGAGACTGAGCCTCTGACGGTGCCACCGCTTGGACTGTGATAAGACCCTAGGGTTTTATCATGGAAGAAATGGAGGAAAAGGGATAGGGAATGATCACTTCGAGAGGATTAGCCTCCTTGATCACTTCGAGGGGATTAACCTCTTAGGGTTTGTCAAAAGACTTAATAATATTTTATTATCTTCTAAGAGAAACAGTTACATCACTATTTATAGAGCTTCACCCAAAGTCCACTAGGACTTAGACTCTAATAATAAATAAATATTAAATAAACCTCTACCTGATTCTAATTGAACTAAACAAACTCAATAAACAACTAAACTAAATATACTCAATAAACATTATTCAAAAGCTCATAAAAAGATCATAACAATTCCCCCCTCTTCAATTCAGCCTTGTCCTAGCAGCATCAAACTTGGGGAGCTTCTCTTTTAGCACTTTAGTCATAGGCTATCTCCAACGCATCACAACACGTTGATAAAGTAAATATGGTCTCCACTTTTTGATAGTATAAGCAACAGGTCGATCTTTCAGTGTAGTAATCATTGCAAGAAACTCCTAACCTTGTATAATCAATTTTATCTTTGAACATTTTTTATCACAAGTTAAAATCTGTCCATCAGCCATCTTTACTTCGAATCCGTCATGACCTTCAATGTGATAAGCTAATCAGGCTGCAACTTTCCTATCCATAAAATTATTAGTGCTGCCCACATCAATCAAAATAGTGATGGTTCATGCTTCAAAGTTCCTCCAATTTTCATAGTTTGTGGGTTAGCATAGCCAACCAATGCATGCATTGTATGTGTGATGGCTTCAATAACTTCATCAATTTCCACACCTTCATGATCAGAGTCCAACTCTTCTGCTTCTGGTTCCTCCTCGATCGACTCAATCATCAGAAGTTTTTCCTATTTGTATCATTGCTCCTTACTCCACTTTCATCACAATGCCATCACAAACCCTTCGTTGATCTTTCTTTGAGTTCTTCTCGGGTTAGTCTATGAGTGATAGGATTTCGATTAGGAGTAGATGGGGTGGACTGCTTGCTGATCACATGTTTATTGACACATCTGTTTCAATGATATTATTCTATGCTGATTTTTTCATCATGCAGGCGTGCAAATGAAATTGCAACTATCATGGTGCGGGGTTGATGAGCCTTAACTTCACACCGAATCTTTGGATTAAGCCCTTCAATAAATGTACCTAGAAGTTATCATTCCAACCAATCTCTAGCTTGATTTGACAATCTTTCAAACCTGCTATGATATTCCAACACTGTAGAAGTTTGATGAATTTTGGCGAGCTGTCCATCAACATTCTCATATTCCGATGGGCCGAAGTGAACAAGAAGCTCTCTTTTGAACTGCTCCCATGTATGAACTCTGTGACAAGTTTCATACCAATCGTACTACTGGATTGCATCTCCCTCTATGTGGATTGAGGCTATTTCCATCTTGGATTCTTCTGGAGTTCTGTGAAAATGAAAAAAAAATTCTGCCCTAGAGATCCAATCGGTCGGATCTCCATCTTCCTATCTCGAAAATTTCACCTTTTCTTGTATCTCTGGATCTGTTCAACGTAGAACTTGAGCCCTCATCTTGTTGAAATTTGCTGAGGATCTCCATTAGGCTCTTTTTGAAATCATTAAGTGTTTCTTATAATCGGTTCTCAATTCTGATTTCTAATGCTTCTCTTTGTGCTTTCACTGAGTTATCGGTGGCCATTACGTAAGACTACAAATTTGTAATATCAACTCCTGTTTCTGGTGTTGGGACTAGGGCATCAATCACAACCCTATTCGGTGCTACTGTTGTGACGCAGTCGGTGGCAGCACTATGGGAATGAAGGGTTGCTGCGAGGATGCGGGGATGTAGCTGTGATCGCTGCATGGGAGGCAGTGATGCTTATTGCGGTTGCTGCGTGGAGGGATCGCTGCTATTGAGGGCTGGGAGATAACGATGGTGGCATAGCTAGGGGCAGCGCCGCCAAGGGCTCACCGCTACGGTGGTTGCGACGACGCGGATGGACGGCAGCGTTGCTTTGTCTCTATCGTATTGTGGAAGGAGGCACTGGTGACGCCTAGGGATCATGTACGGTTGAGGAAACGAAGGTGGCTGCGGTGGTCGAGGTTGCCTTGTTTTGATCACCGTGAGGAGAGATGGTCGGGCCACTACAGCTACGACCCAAGGGGAGGCAGTGATGGTGGTGTGGAGGGATCGCTGCTGTTGAGGGATGGGAGGCAGCAATGGTGGTGAGGCTGGGGCCAGCATCGCCAAGGGCTCACCGCTACGGTGGCTGCGATAGCGCGGATGGTTGAGTGGCCGAAGATGCAAAGGATGGTGGACTTAGTGGGCTGTGGCTACGAGTGGTGGCTGTGGCTGCGAGTGGTGGCTGGGAAGCAGCGGCAGTGGTGGTCACTAGTCGGAGAGTAGCGGCAACGGTGATCGCTAATCGGAAGTAGAGGAAGCGGTGGTGGCATAGTTGGGAACAATGCTCTGTTTTTGTTACTACGAGAAGGGAAGGTTGTTGCTAGGGTTGAGAGGCAACAGTGGCGGTGCAGTTGGGAGCAAGGTCGTTGAGGGCGAGGAGCAGCAAAGGGTTGCCGAGGCTAGGTGCTACCAAGGGGTGGTTCGCTGGCCGGGAATAGCAGTGATAGCCCTTTCTCAATTGCCCTATTTTGGTCACCACGAGGAGGGGAGGTCGAGCGACTACAACTGTGACCCAAGGGGAAGCGGGCGGTGATGGAGAAGGAGGCAGCGAGGGTCACGATTGGGAGGTGGGCGGCGGTCATCGCTAGCCGAAAAGTTACAATGGTGGAGAGAGGAAACAAGGTGCTCTATTTCTATTGCACCACAATCGGAGCCGCTGGCGATGCTGGCAACAGCGGTGCGGTTGGGATCAAGGTCACCGGTGATCGAGTAGCAACAAAGCAGTAGTGGCGGTGGATAAGGAGGCCGCAAGGGTCGCGACAAGGATTGATAGGGGGCTACGGCAACAGAGGGAGCTATGTTTCTATCGCACTACAGAAGGAGCCGTTGGCGACGCCGAAGGATCACCGAGGAGAAGATTACAGCGACCGACAGTGGTGGTGGCGCGGTTGGGAGTAGTGTCACCAACGATCACCAAGGGCTGGGATCAATAAGGGGGCTGCGACAGTAGGGTTGGGATGGAAGCTAGTAGCATCATCTCCATGCAGTGGTGGTGGCTTGGGTGGGAGGCAATGGGCGGCGGTGGACTCTGGCCGGGAAGCGGGGCAAAGTCGGTCACTGGCCGGAGAGCAATGATGGTGGGTGGGCTGGCCAAAAGTAGGGGACATAGGGGTGCGTGGCTACGGCTTCTTCTTCCTCTCTTCATTTCTTTTTTTTTATTTATGATAGCTATGGCAACACTACAGTAAGAACGCCAAGGATCACCACTCTGATACCAATTGATAAGACCCTAGGGTTTTATCATGGAAGAAAGGGAGGGAAAGGGATAGGGAATGATCACTTTGAGGGGATTGGCCTCCTAGGGTTTGTCAAAAGATTTAATCATATTTCATTGTCTTCTAAGAGAAACGATTACATCACTATTTATAGAGTTCCTGTTGGGAAATCCTTGGGGGCGACATCATATGCGCAGCGGAAGAACAAGAAAAACAAAATCTCCGATTCCCAAAGAGAAGTTCGTCGTCGTGCGAAGATTGGTACGCAAAAATCCGCGAAATATGAAACTGCGTATAGAGTAGATTGTGTTACCTAGGGAGATCCTATATCCCTGTTTCCTTGCAGATCATTAGGAGAGGGTGAAGGAGGTCAAGCGTCCTCCTCTCTAGCGGTGATCCACACAACAGGGTTGCAACGACGCTCCTCAAAACTCCAAACCTACTCTGAGGTGGAGATGGAGAGGAGAATAGGAAAAGGCAAACAAAAGCTCTCTAGCCCATGGGGCTCTGAATCCCTCCTATTTATAGAGGTCCCCTGTCAAACCCTAATGGGTCCTCCCCTAGTGGGTATTGGATCTGCATCCAATAAGACAAGGGCTCTCCGTCGGATATCTCATATCCGAACCTCTATTCATCGCAATGCCTACCATATGTGTGTGACCCTCTAGGCCCAATATCGAGCTGGGGCGTGAGTCATACTGTCGAGAACTCCTTCTAACTTTCGGTGAATTATTATCTCTGTAATAATTCACTTTCGACTCATCGATTACGGACGTACTAGGCCACTACTGAAGTAGTCCCCCAGACGATATAGGGGAATCCAATCCATTGGACACATGTCGTCTCGATTCTTGTGTACCTATAGTCCCTCATCCATCTAATATACCGGAGACCGTATATAGAGCATGGTGTTGTCGGACCCACACGGTTTCTTCTCGAAGTCTCGCTCTAATCGGATTCTCAGAAAAACTCTTTCTCTCTCAACCCGAATGACCACGGCGTGGGATTTGTGCGAGCAAGAACACATGGGATATTCCTCATCCGAGAGAGTGGATGATCCTCTATCGACACTCAATAGCCCTCGTAAGGTCGACTACCACTCCCAATGACCAGTTGTACTAGATCTAGGACAGCCAAACCTGTAAGTCTGGTATCAAAGAGTGGAGTACTTATACAGGACATCCTTGGTGTCTCAAGTCTAAGGACCAGATACACCACTAGGACTACGGAATCACTGTCTGACAATAAGGCATCATCAACCATCCAGCATTCCGTAAGCGGATCAATTAGTGAACTCATTCTCCAATGAGCACCTGTACTATATCCCTAGTGTCTCTACACAAGCAACTATAAGACCAGTTTGCATCCATCATATGGATGGGTATACAAACACACCGATGCATGCGGTTATCACGATATCCCTCTCGGTAACCTATGGAGGGATTATTTAGGATATGTGTTTAAAGGTGAATTGATCTCACTATCGTGATCTCATCACGATCCGATTCCCATTGCACAAATCCAAGGACATCACAATATATGTATGCATTTATGCAATAGTTATAAAGTGATATATGCCAAAATATAATAAGCAAAAGATTCTATATTAAGTCTGCGTTGCGTCACTCACGTGATTGGCTTCTTTGGGCACCTATGACTAGCAATCTCCCACTTGACCTAAAGCCAATCACCTATATGTCTGATCCCCATCGGACCCCTTGTGGACGCTAAAAACAAATCTGAGACAACGGCTTTGTTAGTGGATCTGCAATGTTATCTTCGGATGGAACTCTTTCCACTACTACATCTCCTCGGTCACGATCTCTCGATAAGGTGGAACCTCCTCGAACATGCTTAGATTTTGATGAGACCTAGGTTCCTTTCGTGAGCAATCGCCCGTTGTTGTCGCTTAATATAGGGAGATCGGCTCTAAGCTACCCGGCTCGACTCCCAAATCTGTGATGAACTTCTTCACCCAAACTCCCTCCTTTGCTGCATCGATGCAGCAATGCCTCCACCTCGTGGTCGAGTCGTGAGTGGTATCTTGCTTGGAACTCTTCCGACTGCTGCTCCTCCATTCAAGGTGTACACATACCCTGAATTCGACTTGCTATCATCGACATCAGACTGAAAACTTGAGTCAGTGTAGCCTTCAACCTTAAGGCTATTACCTCCATATACTAGTAAAAGATCCTTAGTCCTTCTCAAGTACTTAAGGATACACTTTACTGCTTTTCAGTGCTCCAAGCCTGGATCCGCCTGATACCTGCTCGTGACACTCAGAGCATGGCTCATCTTCGTTCTTAACGAAGTCATAAGATCTGATTGCCTCATCAAATCTTATGTTCCAACTTCGGGAAGCTTGCTTTAATCCATAAATGGATCTAAGCAACCTACACACCTTATCTGGACAGTTCTTGGACACGTATCCTTCAGGTTGCATCATATACACCTCCTCCTCGAGGTTCCCATTGCGGAATGCGGTTTTCACATCCATCTGCCAGATCTCATAATCATAGTGTGCTGCAATAGCCAATAGAATTCTGATGGATTTTAGCATTGCTACAGGTGAGAAGGTTTCGTCATAGTCAACACCTTGCCTTTGACGATACCCCTTAGCCACTAGCCTTGCTTTATAGGTCTCTACCTTTCCATCTACTCCGATCTTTTTCTTAAAGATCCACTTGCAACCGATGGGTACAATACCTTCGGGCGCATTAACTAGGTTCCAAACCTTATTGGAGTACATAGAATCCATCTCAGAATTCATGGCTTCTTGCCACTTTCCGGAGTCTATACTCATAATAGCCTCCTCGTAGGTCTGAGGATCAATATCCTCTGCATCCTCTCCTCTAATATGTCCCATATATCTCTTAGGAGGATGGGATACTCTATCAAATCTACGTAAAGTTGAAACTTGTGTATTAGGTACCTGAACAGACTCGGGCTGTAGAGTGGTGCTTGAGCTTGGTTCTCCAACCTCGCTCAATTATATCATTCTCCCACTATCTCCGCCAAGAATATGTTCCTTCTCAAGGAACACTGCTCTCTTAGCTACAAAGACCTTTTGGTCCTCGAGATGATAGAAATAATACCCACAAGTTTCCTTGGGGTATCCCACAAATTTGCATCGCTCTGTCCTTGATTCTAACTTATCGGGGTTGTGTCTTTTAACATGTGCAGGGCAGCCCCAAATCTTAACAACCTTAAGATCAGGCTTCTTCCCTTTCCATATCTCATATGGTGTAGACACTACCGACTTAGTTGGAACTCTGTTCAGAAGGTAAGCTACGGTTTCTAGGGCATATCCACAGAATGAGATGGGTAGGTCAGCGAAACTCATCATGGACCGTACCATATCTAATAATGTATGATTTCTCCTTTCAGAGACACCTTTGAGCTGAGGTGTATAAGGAGGTGTCCATTAGGATAATATCCCATGGTCCTTGAGGAACTGAGTGAACTCTGTACTTAAGTACTCACCTCCTCGATCTGATTGAAGAGTTTTGATACTCTTTCCAGTCTGGTTCCCCACCTCATTCTTATACTCTCTGAATTTCTCAAAGGCCTCGGACTTATACTTCATTAAGTACACATATCCATACCTTGAGAAATCATCAGTAAATGTAATGAAGTAGGAGTAACCTCCAATGGCATGAGTTGACATGGGTCCACATACATCACTATGTATAATTTCCAACAACTTAGTGGCTCTCTCTCTAGTTCCACTAAATGGAGAGTTGGTCAGTTTTCCACGAATGCAAGGCTCACAAGTTACATATGACACATAGTCGAATGGATCTAGATATCCATCATTTAGCAACTTTTGAATCCTTCTTTCATGGATGTGACCTAGCCTACAATGCCACAGGTATGCACTATTCAACTCATCTCGTTTCCTTTTGGATACATCTACATTCATGATATGTGGAGTGGTGTCTAATATAAATAAACTATTATGCAATGTTCCTTTCATGATGATCTTATCATCTAATAATATCGAACAACCATTATTCTCAAAAACAAATTTATATCCACTAACTGTTAAACATGAAATGGAGATAATGTTTTTGATGATAGAAGGAACAAAATAACATGCATTTAAGGCAGATGTAGGGCGACCTCGCCAACAGCTACTACAGCAACTTTTGCTCCATTACCCATCTTGAGGTCCATCTCGCCTCTCTCTAGTCTCCTAGGCCTTGCCAGAACCTGCAACGAATTACATATATGATAAGCACTACCGGTATCCAATACCCATATGTTATCATAAGAGTCTGACAAATGGAGACTGATCATGAATGTACCTGAAGCTTCATCAAGCTTTTGTTTCGCCCTTTCTACAAGGTACTCTTTGCAGTTTCTCTTCCAGTGCCCATCTTTACCACAGTGGAAGCACTGGCCTTTGTCCTTTGCTGGGTCTTTCTTAGCAACCTTTGCTTTACTTGGTTTGACCTTGCCCTTTCCCTTCTTAAGGGACCTTTCTACTTTCCTTTTCCTTTTGGTCTCACCAGTGTTGAGAACTGGCTTCTCTTTCTTAATAGTACTCTCTGCCTCCCTCAACATATTGAGAAGCTCTAGGAGAGTCACTTTAAGCTTGTTCATATTAAAATTCATTATGAACTGTGAAAAGGAATCTGGTAGGGACTGAAGCACAATGTCCACACACAAGTTATCCTCTAGGACCATTCCTAGACCTGTGAGTTTTTCTATCCATTCAATCATCTTTAGGATATAGTTCTGAACCGGTGTCCCCTTAGTCATCCTAATGCAGAAGAGGCTCTTAGATATCTCATATCGTTGAGTCATTTCCTGTTTCTCAAACAATTTGTGGACATGTAGGAGAATGGATCTGGCATCCATCTTTTCATGTTGTCTCTGTAACTCAGGAGTCATAGAGCCCAACATATAGCACTGAGCAAGAGTGGAGTCATCAATGTACTTCACGTAGCGAGCAATCTCATCCTCGTTTGCCCCTTCTTCGGGCGCAGTGAGAACAATTCTCAAGTTATGGAGCCAATCCATATAATTTGGACCAGTGAGGCGGTTGACATCAAGTATGCCACGTAAGGGATTTGAAAGCGACATTTTCTGAAAATAAAGATGCAGTAGAAATGAATAACATGCAGATTTTGCAAGAAATAAACTATCAAGATATGGACTTCTATCTTAATATGCTCCCACTATTTTACTAACGAGTCACACGACACCCTCGGCCGCGTGAAGCGGAAGTCTCCGGCAGACTTCTAGTGGGGATCGGGGATCAATCGGTGTCTTAGTGTAACCTCGAGGGACTCGACCAATCACACTAAGCCTAAAAGGTAGACAACTCTTGTCGATCACAACTCCTTGTGATTCCCATCCTTGTTCGGCCTCCAGAATCACCATGGCCTCGAGGGACTCGACCAACCATGATGCTTTCGGTTAAGTCAACACCTTCGTTACAAGATGAGGTCGATTTGATGATATACCCTCGAGGGACTCGACCAAGTATACCATGCCCTCGGGTCACCGGTGACATCTCTATGTCGTAAGCAAGATAGCGAATCGCGATATAGGTGAGTCTCGAGGGACTCGACCAACTCAACCGGGGAATCGGTTCTACTTATAACGATGGAAGGCCCGTGGGTCAATCTAATTGCCTCACGTTTCTTTAATTTAATATTATCGAGAGATGTTTCTATGATTTGGTCTCCTAATATGACATGTCACATATATACATATTTAATATATATCTACATCGCATGCAAATATATATATATATATATATATATCTAGTATGTGTATAAGCAATTACACCAGATGATCATGGACCATAACCTAATATGATTAGGCCCGAGCCAGTAGGCCTAATCACTCACATCAAGATCTATGTGTGCAACGGTGCATCTTCATGCCCTGTGATCGTCCATTTCGTCCTTATCGGTTCCGTCGACATCTCGATGCATCTTCATGCATCACGATCGTCCGTCTCGTGGGTCCCGCTATCGCATCCACGCTCCCGCTGTGCCTTCTCATGTGATTACAACTTAATCATAGGCACGCAGGCCCGATAATAAACGAGAAATATAATGGAGGTTCGTAGACAATAATAATAATCACAGGTACACACATCACACGGTCCATGATAATCCGTCCACACATCATACATCACATGTATAAATAATCATCATCATGAAGGACTACTAGATAATAATAGTAAAAAATAATAATCAACTAAACCTTTTAATTAATTAATATTTTTTGAAATCAGGGACATTATAGGGAATTTCTGAATTTATAGGGGTATTTTCGTAATTTGGACAAAAGACAGAAACCAAATTTTTTCAATTCCGAGGGGCAAAACTGTCTTTTGCTCAGAAAACCCTAATGCCCTTTCCCTTTTCGCTGCTGCTGCCGCCGCCGCCACCCTGCCGGTGGGCTTTGTCTTGGCGGGCGAGAACAGGGCCCTCGCTTCGAAGCGGCACGCCCTTTGTTGGTTATTTGTTCTTCTGGTGGGTGCCGTCGCCTCCGCGGCGGTGTTGTCCCACCGGTGACCGCCACGTGCCCCTATGGGGGTTTTCGCCCGGAGGCGGCGGCGGCGGCGCCACCGTCTCTGGCTGCCCTCTGCCGGGTCGTTTACGCCACGCCCGACTCTGCCGCCGCGTAGATCGAGGGGCAGCAATTGTTCTTTGCCCTTCCTTGTTTTTTCGTCAACAATTTTGACGTCAAAATTCTTCTAAACACAACACACGCGGTTCAAAACCAATCATTCGCACGAACAACCGGCTCGATACTCTTGTTGGGAAATCCTTGGGGCGACATCATATACGCAGCGGAAGAACAAGAAAAAAAACAAAATCCCCGATTCCCCAAAGAGATGTTCGTAGTCGATGCGAAGATTGGTGCAAAAAATCCATGAAACATGAAACTGCATATAGAGTAGATTGTGTTACCTAGGGAGATCGTATATCCCTGTTTCCTTGTAGATCCATAGGAGAGGGTGAAGGAGGTCAAGCGTCCTCCTCTTTAGCGGTGATCCACACAGCAGGGTTGCGACGACGCTCCTCAAAACTCTAGACCTACTCTGAGGTGGAGATGTAGAGGAGAGTAGGAAAAGGCAAACAAAAGCTCTCTAGCCCATGGGGCTCTGAATCCCTCCTATTTATAGAGGTCCCCTGTCAAACCCTAATGGGTCCTCCCCTAGAGGGTATTGGATCTGCATCCAATAAGACAAGGGCTCCGTCAGATATCTCATATCCGAACCTCTATTCATCGCAATGCCTACCATATGTGTGTGACCCTCTAGGCCCAATATCGAGCTGGCCGTGAGTCATACCTATCAGAACTCCTTCTAACTCAGTGAATTATTATCTCTGTAATAATTCACTCGACTCATCGACTATGGACGTACTAGGCCACTACGCCATAGTCCCTAGGCGATCTGGGGAATCAATCCATTGGACCTGTCGTCCTCGATTACCGTGTACCTATAGTCCCTCATCCATCTAATATACCGGAGACCGTATATCGAGCATGGTGTTGTCGGACCCACGGTTTTTTTTTCGAGTCTCGCTCTAATCGGATTCTCCCAGAGAACCCTTTCTCTCTCAACCCTGAATGACCCTGGCCAGGGATTTGTGCGAGCAAGAACACATGGGATATTCCTCTCATGACCTAGAGAGTGGATGATCCTCTATCGACACTCAATAGCCCTCGTAAAGGTCGACTACCACTCCCAATGACCAGTTGTACTAGATGCGGGATAGCCAAACCTATAAGTCGGTATCAAGGGTGGAGCACTCATCTGAGGACATCCTTGGTGTCTCAAGTCTAAGGACCAGATACACCACTAGGACTACGGAATCACTGTCTGACAATAAGGCATCATCAACCATCCAGCATTCCGTAAGCGGATCAATCAGTGAACTCATTCTCCAATGAGCACCTGTACTGTATCCCTAGTGTCCCTACACAAGCAGCTATGAGACCAGCTGCATCCATCATATGGATGGGTATACAGCACACCAGTCTATCCGGTTATCACGATATCCCTCTCGAGTAACCTATGACCGGGATTATTTAGGATATGTGTTTAAAGGTGAATCGATCTCACTATCGTGATCTCATCACGATCCGATTCTCATTGCACAAATCCAAGGACATCACAATATATGTATGCATTTATGCAATAGTTATAAAGTGATATATGCCAAAATATAATAAGCAAAAAGATTCTATATTAAGTCACACGTGCCATCACTCACGTGAGTGGCTTGCTGGGCACCTATAACTAGCAATTCCACCTAGAGTCCATTAAGACTTGGACTCTAATAATAAATAAATATTAAATAAATCTCTACCCGACTCTAACTGAACTAAACAAACTCAATAAACAACTGAACTAAACAGACTCAATAAACATTATTCAAAAGCTCAAAAAAAGGATCCTAACAGACCGATAGTGCCACCGCCTAACTCAACTTTTGGGTCACTGATTGGGCCTTTCTCTTGGCCCAAAATAACTCCAATTCGGGCTCAATTGGCCCCTAATTGAGTTGGCATGGTTACACTCGAAACCAACTCAATTAGCCCTCTAAACTACTTCGATCTAGATAAATTATTACAAGCAAGAATACTAAGTTGTCCAGCATATCATTGGTTCATTCGGTGCTTCGTCAGAACCTTCGGTGCATCGTCTTCTCTTACGGCGTATTGCCTAATCAGTATGTTGATCTCCGCAACACTCGATCTTCTTGGAATAATATCCGATCCTTCTGGCCCGATGCCCAAATTCATGGCATGAAGCCTTCTGCCAACATGTCGACCTTCCTCCGGTCTAATGTCTAATCTTCTGACATGTTCCATTTCAGCCCAACTTCTAATTCTATTGTTTTAATCAATTTATCTTCTATGATCGAAGCTAGTCCTGCGTCACTCAAAACGCAGATTAAATCATAAATGCTATCAATTGGTTTCATCACCAAAGTCCGAGATTCAACAATCTCCCCTTTTTTTATGATGACAACCAATTGATGATAGAGTTTAAACCAAACTCCCCTTATCAATATGTTATATTGATAGAAACGTAAATTCAGAAATAAATTATAAATCTTAGCAATATGTCATCATAAAATAATACATAATCAAAATTTTAATATATTATTCCATACATGATCGTCATCATAACATAAATATCATGAATCGAGATCCTTTATGTGTTATCTCATGACTCTTTTTATAATAAGAAAGTCTTTATCTAAATCATTATCTTGAATTCTCGATATTTAATACTTGAGATTTTTTTTATATATCAAGATCTTTGATCTCCTAAAGTTTCTTTTTGTTATTTACTAAAAGGGAGATTTGTCAAAATAAATCATGTCTTTTGGTATTCATGACTTAATCCTTTATGATCTTTGATATTTTATGATTCCTTTGTATTTATGGTTTGTATGCCTCATGTAATAATTGAAATATTTTATACTATTATATCCTTCCATTCCTTCATGTCATAAAAATTGACATGTTCCGGATGTACTTTTTCTATCTAATCTACATCTAGCAAAATCCGCATCAGCATATGCAATTAGTTCGAAGTTCTCAGATTTTGGATACCATAATCCTAGATTAGTGGTACCTTTAAGATATCTAAGAATTCTCTTAACTGCTTTAAGATGAGATATCTTAGAATTAGATTGAAACTTAGCACAAAGACTTACACTAAACATGATATCTGGTCTAGTTGCGATGAGGTATAGTTAACTTCCTATCATACCCCTATAAGCTTTTTGATCAAAGCTTTCTCTACTTTCATCAATGTCTAACTTAGTGGAGGTACTCATGGGAGTATTGATAGCTTTTGAGTTATCCATATTAAACCTTTTTAGCAAATCTAAAGCATATTTTGTTTGACTAAGAAAGATGTCATTACTTAGTTGTTTGATTTGTAAGTCTAAAAAAAAGGTTAATTCTCCTATCAATCTCATTTCAAATTCAAGACTCATACTTTTAGCAAATGATTCACATAGAGATTCATTCGTGGAACCGAAAATAATATCATCAACGTAAATTTGAATAATAAAAAAATTATTTTAAATTTTTTGATAAACAATGTAGTATCGACCTTGCCTTTAAAGAAATTATTTAGAATAAGAAAAGAGCTAAGTCTCTCATACCAAGCCCTTGGGGCTTGTTTTAAACCATAGAGAGCTTTAGTCAATTTAAACACATGATTAGGGAGATTATCATTCTCAAATCTAAGAGGTTGTTCAACATAAACTTCTTCAGAAATAAAGCCATTAAGAAAAGTACTTTTAACATCCATTTGAAACAACTTAAAATTATTACTACTAGCATAGGCAAGGAGCATCCTTAAGGCTTCTAATCGTGCCACAGGTGCGAAGTTCTCTTCATAATCGATCCTTTCTTTTTGGTTGAAACCTTTGGCCACTAATCTAGCCTTGTTTTTAACCACGATACCAAGTTCATTTTGCTTGTTTCTAAAAACTCATTTAGTATCAATAACTAAATGGTCATTTGATCTCGGAACAAGCTTCCACACATCATTTCTCTCAAATTAATTTAACTCATCTTGCATTGCGATAACCCATGAATCATCTTTCAAGGCCTCTTCAATGCATTTAGGTTCAATTTGAGAGAGAAAAGTGATGTTTAAATAAAAATTCTTAAGAGAGGAACGAGTTTGAACCCCTTTGGAAGTGTCTTCTATGATTAGCTCCTTAGGATGAGCATCTACATACTTCTAATCCTTGGGTAAGGATGTTTCGGAAGAGGATACATCCAAGTTGCTAGATGGAGAAAGGGTTTCATTTAAATTCAAAGAATCAAAATTAACATCATCATCAAAATTATTTTTCTTAACTTCGGAAACTTTATTAAAAATAACATGAATAGATTCTTCTATAATCAAAGTTCTTTTGTTAAAGATATGAAATGCTTTAGAAACAAAAAAATAGCTAAGAAAAATTCCTTCATCGGATTTTGCAACAAATTTACCTAAGGCATCTTTTTCATTCAAAATAAAACATTTACATCCGAAGACTTTAAAGTATGAAACGTTGGGTTTTTTGTTGTTTCATAACTCATAAGGAGTCTTAGAAAATAGTGATCTTACTAAAACCCTATTCATAACATAGCATGCCATATTTACGGCTTTGACCCAAAAATATTTGGGTAAGTTATGTTCGTTTAACATGGTTCTTGTCATTTCTTATAAGTTTCTATTCTTTATTTCTGCTACTCCATTATGTTGAGGATTTCTTGGAGTAGAGAAGTTATGGTTGTATCCATTAGATTCACAAAATTCTTGGAAATCATAGTTTTGAAATTCACCACCGTGATCACTTCGAATTGATGAAATCATAAAACTCTTTTCATTTTGAACAAGTTTATAAAACTTAGAGAAATACCTAAAGCATCCACGATGACAAATGTGTATTTGCTGCTCCTAGGCTTGATGTAGTAATTGTTCCGAACAAGTCCATATGGATCAATTGCAAAGGTCTAGAGGTGCTTATTTGGTTCTTAGGTTTGAAACTACCTTTTATTTTCCTCATTATCTTTGACGAACTTGATATGAGGAATTCCTCTTACAAGTTCTTTAGATAAAATTTGAGAGATTAATTTCATGCTAGCATGACCTAATCTCCTATGCCAAAGCCAAGCATCGTCATTCAAAACCGAAAAGTACATTTCATTACAAAGATCATCAATCTTGATAGTGTATAAATTATTTTATTTTAGGGCAATCATAGATGTGTTTTTGTGTGGTTTTTCAGTAATACAAGTATTAGATTCAAATCTAACAATATATCCTTTATCACATAATTGACTATTAATCAAAAAGTTATGCTTTAAACCATCAACTAACAATATATCTTCAATAAGAAGGTTGGGTTTGTTACCTATAGTTTTTTTGCCAATGATTTTACCCTTGTTGTTGTCTCCGAATGTGACATATCCTTCGTCTAGGCTAGTAAGCTTAGAGAAATGAGATGGATGTATGATCATATGCCTTGAGCATCCACTATCAAGATACCATCTCTTGCTCCTAGCTTGTGATGATATATTTTTCTTTAAAAAAAGATGATTTTTAGGTACCCATTTGACCTTGGGTGCCTCAAAAATCGATCTACATAGCTTATCATGTTGCATTGAGTCATTTGAGGTTCTTTTAGAAATCCAAATCAATTTATGTAGACTACGTTTCTTGAATGGATAATGATAAGCTACATGCCCAAATTTGCAACAAAAGTTATATTTATTTTAGGATGAAACATGCAAAGTATGGCCCTTAACAAAGGTAATTGGATTTTTGTGAGAGCTACTCACAAATCCAATTCCGCATTTTCTATGAACATGACCCTTATTGGCAAGAATCATGTTCAAAGACTTGCTACCGGCCTCAATTTTTCTTAAGGTTTCCTTTAGTAGCAAGTTTTCTTTTTAAGTATTTCTAGTTTATCACATTTCGTACATAGAGCTAAACTATCATTGTGCTCAACTTTTAATATATTAAAATCACTAACAAGAGAAGCATGCTCCTTTTTTAACAATTTATATTTTCTACTAATTAATTTACATTCATCAAATAGATCATTAAAAGCATTTAATAGTTCATCAAAGGATAAATTTACGTCAAATGAACTTGTTACCTCATCTTCAATGGCCATTAGTGCATAGTGAGCAACTTGCTCGGTGATGAAAGGCTCCTCTTCTTCGAATGCACATGAGTCGTCCCATGTAGCTTTGAGAGCCTTCTTCTTTGGTTGCCTCCTCTTTGCTTGGGGACATTCACTCTTGAAGTATCCCGGCTTCTTGCATTCATAACATATCACTTGTTCTTTCTTAGGTTTAAATTTATTTTTAGTATCATTTTTAAATTTATTTCTTTTTATGAATCCTTTTAACTTCTTTGTTAAGAGTGTCAAGTCATCATCAAAGTCCTCATCACTTGAGTTTTCGTTCAAGTGGTCTTCTTGTATTCTCAGTGCTATGTCCTTCCTATTCTTTGGAAGGGTGTCTTTAAGCTCTTCATGAGCTTTATATGTCATTTCATAAGTCATTAGTGACCCAATTAGTTCTTCAAAAGGAAAATTATTTATATCTTTAGCCTCTTGAATGGTTGTTACTTTAGGATCCCAACTTTTTGGAAGGGATCTTAAAATCTTATTAACATGTTCAAAATATGAGAAACCTTTTACCAAGTCCTTTTAGACCATTGACGACATCCGTAAATCAGGTATACATATCTCCAATGATCTTACTCGGTTTCATTAAAAATAACTCATAAAAATGCACTAAAAGATTAATTTTTGACTCATTTATTCTACTAGTGCCTTCATGAGTCACTTCGAGTGTGTGCCAAATGTTAAAAGTTGTTTCACAAATCAATACTCGATTAAACTCATTTTTATCTAATGCACAAAACAAGGCATTCATAGCTTTGGCATTTAAAGTAAAAGTCTTCTTCTCCAACTCATTCCAATCGTTCATCGGAAGAGAAGACTTTTAAAAACCATTTTCGACAATGTTCCAAAGCTCAAAATTCATTGAACTTAAGAAGATCCTCATTCTAGTCTTCCAATATGTGTAATCCATCCCATTGAACATGGGCGGACATGTAATTGAATGGCCTTCTAGGTTGTCGGCAAATGCTATCTCTCTTGGGTTTTAAACCAAACGAGAGTGAACCTTGCTCTAATACCAATTGTTAGGATCAAGAGTGGCACTAAGAGGGGGTGAATTAGTGCAGCGGAAAACTTTTCGAATTCGAAAGACTTTCGTTTCGATTAAAACTGATTCAGACAAAAATGGTTTTGATTTAATCCATTTTGGAGAGATTATGAACTTGAAAGCTTTCGTAAAAGTGCAAAAGAAGATTAAGAAGATTTACAGTAATGTAAATTGCTCAAATGAAAATCAAACCAGGATTTAGAGTGGTTCGGTCAACATGACCTACATCCACTTTCAGATTTCTCCTCCGACGAGGTCTCCGGCATCCACTAAAGGCCTTCCTTCAATAGGTAATGACCAACCACATCTTTTACAGCACTTTCTCCTTTTCACGGGTTTAGGAGAGAACCTTTACAAGTCTCACACCTCTCTTGAATGATCTCAAAACTTAAAAAGGGAAGAGGAGAACTGTAGCACTTGTTTACAACACTTTTATACCCCCAACAACTCAAGATTATCTCAATGCTTTCATGCCCTTTCATGCAGAAAAGGGTGAGGTTTTTATAGGCCCCAATGGCTTCAAAAATGAAGCCAAAAAGTGTCTAATCCCATATTTCCAGGATCCTGGCAGTACCACCGCCTAACATCTAACACTGGGCGGTACTACCACTCAATCTAGGTGATACTACTGCTTAGTCTAGGTAGTACCACCACTTGACAGACCTCGGAAACTGAGCTCTAGCGGTACCACCGCTAGTAGCAATAACTGCCGGTGGTACCACCACCCAGATTTCCTAGGGCACTACTTTCTAGGCGATGCCCCACCGACCAAGAATTTAGGGGCTGAATTAGGTGCTCAATTCGGCCCAATTCAGCCCTGTTAAGGGCCCAATTGGCCGCTAATTAAGTTAGTAGGATTACCTCCCAATCCTAACTTAATTTACACTCTAACTACGATAATTAAGACATGTTTACTACACTTCTTGTTCCGATGCGTCAATTGTTCTTTCGGCGAGCTTCCGACATACTTCCGGCGAACATCCGACGAAATCTCAGCAATGCTCCGGTGGACTCCTGGCAAGCTCTTGGACTTTACGATGATCTTCTTGGCAAGTTCCGATGAGCTTCTTTAGCAAGCTCCTAGACTTCTCGGTTGGTTCCAGCAGAACTACTGACGAACGTTCGGACTTCCGACGAACTCTCGAACTCCCAACGTGATCTCGATCTTGACTCTGGCACAACACCTGTTTTATGTCTTACTACTATCGTAGTTAATCTTGCACACTTTTCTCAATATATAGATTAGATCAAACAAATTACAATTGACTTCATCATCAAAATCCGAGATTCAATAGCCCCTACCATGTGGATCACCACTAGAGAGGAGAATAGTTGACCTCCGTCATCCTCTCCCATATATTTGTAAGAATTTAGGGATATGCAATCTCCATATGCAACACAACTATCTCATATGTGGTTTTCAATTTTACGAGTTTTTGTGTACTAATCTTCGCACGATGATGAAACCTTTTTTGTAAAAATCTGAGATTTTTCTTTTTGTTCTTTCGTTACACATGCGATGTTGCCCATAGATTTTCCTACACCAATGACATGCCAAACAATATAGGATTCATGTTTGCAATCGTTTGTATCTTGATCAAAATAGTTTAGATTTTAATTAAGTTAATTTTCGATGTAACCATGCAAACTTTATTAAGGGCCTATTGGATGGGTAATTTCGTGACTTGAAGTTGGGCCAAGTAGTGGCACCGCTAGGCCAAGCGATGGAATCGCTTGTGAACTAGAAAGTACAAAATGTACTTTTCTAAAAAATCCGACGATGGTACCACTAGGGTCAATGGTGGTATCGCCTAGTGTTAGGTGGTGGTACCACCTATATTGGATAGTGGTATCGTTGGTACCTCGAAAATCTAAGAATTTAAATTTGTCTTCATTTTTTAAGTCATTTGTGGCTTATAAATATCCTACTCATTTTTGTTTGGGATAATAAGAAAAAGGGCAAGAAAAGGGAATGAATTCTTAAGAATAAAAATTATATAATATTTCTTAAAGTATTGAATCTCTTCCTCCTAGGGTTTAGAAGTTGTTCTAAGGGAGAAGTAAGATCTCTTTATAAAAGAAGGGGTGTAAATGTTCTCTCTTGAGCTTATAAAAAAGAGAAAAAATTATAACAAGGGTAGTTGATCTTCACCCGTTGAAAAGAAAATCGATAGTCAAAGTTGGTAGCCTTGAATAAAGAGGAATAAAAAATTAACGAAGTCGGGACACTCGAGCTATTATAAATCTAGTTTGTATTTTTATTTATGCTTTTTATTCTTATTACTAACTAATTTAATTGCTCACTCATTTTACTCATATTCCAAGTTAAACATATTTTTGATATGAGTTTCATCGAACTCGTAATTTCTTAAAAATACTAATTCAACCCATTGTGATATTTGGATCTAGATAATAGTGCCTTTGTAGATTCGACAGTGATTTTTTTAAAATTGTATCAAAAGGTATGTATCGTAAAACTGATATATCATTATTTGATTTTAATTTTAACATAAATTTTTTTAACCTTACGTATACCGTATTACAAATTGTATGCTAACATTGGACTTGCTAACGCGGCTAAGATCGCGAAGGGTAGCGCGCGGCCTCGCCCACCTTCATGCCGAGCTCCCCTTCAATGAGGCGCCTCGCGGCAACCTCACGTCCAGCAACGTGCTCCTCGACGACTACGGCTTTCTCATGCTGGTCAACCCGGCACAGGCCGCCACCGCCATGCAAGCCCACGGGTCCCCCGAGGTCCTCGCAAGCTGCCCCTGTCTGCCCGGTCTGACATCTACTGCCTCAGCGTCCTCCTCGAGCTCCTCACAAGGAAGTTCCCCTCACAGAAACTCAACAACGTCAACGACAGTACAAAGGTGGTGGATTGGGCCACGAACGCGATGGGAGAGGGGCGGGATGACGAGATCCTGGACCCCACCATCGTGGCCGGTGCAAAATCGTCGGTGGCGGATATGAAGCGACTGGTCCGGGTCAAGGTGGAGTGCACAGAGGCGGATCTCGACCGGTGGCTTGGGCTGAAGGAGGTCGTCGAAAGGATCGAGGTGGCCGCCGCTGGAGAGACGCAGGGGGAGGTGGCGTCACGAAGCCACGCGGCATACATGAGGGACGGGGCAGGGCAACGGTCGGCACATCGGGTCAGGAGCATTGACGAGAGATCAACGAGGCGGAGCGACGACAGCAGCTCATTCGCCATATCGTGACCGTGAGATGCCATTGGGTAGCCTTCCATTGATAGTTTCGCGCCGAGGTCCTACATAAGAAGGCTCTTCAATCGTTGTATCATCATACGGTGGAAGCTGATCACAAAAAGACAAGGCTCTTTTCTCTCTTTTTCTCTTCTTATCGTTTGTTTGGCAATGATCAAGATTTTGGGTACTGTGACAGTAGCCTCACAAAAATTATTAATCCAATGAAATATAAGCTGAGACAGAGAAAAATAAGCTGAATCAAATACAAACACCTGCAGGTTTAGAAATGCAACTGATCAGATAGAATCGACACTGTTTACAATGTTTAACAAATAATGTTGGAGGAAATAAAAAAGAAAAGGTTAATATCTTTGTCAGATTTCCATGTATGTTGTCAGTATTTGTTAGAAGGGAAGATACAGATCACACCAGATTGATCTGTATTCTGGTAAGGTGATACAGATTGATGGAGGACATCAAGCTACCTAAACTAAGAAGAATACTGTACATTCCAGCACCTGTATCATTTCCTATTCAGCAGTCTTAAGGTACCTCATCAGCTATAACATGGCTTCATCACCATGTCCATCCACGAAGTTATCTTTCTCGAGTATACTGATGAGTCGCTCAATATTTCTTCTGTAAATTGGCATGAAATGATCATTGATCATGGACTGTGAGAGCCTCAACTTACCATAAAGTGACCTTGGGGTCAAGAAGATCCCAGTCTTGTACTCTGGCTCTGGGTTCTCACCATCATGATGGATACCAGAATCTTCTTCGTTTGTCGTCTCCTCTGGAGGGAAGATCACAATGTGCATGATTTTCCCAGGGGGGTAGAACCTCCGCACTTCCTTTGTTTCAGTAAGAATGCCTTCTGATGTGCCCTCAACCTCTTCATGTGCAGCGGCAGCAGCATTCTCCTCTTCCCTTAT
This sequence comes from Musa schizocarpa, assembly GCA_900464855.2. Taxonomy (NCBI): domain Eukaryota; kingdom Viridiplantae; phylum Streptophyta; class Magnoliopsida; order Zingiberales; family Musaceae; genus Musa; species Musa schizocarpa. Next base: position 1,475,135 of record LS990916.1, read on the forward strand.
TTCATTATCAATATCAACTTCTTCGTTCTGCCTTGCCTTGTTCAACTCATTCTCCAGTTGCTGCCACAAATCATACTCGGTCATGCTGTCCTCGTTCCTACATTGACCAGTTGCATCCTCATCATCACTGAGATCACCAGTGTTCACCGGGCCATCAGCATGAGAAATTGCACTGGAATGCGAGCAATCTAGGTCTGAAGTCCATCCTACACCTTGAGTTGTAATCTCTGTGGTCTCTACAGTGGTAGTTTCAGTCAATGTTGCAATAGTCTCGCCATTTTCTTTTGTTATCATAGATGACTCTTCAATGTTCTCTTCTCGTCTTGTAATCGGAAAAGATGCCTTGTTGCGGTAACGGGGCCCAATACATGACCATGACGATATACGAAGAGGTGGTCGACTCAATGCAGCTTGAGCCACACTTTTTGCTCTGGTCATGACAACCTATTAAGAAAAACATTAATCAAACAGCAAGAGAAAAGAAAAGAAGAGACATATTCATATTCTGTATCTTTTTTAGGTCTCATATATCTAGTTAGTTTCATATTTGATTATCGTATGTTAGTTTAATGTTTGATTATTCATAGGTATATATGTAAATCCAAACAGCAACGTAACTCTTCAGTAATTTAGTTTCCCTTTGCAATCATACATGTGAAAAACTTCAATATGTGTAATGATTTGTTTCACCAGTAGACCAATTCCTGGAGAATATCTTGTATCAGGAAAAATCAGACTACAGAACTAAAAGAGATGAATGAACTACACCTGTGTCCCATTGGATACAGGACGTAGGATTGCACCAGCACCAGCTACTCTTGCTCTTGCACTAGCAATTGATGGAAGTCTAGACCCTAGAGCAGATGCTGAACGATAAACTGTGCTCAATATCCTTGTCTGTTCAATTTGATTTCGTAAATCATTAAGCCATGCTGATGCTGTCACCTGTGTAAAAGAACATAAGAAGAGCATAATTAGTCATTTGTTGTGGAAAGATGCTTCTCAAATCAAAAGCTTCAAGGCAGCATGTACATGCTTCACAGTATCTTAATTGCTACTACATCACAAAGCACACACCTCTAAACACTAGATCTAAAATGTATAAGTATATATAGAGATTTTGACATTGAAAACGTCACCATTTCTTTTTTCTAATCAAGCTAATCATTTATGGTAAAGTGGTGGATTCCTTTTCTTTGATAACTCTCTCCCATTCATGCCCAAAGCCCAGTTTCTTAGTCAAAATATCCATATTAGAGTCAAACCATCCAAATTTAAGTCATTAGTTTTAATTAGTGTTGTACTTATCTCTGCAATGCCACATGACTGTTGGCAAAATAATGTGTAACAGCACACAAAAAAGAGGAATGCATGATGCAAATGAAAATTATATATTAGTGCTCTCCAAACCAACTGATGGATATCCAGAGGAGAAAAGATGACAGCAGTAGCAATAAACTTTCATGGGAACCAAACCGAAGGCTCAAAAAAACATGTTTTGGATACTCATACATCACTTTGTGCATTCCTGGTATTGCTACTACTATGTATTTTAGTAGCAAGGATAATTTCAAGATAAAATAAAATAAGCACCAAAAACTAGATTGCTGGCACTAAAAAAGAGAAGTAATTTCACTTGCCTAGGTATCTGAGATAGGTCATTCTAATACTAATTTGGTTATATCACCTCCAATTATTAACACGATAGATGACAAAAACTTTCAATTAGTTTGCAGCAAGTTGGAATAGCAGGAAAAATCAGCCTTACACCATGATCTAACTGAGAGGTTCCAGTAATGTTGCTGGTGCTAAAATGAGCTTACATGTTAAGTGATCAACAAATATTTATGAAGTGTTGATGTGTATGCAAAGCATGGTTTTAAATAACAATCGGACTAGTGTGATCCAATCAGTATCTAGTGGTTCCACCAAGGGCTGGCGATGGACCATATAGCTTGGTACCGGTCAGTATTTTAACTTTTCTATTATTGTTTTTCAATAATATCCAATGGTACCTCAGCGGTCTAAAAGTTATCAAAACAGGTTGGACCTATGTTTAATACCATGTGGCAAAGCATGTTTAAATTTAACTGCTAACTTTCATTTGTAGTAGCACAAAATTCAAGTGGCATGATCAATCATTCTGCTGTGAAATTTTAGTGTAGACTTTACAGCCAAAATCAATCTAAACACAATCAGATTATGCTGTCTTTGAGACCATGGCAACAAAAGAGAAAAAAACTATATCACTTCGTATAAACAGATTAAGTATGCCTTTCTCAACCAAATCAAACAGTTTTCTAAATGCATATGAGAAACAAAATCAATCTAAACAAAATCAATCTAAACACAATCAGATTATGCTGTCTTTGAGACCATGGCAACAAAAGAGAAAAAAACTATATCACTTCGTATAAACAGATTAAGGATGCCTTTCTCAACCAAATCAAACAGTTTTCTAAATGCATATGAGAAACAAAATATAAAAAATTGGGAACTGCAGAACAAGAACTCAATTAAGCACATAACATGCCATAGAGGAAAAGACAGGCTTTCATTCTTTTTCCAGAAAATTTCAAACTTCATTTCTTTTGCACTGCTCTGCCATGGGACATAACATGAAACTTGACCTACCCGATCAAATAAAGTAGATTGTACATATGCAAGTCTAAGAGTCTAACCTCAGAGCGTAGGTCATCTACTGATGCTGCTGAAAAGGAAGGAACCAAATCAGCTCCATTAATAATCGAAGTAATGAAGTGCCTGCCTGATTCTGCTAACTCCCATGTCATACAAGCAGCTGCATTGCAATAGATTTTATTTTATCACTAATGCAGAACAAAATACTATAAACAGTAAATTACAGCTGCACCAATTCAGCACAAGCACATTTCTCTGTACATGTATAGATGATAGTGTAACACCAAAAACCCTGGGTATGAATACAAACACCGCCACTGACTAAAATACTAGTCTAAGAAGTCCATGAGATCATCAAACAAAAAGGTCCAGAAGGATTACGCCAAGAAAAAGATGGACATTGTTTTTTTTATTAAACTAATCAGATTTTGGCTGATAAAACAAAGTCTATTTTCCAAACTATTTTAAGATATACATGTTTTGTATCATAACAAGTCAAATCACACTATAACTTAACAAACTCTAAATGTAAGAAATACTTGCTGGATAACAACTGCTGTCACCACATGTGAAATTTATTTGTAAGTTGTAATGAGGATTAATGCAACAAAGAATATGTTGTCACAGCATGAAGTTAATATCTTAATCTGTTTTTTACTTGTAAATTGTAATCCAATATACACTCAATTAATCTGCGGTAGATACTTAGAAGACGGAAGAGACAGGACAATTATCAGAAAGAGTTGTTATCAAGTGGTTCCAAACATTGCAGTCCTATCATAAAACCACATTTGTACCAAATTCTTCGGGTTATTGACTTTTAGTTTCTACATTGCTATAACTTAGATGTTTGAGTTACTGACTGCACCAAAAAAAGAAAAAAAAAAACTCATTTATTATACTGCCACAAATAAGTCACAAGTTAGAAATTCAAAAACACTGGACTAACAATCAGCAAGAATATTTAACAACTCCAACATTACTAGATTCCACATCTCAGCAGACAACAGATTTTGCATAAAATAATCCAGACATCCAACTTACAGCTCACTAAATTTATGGAGAATGGAAACTGATTGGTAATGTCTTCTTAAAGTATATGATTCATGTTTGAACTTTTTCTGGTTCCTATAATTTCTATACAATTCTCTATTTTAATTTCCATCCCACATACAATACTTGATTATAAAGTTTGACATAACTTCCTTAAGCAAGTTATTTTGTATTTAGAATAAGCGAAGGTATACGTACAGAAACATTTGCATAATAGTGCCATGGATTCAATTCTGACAAACTTAACCAAATACTGAAGCACTTGAATAACCTATAAAGTTTGCAAGAAAAGACAGACATCACTGCATCATGAACTCATAGAGTTAGTGTTGTTGCTAATTATCCATTAAATGCCAAGTGAAAAGCAAAACAAAACAGCTAAGCCAATGTGGCTAGTATAATAAATAATTCAAAATGTTAATTGGACAAATTTCTCAGAAGGCACAGACCTGGGGCAAATGTAACACAAATAGCAGTGGCAAACTCCTGTTGCTCCCTTAAAATATAGGTTAAGAGTGCCGCTGTACCTCCACCCAGAGAGTGTCCCACTATCTGAGATCATCAGGGTAGGATATCAAAAAAGCTTTTTCAAAATAACAAGTAGGTTCAATAACAATAACCAATTTAAATATTCTGTTACATCTCATTTGATTTCTTTTACTTCCAATGGAACCATTCAGATGTTGAAGATGACAATGATTTAGTGTAATCAAGATCACACACAGGAATGAGAGCCAATAGCCATACAGTAAGAAAACGAAAATTAAGTGCCACATACACTTAAAAAGAATTTCCCAATCCAGATGATTGAACCCAAGGACCATAAACAACTGCACTCCAATTTAAAATGTTAACATACAACACACCTTTAGTTTGTAATCTGGATATTCATGCAGTGCTTCCAAAAGACAAGGGGTGGCAAGCTTAGCAATTGACCGAGCAGCTGCAACCATTCCACAGTGTGCATATCCTAAAACTAAATCGCTGATGCCACCTTCATATAATAAAGTGTGGTGGAATGGAACAACTGCACCAGTTGCAGCTGTTAATGTGTCTCTGATGCTGTGTGTCCCCCTAATCAATAGCAGAATGCTTTTTGTGCTTTTATCTGTTAAAATTGTAAATGCTGGCTTCAAGATCTGCAAAAAAAACAATTGAAAGGTTGCTTCACAAACTACAAGTGCAACATCCCCATAAAAGCTCACACAAAAGTGAGTAGAGATAACTTTCAAATGTCCAACAGGATTATAACTCACGCCTGCTTTAGGTTTTTGAAGTAGGACATCATCTTGGGAATAACCAGTCGCCTCCAAAAATAATGGGAATGGTTTTTTTGAAAAATGCCAGCAAAGATTCAATAAATTCAAAAGATACTTTAGCTCAGCAACAATTTCAGCCCCTTTAAGCGGTACACTTTCTTCACCAGCATATATACTAGCTACATGTAAGTTCCCCTGTAAGGTGAAAGTGATCATAAATGACTTTGCAACGCCAGATCTTAGACCTACATTTGAGACATAAATGATGTACAACAAAGAAAAATAGCATATATTATATGCTGATGATATTAAAAGAAGTTGTATAAAATATAAACTTTTATCATGGACAATTAGCAAAGTATCACAGTCATACCAAACACCATATTATGTTCATTTACCAAAAGCAATAAGCTGGTTTCCACAAGCCAAAGAGACAGTGTCTATAAGGAAACAAGAAACAAATTTAAATAGCTGAAATAATTTACAAGTTTAAACAAATTTTTTGATGACCAGTATAAAATAATCAATAATACAATTAAGTGAATTTTAAGGTAGTGTAAATTTTTGGACATACATAAATATCATTAAAATCAATTAACAAATGATAATTGTGTCTCTCTATAAAAGTCGCCTTTATAGAGAACCCAAAATCCCTTCCCCAATCCATGGACCATATCAAATGCATGGTTTTGGAACCATGTGAGGGTCAGTAAACTGGTTCATGGTTCTTCTACTTTCCTAATAGTAGCTATCTCGATTATTGAAATTAGAGACCAACCTAACAATACTGTTCAACATTATATAGTTTACAAAACCAATACATTTGTGCTCCAAATCCATTTACAACAAGCTCAAAACCACAGAAGTCAACATCAAATTCAAAGATTTCATATCATTTACCAACAAATTTCACACAATTAAGAAATAAAACTAAAGACAACCAAGACCCACATATCTTGTGTGATTTAGTAGGCAGCGTAACTGGTTCAACATCTACCGTGGCCCAAGGTTTGTGTCACTGGTTCATGGTAGTTTTGACGTCCAAATTACGGTGGCACATGATCCAGATTGTTGACATTGGAATTCAATGTGATTATTATTCATTTTAATAGTTACTAAATTGTTACATTTCTTGCTGCTATGGACCAAGGTGTTGAAGTGGGTTGTGGAAAAAGCATCCACATGACATCTCTTCGTGCTCTCATGTGCTAAAGTGGCCTGGATATTGGTCAAAATGTTGAACAAGAAGGGTACAGACCTACATGATGGACATTGGTCAGCATGCAGAATAAGAAGTGCAAGTTACCTGAAAGGAAAAGTAACATTTGAAGGTGCCGGTGAGTGGACAAGAACAGAGTCAGAGGCCTAAGTTAACCTGTGAAGAGAAGAGGAGGTTATAGAAAACGAGGAACAAAGAAGGACTTGGGACTCTCGGCTAGTGCTTGATACTTCATCTTTGGACAAAAGTCTCACTATTCGGCGACTCATGCTAGATATCACAAACCACATGAAAGTGACATGGCACCCACACTAGGCCACCCATAACAATGATCATATTCTCATATCCATTCTAAGAAAATATCAAAACTAAAAAACAACTACTAAAAGCATCATTAAGTACACAGTCTTATCATTTAATATTTTTATTTTGTATTAAACAAGGAACCATTAATAGAAAAAACCAGATATTGTTGATTGACAGTTAAAAGAACTGAAGTTTGACATTTGGGTTAGAACAACTAAGAACAAATGGCTTCTCTCAATGCAAAGGAATCCTAATTGCTTACAATTCTCAATTTATTAGAGTTCAAAATATAATATTTCTCTCTCCTATTCACCTAATAACATAGAAAGATTTTTCCTTCTAACCTTGTTTCTTCCTTAACACCATGTAACCCTTTGCTATTATCTCTGATTTAAGTTATGATACTGTCCTAGATGCATGGAATAAAAAATCAGCAAGGAAATTTTATTAAGACACCACATGTAATGAATCTTTAAGAAACTAATTTTTTTCAATATTCGTAATCTTGATTGATATAGCTCTACACAAACTTAGCAGATAATTTTTCTATGCCATGAGTTTACTTTTGGTGTGATCTATTTAACCATAACTATATATCAGAACTTTATCCTACCTATAGAAGATCAAACGTATAGTCCTCTAATATCATTCAGGTCTAAAACTTGATTCTCCAATTATGCCTAAAGGTAGTCAAAACTTCCATCCTACATATTCGATTTGCAAATGGAACAATGTTTTTGTCATACTCCATAAAGGTATCATAAATTACTTAATTTAATTGTTGCAACCTTCACATTCCAGCATTTGGCATGCAATTCATGAGCTTTGTGGCAATAGCGTGTCCTTGCTTCAACAATAGCTAAAACTATACAACAATAATAAAACTATAATGTCCCAACTATTTGGGTCGACTACATGAATCTTTGACTAGCATTGAGCTCTATAAAATGTTATATTCTTAGTTAAAATAAAAATATTTAAATCTTTTAATTATAATTTTTTTTTAAAATCATTTTATGTCTTCTTCTATCTTTTCTCACACCACAAACAATGACCATTTTACATCTAATTGTAACATCTATAAGTCTCCTTAGCACATATCTATACCATCTTAAACAATTCTCCCTCTATTAAAGCTACATCTAATTGTTCACAAATGAAAACATTTCTATTTTCATTTTTACCAGTAACTTCACACATCCATCTCAACATTTACATATCAGCGACACAAACAACAATAATCTACATTTTGCTCTATACCACAATTGTTGCCTGGGTCGTGAAGGAATATGTATATGAGCCCTACTGAAAAACTGTGTGACTAAACAAGTGCCCACCAGTGTACATAATGGCCTTAGTAACAAGAACCTCATGCTGCCATGGCAGTGATCTAGAAATTCAGACGAAATAACATTCAGAAAGAAGAAGAAGAAAAAAAAAAAAAAGCTTGACAATGTTATACCTGCCTCTTCAATAAAAAGTTGATGCCAAAGGCCAGATCCCCAATAGGCCATTTCCCCAATGTCTCGGAGTAGGTGAATCGTAAGGTCTCCGACAAGGTCGATATTGTCTCTAACCATGTTGCAGGGGCCTGCGCAGGCCTCTGCGAGACTCGATTCCTCCCAGAAAGAATAGGTTTGGATGCATCCTGATCGTGTTCGCCTTGACCATTCTCTTGAAATCGACCGGCGTGTAGTTTCCACTTCAGTGTGTAATACAGAAGCGCAGCGGCGCCAGCAGCAGTCGCCATGGTTGCCGTCGCCATTTTCTTGCAGATCCAAAGCCACTAATTCAGTAACAAAAGAATAAAACAACGTGATCAAAGAAAGGGAAACGTTCACGAAAACTCTAATCTTCACATAAAACCAAAAACAACGAACCTCCAACCGTCAAGACGTCACGGAAACCCTAAGAGAACAGAAGGGTACCTGAGATCGGGTTCTTGCCAATCCAATTCCCTGATGTCAGAACAACTAGCAGAGAGAAAAAGACGCAGATCGATGTAGAGGAAGAAACCGAAGGATGCTTCGCGGGGAGGGGATCCCTTGGCTCAAAACGCGATTGTCTTGGATCGCGTTCGGAGTATCGTCGATGGAATAAATACCCACCCCCGACCCCTTTATGTAGCGCCTCTCCGGGGAAGCGTCCGGAGCTGGTTGTGTCCAACCTTTGGACTCGAACTCGGTGGTCAAATCTAATGGTCCGACCACCGTTCTATTAGGCACGCACGAATTGGAGATGGACGGCAATGGATTGAATATTGTTCTTTGTTTTACGTTTGAGTCTATCTGATTCTGTCGAATCAAAATTCGATACGCTTTAAATGAATTATAAATAGATTTGCTTTCAATTTTACTGAGTTAGTTCTTACTACATTGGACAAGAATTATGGTGGATAAAAATAAAACGTTCAGACTTAGATTAGGGATAAGATGTTTCTTTTATTTTCTTTCTTTTTTGTTCTTATAAAGAATGATGGCGGATGAAATAAAAGGTTCTGTTATTGAATTTAGGTAGATACGGGTATAGTGGATCGAATAAAATTTATCGGTATCCTATGATCCTATCCAAAATTCGGAAAACGTTTTTCCCTCAATTTTCTTTTTAACTTTCGAATTTTGTTGTTCCTTATCATTTTTTTCTTCTTTCATCCTTCATCGGTTTGGCCCAAATCTATTTTACCTTTTTCGTTGAGTTAAGGGAACTTTTTCCACCGATTAAGCTATTACGATCAACTCATCAATTTTCAAACCCATTAATTCCGACCGATTTAAATTTATATGGTGGTATTTATAAAATTTAGATAATGCTTAAATTATATATTTAATTAATCAGCAATAAAATAATTATATAAAATTAAAACTATAATAAAATATTTATAAAATAATAAAAATAAAAACATTAATTTCATTACAAATACTAAATATAATAATAATAATCATATTTGAAGAAAATCAGATATTATGAAACAAATCACTAAAATTTAAATATTAAAATGACTACGATGTATGTAACTATTGCTTAAATTATTATTTATTTTCATACCATTCCATATTAATTTATTATACATTGATCTAAATTTTATTTTTTTACTTAAAATAGATAATTAATAGCATTATCCTATATGTTTATTAAAATCATGATCTGGATGCTTATTTTATTCTATTATTTATGAAATATTTACTGTTTCTGTTATTTTATCATGATCATTTTAATTTTTATCAATTTAGGCATTGTTCAAAATATTATTATTATTATTATTATTATTATTATTATTATATTACCTAACGTCATTATAATCAGATTTTTATTAATATTTATAATTTTTTTTGGTTCATTTCATAATTTTACATATTTTATATGAAAATATACAATTTGTCTTTTATATTATTTAAAAAATAGTAGGTTTATTTTTATGTCATTTTGTATATTTACTTTATTTATATTACTTTAAATATAATTTAATTTGATTTATCTTTATCAATATTAATTATAGATTTAAACAGTTTGGATTAATAATTTTAGTTATTTATTAAACCATTCAAAAAGAGGACGCTATGTATGTTAGCCAAAAAAAAAAAAAAACAAGGAGGCCTATGCAAGAAAATCACAAATATATATGGTTTTTCCAAGGAATTACCCAATTTTAAATTTACTTCAAAATTTAAATCATGAATTGTACATTTTTGTGACTTTGAAAATACTTTTCTGATTTTTATAAATACTTTTCTAATTTTTATAAATGATTCACGACAGAGGGAACATTGAAAAGTAAATGTTGGATACAGAAAGCATGTCTCCAATTGGGTTCATTGAGATAGATAAACAAAGCAAAATGTAGTCGCTTGAGGTAAGTCGCAGGAACACCAACACAAGATTAACACCATATGACAACGAATACAATTTTGCATCCAAGGGTAAAGCTTAAATGGTCAACAGGAGAGATGCATGTGTAGGGTTCCACAATATTAGTATGCTGGGCATCTAGAAACATTCTTCCAGTATGGCAGGATTAAATAGCTTATACATTTAAGCTGCCTGGCACAAAGGATCACAGAGTCGATTATTTGAATCCAAGATGGCTGCGGATTTCAAAATCATATGAGATTTCAGATATTACGAGAGTGTTTTTGAGGCACACAACCTAATTTAACCGAGAAAAGGAAAAGAAAAGAGATGTCATGAGTGCATAGCTATGTAAGCAAGTGAATATTGATCTTGATAATATCTGAGCATATTTTCTTTAGTACCAAAAGCATTGGATGACACAAGTTAGTTTCCAACCTCTATAATACAAATAAGCAAGCAAGTGTATAATCTTGAAAATATCTGAGCATATTTTCTTCAGTACCAAAAGCATTGGATGACAAGTCACTGAATTTGAGTTGATGACTGCTTTCCAGACTCTGATTTCAGCTTGAAGAGACTTTTTTGAAGAAAAGGACAGCTTTGTCTTTCGACCACTTTTTTCCTGACAAATCCCATCCTAATAAATTTGCTTAAAAATCTAACTTTGAATGCAGTAATAGTACATGGTGAGATCAAATCTAACAAAGGCTAGCCTTTCCTTAAATCTGCTGCTTGCTTGCAAGAATCCTACTGAGCCAAGTTTTCCTCTTAAGCAGGTGTCCTTATTGGACTAGCAGGGTCATCAACTGTTAGCAAATTCCAGCTGACAGAACTAGCAGACAACTAAAGCAAAATGAATCAGTGTAACAATGCATGATTGATTGTTTTGATTAAGAAAGGTTTCCTCTTTTGTTTGGTAACAAGGAACTACAGAAATCTATTGTCTGGGAGATCACCTGTCCTAGGACAAGGTCAAAGTGATGCATTGTGATTCTTCTAATAGAAGGGAACTATTTTTATTTCTTATTGTTCTGTGATGGAGAATAAGTCTCTTTGGACAATATTCCTCGAAAACAAATAGGTGAAGGGCAAAACTGCTTTTCTTTAGTTTTCTACAGAATTGAATACTTCATTTGCAAATAGACAACTTGGAATAAGACTCTGTACATTAACCATCCCTAGATCCCGAACCGGTGGGAGACTCGCTTACCAGTGCTCCCTAGACAAACTATAAGTCGGGAGTCCAATCTAACATCTGGTATGTAACAGAGAGAATACAAATTGAAAAATGCTTAGCTTACTCTCCTACTCTTCTGATACTCAGCGAGAGGGCAAGAAGCGAAAGAACGTGAAGTTTTCTGCCTACCGCCCCTGATGGCACATCTGTGGCAAAGTCTTCCATGAGTTACAAGAAGACAATTTAGGTCAAACTTCAGGTCATTAGGTATTCTATTATTGAGATGAAGATAAGCCTGCTCCCTGTCAGCTTTCATAGGTACCCAACCAATGTCCCTTGTGATCCGATAGACCTGTGAAACCACCACAGTTATGCAATACTAGGTGATGCCTGGCTGACAAGAATTTGAAATGACTCAAAAGAACTCACATGAGTGTCCACTGGGAAATCATCTCGCTGAAGATGGAACATTAAGACGCATGCTATCTGCCATCAAAAACTTAATCAAAAACATGATTAACAAATCAGGACCTTGAATGAACATATTCAAAATACAAAACTGCCAAATTGCTGGTGAATTTATTCACACTCATAACCTACAGTTATATTGTTTGATAAATAAGTAAATCACCCAACCTTTGATGACATGCAGACCGATGCAATAGGATGCAACAAAAAGCAGTAGAAGCCATGCATGAACAGATAGAATATGCTGATTACTCTTAAGCAAAGACAATGCCCTTATTTCAAAAAAAAAAAGTTGCAGTAATCACAAAATTTAGAAGTATCAAATTATAATGTTGCATCCCATTTGCTAGCAATAGCTAGAAGTAAAGATAATGGCCTTATCACAGTTATTTATGCAACATATGAATATAACATATAACAGAGAATCAAGTACTCCTATGTTAAAGAATTGACTTCTAACTTTTGTTTTGATTTAAAAGTTATGGCATGCATTAGAAAAAAAGAAATTGTTACTTATCACTGTAAAAAAATTAACAATAATTGTAAAGACATTGATTTGAGAAATTCCTGCTAATGTTCTAATAAACTTTTGCAAGGGACCACTGGATTGAAAATATAAATCAGACCCGAACTAAGAGAATGCCATAATTTAGCTGCTTCATTACAGTTACTTGTCACTTATCAGCTCCTAGATACAATTGAAGTTCAAAATTCAAGTTTGACCTTGCAAAAGTAATCCAAAAGAGTCTCTCACCTGCACGCAAAAATTAACTCAAAGCCAGAAATGTCTCCCCGTGACACATGAAACCAAAATTTGTCAGTTAAAGACATTGAAATCCCCAGATTCCCAAATTTTCTGTATTTTTTGATAAATAGGTGAGAACTATCGAATGCATTTAAATTACAATTTCCAGTAACTGTCAACTGAAAAATCCGTTCATGTCTGAAAATCTAGGTTAAGTTTCATTGAACAAGTTCACCACTTTCCAACTGTACCATTCTAGGGAAACCTAGCAAAAAAAGTTTATTAAATGATTTTTCCAATTTTCACATCTTTCCAGTCTTTAAGATTTTCTTGTAGATCCAACCCTAGGGTTTGCTTGGAGGATGATGATCCATTCATCATTGGCGGCAAGACTTGTAATTTGAGGTGGTTATGCAAGGATGCTCAAGGGTCACATTAGTGATTAATCATACTCCACTTCCAAATAACTGTAGGAACTTTCCTGCACATATGCTGAGACTTCTTGGAACAAAATTTCCGGCGCATATTAGTGATTAACCATTTGATTTTAAAATATAGGAACAAAACTAAATCTCGAAGAAAACTTCTATTATAGAAAAGCAGTTGAGATCAAGATGACTCATCAAAGACTGCTGCCTACATAAAGGAGAAAAAGAAATTTTTGGTACATAACATCTTGACATCATTTTGAATATCATTTTATTCTGATATGTGCCCAAGTACTTCTACAATGCCAAAGAGTCCAAAAGAAAGAATTATAAGCTTTACCAACATGTGACGGCAATAAAGAAGGCAACAATGTTACAATTAATCTTCAAGGGGGAGAAATGTCCTTTTTAAGCTTTCTCAAAGAAAAGAAAGGAAACTACACAGGATGGAGCAAGCTAAAATAACTAGAACATCATTAAATCCAAATCATTGCTTTTAAAATCCTCCGACAGACAGTATAAGTTCGAGAAGGAAAAGAAGAAGAATGGGCAAAATAAAGTTACCGTTTTTGGTCCTATTCCCTTAAACATTGATAGCTCAGTCTTGACCTCGTCAACAGACAGGTGGCGCAAGTATTCCAAGCAAATCTGCCCTCTCTTGTCCTTCAATGCTCTCAGAATGCTCTTTATCCTTGCTGCCTTGGTCGCAGCCAAGCCTCCACATCTGATGGCATCCTCTACGAGCTTCGATTCCGCAGCAAGAACCTTTCCATCGAGAATATAACAATGACGAAATATTAGCTACCTCCCATTGGAAGACAGAGAAAAAGAATACAGTCTCTGATGCAGGGAAATAGCTTACGTGTTCCCAAGTGGGGAAGGCGGATTTGAGGGACTCAAAAGCCCTTCTCGAGTTCGATTCGGTGGTGTTCTGCGACAATAGAATGCTCACAAGTCCATCAAGAACTGTTTCCCCGGCGACTCCATCGACGGCCGTCTCCGCACCCAGTGGACTAGTGGTGGATCTCCGGTACTTGGCGAACTCCTCCGGGAAGCCGTGGTGGGCGAGGAGGGCGTCGCGGACGCCCCGGCATTGCTCCGGGGTGGGCAATGGGAGGTCCGGGTAATGCTCGGAGGAAAGCTTAAGGGTTTCGAGGGATCGGATCGGCGAGAGAGCGCGCTTCCGCTTAGGGTTTTTAGGCATTTTGCTTTCAACAACTGCCTGCGGTGGGTAGCAAATAGTGCTCCGACTATGGGTCGAGGAGGAGGAGGAGGTAGGGTGGCAGCGGTTGTGGGAGGAGCACGCCGGCCGCGTAGCCGAAGCTCATCGACCCGAAACCAACGATGCAGTTATTGGGCCCAGAGAGACTAGGGGCTGAATATAAACTCCTCCAATCGTGACTTAGGTGGTAATCAAGCAAAAAAAGACCAATATTTCGTTCCTCGATTCGTGGCTCGATTGTTATTCAACAAAAAAATAGGGTGTCAAGACTCATCGATCTTTTGTATGTAGTAATGGATCTAAAAATGATTTTTTTTTTTTTTTACGTCAATTGCTTCTTGGACTGTGCTAGTCACACAACCTTTGATGACTCAAGTTGGTTGAAATCCTACTCCAATTACGAGAAAATTATTATTATAACAGTTGAATATGATGATGAAACCAATTGATAATTGTTTATGATTTGATCTTTGTTTTTAGTGATGCAGGATATTTTGATCAGGATGAGATAATTAAAGTAGGAAGAATCATATTGTGCTGAAGGAAAATATGTTAGAAGATTGGACGTTAGGCCGAAAGATCGATCGACGTATCGACAAAAGGCTTCGGGCCATGGATTCGGGCATCAGGCCAAGAAAAGCGGATATTGCGCTAAGGATATTGGAGTTGCGGAGTCAACTGGCCGATTGGACAATAGGCCGCAAGAGAGGATGATGCGCCGAAGAATCGAACGAACCGTTGAGGGACCAATGACATACCGGACAACATGATTAATACTTAGTATTAATTGTCTAGATTGAAGTGTGTTTTACATGTGCAGGATTAACTACGATAGCAAGGTATGAAGCAAAATGAAGTCCTGGAGTCAAAGATGCAATTTCGTTGGGAGTTTAAGAGTTCGTCGGAAGTCCAGATGTTCGTTAGAAGTTCTGCCGAGAAGTCTCGGAGCTTGCCAAAGAAGCTCATCGGAACTCACCAAAAAGATCGTCGTAAAATCCAGGAGCTTACCGAGAGTCTACCGAAACATCGTCGGAAGCTTGCCGGAAGAAACCAAGACATAGGGACTTGTTTAGCTTAGCAAATGTCTTAGGAATCATAGTTAGCATATAATTGGGTTTAGATTTGGGCCAACCCAATTAGGGGCTAGCTAGGCTCATGTAAAGATTATGTTGGGCCCAATGAGAGGCCCAAACAGTGCCCTAAGAAGTGGCACCATCGTGGCATAGTTTTAGAGACTGTGTCAGGCGATGGTACCACCAGTCTGGGCGATTGTACCGCCCCTAGTAGGGTGCCAGGTGGTGGTACGACCCAGCATAGCCCCCCAAGTGGTGGTATCACTAAACTGGGTGATGGTATCGCCCAGTGCAGTGTCAATGTCAGATTGATACTAGTAGTGGTACCGCCCAACTATCACGGACTTAGTTGGTTTTGCCTAAGTCGTGCGGCACCCTTGCGTGTCCGTTCGCAAAGGTCAACCTCCCCGAAGCCTCCCATGGTCCCTTAGAACCCACAAAAAAGAGAACGGGATAGAGAAAACGCCTCACTCGGGATCTACAAGCAAACATCTCCGAAAACACTTCATAGACAATGCAAATTACAAACAGACTTTACAAGCTTTGAACAGTTGCACAACAAAGGGTAAAATGATCCATTACAGAACGAAAATCTCTCACACGTGTCCACATTACACAACCTTTATTAACAAGCCTTAAGCAGCCACCAACCTAACTAAATTGGGACTATTAAGCCTTCGGTCGTCCCTCTACATGCTATGCAGAGCATGAACATACCTAAAGATATGAACATACATAAGCATTACATCAAACATCCTGTTTAGAAGTTTGTCCGTGACATTCTCCCCCACTTATTCCTTCGACGTCCTCGTCGAAGCCTTTATCGACACTGCAACTTCTCGCCTTTGCTGAGTCTTCAATCTTCTGCTCTAGCTGTAATGCGCCTCTTGGCTCCCAGTTGCTCTCCACTGTTATTTTTGAGTAGTCGAACCTTTGATCCGCCATGCTGCTTCAACTCGCCAATGACTTTGACTCTAGTGTGGGGTTGGCTGAGTTGTGTTGATCCCTGTTGGTTCCTGCGGATCCTCCAGATGAAGGAAAAGACCATCCTTACTGTGCCAGTCTCTCAAATGCCTCATGCTACTTGAATTGGGTGGATACTTATTGGAGCTTTAACGAGCATCATCTAGCAAACTTCTAAAGTTTTGGGTTCTTCCTCCACAAAATTTGCTCATTGACTCTTCTTTCACTTAGTTGTCACATCCAAGTAGGTTCGCATCACTTCCGCTTTCGATTGGCATTTCGTTGGGAAATGAAGCAGACAATCTACTCTCAGTAACACTGATCACCGTTAGTGAGGATTTGATAACTATTGTCTTTCATTATCTTCGAATGGTCTTTAAACATATGCAGAGCTCCTCTACTAGATAGATAAGAGAATTGGGGTACTCGGTTTCGCCCATTCTCTTAAGAGTTGAGAAGGCAAAGGTTACTTGACTTCGCCCGCCTCCTCGAGGTTGTACTCCATGCATCGAGCTGGTTACTGGCCTTTGTCTGTTCTTTGCTCATACTTCTGAAGCACTTGAAGTGTTTGCACTCCTTGCGTTGAGTTAGTTATTGTAATTCACCTTTTCAATGTCATCGAACTTCTGGAATGCAGGAAGTTTTCACCCAACTTGGAGTGATTCTTTCATAGATTTGGTCACCTCTGGGATTGTACCGTCTTCTCCATCAACCCTATCGCCTACTCCACTAAGTAGCAAAGGTACAACACCGCGTATTGTCTGCTTTATTCCTTGGTTATGCACTCTTACCTGACCCGAAGTCCTTCACTTTCGGCTATCTTGATGAGAAGCTCATTGACATCGGTCTTACGAAGTTCCTTGGCCTCTGCCCTTCAGCCTTGTCTCGGTACTTGGAGTTTACCTCTGCATGCTCCACCTCCTCACCCCTTTCACGACCAAGTGCTCTCCCTCCATGAGAGCAAGGGATCAATGACTTTCACAGAAGTCCCGCCTCTGCGATACCATGGTGCTGCCATGCCCATGGCACTACTATCCGTCACCTTGCATCTGCATCCCTTTTCTTCACAATCAGTAGGTATGTCTCTGTGGCACTCTTCTGAGTCTACCTCCATTCTAACTGATACTTGATTTTGGGTAACTAAGTCCCTTTGGACTCATCGTCGCTTCCTCACCCCTTTCGACCCATTGCTTCAACACCTCTGTGTTCTCCAAGCAGCTCCCTTTGGTTGATGGAAAGACATACTGCAACTCTCATGCATGGCCTCTGCCATCGCATTATAGGGTTTGCGCCGATTTTGTTCTCCTTAGCTTCCTTGATAGCAACGTTCACTCACTCGACCTTGTCCTCTGACTTGCCGGGCTCCCTTAAGCGAATATGAGCTCTGGAGTAGTCCAACTCTCCAGCTACTTCGATCATACCTCTGTATGATCAAGTCTCTCCCATGGGACTCACTGGTACTTGCATTCGAACTTTTCCCTTGGTGGAACACAGCCCCCATATGGTGATGACCAAGGTTTTCATCCGATGCAAAATTCGATGCACGCCCGGAAGACCCGCCTTTGTGGTACCATGGCCTTCACTCCTTGAATCCATAGCCCTTCTTGCCGTAGTATTGTTCACCGAAGTGGAGCTTTCCGTAGCTCCCGATCATACCTCCATATGATTTAGTCCCTCACGGGACTATGTCATGTGTATCGCATTGCCACAAACTGTTCCACCATGATCCGCTACACCATGTCGCCTCCTGGTGACATCTCTATTGCATTCTGATCCTTATGGGAAGAACTCGAATTGTGAACCCTACATGTGTGACCTCTACCAATACATCGCAGGGTCTCTTCCACCTTCGATTTTGTTCGCTCCTTTGGCAATCGACCTTCATCCACCCACTCTTGGGTCACACCTAGATGAAACACCACTCTAGGACAGTCCATCACCTAGTAGCTCCCGAAGTCCCTCGACTTCGCTGCAATTAGTGCACCATTGTCTGGATCCTGGGCCTCTGCCCCTACCAGAACAATCTTCGCTGCACACCGCTTCCTTCATGGCAACTTGAATGGCAACACTATGGCATATTCTTCAAGAGTACCCACCTCTGCGTCCTCTTGCCCCGTGCTAAGGCCTTCTGAACCCAACTTCACCTCTACAAATTGAGTCGCCTTAGTTCCTCCATCAAATGCTCCTCCGAGATAAGGCGCATGTGCCTAAAAGCTCCCTTTGTCTTTAGCACCATGTAAGATGAGTCCGCTCCATGTTCCATCTTCTATGCTGGCTCCCTTCATGCAGCTTGGGTACTTCGCCAAGTTACACCCAAGTTGCTCTACTCCTCATTTTTGCATTGAGTTGATGGTGGCCCTCGCGCCCACCATTCCACGGGTTAGCCCTCCCTTGAGTCTGATCTCTATATCGACTCTAAGTGTGCCTTCATTTGTGTTGCTTTGGGTCGCTCCCCCACTTGATCTCGTAATGCATCCACCAATGCATTCTCTCGAGCAAGATCATACAACGACTCCTCGCCGCTTGCTCAGTCCATTGAGCTTCATGGAGTTGTTGTTTGTTGAGATACTCCTCAACATGTGAGGTCCGTCCCACATGATTCTCCCTCTGGAGAGCCAGGACTTATCTCTCCTAGATAACTATCCCGTTGGAGCAACATCTCTCTTTATTTCGGAGACCACCATCCCCTTGGACTACTCCAATCCGCTGAACAAATTATGCATTGTTCTGCCTCTTGCAAATGCACTTGCTAGATTGCGACTCCACGTCAATACAACCCCCGCTGCATCACTCAAGGCCTAGTAACTTGCTAAACTCGTTGCACACTTCAACCTTCTATGGACGTGTCCTTCACATGCCGAAGAGAAAGTTTCAATGCTCCATGGCGCTGAGTTTCGGTCGCCTTGGGATGGCCACGAACATTCCATCATCCGCATACAAGCCCATGCATGAGTACCAAATTCTTCGAGCTAGAAATTCCCCTTACCTCTGTGAGCTTTGCATAACTCTTTCAGTCGTTGAGCAACTCATTCCACCTTGCATGGTCTCATCCTTTACCAAGTGCCTCGCTTGCCTTGAGCACCATCAAGTATAGTTGTCAACGTTGAGCCATAGCTCAAACTCAGCCATCCCAACCTTTGTGGGCTCCGCATTCTTCCAAGCTTGTCTGTTCTCGTGGTGCCTCTTGCGCGAAGGGTTGGCCATTCCTCTGAATGCCAATCTCAGATGCCCGCTCCTCCGAGCGACTCATTTTCCTTACATCTCCATGCTCGTTTTCCCCCAAACGGTCGCGTGTGTGTTGACTGCCCTCAACGTAGCCCCGCTAGGTCCCCCACATTTGCATGCTAAGTATTTCTATAAGTACTTGTCTCACTCTGAAACCATATGTCACGGACTTAGCTGGTTTTGCCTAAGTCGTGTGGTACCCTTGTATGTCCGTCTGCAAAGGTCAACCTCCCATGGTCCCTTAGGACCCACAAAAGAGAGAAAGGGATAGAGAAAATGCCTCACTCGGGATCCACAAGCCAACATCTCTGAAAACACTTCATAGATAATGCAAATTACAAACAGACTTTACAAGCTCTGAATAGTTGCACAATAAAGGGTAAAATGGTCCATTATAGATCGAAAATATCTCATATGTGTCCACATGACACAACCTTTATTTACAAGTCTTAAGCGGCCACCAACTTAACTAAAATGAGACTATTAAACCTTCGGTTGTCCCTCTACATGCTGTGTAGAGTATGAACATACCAAAAGACATGGACATACATAAGCATTACATCAAACATCCTGTTTAGAAGTTTGTCCGTGACACAACGTAGGCAGTGGTACCGCCCATACCCGGAAAACCCGGGATAAGATGTTTTTAGGCTCCAAGTTTGAATCAACATGAAGCCTATAAATACCCCTCTCATCACTGGTTAAAAGACACAAACATAGAGAGTTTCAAAGTGAAGAAACGCTGCTGCAATCTCTTTAAAAATTCCCTCCTCCACTCTAAGTTTAGAATTATGTAAGAGAGGAGTGAGTGCTTATAAGGGTTGTCTTCTAAACCTGTGAAAAGAAGAAGAGGGGTGTAAGAAGGAGGTTGATCTTCGTCTATTAAAGCAAGATCAATAGTGGATGTTGGTAGCCTCGACGGAAGAGGAATCAACGGAGTGGATGTAGGTCACGACGACTGAACCACTATAAAAATCTGGTTTGCGTTTTATTTGTGTAATTTACTTTAATTGCAAACCTCTTTACTTTCTTTACATCCACTATGCTTTTTCGTATGCTTTCAAGCTATCTTTTCGAGATCAATTTTTTAACATCTGAAAAGAATTTTCAAATTGACATATATTTTCTGCATTGCACTAATTCACCCCTCTTCTAGTGCCAACCCCGTTCCTAACAATTGGTATCAGAGCATTGTTTTCTCATTTGGTTTAACACCCAAAGAGAAATGGCTCTTTTCGGCTTTCAAAAGGGTCACTCTCTCATTCGTCCTCTCTTTTTTAATGGGATGGACTACACATATTGAAAAACTCGAATGAGAGTTTTCTTGCTTTTGTTGAATCTCGATTTATAAAATTTAGTCGAATTTGGTTTTCAAAAGTCTTCTACTTCAATGAACGAATGGAATGATTTGGAGAAGAAAACTTTTTATTTAAATGTGAAAGCTATGAATGCTTTGTTTTGTGCCTTAGACAAAAATAAATTTAATCATGTTTCTATTTGTAAAATTGCGTATGATATTTGGCATACTCTTGAAATCATACATGAAGGTACTAGCAAAGTTAAAGATTCGAAAATTAACTTTTTAATGCATAATTTTAAACTTTTTCGAATGAAAACAAGTGAAACTGTTGTTGACATGTACTCCAATTTTATGGATGTCGTCAATGGTTTAAGAGCTCTTGGTAAAAAAAATTTAAAATTTGAACTTATTAGTAAAGTTTTATGATCACTTTTTAAAAATTGGAATTTAAAAGTAATGGCTATTCAAGAATCAAAATATTTGAATACTTTTTTGATCGAAAAACTCATCGGGTCATTAATGACCTACGAAATGACTAATATGGGACTTAACGAACATGAAAACCATCTTCCAAAGAACATGAAGGATTTCAAACTTAGAACAATCGAAGACCACTCGAGCATAAGCTCAAGTGATGGTGAACTTGAACTCATCACTATGAAATTTAAAAAGTTTATGAAACAAAAATTAAAGAACAAAAATAAATTTAAAAAGAACGCAACTACTTGCTATGAACGCAAAAAGAAGGAAGCAATCTTGGACGAAATAAGCTCATACGAAGATAAAGGACAATCCAACTAAGGCAAGGTTACAAACTACGCCTTATTGATTTTCGACGATGAGGTAATCAAAATGTCCTTAATTTATTTTGAAATTACATGATGCTTTTCATAAGTTTCTTTTAATTTAGTTTAGAATAATTATTTTTCTTGAAAACTGCATGTTTAATAATATAATGAAAATGTAAAAAATTAGGAATCATGCTTATCCTTCTAGTAATTTTTTTGAAAATGATTATAAAAATTATATGTTTTATGAAAATATAACAAAATTTTAATCTAATGCTTGCACACTAAATATGATTAATCCTGTGTATGTTTTTAAGAAAAAATAATATATATCTTGATGATTTTCAATTTTGATTAAAAATGATTCATGTCCAATGAAACTGTTAGTTTGGCAAGTCCCATAGTCCCACATCGGGAAAACTAGGCTTGTTATCTCCTATTGGAACTATAAATAAGGGCCTGGGCTTTGAAGTCAGATGTACCACAGGCAGCACAAGAGGCACCATAAGAAAACCTGCTTACGGTTTGGGTTTTTCTTGTTTAGTAGGCTGAAGGTGTTTTATGGCCTAGGAACATCTTCCTAAGGCATTTGTAAGTGTCCCTATTTTATAGTAGTAATTTGCTCTTCTTTCGTTTATGGACGTAGGTCAATTGACCGAACCACGTATATCTGGTGTTCTGGTGTTCTTGTCACTTTTATTCTTTCCGCTTTATTGTCTTTGTTGGGTTGCCAAAATTATCCTTTGGTAAATTTCCTGGGGCTAGCTCTAACAAACTGGTATCAAAGCCTGGTTTCAGGATCTTTTGGTAACGATGACAATAACAAAGATTATTGTCGAGTTATTCGATAGAAATGTCAACTTCGGCTTGTGGCAACTTAAGATGGAGGCCATTCTGGTTCAAGACAGAGTTGATTTGGTACTACAAGGAGCCGAGAGCATTCCAGATGATATGTCAAAAGAAGAGCTTGCGGGTATGGATAAGAAGGCCCGATCAAGCATCATTCTAAATCTCTCTGATGAGGTTTTACGGGAGGTAGCTACGGAGACTACGGCTAAGAGCATGTGGGACAAACTTAAAGCCTTGTACATGAAGAGGACAGTGGAGAATCATCTCTACTTGAAGTAGAGTTTATATATGCTTCGGATGATTGAAGGTACATCTATACTCTCGCATCTTGATAAGTTTGATTATTTGGTTATGGATTTGGAGAATATAGATGCAAAAATTGATGATGAGGATAAGGCTTTGTTACTTTTGTGTTCTCTTCCCCAATCTTTTAAGCATTTCCGTGATACTTTGATTTATGGAAAAGAAACAATTTTGTATCAAGAAATTAAATCTGCACTGAAATCTAAGGAGCAAATAGACAGGAATATCACTGGGGAAAGTAGAGAGAATCAGGCTGAGGGTCTGGTTGTTAGGGGGAGAATGGATAAAAGAGAATTTGACAATAGTAGATCTAAATCTAGATCTAAATCAAGACATAGAAATTTGGAATGCAGATATTGTCATAAAATGGGGCACATTAAATCTGATTGCTTTAAATTGAAAAATAAATTAAAGCAAAAGGAAAATTTTGTTGAGAAAACTATTGAATCCGCTGAAGTTAGTGTAGCAACTGATGAGAATGTTGGAAATATTTTCTCTGCTATTGATGACAGGACGAGGTCTAAAAATGAATGGATTTTAGATTCAGGTTGTTCTTATCACATGTGTCCCAATATGGATTTGTTTTCCACGTATGAATCTTGTAATGGTGGAATTGTTTTGATGGGCAATAATGCCGCATGTGATGTTGTTGGTAGAGGCACAATCTGAATTAAAATGCATGATGGTATTGTGAGGACACTCACTAATGTTAGATATGTTCCTGATTTAAAAAAGAATCTCATCTCTTTAGGCACCCTAGAGGCTCTTGGGTATAAATACACAACTGAAGGTGGAGTTATGAAAGTTTCTAGAAGTGCCCTTATTGTTATGAAAGCTTGTAGGTCTGGTAGCTTGTATATTCTGCAGGGAACTACTATCATAGGATCAGTTGCAGTCTCGTCATCATCATTGTCTGATTATGACATCACCAAATTATGGCATATGCGTTTGGGTCATATGAGCGAAAAAGGTTTGAGCATATTGAGCAAAAGGGGTCTACTTTACGGACAGAGTACTGGGCCACTTGATTTTTGTGAACACTGCATTTTTGGAAAGCAGAAAAGAGTCAGCTTCACTTCTCCAGCAGTTCACAAAACGAAAGGTACTCTTGACTATATTCATTCAGACCTTTGGGGTCCAGCTTAAGTTCAGTCTAAGAGTGGTGCCAAGTATATGTTGACTTTCATTGACGATTATTCCAGGAAAGTTTGAGTTTATTTTCTGAAGTATAAAAATGATGTTTTTCTAACATTTATATAATGGAAGGCTTTGATTGAGAAGCAAACATGTAAATATATTAAGCGGCTTCGAACAGATAATGTCATGGAATTTTGTGAAGGTGACTTTGAAGAATTCTGCAAAAATGAAGGAATCATTCGACATCGCACTGTTAGGATGACGCCTCAGCAAAATGGTGTGGCCGAACGTATGAACAGAACACTCTTGGAGAGAGCGAGGTGTATGATCTCAAATGCAGGGTTGACAAAGGACTTTTGGGCAGAGGCGATTAATATGGCCTGTTACGTTGTCAACCGCGCTCCTTCTGCAGCACTTAACTTTAAAACTCCAGAGGAAGTTTGGTCAGGTACTCCTGCTGATTACTCTGATTTAAAATTTTTTGGGTGTCCAGCATACATGCATGTAAATGAAGGAAAATTAGAGCCTCGAGCGAAAAAGTGCATTTTCCTTGGGTATGCTTCTGGGGTGAAAGGATACAGATTATGGTGTTCTGATCCCAAATCCCCAAAATTTATAATCAGTAGAGATGTTACTTTTGATGAATTATCTATGTTATCTTCTAAAGAGGAATCTACTAGTTGTACAAATGATAGTGCACAGAAGCAGATGGAGCTTGAGATTGGTAGTTCAGATTCTTTTAAGTCGAACTCTTCTACTCAAAGAATGCCAGTAGGTGGTCCCGAGTCTACTAACGCAGATGATCCAGAAGAAGAGCAATACTCCATAGCCAAGGATAGACCACGGAGAGATATTCGACCACCACAAAGATATGTAAATTTGGTTGTATATGCTTTGTTTGTTACAGAAGAAACAAGTGAAGTTGGTGAGCCTACTTCTTACTCAGATGCAGTTTCTTGTGATAATTCCGCTAAGTGGTTGATTGCGATGAATAAAGAAATAGAATCTCTTCATCAGAATAGAACTGGGGATCTTGTGAAGCCGCCTTCGGATAAGAAAATTGTTGGATTCAAATGGGATACCATTGCTGAGAGAAAGTCCTTATTCAGAAAATTCATGCGAAGGACAATCCAGCTGATATGTTTATGAAGCCTCTTCCGGTTTACAAGTTCAAGCAGTGCTTGGACTTGGTTGGTGTTCATTGTTGGTGATTGCCCGTTGGTGCTTTTATGAAGAAGGTGGAGCAAGTTTTATTGGGACATGCCAAGGTGGAGATTTGTTAGTTTGGCAAGTCCCATAGTCCCACATCGGGAAAACTAGGCTTGTTATCTCCTATTGGAATTATAAATAAGGGCCTGGGCTTTGAAGTCAGATGTACCACAGGCAGCACAAGAGGCACCATAAGAAAACCTGCTTACGGTTTGGGTTTTTCTTATTTAGTAGGCTGAAGGTGTTTTATGACCTAGGAACATCTTCCTAAGGCATTTGTAAGTGTCCCTCTTTTATAGTAGTAATTTTCTCCTCTTTCGTTTGTGGATGTAGGTTAATTGACCGAACCACGTATATCTGGTGTTCTGGTGTTCTTGTCGCTTTTATTCTTTCCGCTTTATTGTCTTTGTTGGGTTGCCAAAATTATCCTTTAGTAAATTTCCTGGGGCTAGCTCTAACAGAAACTATGCTTAATGTCTTAATGAAAATGTTAAGATGTTTGATATCATGCTTAATATGAAATTGTGCATACCTTGAAAACTTAAAACCATGTTTTGATGTCATACCCAAAGTAGTGATATATAATGATCATGCTTAATAAATTTATATTTCGAAATTATGCATGATGATTTTAGTGATTTATGGATCATCAATTTTTACCATAGTGAAAGTGGCTTTTTCAATTTTAAAAATGATACATGTTTTGATTTAGCATAAATGAAAAAAGACATACTTATATGAAATAATGTAAGTATCACGCTTGATGATTTTATATTTAAATTATGCATGATGATTTGAAGTAATGATGATTTTTGGGTAATTTATGATTTATTGATCTCGATGATTTCTATTATGAGTTTACTCTTTTGATTTTAAACCATGATGTATTGTTTTTATATGAAAAACTTGAGCATGCTTATATGAAACAAATCATATGAATTGAAACAACTAAAAAGAGAAAAGTATTTTTCTTGAAAATTTCTTTTTCTCTATCTTATCGATTTTTCACTAAGAGATTAATAAAGTTGTTTATATTATTTTGAATCTCTTGAAAGTAATTTTGATGATTTGATAATTTGAATTTGAATGAGCTTTATCTTTATTTTTTGAAATTTATAACTTGAGATTTCTTATGCATGAATCAAGATATTATATCATTTGATCTCCTAAAAATTCTTTTCGTTATTTATTTAAGAGGAGATTTGTTAAAATGAATCATGGTGTCTCTTGATATTCACAATTTATCTTCATTATTTATGTTTCTCATCACCAAAATTCCTTTAATAATTTTCATATGATGATATGAAATTATACATGAAATACTCATGATATCATTTTGATGCTCTAAAATGATATAAATTTGCTAGCTTATGAGTATCATGTATGATATGATGATTGATTTATTTATAGTATCATGCATAGAGTAATGATGATATGTAACGTTTTAAAATTGTGTATATTGTAAATTGAAACTATAATGATGCACAAACATATTAAAATAATGATTGAAATATTAATATAATTATGAATGATGATTTGATATTATACATGCAATACTTCAACTTATGATAATGATGCATGTAATGATAAAATATTCATGATGAAAAATTATTTTGACATTCATTTTTCATCTTTGATTATTCATCCTTTGTCATAATTTGAAAATTATTGTAAAGGAAAAAAGAGTTACAAAATTGTATTCTTCCATTCTTTTTGACAATGACAAAAGGGGAGATAGCTAGCTTGCTAGCTAGCTTGCACAAGTTAAGAAGATGCAAAAACTTGCTTGCTTGCTTACACATCTAAAAGAGAAGATTCAAACACACTTCATGTAGCTTGCTTCATGTAAAACATTATATCTTGCTAGCTTGTTATCTTGCATTATTTTTTAATAAAACTTGCTAGCCTTCATACTTCAAGGAGAAGTAACACTTGCCAAATTGCTAGTTTGAATGTTATAAAATAATGTAAAATTTTGCTAGCTTACACTTTGCAAAGGAAGCAAAAATGGCACTTCTCAAAAGAGAAGAGAGAAGAAAGAGCTTGCTATCTTGAACATCACTATCTTGCCACTCTCAAGAAGCAAAATTTATAATTTTGCATGTCTTTAAAATTAATGATGATTTGGTGATTATGCATGTTGTAAAGTGATAAAAAAAAAACTTGATAGCTTGCATGATGTAACACTTGCTAAATTTTCTAGCTTACAAATTGCATGATGATAAAACTTGATATTATATTTTTCATGCAACGATTTGAAACTGTTATATCTAAACACATGAGAATTGAACTTCTCCTTTTTGTTGATGACAAAGAGGGAGAAGTATGTTGATATTATGCATTATTTGATCATAACATGTTGCTTGGATTTTTGAATCCAAGAGTTTCTATCAATATGGTATATTGATAGGGGGAGTTTGTTTAAACTCCGGGAGTTAAGGTTAACTCCCTTGTCGATTGGTTGTCATCATAAAAATATGAGAGATTATTGAATCTCGTATTTTGATGCTGAAACCAATTGATAATTGTTTATGATTTGATTTGCATTTTTAGTGACGCAGGATGCTTCGATCAGGATGAGACAATTAAAGCAGGAAGAATCACGTTGTGTCGGAGGAAAACATGTCAGAAGATTAGACGTCGAGCCCGAGGATCGGTCGACGTATCGACAGAAGGCTTCGGGCCATAGATTCAGGCATCAGGCCAAGAAGAGTGGATATTGTGTTAAGGATATCAGAGTTGCAGAGTCAACTGGTCGATTGGGCAATAGGCCGCAAGAGAGGACGATGCGCTGAAGAATCAGACGAAGTGTCGAGGGACCAATGACATGCCGGACAACATGATTAATGCTTAGTATTAATTGTATAGATTAAAGTGTGTTTTACATATGTAGGATTAACTATGATAGCAAGGAATGAAGCAAAATGAAGTCCCGGAGTCAAGGATGTGATTTCGTTAGGAGTTCGAGAGTTCGTCAGAAGTCCGGACGTTCGTTAGAAGTTCTATCGAGAAGTTGCGGAGCTTGCCAGAGAAGCTCATCAGAACTCATCAAAAAGATCATCGTGAAGCCCAGGATATTATCGGGAGTCCACCGGAACATCGACGAAAGATCACCGGAAGCTCGATGGAAGAAACCAAGACATAGGGACTTATTTAGCTTAGCAAATGTCTTAGGAATCATAGTTAGCACGTAATTGAGTTTGGATTTGGGCCAACCCAATTAGGGGCCAGCTAGGCCCATGTAAAGACTATGTTGGGCCCAATGAGAGGCCCAAACAGTGTCCCAAGAAGCGGCACCATTGTGGCATAGTCTTCAAGACTGTGTTAGGCGATGGTATCGCTAGTCTGGGTGGTTTTACCGCCCTTGGTAGAGTGCCAAGCAGTGGTACTGCTAGTATGGGTGGTGATACCACTCAGCACAACCCCCCAAGCAGTGGTACCGCTAGAGTGGGCAATGGTACTGCCAGACTGGGCGATGATACCGCCTAGTGCAGTGTCAGTGTTAGACTGACACTGGCGGTGGTACCGCCCATGCTTGGGAAACCCGAGATGAAATTTTTTTAGGCTTCACTTTTGAATAAACTTGAAGCCTATAAATATCCCTCTTATCTCTGGTTAAAAGACATAAGCACAGAGAGTTTAAAAGTGAAAAAACGCTGCTGCTGTCTCTTTAGAAATTCCCTCCTCCACTCTAAGTTTAGACTTCTGTAAGAGAGGAGTGAGTGCTTGTAAGGATTGTCTCCTAAACCCGTGAAAAGGAGAAGATGAGTGTAAGAAGGTGGTTGATCTTCGCCTATTAAAGGAAGATCAATAGTGGATGCCGGTGGCCTCAACGGAAGAGGAATCGATGGAGTGTATACAAGTCACAATGACCGAACCACTATAAAATTTTGGTTTGTATTTTATTTGTGTAATTTACTTTAACCGCAAACCTCCTTACTTGCTTTACATCCACTACACTTTTTCGTACACTTTCAAGCTATCTTTCTTAAATTGGTTTTTAATGTACGAAAGAATTTTCAGAACCGACGTATTTTACCGTTGCACTAATTCACCCCCTCTTAGTCTTAGTGCCGGCCCGTTCCTAACAATAAGAATATAAATCAACCTTTAATGAAAAATCAATATGTGGAATTGAGAGTCATACAAGATGTAAAGTTGTTTATAATTCGATCAGATTAATTATCGCTATAAAATCAAAATAGAAAGAAAGAAAATATTCCCTTTAGCTATCTGAATTGAAAGAACTCCTTCATGTGTCACTTTAAGAGTATGTCAAATGTTATGCATAGTTTTGAAATACAATTAAACTTATTTTTATCCAAAACATAAAACAAAGCATTCATCACTTTTACATTTAAAGAAAATAATTTTTTTTCAAAATTATTTTATTCATTCATAGGTTTAGAGGGAGTTTGAAAACCAAGTTCATGATATTCCATAAATCAAAGTTCAAAGAAAATAAGAAAAGTCTTCTGAGTTTTTCAATAAGTATAGTCCATCCCATTGAGCATAGGAGTACGATGTTAGAAACGAGTCGGCACTAAGAGGGTGGGGTGAATTAGTGCAGTGGATAAAAATCTTGATTCGAAAAAATTTTATTTCGATTAAACCTGATTCCGTTGAAGATATTAACTTGAAAGCATGTAGAAGAGTGTAATGAGAAGGTAAAGCAAGTCAGGTAGTTTGCTAGGAAGATAAACAGCAAAACAGAAATGCAAACCGAGTTTTATAGTGGTTCGGTTGTCGTGACCTACATCCACTCCATTTATTCCCCTTCCATTGAGGCCATTAGCATCCACTAATGATCTTCCTTCAATGGACAAAGATCAACTACCCTTACAACTCTATTATCCTTTTAACAAGTTCAGGAGAGAACCTTTATAACCCCCTTGCACTCCTCTCTTAAGCATGACTAGCACTTTAGTGTTTAAGGAGTTCATACAAGATTACAACAAAGTTTTTCTTCTTTTTTTGTTCTCAGTTGTGTGTATGTTAACCAGGGATGAGAGGGGTATTTATAGGCCTCAAGTAGATTCAAACTTAGAGTATAAAAAGATCTCATCCCGGGTTTCCCAAGTCCTAGTGGTACCATCGCCTACAGCAATGATAATAGGTGGTACCACCACTTGGAAGGCTGTGTCAGGATGGTACCACCGCCTAACACTGACACTGGGTGGTACCATTGCCCAGTTTGGTGGTACCACTGCTTGACATAGTCTCAGAGACTGTGCCACGACGGTTTCACCTGTTTGGTCACTATTTAAGCCTTTCACTTGGCCCAACACAGTCCATACATGGGTCCAATTGCCCCCTAATTGGATTGGCCCAATTCCAATCCTAATTATGTGCTAACTACGAATTCTAAGAATACACTAAGCAAATCCGATCTAGTTAGTCTTGGTTTCTTCCGGCGAGCTTCCGGCGAAATTCTGACGATCTCTCGATAATGTTCCAGCGGACTCCCGACAAGCTCTTGGACTTCACAATGATCTTTTTGGCGAGTTCCAATGAGCTTCTTCGGTAAGCTCCTGGACTTCTTAGTCAATTTCGGTAGAACTTCCGACGAATGTCCGGACTTCTGACGAACTCTCAAACTCCTAACGAAATCTCGTTCTTAACTCTGCAACTTCATTTTGCTTTATGTCTTAATCACTATCATAGTTAATCTTGCATAAATAAAACCTACTTTGATCTAGACAATTATTACAAAGCTTGAATCATGTTGTCTGGCATGTCATTGGTTCATTGATGCTTCGTTTGATTTTTCGACGCATCATCCTCTCTTGCGACATATTGCCCAATTGGCCAGTTGACCTCAACTTTGATTTCCTTGGTATAATTTTTGCTCTTCTTAGCCCGATGCCCGATCCCATGGCTCAAAGTCTTTTGCCGATATGTCGACCGATCCTCCGGCTCGACATCCAATCTTCTGACATGTTCCACTCTACCCCAACATGATTCTTCCAGCTTTAATTGTCTCTCCTTGATCGAAGCTTCCTACATCACTCAAAATATAAATCAAATCATAAACCGTATCAATTGGTTTCATCATCAAAATCCGAGATTTAACAATCTCCCCCTTTTTGATGATGACAACCAATTGATAATGGAGTTAACCAACTCCTCCTATCAATATGCCATATTGATAGAACTTTTGGATTCAAAAATTCAATCAACATGTTATCATATAATTATGCATAACATTATTATACTTCTCCCCCTTTATCATCAACAAAAAGGAGAAGTGCAACTATCAAGTGTTTGAGATATTTAAGTTCTAATCATTGCATTAAAAACATAATATCAAGTTTTATCATCATGCAAGCTAGTAATTTTCTTTCTTCTCTTTTGAGAAGTGCAAGCTAGCAATTTTTACTTCTTTTGCAATATTCGAGCTAGCAATTTTTGCTTTCTTTGCAAAATCCAAGCTAGCAAAATTTTATATTATTTTATAACATGTAAGCTAGAAATAATTTTGAGTTTTGCAAGTTTGTAAATTTTGCTAGATGTGCAAGTTAGCATGTTTGCTTTTCTTTACAATGTTCAAACTAGCAAGTTTTTGAAAAATAATACAAGATAACAGGCTAGCAAGATAGCAATGTTTTACATGAAGTAAACTAACAAATTTTACATCATGCAAGGTAGTGAGTTTTTTGTAAAATTTTTTACACCTTTTGATATATGCAAGATTGCATGTTTTTACATCTACTTGAAACATGCAAGCAAGCATTTTTACACATATAAAAGTTGGAAAATTTTTTACATCTTTTGATATGAGTGAGCTTTTTGCTTCTCTTTATGATGTGCAAACTAGCAAATTTTTGCTTCTTCTTGAAGTATTCAAGCTATCTAGCAAGCTAGCAAAATCTGTTCCCCTTATGTCGTTGTCAAATAGAAGGGAAGAAAACAATGTTGTAATTCTTTTCCCTTTACAACAATTTCCAAATCATAACAAAGATAAATAACAAAGATGAAAAATTAAGTCATGAATATCAAAAGACCACATATCAATTTTGAAAAGTTTCTTCTTTTGTAAATAGAAAGCATGATAGGAAACAATCTTGATTCAAAAAGAAGACTCAAGTTATAATTCCAAGAATTCACAAGAAAAAATATGATTCATTTGGCAAAAAGATTATTGATTCATGCATTTAGAATAAATATTTTTTAAACCAACATCACTTCAACTCATCATACATAATTTTAAAATGTAAAATCATCGACTATGATATAAATATTTATTTTCAAAACATTCATCATTATAAGATATACAAGCCATAAATACAAAGAAATCATGTCATAAAAGATAAGATCATGTGAATACCAAAAAACATGATTCATTCAAAATAAAATACCATCTCATCTTTAAATAAAATACCAAGAAAAAATTGTAGGAGTACAAACAAAAGATCTTGATTAAAAAAAAATATCAAGCAATTCCAAGAAATTAAGATCATAAAATCGTAGGAGTACAAACTCATTCAAAATCAATCATTAAATTATTTTTAAGAGATTCATAAAAAAACATAGATAGATTCATTAATCTCTCCCCCTTTTTGAAAACTCGATAAGATAGGGATTGAGAAATTTTAAAGAAAAATGTATTTCCTTTTTATTTCATAGAAGCATGCCTTTGTCATTTATGTCAAATCAAAATATGCATCATTTTTAAAATCAAAAAATTAACTTTCATTATGGCAAAGATCGATAAGCCATAAATTACAAGAATCATCATGCATAATTTTAAACTATAAACTTATTAAGTATGATATCAAACCTCTTAACATTTTCATTTAAACATCGAGCATGGTTTTATTGAACATAAGGCATCTTTAAACAAGCGATTTGGTTTATCATTTTGATTCCAATGATAATACATTTTCCTTTTTATGTGTTTCATTTTATGTGACCGATTTTATATATGTATGCTCAAGTTTTTCGTATAAAAACTATACATCATAGTTTAAAATCAAAAGAGTAAATCTCATCATAGAAATCATCAAGATCAATAAACCATAAATTATCAAGTATAACTTCAAATCTCATGCATAGAATCATCAAGCATTGTATCAAAACTTTTAATATTTTCTTGTTAATCATCAAGCATGATTTCATTAAGCATTTTTAATCTAAATCATTTTGTTTGTTGTAGTAATGTATTTTCCTTCTTTGCATCAATGATTCAATCATATCATGAGATATACAAATTATAAATACAAAGGAATTATATCATGAAAAATATAAGATCAAAAGAGTAACACGTAATTCCAAAACATAAGATTTCAAATCATTATGCATCATTAAATATACAAAATAATCATTTTCAATTAAAATGATTAAGTGAATCTAACTCATCATACTTAGTGCTAGGAGTTAGTATGCAATTGTCATGCTCAATTTTTTTATTTTTCAAAAACACTAGAGAGATAAGCATGATCCCAAAACTTTTAACATTTTCATTACATCATTAAACATGCAATTTTAAAAAAAAATTATATAATTTTTCTAAAATAAATTAAAAATAATTCTTGAAAAGCATCAAGTAATTTTAAAGTAAACTAAGGGGATTTTGATTACCTTATCGTCGAAAGCCGTTAAGGCGTAGTTTGC
This sequence comes from Musa schizocarpa, assembly GCA_900464855.2. Classification (NCBI taxonomy): domain Eukaryota; kingdom Viridiplantae; phylum Streptophyta; class Magnoliopsida; order Zingiberales; family Musaceae; genus Musa; species Musa schizocarpa. The sequence continues at coordinate 1,508,961 of LS990916.1, forward strand.
CACCTCGCCTTTGTTGGTTTGCTCCTCGTCTTCGGATGAGCTCGATTTGTCCCAAAGTGCTTCCTTCTTCTTGTGGTCATAGCAAGTAGTTACATTCTTTTAAGTTTATTTTTGTTCTTTAATTCTTGTTTTAAGAACTTTTTAAGCTTTATTGTGAGAAGTTCAAGTTCATCATCACTTAGCTTTCGCTCGAGTAGTCTTCTTTTGTTCTAAGTGTCAAATCCTTCCTGTTCTTTAGAAGGTTATTCTTATGTTCATTATATACATCATGTGCATTGTATGTCATTTCATAAGTCATTAATGACCCAATAAGTTCTTCGTGAGGGAAAATTTTCAAATTCTTAGCCTCTTAAATGGCCATTACTTTAGGATCCAAATTTTTACAAAGAGATCGTAAAACTTTATTAACAAGTTCATGATTCGAAAAACATTTACCAAGAGCTTTTAAGCCATTGACGACATCCGTAAAATGGGTGTACATGTCAACAATGGTTTCGCTTGGCTTCATTCGAAATAGTTTAAAATCATGCATCAAAAGATTTATCTTAGAATCTTTTACTCTACTAGTGCCTTTGTGTGTGATTTCGAGAGTATGCCAAATATCGTAAGCAGTTTCGCAAGTAGAAACCAAATTGAATTCATTTTTATCTAAGGCACAAAATAGAGCATTCATAACTCTAGCATTTAAAGAAAAAATCTTCTTCTCCAAATCATTCCATTCATTCATTGGTTTAGAAGATTTTTGAAAGTCATTTTCAATAATACTCCATAAATTTAAATCCAAAGAAAGTAAGAAAACTCTCATTCAAGTTTTTCAATATGTGTAGTTCGTCTCATTGAACATGGGAGGACGAACGATATAAAAGCCCACTTGAAAGCTGAAAAGAGTCATTTCTCTTGGGTGTTAAACCAAATGAGAAATAACGTGGCTCTAATACTAACTATTAGGAACGAAGTCGATAGTAAGAGAGGGGGGGGGGGGGGGGGGGGTGAATTAGTGCAGTGGATAAAAATGGTTAGTTAAAAAAAAAATTGTTTCGATTAAACCCGATTCTAGCAAAAATATTAACTTGAAAGCATACAAAAGAGTGTAATGAGAAAGCAAAGTAAGTAAGGCAGTTTGCAAGGAAGATAAACTGCAAAACATAAATGCAAACCAAGTTTAATAGTGGTTCGGTCGTTGTGACCTATATCCACTAATGATCTTCCTTCAATGGACGAAGATCAACTACCCTTACAAGTCGATTCTCTTTTTAACAAGTTCAATAGAGAACCTTTACAGCCCCCCGTCACTCCTCTCTTAAGTAAGACTAACACTTTAGAGTTTGAGGAGTTCACACAAGATTACAACATATTTTTTCTTTTTTTTTTGCTCTCAGTTGTATGTATGTTAACTAGGGATGAGAGGGATATTTATAGGTCTCAAGTGGATTCAAACTTAGAGCCTAAAAAGATCTCATCCTAGGTTTCCTAGGTCCCGACGGTACTACCGCCTACAGCATTGACACTGGGCAGTACCACCGCTTGTAAGATTGTGTTTGGGTGATACCACCGTCTAGTTTGGTGGTACCACCGCCTGACATAGTCTCAGAGATTGTGCCATGATAGTTTCACCTATTTCGTCATTGTTTGGGCCTTTCACTTGGCCCAACACAATCTATACAAGTGCCCAACTGGCCCCTAATTGGGTTGGTCCAATTTCAATCCCAATTATGTGCTACCTACGAATTCTAAGCATATAATAAGCAAATCCGGTCCGGTTAGTCTTGATTTCTTTCGGTGAGCCTCTAGTGATCTTCCGACGAACTTTCGACAATCTCTCGATAATATTCTAGCGGACTCCCAGCAAGCTCTTGGACTTCACGACGATCTTCTTGATGAGTTCCGATGAGCTTCTTCGGCAAGCTCTTGGACTTCTCGGTCAATTTCGGTAGCACTTCCGACGAATGTCCAGACTTTCGACGAACTCTCAAACTCCTAACAAAATCTCATACTTGACTCTGGGACTTCATTTTGCTTTATGCCTTGATCACTATCATAGTTAATCTTGCACAAATAAAACCTACTTTAATCTAGGCAATTATTACAAAGTTTGAATCATGTTGTCCGGCATGTCATTGGTTCATCGACGCTTCGTCTGATTCTTCGGTGCATCACCCTCTCTTGCAACATATTGCCCAATCGGCTAGTTGACCTCTACAACTCCGATTTTCTTGACATAATTTTTTCTCTTCTTAGCTCGATGCTTGAACCCATGGCTCGAAACCTTCTGCCGATATGTTGATTGGTCCTCCGGCTCGACATCCAATCTTCTGACATGTTCCACTTCGGCCCAACATGATTCTTCCTACTTTAATTGTCTCTCCCTGATCGAAGTTTCCTGTGTCACTCAAAACGTAAATCAAATCATAAACAGTATCAATTGGTTTCATCATCATAATCCGAGATTCAAAAATGAGTGATAGAAAGACCCTCTTGAAAGTCGAAAATAGTCATTTCTCTTGGATTTTAAACCAAATGAGAAAAATATGGCTCTAATATCAACTGTTAGGACCAAGTCGGCACTAAGAGGGGGGTTGAATTAGTGCTTTCATAAAAACCTCAACGATTAAGAAAACGTCTCATTCGATGAAATCATATCGGAAAGATGCTTGACTTAAAAGCATGTTCGTAAGGTAGTGAAAGTAATAAGCAAATAAATCAGTTTGTAATATAAATTAAAATGATGAAAGAAATGCAAATCAAGTTTTATAGTGGTTCGGTTATCATGACCTACATCCACTTCCGTTTCCTCTTCACTCAAGGCCACCAGCTTCCACTACCAATTTTCCTTCAATGGACGAAGATCAACTACCCTTTTACACACTTTTTTTTTTTTATGGGTTTAGGAGACAACCCTTACAAGCCTCACACTCTCTTGAATGATCTCAAAATTAGAAAGGGAGGAGGAGGATATTTAGCAATTTTATAACCCATAATAACAACGCTTTCTGCTCTAATTCATGTCTCTCCATATAGGAATGGCTGGGGTATTTATAGACCTCAAAGAGATTTAAAATTGGAGCCAAGAAAGGTCTTATCCCGGGTTTCCTGGGTCCTGACGGTATCACCGCCTATGCTAGGCGATACTACCGCTTGCAGTACTGATATTGGGTAGTACCACTGCCCAAACTAGCGATTCTACTACCCAGACTAATGGTACCAAGGCCCAGTCTGGTGGTACCACCGCCTGACACATTCTCAGAGACAGTGTCTCAGAGACTGGGCCTCTAGCAGTGCCACTACTTGGACCGGTGGTGCCATCACCTGACCCAACTTTTGGGTCACTAAATGGCCCTATCTCTTGGCCCAAAACAATCCCAACATGGGCCCAATTGGCTCTTAATTAAATTGACATAATTATATTCTAAACTAACCTAATTAGAACTAAAACTACTTTGATCTAGACAATTATTATAAGACATTAATCACATGTTGTCCGGCATGTCATTGGTTCATTTGGCGTTTTATTTGACCCTTTGGCACATCATCTTCTCCTTCGGCATATTGCCCAATCAGCATATTGCGCTCTTGCAACATCTGATCTCCTTGGCATAATGTTCGATCTTCTTACCCCGATGCCCGAACTCATGGCACGAAGCTTTCTGCCGATATGTCAACTGATTCTCCGGCTCGACGTCCAATCTTCTGACATATTCCATTTCGGGCCAACATTGATTTTTTCTACTTTAATTGTCTCTTCTTGATCGAAGCTAGTCTTGCATCACTTAAATGCACATTAGATCATAACTTTATCAATTGGTTTCATCATCAAAATCCAAGATTCAACACATTTTGGCTCCAAATTTAAATCTATTTGGGGCCTACAAATACCCTACTCATCCTTACTCGGTCAAGATAAGAACTTGAACAAAAATAGTATGAAAAATCTATTATAATTCATTGAGAATTCCCCTCTAGCTCTAAGTTTTAGTTTTAGTCTAAGATAGGGGTGAGTGGCTTGTAAATGTTATCTCCTGAACTTATGAAAATAAGAAAAGGGTTGTAAGAGGGTAGTTGATCTTCGCTCATTAAAAGAAAATCAATAATGGAAGTCGGTGGTCTTGACGGAGGAGGAATCGAGAATGGACATAGGTCACGATGACTAAACCACTATAAATCTAATGTGCCCTTTTCTCTTGTTGTTTACCTTCATTGCTTTCTTATTTAACTATCTACAATTTTTGCTTGCACTCTTACGAATGTTTCAAGTTAAGCATCTTTTCGATACGGGTTTTATCGAACAAAAATCTTCAAACCGAGGTTTTTATCCAAAGCACTAATTCATCCCCCCTCTTAGTGCTGATTCAGTCATAATATCTACTTCATATGAGATATGAAAATGAAAGAAGTCCGATCTTAAGATTGTTAAGATTTGGGGCTGCCCTACTTATGTTAAGAGACACAATCCCAACAAGTTAGAATCTAGGACAGAGTGGTGCAAGTTCGTGGGATACCCCAAGAAAACTTGTGGGTTTTATTTTTATTATCCCGAGGATCAAAAGGTCTTTGTAGCTAAGAGAGTAGTATTCCTTGAGAACGAACATATTCTTGGTGGAGACAATGGTAGTGTGATAGAGTTGAGTAAGGTTGGAGAACCTAGTTCAAGCACCACTCTACAGCCTGAGTCTGTTTAGGTACCTAGCACACAAGCTCTGACTTTATATTGGTCCGGTAAAATATTATATTCTCCTAAGAGATATATGAGATATATTAGAGGAGATGATATTAAGGATATTGATCCTCAGACCTATGAGGAGGCTATTACGAGTATAGACTCTAGGAAGTGACAAAAAGCTATGAATTCTGAGATGGATTCCATGTACTCTAACAAGGTTTGGAACCTAGAGTATCCAAAGGTATTATACCTATTGGATATAAATGAATCTTCAAGAAGAAGATTGGAGTAGTTGGAAAGATAGAGACTTATAAAGCAAGGCTAGTGGCAAAGGAGTATCGTCAAAGGTAAGGTGTTGACTAAGATGAACCCTTTTCACTTGTAGCCATACTAAAATCCATCCAAATTCTATTGGCTATTACAGCATACTATCATTATGAGATCTGGCAGATGGATATGAAAACTACATTCCAAAATGGCAATCTCGAGGAGATGTATATGATACAGCTTGAGAGATTCGTGTCTAAAGAAAGTCTAGATAAAGTGTGTAAGTTGCTTAGGTCTTATGGACTGAAGCAAGCTTCCCAAAGTTTGAACATAAGATTTGATGACACGATCAAATCTTATGACTTCATTAAGTACGAAGATGAGCCTTGTGTGTATAGGAAGGTAAGTGGGAGTGTTCACTTTTTTAGTACTATATGTGGTTGACATCGTGATAATTGGGAATGATATAGGAATGCTCTCTATAATAAAGGCTTGGCTATCTAGACACTTCTCCATGAAGGACTTAGGGGATGTTAAATCTTGAATTTTGATGATGAAATCAATTGATGAAGTTATAATCTAATGTGTGTTTGAGTAATACAGGACTAACTTCGATCATAGAAAGACAAATCGATTGAAGTAAAAAAAATCAAATGTTGAGTTGGAGTGGAACATGTTATATGATTAAACGTAGGGCCGAAGGGCTAGTCGATATGCTGGAAGGACTTCGTGGCATGAGTTCGGGCATCGAGCCGAAAGATTAAATATTGCACCAAAGAGATCAAATATTACGGGAGGTCAATATGTCGATTGGGCAATATGCCAAAGGAGAGGATGATATGCCAAAGGATCAGATGAAGCACTGAATGAACCAATGATATGCTAGACAACATAGAATTCACGCTTGTAATCATATATGTTAGATCTAAGTAATTTAGGTCTAATTGAGTTAGTTTCAGGTATAACCAGGCTAACTAAATTAGGGGCCCATTAGGCCTGAATTGGGACTGTTTTGGGCCAATTGAAAGGCTCATTTAGTGACCCATAGCTGGCCTAAGTGGTGGCACCGCCAGAATAGGTGGTGGTATTGCCCAGACATAATCTCTCAAACTGTGTCAGGTGGTGTTATTGCTAGTGTCACATATAGTCTCTTAGACTATGTCAAACGATGGTACCATCAAACAAGGCGGTGGTACCACCTAGTGTCAATCTGGTAGGAGATAGTACCACACAAACTAGGTAATAGTACCACTAGTTGTTAGGGGTGTAGGTGATAGTATCGCCCAATACTGGCGGTAGTATTATTAGTACCCTTGAAACCGAGGATGTGATATTTTTTTGCTCTAATTTTGAAGTCATATGTGGTATATAAATACCCCACTCTTTCCTATTTGGATAAGTAAGAAAGAGAGAAAAAAGGGCGAAAGAATCCTTATGAAAAATAATTATAATCTCTCTTGAAGTGTAGAGTCACTTCTTCCTAGTATTTAGAAAGTTCTTCTAAAAGGAGAAGTGAGGTCTAAGTGTAAAAGAGAAATGTTCTCTCCTGAGCCTGTGAAAATAAGAAAGAGTTGTAAGTATAGTTGATCTTTGCCCATTGAAAAAAAGATCAGTAGTGGAAGGTAATGGTCTTGATGTAGAGGAATCGGGAGTGACTATAGGTCACGATGACCAAACTACTATAAATTAGTTTGTATTTACTTTATTCTTTTTATTCTTATTACAAACTGATTTACTTATTCACTATGCTTACGAATGTTTTCAAATTAAACATCTTTCCGATATGGGCTTTATCAAATGAAGTTTTCTAAATCGATGTAATTTTACGTAAGCACTAATTCATCCCCCCCTCTTAGTGCCAAAACAGTCCTAAGATTGGTATCAGAACCAAGTTTTTCTTATTTGGTTTAATACCTAAGAGAATAACTTTTATCAACAATCAAGAGGGTCATTCTATCATTCATCCTCATATGTTCAATAAGACGGACTATATATATTGGAAAGCATACATAAGAGTTTTTTTGCTTTCTATAGATTTTAATTTATGAAATATAGTTGAATTTGGTTTTCAACGATCCTCTAAACCTATGAATGAATGGAGTGATTTTGAAATAAAAAATTATTTTCATTAAATGCTAAAGCTATGAATGCTTTGTTTTACGTTTTAGACAAAAATAAGTTTAATTGTGTTTTTATATATGAAACTACACGTGATATTTGACATACACTCAAAATCATACATGAAGGCACAAGAAGAGTTAAAAAATCTAAAATTAATCTTTTAATGCATAATTTTAAATTTTTTCGAATGAAGCTAAGCGAAACCATTGGAGACATGTACACCCATTTTATGGATGATGTCAATAATTTAAAAGCTCTTGACAAATGTTTTTCTAATCTTGAACTTGTAAATAAGAGTCTAAGATCTCTTCTAAAGAGTTAGGATCTGAAAGTAACTGCAATACAATAGACAAAGAACTTAAATAATTTTCCACTAAAAGAACTCATTAGTTCATTGATAACATATGAAATGACTTATTTGGCACATGACAAATACGAGAACAACCTTCCAAAGAATAGGAAGGATTTGATACTTAGAACAAAAGAAGACCACTTGATCAAAAGCTCAAATGATGATGACTTTGAACTCGTCACAAGAAAATTTAAAAAGTTCATAAAACAAGAATTTAAAAATGAACTAAAAAAGGACACAACCACTTGCTATGAACGCAAGAAGCTGAGGCACTCCAAAGATGAGTATACAAAACTGAAGAAGAAGTTGTCAAAAAAGAAAAAAGTACTCAAGGTGACTTGGAATGAATCGAGTACATCCGAAGATGTGGAGAAAATCAATGAAGACGAAGTGGCGAACTATACTCTAATAGCCCTCAATGACAAGGTAAGTGACTCAATCAAATCTCATTTATCTTATAATGAATTACTTAATTCTTTTAATGATTTATATGATGAATGTAAGCTAGTTGGTAAAAAATATAAGTTGTTAAAAATGATCATGCTTTTCTTTCTAGTAAATTAAAAAAATTAAAAAATGAGCATGATAATGGCATGTTAACCTATTATACTCAAGAAGAATTAGATTCATACAAAAAAAAAAATTGCTATTATAACAAACATTAGAAAATTTTAAAATGGGTAGCAAATAATTAGACATGATCCTTGCCAATAAGGGTCATGTACGTAGAAAGGAAGGAATCGACTCTATGAGAAATACTCAACAAAAGCCAACTACTTTTGTTAAAGGACCTACTTTGCATGTTCCCCCTAAGGTTAAGTATAATTTTTGTGGTAGACATGGTCATTTTACTTATAAATATTTATTAAAAATTATAACTTACATAAATTAGTTTGGGTTCCTAAAGGAATCATAAATGACTTTATGCCTAAAGACAAGATAGATAGATATAAACATTAAGAACCCAAAGTCAAATGGGCATCTATAACAAATCCACCTTTTTTTATACAAATGTCTACAATCGAAAGCTAGAAGGAAAAGTTAAAATTTTGATAGTGGATGCTCAAAGCATATGACCGAAGATCTAAAACATTTCACAAAGCTCACTAGTCCAAACAATAATAATAATAATAAATATTAAAATTAGAATTATTTGCCATAAATCTTTTGATTAAAGATGTTTTATTAGTTAATGGTTACTGATCTTGATAATTTTTATGATAAATCTTGTTTTTTAGTTCTAAACATGATGCATGGTTTTGATATAAAAAACTTGGGTATGCTTGTATAAAATCAATCGCATGAATTGAAATAACTAAAAAGAGGAAAGCATTTTTCTTAAAAATTTCTCAATCTTTATCTTATCAAAATTTTCAATAAGAGATTAATGAATTTATTTATGATATTTTTGAATCTTTTGAACTATAAAAGTGATTTTGATGATTTGAATATGAATGAGATTTTTCCAACCAAATCATGAACTTTCTCTTAATTTCTTGACTTAAGATATCTTTTATGGGAATTAAAATCTTTTTTTATCTTCTATGATTTCTTCTTTTTAATATTTACTAAAGAGGAGACTTATGCAAACAAACAATGATCTTGATATTTACAACTTGAAATTTATGTTATGTGAATCAAGATCTCTTATTTGATCTCCTAAATTCTATTTGTTATTTACTAAAATGAATATTTATCTAAATGAATCATAATTTTTCTCTTGATTTCTCATAATTCATGACTTAGAATTTCTTTTGATGATCTTTTACTATTTGATCTCCTAAGATATTTTTTGTTATTTAAGAAGAGATTTGTCAAAATGAATCATGTCTTTTGACATTCATGATTTGATATTAATATCTTTCATGTCATCTCATATGACTCCCTTGTATTCATGAATTATATAACTCATCACTAAATTGATTTTTCTTGATATCTTTTCTGTTATGATTTAAAAATTGATGTAAAAGGAAAAAAATTATAACATTGTATTATTCCCTTCTTTTTGGCAATGACAAAGGGGGAGAAAGAATTTCTAGCTTGCACACTTCAAGAAGAAGCAAAAATTACTAAACTTACATATCTAAAAAAAGAAGCAAATTTACTAGCTTGCACATATCAAAAACTTACTAGTTTACATGTTCTAAAGTGATTAAAAACTTGCTAGCTTGCATGTTATAAAGTAATATAAAACTTGCTAAATTACTAGCTTGCATGTTTAAAAAATTTGCTAGGAGCACTTTTCTCCTTTTTGTTAATGATAAATGGGAAGAAGTTATGATAATTTGAATTTTGGAATCATATATGTTATAATGTACCTTTATAATTTGAAATTATGCATAAAATTCTCATGATTTTATAAATTCAAAGTTTCTTTTGCTATAGCATAGAGATAGAGAGAGTTTAGTTTAAACTCCATCATTAATTGATTGTAATAATAAAAAAAGGGAAGATTACTGAATCTCGGATTTTGAAGATAAAATCAATTGATGAAGTTATGATGTAATGTACATTTGAGTGACGCAGGACTAACTTCGATTATGGAAAGATAAATCAATTAAAGTAGAAAGAATCAAACGTTGGACCGTAGTGAAACATGTTAGAAGATTAGACATCGGGTCAGAGGACTGGTTAATTTGCCGGAAGGACTTTGCATCATGAGTTCAGGTATCGGGCCGAAGGATCAGATATTGTACCAAGGAGATCGAATGTCGTGGGAGGTCGACATACCGACTAGGCAATACACTGAAAAAGATGATGATGCGTCGAAGGATCAGATGAAGTGCTAGATAAGCCAATGACATGCTAGACAATATAAGATTTACACTTCTAATCATATGTCTAGATCTAAGTAGTTTAGGTCGAATTGAGTTAGTTTTAGGTGTAACCAAGCTAACTCAATTAGGGGCCCATTGAGCTTGAGTTGGAACTGTTTTGGGCCAACTAAAAGACCCATTCAATGACCCATAGTTGGCCCAAGTAGTGGCGCCGCTAGAATAGGTGATAGTACTGCCCAAACACAGTATCCCAGACTGTGTTAGGAGGTGGTACCATTAGTGTCAAGCGATGGTATTGCCCAGATACAATCTCCCAAACTATGTCATGTGATGGTACCACTAGTGTCAGTCTGGTAGGTGGTAGTACTGCCCAGACTAGGTGGTAGTACCACCAGTTGTTAGGGGTGTAAGTGGTAGTACTGCCTAGTACTAGCGGTAGTACCGCCAATACCCCTAAAATCAGGGATGTGACACTTCTTGGCTCCATTTTTAAATTTATTTAGGGTCTGTAAATATCCCACTCATTCCTTCTTGGATAAGCAAGAAAGATAGTAAAAAGAGGAAAAGAATTCTTATGAAAAAGAATTGTAATCTCTCTTGAAGTGTAGACTCACTTCTTCTAAAGGGAGAAGTGAGGTCTAAGCATAAAAGAGATAGATGTAAAGGTTCTCTCCTGAGCCTGTAAAAAGAAAAAAGAGTTATAAAGATAGTTGATCTTCACCCATTAGAAAGAAAATCGATAATAGACGCCAATGGGCTCGAGTGAAGAGGAATCAGAGTGGACGTAGGTTACAATGACCAAACTACTATAAATCGATTTGTATTTACTTTATTTTTTTATTCTTATTATAAACTAATTTACTTATTCACTATGCTTATGAATACTTTCAAGTTAAATATCTTTCTGATATGGGCTTTATTGAATAAAGTTTTTCGAATCAACGTAATTTTATGTAAGCACTAATTTATCCCCCTCTCTTAGTGTCGAAACGGTCCTGACAGAAGAAGCATCCTATATATTAGGGACTCAGATCTATAGAGATAGATCCAAGAGGATGTTTGACTTATCCTAGTTTAGGTACATTGATACCATTGTCAAAAGATTTGGCATGAAAAATTCAGATGTCTCATATTGATGAGACATGCAATATCGCTTTCTAGAAGTATATCCCTAAAGATTCCTGAAGAAATGATAAACATAGATAGGATACTCTATACCTCAGCAATAGGGTCTATCATATATGTCATACTATGTACCAGGACTAATATAGTGTATGTTATGAGTGCCACAAGCAGGTATCAAGAGGATCCAGGCTTGGAGCACCATAAAACAATAAAGTATATCCTTAAGTACTTGAGAAGCACTAAGAATCTTTTACTAGTATATTGAGGAAGTAGCCTCAGGGTTGAGGGCTACACGGATGTGAGCTTCCAGTCCGATGTCGATGATAATAAGTCTAATACAAGGTATGTGTTTACTTGAATAGAGGAGAAGTATGCTGGAAGAGTTCCAAGCAAGATACTACTGTTGACTAGACCATAGAGGAGGAGTATGCTACTGTAATAGAGGCAGTAAAGGAGGGAGTTTAGATGAAGAAGTTTATCATAGATCTGGGAGTCATGCCAGGCAATGAGGAGTTGATTCCCTTGTATTACAACAACTATAGGGTGATTACTTAAATGAGGGAACTTGGGTCTCATCAGAAGTGTTCTGAGGAGGTTCCAACTTATTAGAGAAATCATGGCCCGAGAAGATGTAATAGTAGGAAGAGTTTTATCCAAAGACAATATCACAGATCCATTGACACAGTTATTGTCTTAAATTATCTTTAAGCATCATAAAGGTCTAATGGAGATCAAACATATAGGTGATTGACTTTAGGTAAAGTGAGAGATTGCTAGTCATAGGTGTCGTGCAAGCTAATCACGTAAGTAATGGTACGTGTGACACAACACAATCTTTTCACATATTATTATTATGATATTTTCTTACTTTATATTGCTTGATGCATAAGTATATTATAATGTCTATAGATCTATGCAATGAGGATCAGATTATGATGAGATCATGACAATGAGACTAATCACCTTTAACTGGATAGACTAATGTATTGTATACTCGTCCATATGATAGAGGCTGCTGGTCTCATAGATGCTCGTGTGGGGACACTAAGGCTATAGTACGGGTGCTCATTGGAGAATGAGTTCACTAATTAATCCGCTCACGAAATGCTAGATGGTTAATGATATCTCATTGTCAAATAGCGATTCTGTCATTCCAATGGTGTACCTGGTCCTTAGACTTTAGACACCAAGGATATCCTATATGAGTACTCTACTCTTTGATACCAGACTTATAAATTTGAAAGTTTTAGAGCTAATATAACCGGTCATCGGGAGTGTCAACCAACCTTACAAGGGCTATTGAGTATCAATAGAGGATTATTCACTCTCGGTATCATAAGAGAAATAGCTCATGTATTCTTGCTTAAATAAATCCTTAGCCAAGATCATTCGGATTGAGCAAGAAAGAGTTCTTCGGGAGAATCCAATTAGAGCAAGACTCGAGGAGAAACCGTATGGGCCTGACATCATGCTCGTTATACTATCATTGGAATATTAGATGGATGAGAGATTACAGGTACATGGTAATTAAGAATAGATAGGTCCGAAGGATTGGATTCCCCTGTATCGTCTAGAGACTACGGTGTAGTAGCCTAGTACATATGTAATCAATAAGTCAAGTGAATTATTATAAAGGTAATAATTCGTTAAGCCAGAAGAAGTACTAATATGTATAACTCACACCCAACTCGATATTGGGCCTAGAGAGTCACACACATATGGTAGGTGTTGCGACGAGTAGAGGTTTGGATATAAGATATCCGTCGGAGCCCCTATTTTATTGGATATCCAATAAGTCCCTGAATTATTGGATCTTATGGATGAGATCCAATAAGAACCAATGAGAGATTATTGGATAGAGATCCACTAATCTAATAAGCTTGGGTAGTTGGATGAAGATCCAATACCTAATAGGAGAGGATCTATTAGGGTTATATTGATAGGGGACCTCTATGAATAGGAGAGAACTAAAGGATCATAGGCTATGCTTCTTGGTTGCCACCTCCTATTCTCCTCTCCCCTTCTTCTCCTTAGATAGCAGGTGTTGAGATTTGAGCAACGATTTGAGGAGCATCTTCGCAGCCCCTATCATGTGAATCACCGCTACAGAGGAGGATGCTTGACCTCCTCCATCCTCTCCTACAGATATGTAGGAATTCAGGGATATAAAATCTATCTAGGTAACATAACTATCTCACACGTAGTTTTTAATTTTATAGGTTTTTTGTGCATCAATCTACACATGATGATGAATATTTTTTAAAAAAATTAGGATTTTTGTTTTATGTTCTTCCGCTGTACATGTGATATTGCCCCTAGATTTCCCTACAGGCAATCCTAAAGACACTATTTGAAGAAACTGAGTTTGTGACATATGTAGGTGTGGGGATATTCGTTTGAGGTCATGATATATAATCTATAAAGAGTAAACCAAACCGGAGGACTATTAATAAATATTTCATTGCATATGCCAAAAAGTCTAAAGTTTATAAATTTTATTATCCATCTCACACAATTAAGATTGTGAAATCAAGAAATGCTAAGTTTCTTGAGGTTGACATGATTAGTGAGAGCAGTCAGTTCAGGATAATAGTTTATACGTATGATTATATAGAATCTCAACCTTCTATATTGAATGATAGATTGGTTATAGTTTATAGTACTCCTCAGGTACAAACTAATATTGAATAATCAATCATTTGTTTAATCTCGTATTTTGATGTTGAAACTAATTGATAATTATGTTTATATTTTAATTTACATTTTGAGTGACGCAGGATGCTTCGATCAGGATGAGATAATTAAAGCAGGAAAAATCATGTTGTGCCGAAGGAACATGTCAGAAGATTGGACGTTGGCCCGATGGATCGGTCGACGTATCGACAGAAGGCTTCGGGCCGTGGACTTGGGTATCAGGCTAAGAAGAGCGGGTATTGCGCCAAGGATATCGGAGTTGCGGAGTCAACTGGCCGATTGGGCAATAGGCCGTAGGAGAGGACGATGCGCCGAAGAATCGGACGAAGCGTCGAGGGACCGATGACATGCCGGACAACTTAGTTAATTGCTTAGGATTAATTGTCTCGATTGAAGTTTTGTTTTAAGTGTGCAGGATTAACTACGATGAATGAAAGACATGCCGCAGGAGTTGCACCAAAGTCAAGACTATGATCACGTTGGGAATTCGAGAGCTTGACGGAAGTTCGGACGGTCGTTGGAGGTTCTGCGAGAACGAATCCAAGAAGTCCAGAAGCTTGCCAAATGAAGCTCGTCGGAACTCGCCAAGTGGATCGTCGCAAGTCCAGGAGTTTGCTGGAAGTCCATCAGAGCATCGCTAGAGGTTCGTCGGATGTTCGCCAGAAGTTCGCCGGAAGCTCACCGGAAGAAGCGATTGACGCATCAGAGTAAGTGATAGTAAATGTCTTAAGAAATTCGTAGTTAGCACGATGATTAAGTTAGAAATGGGAGGTGATCCCATTAACTTAATCTTGGGGTAATTGGGCCCTTGAAAGACCCAAATTGGGCCGAATGGATTAGCCCATTCGGACCCAGATTACTTGGCCAGAGGTGGCATCGCCTGGGTCGGCGGTGGCACCGCCTAGGGCTCAGTCTCCGAGCTCTGGCTGGGCGGTGCAACCTCCTCTGACAGAGGTGCAACCGCTTGAGCTTAGTCTCCGAGCTCTGGTTGGGCAGTGCAACCGCCCCAGTCAGACGGTGCCATTGCCTGAGCTCGGTCTCCGAGCTCTGGCAGGAGGTGCAACCGCCCCTGACAAGCGGTGGCACAGCTCAAAGGCTCAATCTCCAAGCTCTGCCAGGCGGTGCAACCGCCAGACCCCGGAATTCTGGGAATTGATAATTTTGAGCTCGGAATTCAAACTAGTTTGGAGCCTATAAATACCCCTCCAATCCCTGTGTAAAACACACAAGCATAGAGAGCAAAAAAGGAAAGAAAAGCTATAGAAATCAGTTGAGAAATCCCTCCTCTAGCTTAGGTGTTAGAATTCTGTTTAAGAGAGGAGAGTGAGTGCTTGTAAGGGTTGTCTCCTCAATCCGGTAAGATGAGAAGAGGGGTGTAAGAAGGAGATTGATCTTCGCTTAGTAAACGAAGATCGTTAGTGGATGCCGGTGGCCTCGACGGAAGAGGAATCAGAGGAGTGGATGTAGGTCACGATTGACCGAACCACTATAAACTCTTGTCTTCTCTGGTTTGCATTTACTTTGAGCATATTATCTTTACTGCAAACCTCCTTAATAGCTTACTGCCTTCTGCGAATTTACGATCGTGTTTCAAAGTTTAGTATTTTCCGAATCGACGATTAGACGTAAATTAGTTTTATCGTATGAACATCATATTTCAGTTTGCGCTTACATTCTGATTTCTATCATAATTGCAAACTGCCCTTATAGATTCGCTTTAACTGCATCTTGCTTGATCATGAGTTAAAGTGATTTACGAATCGACTTTTTAACCGAAATCGCTTTTATCGTATGAACGCAGTTTTAATCGTCGAAAGTTTTCCGCTGCACTAATTCCCCCTCTTAGTGCTCTTGATCCTAACAATTGGTATCAGAGCCCGATATTTCTCATTTCAGATTTACACTCGAGAGAAATGGCTCTTCATGGCTTTCAAGAGGGTTTTTCGGTTGTTCGTCCACCGTTGTTTAACAGATTGGACTACACTTATTAGAAAACTCGAATAAGAGTTTTCTTGATTTATATGAATTTGAATTTATGGAATATTATTGAAAACGGTTTTCAACTTCCCTCTAAACCAATGAACGAATGGTCGGATTTGGAGAAGAAGTATTTTTCTTTAAACGCAAAGGCTATGAATGTCTTATTTTGCGCTTTGGATAAAAATGAGTTCAATCGGGTTTCTTTGTGCGAAACGGCTTTTGACATATGGCACACTCTTGAAATCACACACGAAGGCACTTCTAGAGTTAAAGATTCGAAAATCAACTTTTTGATGCATGATTTCGAGCTTTTTCAAATGAAGCCAAGTGAAACCATTGGTGACATGTACACCCGTTTTACGGATGTCGTCAATGGTTTAAGAGCTCTTGGTAAATATTTTTTGGATTTTGAACTCGTAAACAAGATTTTGCGTTCTCTTTCTAAGAAGTGGGATTCAAAAGTAACTGTAATACAAGAAGCTAAAAACCTAAACAACTTACCACTTGAAGAACTAATTGGTTCGTTGATGACATATGAAATGGTGCACAATGCACATGATGAACATGATGAATAAAACAACCTTCCAAATAACAGGAAGGATTTGGAATCCCGGACAAATGAATACCACTTGAGCAATGACTCAAGTGATGAGGACAATGATGAACTTGAACTTCGAACACTAAATCTTAATAAGTTTATTAAACAAAAATCTAAAATAAATAATAAACTTGAACGGAGGAAGAGGCCAAAGAAGAGAACACAAAGTGGGATGAATCGAGCTCCTCCGAAGACGAGGAGAAAATCAAGAAAGGCGAGGTGGCAAACTATGCCTTAACCGCTTTCAATAAAAAGGTAATCGAAATCCCCCTGATTTATTTTGAAATTACTTGATGCTTTCATGATGTATTTTCTTTTTTTGTTTAGAATTAATTTTCTTGAAAATTACATGTTTAAAAAAAAAACACAAAAATTATGATCATGCTAGTAATTTCGAAAATCATAATATTACATATTTTATGATAAACAAACAAAATGATTTTGATTGAAAATATGAAATCATGGTTAAGAAGTAATAATGTGTATCATGTTTGATTAACATTGTTGAATGAAATCATGTTTGATTTGAAGTAATGCATAATGATGTAATGAAAATATTAAATATTTTTTATACAATGATTGACAATTTTATGCATGAGATTTTAAGTTATACATGATGATAAGCATGTGTTATTTTCATGAGTGTATTTGAAAAATATATGGCAAAACCATGTCCGAATGTATGAAAGTGTTAAATTTCATTTTCGGATTTTCTTGACCATAACAATTAATTTTTTAGAATCTATTGATCTTGATGGTTTTATGACGAAATTCACTTTTCGATCCTAAACATTGATGCATGTTTTTATTTAACATAAATGAAAAAGCATGCTAACTTGAAATCAAATACTTAAAAAAAGGAAAATATATTATGAAATCATGAATCTACCTATGTGATGAATTTTGTGAACCATAAAAGTGATTTTGATGATTTAAATTTGAAATGAGTTTTATCAAAATCATGATATTGATTTCTTGGAATAACATGAGATTACCTTTGATGATCATTTTGATTCATGGAATTTTGGATTTATGACTTGGTCTTACATTTGTTTATGAGATGGTTGAAATCTTCGTACCTTTGAATTCTTCCCTTCTCCTTTCAATTTTTGAATATATGTATGTTATATGTTGAAGATTTAAAACCATGTTTTGGTATCATGCATATCTAAGAAATATTGATGTGACAAATTGAATGAGTTGAAAATGAATGATGATTTTTCTCTTGAATATAACTTGTGATATTTTTTATATAAATCATCATTTTGATTTCTCGACATTCGATACATGAGATTTTATTATAAATCAAAATTTCTCATTAATCGATCTTCTACAATTTTACTTGATATTCTCTTTAGAGGAGATTTTCTAAATGAATCATGATTTTTTCTTGTGAGTTCTTGGAGTTATTACTTGATTTTCTTTTAAAACAAGATCTCTTCTTTGTACTTCTATGATTTTTCTTGATATTTTATTTAAAAAAGATATTTACTATATGAATCATGTGTTTTGGTATTCAAATGATTTTATCCTTCATGATATGATTTCTTTGTATTTATGGCTTGCATGACTTGAAATGTTTTGGTATGATGCATGCAATGATGAAATATTCATGAAGTTAAAATGATGTGTGCAATACTTATGATAATGATGTATATGATATATTGCATATGATGTGTATCATGAATGCTTTAAATGATGAATGTTTGGTATCATGATCAACATGTTGATAAATGCTTAAAAATTTTAATGTTTGAGTATCATATATGATATGCCTATTAATGATGATTGATTTATTTTTTGGTATCGTGCATGAAAAATAAGGCTTTTGAAATTGTGTATGTTTTAATTAGAATATATAATGATGCACAAATAAGATTGATACTTACCTTTGTTATAATATAAAAATTGATATAAGGGTCTTCCCTTCTTTTTGACAATGACAAAGAGGGAGCAAGAATTTTTAGCATGGACATCATGTAAAATAGTATCTCTTGCTAGTTTGGCATTTTGCTAGCTTGCACTTTGCAAAGAAAGCAAAAATGACACTTCTCAAAAGAGAAGAAAGAGCTTGTTATCTTGAACATCACAAGCTTGCCTATCTTACGAAACAAAAATTGCAAAAGTGCTATCTTGCCTATCTCAAGAAGCAAAACTTGCAACTTGCACATTGCAATAGGAAGCAAGAATCATTAGCTTACACAAGAAAGCTATCTTGCATTTGCTTTCGAAATTTTTGCTAGCTTGTATATTGTGAAACTTGCATATCGTAAAAATTGCTAGCTTGTAGTCAAAAGAGAAGCAAAAAGTTGCTATCTCAAAAGAAACAAATGTGCTATCTTGCCTATCTCAAGAGGCAAAAATGCTAACTTGCACATCTAGCAAAACTTGACAAATTTACATATTTCAAGAAGCAAGAGTTACTTTCTTGAACATCTCAAAACTGCTAGCTTGCATGTTCTAAAATATTATAAAATTTGCTAGCTTGATGTTGTGGAACTTACTATCTTACTACATTGCATATCTATGATGATAGCAAAATTGCATGATGATACTATGTTTTTCATGCAATGAGTTGAACTTATATTATAAACACAAAAAATAGTTGTACTTCTCCTTTTTGTTGATGACAAAGGGGGAGAAGTATGTTGATGACGTAACATGTTATGCATAAGTTTATGCATATGTTCATGATGACGTGTTGCAAGTATTCATGATGAATATTGCAATGACTTGAATTCAGTTCGAATTCTAGGTTCTATCAATATGGCATATTGATAGGGGGAGTTTGTTTAAACTCCGGAAGTTAAGTTTAACTCCGTCATCAATTAGTTGTCATCATAAAAAAGGGGGAAATTGTTGAATCTCGTATTTTGATGATGAAACCAATTGATAATTGTGTTTATGTTTTAATATGCGTTTTGAGTGACGCAGGATGCTTCGATCAAGATGAGACAATTAAAGCAGGAAAAATCATGTTGTGCTGGAGGAACGTGTCAAAAGATTAGATGCCGGGCCGATGGATCGGTCGACGTATTGACAGAAGGCTTTGGGCCATGGACTTGGGCATCGGGCCAAGAAGAGTAGGTATTGCGCTAAGGATATCGGAGTTGCGGAGTCAACTGGCCGATTGGGCAATAGGCCACAGGAGAGGACGATGCGTCGAAGAATCGGACGAAGCGTCGAGGGACCAATGACATGCCGGATAACTTAGTTAATTGCTTATGATTAATTGTCTCGATCGAAGTTTTGTTTTAAGTGTGCAGGATTAACTATGATGAAAGAAAGACATGCAGCAGGAGTTGCGCCGGAGTCAAGACTATGATCACGTTGGGATTTCGAGAGCTCGACAGAAGTTTGGACGGTCGTCGGAGGTTCTGTGGGAACAAATCCGAGAAGTCCAGGAGCTTGCCAAAAGAAGCTCGTCGGAACTCGCCAAGTGGATCGTCTCAAGTCTAGGAGTTTGCCGGAAGTTCGTCGGAGTATCGCCAGAGGTTCGTCGGATGTTCGCCGGAAGTTCACCGGAAGAAGCGATTGACGCGCCGAAGCAAGTTGCAGTAAATGTATTAAGAAATTCATAGTTAGCACGATGATTAAGTTAGAAATGGGAGGTGATCCCATTAACTTAATATTAGGGCAATTGGGCCCTTGAAAGACCCAAATTGGGCCGAATGGATCAGCCCATTCGGACCCAAATTGGTCAGAATGGAGATTACTTGGCCAGAGGTGGCACTGCCTGGGTCGGTAGTGGCACCGCCCAGGGCTCAGTCTCTAAGCTCTGGTAGGGCGGTGCAACCGCCCCAGTCAGGCGGTGCCACCGCCTGAGCTCGATCTCCGAGCTCTAGCAGGAGGTGCAACCGCCCCTGACAAGCGGTGGCACTGCCCAGAGGCTTAGTCTCTAAGCTCTGTTAGGCGGTGCAACCGCCAGACCCCGGAATTCCGGGAATTGACAGTTTTGAGCTCGGAATTCAAACTGGTTTGGAGCCTATAAATACCCCTCCAATCCCTGTGTAAAACACACAAGCATAGAGAGCAAAAAAGGAAAGAAAAGCTGTAGAAATCAGTTGAGAAATCCCTCCTCTAGCTTAAGTGTTAGAATTTTGTTTAAGAGAGGAGAGTGAGTACTTGTAAGGGTTGTCTCCTAAATCTGGTAAAAGGAGATGAGGGGTGTAAGAAGGAGATTGATCTTCGCCTAGTAAAGGAAGATCGTTAGTGGATGTTGGTGGCCTCAATGGAAGAGGAATCGGAGGAGTGATGTAGGTCACGATTGACCAAACCACTATAAACTCTGTCTTCTCTGGTTTGCATTTACTTTGAGCATATTATCTTTACTGCAAACCTCCTCAATAGCTTATTGCCTTCTGCGCATTTACGATCGTGTTTAAAAATTTAGTATTTTCCGAATCAGCGTTTAGACATAAATCAGTTTTATCGTACGAACATCATATTTCAGTTTGCGTTTACATTCTGATTTTCATCATAACTGCAAACTGCCCTTATAGATTTGCTTTTATTGCATCTTGCTTGATCACAAGTTAAAGTGATTTACGAATCGGCTTTTCTACCGAAATCGCTCTTATCGTACGAATGCAGTTTTAATCGTCGAAAGTTTTCTGCTACACTAATTCACCCCCCCCCCTCCCCTCTTAGTGCTCTTGATCCTAACATCATTAAGGTTCCACAAGTTACTAACAATATTTTAATAGATCAAGCAGTTCAGGAATTACAATAAGCTCGTAAATAACTAGTACATAAAAGATCTACTAGAAATAAAAGATCTATAATTCCTAGTGATTATGTTGTATATCTACAATAATCTAACTACAGTATTAGAGCCGAAAATGCTACTAAAACCTTTTCATAGTTCATAAGTTGCAAAGAGTCATATTTACGGTACGATGTCATGAAGAAAGAGATGAATTCCAAGAAATAAAAGATTTCTTAGAGTTGCCTAATGCGGCGAAGGCCATTAGTTGTAAATAAGTCTTTATGATCAAGAAAGATTCGCTAGGCAATATTGAGATATACAAAGCAAGACTTATTGCAAAGAAATTTACTTAAAAAGAAGGAATCGATTATACAGAGACATTTTCTCCAATATCTAAGAAATATTCTCTTTATATCAATTTAGCATTAGTTTCTCCAATATCTAAGAAAGATTCTCTTTGTATTTTAGCATTAGTTGCTTATTTTGACCTTGAGTTGCAACAAATGTATATAAAAATGATATTTCTTAATTGAGATATAGAAGAGTAGGTTTATATAAAATAACTTAAAGGTTTCTCCCATAGTGTTGGTGAGCACTTAGTTTGTAAGCTTAAGAAATCTATATATGGTCTAAAATAAGTCTTTGTTAATGGTATTTTAAATTCTATGGAGTAATTTCTTCATTCAGATTTATTGAAAATCTCATAGATCAATATATATACCAAAAGGTAAGTGGAGTAAAATATATTTTGTTGTTTTATATGTGGATGATATTTTGCTTGTAAACCAATGATAAGAGTTTGCTATATGAGGTGAAATAATTTTTTTCTAAAAATTTTAACATGAAGGATATGGGTGAAGCATCTTATGTCATTGGCATTAAAATCTATAGACATAGACCTCAAGACATCTTAGGTCTATCATAAGAAATCTATATCAATAAGCTTTTAGAGAGGTTTCGGATGAGGGATTGTTTACCAAGTGTTACTCCCATTGTGAAAGGTGATAGATTTAATTTGAATCAATGCCTAAAGAATGACTTTGAGAGGGAATCAATAAAAAACATATCATATGCTTCTACCATAGGAAGCCTTATATAAGCTCAAGTTTGTACTAGACCTAATATTGTATTTGTTACGGGTTTGCTAGGGTGATATCAAAGTAATCCAAGTATGGACTACTGGAGAGCTGCAAAGAAAGTGACAAGGTATCTTCAAGGAACCAAAGATTATATACTTATATATAGATATACAGATAATCTGGATATAATTGGTTACTCAGATTTAGACTTTATTGGCTGTGTTGATTCTCATAAATCAACATCATGGTACATTTTCATGATGGTTGGTGGAGTTATTTCTTGGAGGAGTATCGAGCAGACATTGACTGCTACTTCTATTATGGAAGCTGGGTTTATCTTCTATTTTGAGGCTACTTCATATGGTGTATAGCTTAATAGTTTTGTTTCAGAGCTTAGAGTCATGGATTATATTTCTAGGCCATTGAGAATTTTTTACAGTAATTCAGTTGTTATTTTTATGACTAAGAATAATAAAAGTAAAAGTCGAAGTAAACACATTGACATTAAGTATTTAGCCATAAGAGAATACGTAAAAGAAAAGAAAATGGTCATTGAGCATATTAACACTGAATTAATGATTACTGATCCTTTGATTAAGGGCATGCTACTTCTAAAATTCAAGGATCATATAAAGAAAATGAGATTTGATTTCACTTTGTAATTATATTTACTATTGAAACTCTTGTATATTGTGATATTTTCTCATATTCATATGCACATTAGTTTATTTTAAAACATATATTTGTACTAGACCATGAATAAACATAAGGTTTGTTCATTAAGTAATATTACTATATTAAGATTAATACTTGAGAAACTAAGTACATCATAATACATGAATGATAATACTCACTTTTAGAAGACTTATCGCTATGATTCATGTATTTGTTTCTTAATAAAGTTATTCGATAAAATTAATCTAAATCATTAAATTAAATGTATGGATCAAGTGGGAGAACATAACCGTTCTCATTAAATTTTTTCATTTATTATGTAATTATTCTCACATTAAATTTTTTCATTCATTATCATTAAATTTCTTCATTTATCATGGTTCAAACGTTTCGAATTTAAATTAATCTTTGAACATTATATAAATGAGTTTTTCGTCGTCGGGCTTCATCTCTATTTTATTTTATTTCATCTAAAATGAAAGTAACGAGCCAAGAAGTATCAAAATACTAAGAGAAATTATTGTCGAAATTCTCAACAATAATGGTAAGAGTATGTAATTTTTGCATTAGTAATTTTCGCATTATTTTTTTTATTTCTATTTTCGATATTTTAGAAACACGTTTAGGTTGTCTTACACTCATGTCTCATGTTAGCTGCTAGAGAGAACAAGAGAGAGGTTGCTAGGGAGCAACTCATCCAATGGAAAGAAAGAGAGGGGTCAACAAGAGTGGCTATTGTGGTAGCACCTCTTTGTTGCCTATTTGAGTATATACTTTAACTTTCTTTATGACAACAACTAATTTTATGATTTAGTTTTGCTCCTGGTGTGTCAGTCACCTTATTTAAAATTTTCATGATCATACTCATAGTAGGATCAATTAATGATTTTATCTTAAGTGACATATCTAGTAAATGTTTGTATAAGACTAGTGAATACAGTTAGGATAGTATTTACATACCTCATGTTAGAGATGTAATTTAATTTTATTTAGGAGTTTGAATTTAAGTTGAATTATAAGTATGAGATTATTGATTTAGGCTCATAAATCAGCTATCAAAGAGAACAAAACAGAGGATGTGAGGGAGCAACCCAATCAATATAAAAGAGAGAGAAAGAGAGAGGGTGTGCAAGAGAGAGAGGAGGCTACAATAGCATCTTTTTTAGGTTCTTTGGTTGACACATATTATTCTCTTTATAAACCATAAATGTTGTGGTAGCACAAGAGGATTATATATAGCTTCTTCTGCAAACTATTATTCACACTTTTAAGATGATTAATTTTGTTTATGTTAATTTCTAATTTTATAATTTAGTTTCACCTGTGGTGTTTGAATCATCTTATTTGATTTTTCATAACAATACTTATAGTAGGATCAAAGACTTTCTTATTATATATGGGGTGGCATCTTTAGTGATGATTTACGTAAGACTAGGGGATGATTTGCGTAAAATAGCATCTATGCAACTCCTTTTAAAGATGTAATTTACTTTTAATTGAGAGTTAGAATTCAAGTTGAATTTGGAGTAGGAGATTATTGATTTGAGCTTATAAATAGGACCTTAGGTTAGTTACAAGAAAAGAAGTTACGAGAGAGAAACCCACCCTCGCCCCAACAGAAAGAGAGAGGGGTTCACGTAAGTTGTTTGCTACCCATTTGATTGACACTTTTGTTTTCTCTATAAACTATAAAAGGCTATGAGAGCACCCTAAAGAACAATTATATATAGCTAGAGTGGAGGCTATGGTAGCATTTCTTTAAGTTGTTTGCTACTCATTTAAGTTATAAGGATTCTTTGATTGACACTTATTGTTTTCTCTATAAATTATAAAGGCTATCGGAGCATCCAAAAGAATAATTATATATAGCGAGAGTGGAGGCTATGGTAGCATTTCTTTAAGTTGTTTGCTACTCATTTAAGTTATAAGGATTCTTTGATTGACACTTGTTGTTTTCTCTATAAACTATAGAGGCTATCGGAGCATCCAAAAGAATAATTATATATAGTAAGAGAGGAGGCTATGGTAGCATTTCTTTTAAGTTGTTTGCTACTCATTTGAGTTATAAGGATTCTTTGATTGACACTTGTTGTTTTCTCTATGAACTATAGAGGCTATGGGAGCACCCAATAGAATAATTATATATAGCTTCTTCTGCAAACTTTTAAGATGATTAAGTGTTTTTTTCTAACAACATCCAATTTTGCGATTTAATTTTACTCGTGGTGCTTCGATCATCTTGTTTGATTTTTCATGATCGATCATAATCATAATAGGATGGATGGAAGACTAATAATTATATTTTGGGTGGCTTTCTTAGTGAGTTTACTAAGACTAGGGGATATAGTTAGGATAGAATCTATGCACTTTTCACTAGAGATGTAATTAAATTTTAGCTTGGAGTTAGAATTTGAGTTGAATTAATTAACAGTTGGAGACTATTGGTTTAGGCTTATAAATGAGACCTAATATTATGTGTTAGAGAGATTAAGAGAAAGATTGTGAGGGAGCAATCCGCTCTAAGAGAGAGAGAGAGAGAGGAGAGGAGACGAGACTATGGTAACACCTCTTTTAAGTTATTTGCTTTCTATTTGAATTATAAAGGTTCTTTGGTTTCATCTCCTATCTTCTTTTAAAGGCGTTGTTAGAGAGAGAAATAAAAGACAGGGAAATAGAAAAGAGATTGTATAGAGAGAAATTATATAGAGAAACTAAAGAGAGAAATTCTAGAGAGAGAAAAATAAAGAAAGAAGCTAGAGTGAAAATAAAAAGAGAGAAAGTATAAAGAGAAATAAAATCAAAGAGAGTGAAAGCAAAGAGATCTTGAAACAATGCTTGCTACTTGGATGAGGAGCAGATCCAAATAAATCATTGACATGGCTTCCCTTCCCTTAATAACAAAATTTAACCTCATATAGATTCCATGCTTCACCAACAAAAACAATGAAATGAAGGCATTTTTAAAATATTAAGATATATGTGATGGTTGATAAGGGGTTTTATAAAGAAGAAGAAGAAGAAGAAGAAGAAGAAGAAGAAGAAGAAGAAGAAGAATGTTTTACCTCAAATCAAAAGGTCAAGTAGAAAGATAACAAAACTAAAAATCAAAAGGCTCTTATTCTTTTTCACTGAGGAGTATAATCCAATAACTTTGACAAGATAGATCTCTATAACTAAATATGTCATATGATGCTTGTTATATATATCATTCAAAAAATTTGTCAATGTGTGAGATGGAGGCAAAGAAAGTATGCCTCCAGGCAATCAGATCAGAATATGAGAGTTTGAAGATAAACTAAACTGACTCAATCTCATGTTATTTCTCTCACACTTTGGTCTTCATAAACCACAAATCAATAGAGAAGAATTTAGTGACATTAAAATTATAAAAAAAATTATTCTTAAACTCTAATAATCTAAATTTGAGCATGTAGTATGTGTAATCGAGGAGTCTAAAAATCTTCAAGGGATGGGCATCGATGAATTGATAGAGACTTTGATAATGCATGAACAAAGAATCAACAAATATATATATATATATATATATATATATATATATATATATATATATATATATATATATATATATATATATATATATATATATATATAGTAACCTAAGCAAATATATTGAGATAGAGATAGAGGCAACATTGCCGATCAAGGTAGACTGAGAGACACAAGCAAAATCAATAAGATGACCAAAATTAAAATATCAATAGAGGATATAGTCAAGATTAAGACAATAATCTTTACTAATAAAAGATAAAAAAGCTCACAAGGGGTAATCTTGTGTTAGCTAAAAGAAAGAAAGACAATAATCTGCATATGGCATAAGTGATGACTCTACTAAATTATGACATGCTTGGTTACAATAGTGAGAGGGGACTTCAGTGTTCTTATTATAAACAAAAAAAGCTGTTATAATGAAAGGTACAAAACTTGCATTCATTATTTAGCTAGTAAGCAACATATATTTGTATTTCAAAAATATTTTTTTCTAAAAATCAAATATTTTAGATATAATTCATATTAATGCCTGTACCGTTGAATCTCGTATTTTGATGATGAAACCAATTGATAATTATGTTTATGTGTTAATATGCATTTTGAGTGACGTAAGATGCTTCGATCAGGATGAGACAATTAAAGCAGAAAAATCAAGTTGTGTCGGAGGAACATGTCAGAAGATTGGACGTCGGGCCGATGGATCGGTCGACGTATCGACAGAAGGTATCGGGCCAAGAAGAGCGGGTATTGCGCCAAGGATATCGGAGTTGCGAAGTCAATTGGCCGATTGGGCAATAGGCCATAGGAGAGGATGATGCACCGAAGAATCGGACGAAGCGTCGAGGGACTAATGACATGCCAGACAACTTAGTTAATTGCTTAGGATTAATTGTCTCGATCGAAGTTTTGTTTTAAGTGTGCAGGATTAACTACGATGAAAGTAAGACATACAGCAGGAGTTACGCCGGAGTCAAGACTATGATCACGTTGGGAGTTCGAGAGCTCGACGGAAGTCCGGACGGTCATCGGAGGTTCTACGGAAACAAATCCGAGAAGTCCAAGAGCTTGCCAAAGAAGCTCGTCGGAAGTTGCCAAGTGGATCATCGTAAGTCCAGGAGTTTGCCGGAAGTCCGTAGGAGCATCACCGAGGGTTCATCGGATGATCGACGGAAGCTCGCCGGAAGCTCACTGGAAGAAGCGATTGACGCACCGGAGCAAGTTGTAGTAAATGTCTTAAGAAATTCATAGTTAGCACGATGATTAAGTTAGAAATGGGAGGTGATCTCAGTAACTTAATCTTGGGGCAATTGGGCCCTTGAAAGACCCAAATTGGGCCGAATGGATCAGCCCATTCGGACCCAGATTACTTGAGCAATCGCCCCGTTGTTGTCGCAATATAGAGAAATCGGCTCTTCGCTACCCGGCACGACTCCCAAATCTGTGATGAACTTCTTCACCCAAACTCTCTCCTTTGTTAGCAATGTACTCCGCCTCTGTGGTCGAGTCAGTAGTGGTATCTTGCTTGGAACTCTTCCAGCACACTGCTCCTCCATTCAAGGTGTACACATACCCTGAATTCGACTTGCTATCATCGACATCAGACTGAAAACTTGAGTTAGTGTAGCCTTCAACCTTAAGGCTATTACCTCCATATACTAGTAAAAGATCCTTAGTCCTTCTCAAGTACTTAAGGATACACTTTACTGCTTTCCAAGATACTCAAGCACGGATCCGCCCGATACACCGCCGTGACACTCAGAGCATGCGCTATATCAGGCCTAGTACATAGCATGGCATACATGATAGACCCTATTGCTAAGGCATAAGGTATCATATCCATGTTCGCCCTTTCTTCTGGAGTCTTTGGGGACATACTCGTAGAAAGCGATATCCCATGTCTCATCGGTATGAGACCTCTCTTGGAATTTTCCATGCCAAACCTTTTGACAATGGTTTCTATGTACCTGGACTGGGACAAGCTAAGCATCCTCTTGGATCTATCTCTATAGATTCTAATCTCCAAAATATAGGATGCTTCCCCTAAGTCCTTCATGGAGAAGTGTCTAGATAACCAAGCCTTTACTGTGGATAGCATTCCTACGTCATTCCCAATGATCAGGATGTCATCCACATATAACACCAAAAAGGTGATAGCGCTCCCACTTACCTTTTCAGATACACAAGGCTCATCTTCGTTCTTAACTAAGTCATAAGAGATCGATTGCCTCATCAAATCTTATGTTCCAATTGAGGGAAGCTTGCTTTAATCCATAAATGGATCTAAGCAACCTACACACCTTATCTGGACAGTTTTTGGACACGTATCCCTCAGGTTGCATCATATACACCTCCTCCTCGAGGTTCCCATTGAGGAATGCGGTTTTCACATCCATCTGCCGGATCTCATAATCATAGTGTGCTGCAATAGCCAATAGAATTCTGATGGATTTTAGCATTGCTATGGGTGAGAAGGTTTCATCAGAGTCAACACCTTGCCTTTGACGATACCCCTTAGCCACTAGCCTTGCTTTATAGGTCTCTACCTTTTCATCTACTCCGATCTTTTTCTTAAAGATCCACTTGTAACCGATGGGTACAATACCTTCGGGCGCATCAACTAGGTTCCAAACCTTATTGGAGTACATAGAATCCATCTCAGAATTCATGGCTTCTTGCCACTTCCCAGAGTCTATACTCATAATAGCCTCCTCGTAGGTCCGAGGATCAATATCCTCTACATCCTCTCCTTTAATATTTCTCACATATCTCTCAAGAGGATGGGATACTCTATCATACCTATGTAAAGTTGAAACTTGTGTATTAGGTACCTGAACAGACTCGGGCTATAGAGTAGTGCTTGAGCTTGGTTCTCCAACCTCGCTCAATTCTATCATTCTCCCACTATCTCCGCCAAGAATGTGTTCCTTATCAAGGAACACTGCCCACTTAGTTACAAAGACCTTTTGGTCCTCGAGATGATAGAAATAATACCCACAAGTTTCCTTGGGGTATCCCACAAATTTGCATCGCTCTGTCCTTGCTTATAACTTATCGGGGTTGTATCTTTTAACATGTGCAGGGCAGCCCCAAATCTTAACAACCTTAAGATCAGGCTTCTTCCCTTTCCATATCTCATATAGTGTAGACACTACCGACTTAGTTGGAACTCTGTTCAGAAGGTAAGCTGCGGTTTCTAGGGCATATCCCCAGAATGAGATGGGTAGGTCAGCGAAACTCATCATGAACCGTACCATATCTAATAATGTATGATTTCTCCTTTCAGAGACACCATTGAGCTGAGGTGTATAAGGAGGTGTCCATTGGGATAATATCCCATGGTCCTTGAGGAACTGAGTAAACTCTGTACTTAAGTACTCACCTCCTCGATCTGATCGAAGAGTTTTGATACTCTTTCCAGTTTGGTTTTCCACCTCATTCTTATACTCTCTAAATTTCTCAAAGGCCTCGGACTTGTACTTCATTAAGTGCACATATTCATACCTTGAGAAATCATCAGTAAATGTAATGAAGTAGGAGTAACCTCCAATGGCATGAGTTGACATGGGTCCACATACATCACTATGTATGAGTTCCAACAACTCAGTGGCTCTCTCTCTAGTTCCACTAAATGGAGAGTTGGTCAGTTTTCCACGAATGCAAGGCTCAAAAGTTGCATATGACACATAGTCGAATGGATCTAGATATCCATCATTTAGCAACTTTTGAATCCTTCTTTTATGGATGTGACCTAGCCTACAATGCCACAGGTATGCACTGTTCAACTCATCTCGTTTCCTTTTGGACACATTTACATTCATGATATGTGGAGTGGTGTCTAATATAAATAAACCATTATGCAATGTTCCTTTCATGATGATCTTATCATCTAATAATATCGAACAACCATTGTTCTCAAAAACAAATTTATATCCACTAACTGTTAAACATGAAATTTATATCCATTGATTGATCTGCTTACGGAATGCTGGATGGTTGATGATGCCTTATTGTCAAACAGTGATTTCGTAGTCCTAGTGGTGTATCTAGTCCTTAGACTTGAGACACCAAGGATGTCCTATATGAGTGCTCCACTCTTTGATACCAGACTTATAGGTTTGGCTATCCCAGATCTAGTACAGCTGGTCATTGGGAGTGGTAGTCGACCTTACGAGGGCTATTGAGTGTCGATAGAGGATCATCCACTCTCGGCGTCATGAGAGGAATATCCCATGTGTTGTTTCTCAGACAAATCCTTGGCCAGGGTCATTCGGGTTGAGAGAGAAAGAGTTCTCCAAGAGAATCCGAGTAGAGTGAGACTCGAGAAAAAACCGTGTGGGTCTGACAACACCATGCTCGATATACGGTCTCTGGTATATTAGATGGATGAGGGACTATAGGTACACGGTAACTGAGGATAGATAGGTCCAATGGATTGAATTTCCTTGTATTATCTGGGGACTACAACGTAGTGGCCTAGTACGTCCGTAGTCGATGAGTCGAGTGAATTATTACAGAGATAATAATTCACTGAGTTAGAAGGAGTTTTGACAGGTATGACTCACGGCCAGCTCGATATTGGGCCTAGAGGGTCACACACATATGGTAGGCATTGCGATGAATAGAGGTTCGGATATGAGATATCCGACGGAGCCCTTGTCTTATTGGATGCAGATTCAATACCCACTAGGGAAGGACCCATTAGGGTTTGACAGGGGACCTCTATAAATGGAGGGATTCAGAGCACCATGTGCGAGAGAGCTTTTGTTTGCCTTTTCCTATTCTCCTCTCCCTCTCCACCTCAGAGTAGGTCTGGAGTTTTGAGGAGCGTCGTCGCAACCCTGCTGTGTGGATCACCGCTAGAGAGGAGAACGCTTGTCCTCCTTCACCCTCTCCTAAGAATCTGCAAGGAAACAGGGATATACGATCTTCCTAGGTAACACAATCTACTCTATACGTAGTTTCATGTTTCGCGGATTTTTGCGTACCAATCTTCGCACGACGACGAACATCTCTTTGGGAATCGAGGATTTTGTTTTTCTTGTTCTTCCGCTGCGCATATGATGTCGCCCCTAAGGATTTCCCAACAGCATATCTAATAATGTACGATTTCTCCTTTCAGAGACACCATTGAGCTGAGGTGTATAAGGAGGTGTCCATTGGGATAATATCCCATGGTCCTTGAGGAACTGAGTGAACTCTGTACTTAAGTTCTCACCTCCTCGATCTAATCGAAGAGTTTTGATACTCTTTCCAGTCTGGTTT
The DNA here is from genome assembly GCA_900464855.2 of Musa schizocarpa. Classification (NCBI taxonomy): domain Eukaryota; kingdom Viridiplantae; phylum Streptophyta; class Magnoliopsida; order Zingiberales; family Musaceae; genus Musa; species Musa schizocarpa. Next base: position 1,540,766 of record LS990916.1, read on the forward strand.
TCCACCTCATTCTTATACTCTCTGAATTTCTCAAAGGCCTCGGACTTGTACTTCATTAAGTACACATATCCATACCTTGAGAAATCATCAATAAATATAATGAAGTAGGAGTAACCTCCAATGGCATGAGTTGACATGGGTCCACATACATCACTATGTATGAGTTCCAACAACTTAGTGGCTCTCTCTCCAGTTCCACTAAATGGAGAGTTGGTCAGTTTTTTACGAATGCAAGGCTCACAAGTTGCATATGACACATAGTCGAATGGATCTAGATATCCATCATTTAGCAACTTTTGAATCCTTCTTTCATGGATGTGACCTAGCCTACAATGTCACAGGTATGCACTGTTCAACTCATCTCGTTTCCTTTTGGACACATTTACATTCATGATATGTGGAGTGGTATCTAATATAAATAAACCATTATGCAATGTTCCTTTCATGATGATCTTATCATCTAATAATATCGAACAACCATTGTTCTCAAAAACAAATTTATATCCACTAATTGTTAAACATGAAATGGAGATAATATTTTTTGATAATAGAAGGAACAAAATAACATGCATCTAATGCAATAAAAGCTCCACTAGGCAGATGTAGGGCGACCTCGCCAACAGCTACTATAGCAACTTTTGCTCCATTACCCATCTTGAGGTCCATCTCGCCTCTCTCTAGTCTCTTAGGCCTTGCCAGAACCTGCAACGAATTGCATATATGATAAGCACTACCGGTATCCAATACCCATATGTTATCATAAGAGTCTGACAAATGAAGACTGATCATGAATGTACCTGAAGTTTCATCAAGCTTTTGTTTCGCCCTTTCTGCAAGGTACTCTTTGCAGTTTCTCTTCCAATGCCCATCTTTACCACAGTGGAAGCACTAGCCTTTGTCCTTTGCTGGGTCTTTCTTAGCAACCTTTGCTTTACCTGGTTTGACCTTGCCCTTTCCCTTCTTAAGGGACCTTTCTGCTTTCCTTTTCCTTTTGATCTCACCAGTGTGGAGAACTGGCTTCTCTTTCTTGATAGTACTCTCTGCCTCCCTCAACATATTGAGAAGCTCTGGGAGAGTCAATTCAAGCTTGTTCATATTAAAATTCATTATGAACTGTGAAAAGGAATCTGGTAGGGACTGAAGCACAATGTCCACACACAAGTTATCCTCTAGGACCATTTCTAGACCGGTGAGTTTCTCTATCCACTCAATCATCTTTAGGACATGGTTACGAACCGGTGTCCCCTCGGTCATCCTAAGCGTGGAAGAGGCTCTTAGATATCTCATATCGCTGAGTCCTTCCCTATTCCTCAAACAATTTTGCGGACATGTAGGAGAATGGATCGGCATCCATCTTTTCATGTTGTTGTCTCAGAACTTCAGAGTCATAGAGCCCAACATATAGCAATCGAAGCTAGAGTGGAGTCATCAATGTACTTCGCGTGGCGGCGATCTCATCCTCGTTTGCCCCTTCTTTGGGCACAAGCATCATCTTGTATCAGGGACGCATTACCATTTTTTTCTCCTTGTGAGAACAATTCTCAAGATTACGGAGCCAATCCAGTATAATTTGGACCAGTGAGGAGGTTGACATCAAATATGCCACGTAAAGGGATTTGAAAGCGACATTTTTGAAAATAAAGATGCAGTGAGAAATGAATAACATGCATATTTTGCAAGAAATAAACTATCAAGATATGGACTTCTATCTTAATATGCTCTCACTATTTTACTAACGAGTCACGCGACACCCTCAGCACGTGAAACGGAAGTCTCCGGCAGACTTCTAGTGGGGATCAGGATCCAATCAGCGTCTTAGTGTAACCTCGAGGGACTCGACCAATCACACTAAGCCTAAAAGGTAGGCAACTCTTGTCGATCACAACTCATTGTGATTCTCATCCTGTTCGGCCTCCGAATCACCATGGCCTCGAGGGACTCGACCAACCATGATGCTCGGTTAAGTCAACACCTTCGTTACAAGATGAGTCTGATTTGATGATATACCCTCAAGGGACTCGACCAAGTATACCATGCCCTCAGGTCACCGGTGACATCTCTATCTCGTAAGCAAGATAGCGAATCATGATATAGGTGAGTCTCGAGGGACTCGACCAACTCAACCTACACTGGGAATTGGTTCCTACTTATAATGATGGAAGGCCACGTGGGTCAATCTAATTGCCTCACGTTTACCGACTTAATATTATCGAGAGATGTTTCTATGATTTGGTCTCCTAATATGACATGTCACACATATACATATTTAATATATATCTACATCGCATGCAAATATATATACATATCTAGTATGTGTATAAGCAATTACACCAGATGATCATGGACCACAACCTAATATGATTAGGCCCGAGCCAGTAGGCCTAATCACTCACATCAAGATCTATGTGTGCAACGGTGCATCTCCATGCCCTGTGATTGTCCATTTCATCCTTGTCGGTTCCGTCGACATCTTGATGCATCTTTATGCATCACGATCGTCCGTCTCGTGGGTCCCGCTATCGCATCCACGCTCCCGCTGTGTCTCCTCATGTGATTACAACTTAATCATAGGCACGCAGGCCCGACAATAAACGAGAAATATAATGGAGATTCGCAGACCTCAATAATAATAATCATAGGTACACACATCACACGGTCCATGATCATCCGTCCACACATCATACATCACATGTATAAATGATCATCATCATGTAGGACTACTAGATAATAATAAAAAATAATAATAATCAACTAAACCTTTTAATTAATTAATATTTTCTGAAATCAGGGACATTATAGGGAATTTCTGAATTCATAGGGGTATTTTTGTAATTTGGACAAAAGATAGAAACTGAAATTTCTTAAATTCCGAGGGGCAAAATTGTCTTTTGCCCAGAAAACCCTAATGCCCTTTCCCCTTTTCGTTGCTGCCGCCGCCGCCACCCTACCGACGGCGGCCTGTACGGCGGGGTGAGGCCACTGCCCTCGCCTGCAGGCAGCACGCCCGCTGCCGGCGCTGCCGCTACGGGTGGGCGCCGCCTTCGGGCGCTGCCGCCTCCGCAGGCGGTGCTGTCCCACCGGGCGACCGCCCTAGTGGGGGGTTTCGCCCGCGGGAGCAACGGCGGCGGGCGCCGCTGCCCTGCGGCGCATCTGCCCGTGGGCTGCCTGCCTACGGCTGCGTTGCACGCACGTAGATCGAGGGCAACAACTATTGCTGCCCTTCCTTGTTTTTGCGTCAATAATTTTGACGTCAAAATTCTTCCTAAACACAACACACGTAGTTCAAAACCAATCATTCGCACGAACAACCTGGCTTCGATACCACTGTTGGGAAATCCTTGGGGGTGACATCATATGCGCAGCGGAAAAACAAGAAAAATAAAATCCCCGATTCCCAAAGATATGTTCATCATCGTGCGAAGATTGGTACGCAAAAATCCGCGAAACATGAAACTGCGTATAGAGTAGATTGTGTTACCTATGGAGATCGTATATCCTTGTTTCCTTGCAGATCCTTAGGAGAGGGTGAAGGAGGTCAAGCGTCCTCCTCTCTAGCGGTGATCCACACAGCAGGGTTGCGATGACACTCCTCAAAACTCCAGACCTACTTTGAGGTGGAGATGGAGAGGAGAATAGGAAAAGGCAAACAAAAGCTCTCTAGCCCATGGGGCTCTAAATCCCTCCTATTTATAGAAGTCCCCTGTCAAACCCTAATGGGTCCTCCCCTAGTGGGTATTGGATCTGCATCAAATAAGACAAGGGCTCCGTCGGATATCTCATATCCGAACTTCTATTCATCGCAATGCCTACCATATGTGTGTGACCCTCTAGGCCCAATATCGAGCTGGTCGTGAGTCATACATGTCAGAACTCCTTCTAACTTAGTGAATTATTATCTCTGTAATAATTCACTCGACTCATCGACTCACGGATTTAGGCTAGGCCACTCTGTAGTCCCCAGGACGATGCTGTGGGAATCCAATCCATTGGACCTGTTTGTCCTCGCCATTACGGTGTACCTATAGTCCCTCATCCATCTAATATACCAAAGACCGTATATCGAGCATGGTGTTGTCAGACCCACACGGTTTCTTCTCGAGTCTCACTCTAATCGGATTCTCCCGGAGAACCCTTTCTCTCTCAACCCGAATGACCCTGGCTAGGGATTTGTCTGAGAAAGAACACATAGGATATTCCTCTCATGACGCCGAGAGTAGATGATCCTCTATCGACAATCAATAGCCCTCGTAAGGTTGACTACCACTCCCAATGACCAGTTGTACTAGATCTGGGACAGCCAAACCTATAAGTCTGGTATCAAAGAGTGGAGCACTCATACAGGACATCCTTGGTGTCTCAAGTCTAAGGACCAGATACACCACTAGGACTACGGAATCGCTGTCTGACAATAAGGCATCATCAACCATCCAGCATTTCGTAAGCGGATCAATCAGTGAACTCGTTCTCCAATGAGCACCTGTACTATATCCCTAGTGTCCCTACACAAGCAGTTATGAGACCAGCTGCATCCATCTTATGGACGGGTATACAGCATACCAGTCTGTCCGGTTATCACGATATCCCTCTCGAGTAACCTATGATCGGGATTATTTAGGATATGTGTTTAAAGGTGAATCGATCTCACTATCGTGATCTCATCACAATCCGATTCTCATTGCACAAATCCAAGGACATCACAATATATGTATGCATTTATGCAATAGTTATAAAGTGATACATGCCAAAATATAATAAGCAAAAAGATTATATATTAAGTCACACGTGTCATCACTCACGTGATTGGCTTGCTGGGCACCTATGACTAGCATGTACATCTAGTAATATTAATCTTATGTATATGCTTGAGAAGTAAGAATGTGTATTTTGATGATTTTCATATTTATTTTCAATGACGATGCATGGCTTTTTTGTGGAAGGCTTGATGATTTTTTTATGAACCTTGTCTTTGGTTTTCAAACATGATGTATGGTTTTAACATAAGAACAAAATTTGAGCATGCTAATATAAAGTTAATCATATAAATTAAAACTAAAGAAGTTTTAGTTATCTATAAGAATCATTCAAAATTATGTTCAATGAAACCAATGCATAATAATGTAATGAAAATATTAAATGTTTTGATACCATGATTGACGATTATATGCATGAGATTTTAAAAGTTATACATGATGATTTTAGTGATTTTTTTTTATCCTAAACATTGATGCATGTTTTTATTTGCCATAAAAGAAAAGAACATGCATGTATGAAATAAATAACATGAATTAAAACAACTAAAAAATGGAAAGGTTTCTTCTTAAAAAATTTATTTTTTCGACTTTATCGATTTTTCAAAAAGGGAAATTAATGAATCTATTTGTATCACTTTTGTGAATCTCTTGAAAATGATCTTGATTTGATGATTTAAATGAGCTTTATCTTGATTTTTCAAAATTTGTAAATTGAGATTTCTTATGTTTAAGTCAAGATTCTATATGCATGAATTAATGTCTTGTTCTCTTACAAGATTGAATGAATTCTATCTCTTTCATGATTTCCTAATAATTCTTTACATTATTTATTCAATAGGAGATTTGTTAAAATGAATCACTGTTTCTCTTGATTTTTCAAAATTATAACTTGAGTATTCATTTTATAAATCAAGATTGTTAATCATGATTCTCTCGTTTTATCAATGAGAATATTTTTCAAAATGAATAATTAAGTTGTTTTCTCTTGATTTTTCGATACTCACAATTTGAGAAAATGTACCTTGATGCTTGGAATATTTTATGCATAAATTGATTTTATTTATGATTCAATACTCCTTTGTAATTATGATATGTTTATCACATGATATGATTGAATCACTGTTATAAAAAAAAAGGAAATTGTTAGCTTGCTAATTACAAAAATATATGGTAGCTTGAATGATAAAACATGAGATTGTCTATAATGCAAATTTACTGTTCTCATGATATGTAGATTGAAATAATGATTAGAATCTTGATGGTTTCTATGACGATTTATTTTTTGATTCTAAATAATTGATGATGATATATATATATATATATATATATATATATATATATATATATATATATATATATATATATATATATATATATATATATATATATATATATATATATATATATATATATATATATATATATATATATATATGGCACAAAAATGATAAAGGCATGCTTGTATGAAACAACTAAATAGAAAAAATATTTTTTTTAAAAATTCTTTTTCTCTATCTTATTGACTTTGATGAATCCATTTGTAATATTTTTATGAATCTCATGGTTTAAGAAAATGATTTTAATTTAATAGGTTTTATTGAAAGCATGATCTTGATTTCTTGTAATTATAATTTGAATTTTCTATTGAATGAATCAAGATTGTTTTCTATTTAAAAGGAGATTTATCGAAATATTTCATGGTCTTTTGGTATTCATAATTTTGATAATTATGTTTTGAAACTTTAAGTAAATCAAGATTGTTCATCATGATTCTCTCTTTGAATATTTAAATAGGAGAATTTTCTAGATAAATCATGATTTTGAAGATTGAATATTTGATATGCGTGAATTGAGATCTTGCTCTCCTACTATTCTTTTTGCTATTCATAAAAAAGAAGACTAATTCTAATAAACCATGATATGCTATATGAATTTTATTGTATTCATGAAGTAATATCTCATCACCATTTTTTTTTTATATTCCTTCATATGATGATATGAATGCATGAAACACTTATGATATGATTTTTATACAATTCCGTGTATTCATAAAATATTTATCTCATTACCCAATTAATTCTTCTTGATATTCCTAATGTGATGAAATGAAATTATGTATGAAATACAAATGGTGAAAAGTTTTTATCATACATGGTAGGATGCAATTTAACAAATTAATACCACCACGATCTAAAACATTTATGATTTAAAATTATGCATGCAATTGCTTTTTATTGTGATGATATTTGTATATAATGTGTATCATGAATACTCTAAATGATGAATGCTTGGTATCATGATCAAAATATTGATAAATGCTATGATTTGTTATCAAAATGATGTATCATGTATTATATGCCCATAGTGATTAATTTATTTATATAATACATGAAGTAAGGATACAAATGTAAAGTTTTGAAATTGTGCATATTTTAATTTTACAACATAATGATGCATAAATAAGATTGATACTTACCTTTGTCATTATTTAAAATTTGATGTAAAGAGTCTTCCTTTCTTTTTGCAAATGACAAAGAGGGAGAAAGAGTTGCTAATGTGCTATCTTGAATTGATGTAAAGGATCATCTCAAAGAGAAATTAGCTAGCTTGCACAAGTTAAGAAAATACAAAAACTTGCTTACCTTTTTGCACATCTAAAGAGAAGATGCAAATGTAATACTTGTCAAATTGTTTGCTTGCCTCATGTAAAATATTGTCTCTTGTACTTTGGCATTTTGTTAAAGAATAAAAAATGACACTTCTCAAAAAAGAAAAAAGAGCTTGCTATCTTGAACATCACAAGCTTGCCTATCTTAAGAAACAAAAATTGCAAAAGTGCTATCTTGCCTATCTCAAGAAGCAAAACTTGCAACTTGCATATTGCAATAGGAAGCAAGAATCATAAGCTTACACAAGAAAACTATCTTGCATTTACTTTCAAAATTTTTGCTAGCTTGTATGTAGCAAAACTTGTATATCGTAAAAATTGCTAGCTTGTAGCCTAAAGAGAAGCAAACAGTTGCTTTCTTGAACATCTCAAAATTACTAGCTTGCATGTCTTAAAATGTTGAAATTTTTTTGCTAGCTTGTATATTGTAAACTTGTTATTGTACTACCATGTATATCTATGATGATAGCAAACTTGCATGATAAAAAAAATGGATATTATGTTTTTCATGCAATGAGTTAAACTTGTATTTCCAAATACATGATAGTGGAACTTCTTTTTTTTTATGACAAGGGGAGAGAAGTATGATCATGTTATGCATGATGACGTGTTGTAAATATTCATGATGAATAATTGCAATGACTTGATTTCAGTTTGAATTCAAGGTTCTATCAATATGGCATATTGATAGGGGGAGTTTGTTTAAACTCCGAGAGTTAAGGTTAACTCTATCATCAAGTGGTTGTCATCATAAAAAAGGGGGAGATTGTTGAATCTCGTATTTTGATGATGAAACCACTTGATATGTGTTTATGATTTAATCTACATTTTTTAGTGACGCAGGATGCTTCGATTAAGATGAGACAATTAAAGCAGGAAAATCATGTTGTGCCAGAGAAACATGTCAGAAGATTGGATGTCGGGCTAGTGAATCGGTCGACGTATCGACAGAAGGCTTTGAGAAGTGGATTCGGGCATCGAGCCAAGAAGAACGGAGATTGTGCCAAGGATATCGAAGTTGCGGAGTCAACTGGCCAATTAGACAATAGGCCGCAAGAGAGGACGATGTGCCGAAGAATCAGACGAAGCGTTGAGGGACCAATGACATGCTGGACAACTTGATTAATTGCTTAGGATTAATTGTCTCGATCGAAGTTTTGTTTTAAGTGTGCAGGATTAACTAGGATAGCTTGAAGACATAAAGTAAGTCTACTAGAGTCAAGTTTGATGGGTGTTCGAGAGTCCACCAAGAGTCCGAAGATTTGTCGGAAGTGCTGTCAGAACCAATTGAGAAGAAATCAAGGACTTGCCGAAGTTTTTGAAAGTCCGTCGAAGAGATCGTCGGAGGTTCGTAGAGATTACCGAGAAGGTTCGGCTGCTTGCCAAAGACTCGCTAAACTCACCATAAGACCAGGAGCCTACTGGGAGTCCGCTAGAAGAAATCCGAGGGTGTATCGGAAGTCCGTCGGGAGTTCGTCGAAAAGCTTGCCAAAAGGAAACTCGACATTGCCGGTTAAAAACTTGCTAAGGACTATGTCTTAGTTTCATAGTTTGCATGTAATTAGGGTTAGGATTAAGGGTTAATCCTATAACTTGGTTAGGGGCCAATTGAGCCCAAGTTTGGACTAGTTTAGGCCAAGTTAGGAGTCCAACCAGTGAGTTGAAATAGTCTAGGCGGTGGCACCGCAAGACTGGGTAGTGGCATCGCCCAGAACCCGAGAGTTCCGATGGTGGCACTACCAGCAAACTGCTGGATTGGGCGATGGCACCGCCCAGCACCTGAGAGGTCCAACGGTGGCACCACCGGACTGGACGATGACACCGCTAGTACACAGTCAATGTTAGACACTGACAGGCAGTGGCACCACCACTGACAAGTGGTGGCACTATCAGCACCAGAAAATCCAAAAGTAATTCAAATTTGGAGCCCAAATTTGAATCCTCTTGGGGCCTATAAATACCCCTCAATTCTCAGTAGAGAATACAACCTTTGAGAAGTTAGAGATTGAGAAAAAACCTTAGCAAAGTCTTTGGTAAGTCTTGTTTTCAATAGCTTAAGTGTTCACCTCCCTCTTTCTCTTTGAAAAATCTGTAAGAGTGTGAACCAATTATAAAAGGTTATAAGAGGGGTATTTGTATTTCCCTTTCAAAGTGATTTACTAGTGGAAGTTGGGAGCCTCATCGAAAAGGCTTCGTAAGTGGACGTAGGTCATTTGACCGAACTACTTTAAATTTATGTGTTCCTTGAACATGTGAGTGTTTACATTTCTAAATCATTTATTTACATAGCAGCAAGCTTTTGGTTTTAATCTCCTTATTTTACTCGAGCTATTTTTACTAAGTCATTCTTTGTCGAATCGAAATCTTTACGCATTTACGAAATCGTTTTCAAACTTACGAGTTTTAATCTGTTACACTAATTCACCCCCCCCCCCCCTAGTGCCGCTCTGATCATAACATATATATATATACATATATATATACATGTATACATATATATATACATGAATACATATATATACATGTATATATATTTATATAAGTATATATACATGTATATATATATACATTTATATATGTGTGTATACATGTATATATATATATATATATATATATATATATATATATATATATATATATATATATATATATATATATATATATATATATATATATATATATATATATATATATATATATATATATATATATATATATATATATATATAAATATATATATATATATATATATATATATATATATATATATATATATATATATATACATATATGTATATATATATACATATATATATATATATATATACATATATGTATATATATACATATATATATATATACATATGTATATATATGTATATATGTATATATGTATATTTATATATATGTATATATATATGTTATATGTTTATATATGTATACATATATATACATATGTATATATATATATACATATATATAAATATACATATGTATATATACATATATATGTATTTATACATATGTATACATATATATATATATATATATATATATATATATATATATATATATATACATATGTATACATATGTATACAAATATATACATATATATATATATGTATATATTTGTATACATATCTATACATATATATAAATATATGTATGTATACATATGTATACATATGTATATATATATATATATATGTAATATATATGTATATATATGTATACATATATATATACATATATATATATATATATATGTATACATATGTATACATATATATATATATATATATATATATATATATATATATATATATATATATGTATACATATATATATATATATAAATATATATATATATGTAATATATATTTATATATATGTATACATATATGTATACATATATATATACATATATATATACATATATATTTGTATATATATGTATATATATGTATACATATATATACATATATATATATATATGTATATATATATACATATGTATATATGTATACATATATATAAATATATATACATATATGTATATATATATATATATATATGTATATATTGTGATGGTCATGGATCGATGCAATGAGAATTGGATTGTGATGAGATCATGATAATGAGATCGATTCACCTTTAAACATAAACCCTAAAAAATCTCGGTGATAGGTTACTCGAGAGAGTTATCGAGATAATTAGATAGATTAGTGCACTATATACCAATCTATTAGAATCAGGGGTCGGCACTAATAGGGGGGTGAATTAGTGCAGCGGTAAAAAAATATTGGTTTAAAACTTTCGTACGATAAAAATCGTTTCCGACGAAAAGCCGTTTCGTAAAGATAATGACTTTGAAAACATATGTAGACGTAGTTACAACACAGTAAGGAGGAGAGGCAGTTTGCTATAAAAGAAAGTTGCCCAAAGTAAATGCAAACTGAGTTTTAGAGTGGTTCGGTCAACGTGACCTACATCTACTTTCGGTTTCCTCTTCCGACGAGGTCACCGGCATCTACTAGAGGCCTTTCTTCAATAGACGAAGACTAATCACCTTTTACACCCCTCTTCTCCTTTTCACGGGTTTAGGAGACAACCCTTACAAGCACTCACACTCCTCTTACAGAATTCTAAACTTAGAGTGGATGAGAGAATTTCTAAAGTGATTGTAGCAGCGTTTTCTCACTTTTGAATAATATGTGCTTGTGTGCTTTAATCAGGGATTAGAGGGGTATTTATAGGCTTCAAGTTGATTCAAACTTGGAGCCTAAAACTTTCCCATCCCAGGTTCCCTGGGCATGGGCGGTACCACCGCCTAGTGTTAGTCTGACACTGACACTGCCTTGGGCGGTACCATTGACTAGGTCTGGTGGTACACCACCTGGGGGGTAGTGTTGGGTAGTACCACCACCCAAACTGACGGTACCACTGCTTGACACAATCTCGAAGATTGTGCCACAATGGTGAGACTTCTTGGGGCACTATTTGGACCTCTTATTGGGCCACACAATCCTTATATGGGCCTAGCTGGCCCCTAATTGGGTTGGCCCAAATCCAAACCCAATTACATGCTAACTATGAAATCTAAGACATAATTTGAGCTAAATAAGTTTGTAAGTCTATTCTTCCGACGAGCTTCCGACGATCTTCTAGCGAACTTCCGACGATCTCTCAGCAATGTTCTAGCGAACTCCCGACAAGCTCTTGGACTTCACGATGATCTTCTTAGCGAGTTCCGACGAGCTTCTCTAGCAAGCTCTGAGACTTCTCGGCTAGTTCCGACAGAACTTCCGATGAACGTCTAGACTTCCGACGAACTCTCGAACTCCCAACGAAATCGTGTCATTAACTCCGGGACTTCATTTTGCTATATTCCTTACAATCGTAGTTAATCCTGCACATGTAAAACACACTTCGATCAAGAAAATTAATAATAAGCATTAATTAAGTTGTCCGGCATGTTATTGGTCCCTCGACACTTTGTTCGATTCTTCGGCGTATCGTCCTCTCTTGCGACCTATTGCCCAATCGGTCAGTTAACTCCGCAATTCCAATTTCCTTAGCGCAATATCCGCTCTTCTTGGCCTGATGCTCGAATATACGACCTGAAGCCTTCTGTCGATACGTCGACCAATCCACCGATCCGACGTCCAATCTTCTAACATGTTTTCCTCCAGCACAACATGATTCTTCCTGCTTTAATTGTCTTATCTTGATCGAAGCATCCTGCATCACTCAAAACACATATTAAAATATAAACATTTATCGATTGGTTTCATCATCAAAATCTGAGATTCAACAATCTATCCCTTTTTGATGATGACAATTAATCTACGATGGAGTTAACCTTAACTCTTAGAGTTTAAATAAACTCCCCATATCAATATGCCATATAACTCTTGGATTCAAAAATCTAAGCGAACATGTCATGATAAAATCATGCATGATATCAACATACTTCTCCCCCTTTGTCATCAACAAAAAGGAGAAGTCCAACTATTCATGTGTTTAGAGTATTCAAATTCAAATCATTGCATAATAAACATAATATCAAGTTTTATCATCATGCAATTTGAAGCTAGAAAATTTAGTAAGTGTTACATCATATTTAGAACATTCAAGCTATCTAGTTATAGATATGCAAGGTAGTAAGATAGCATGTTCTACATCATACAAGCTAGCAAAATTTCAAAAGCAAATGTAAGATAGCTTCTTGTTGAAGTGTGCAAGCTAGTGATTATTGCTTCCTACTGCAATATGCAAGTTGCAAGTTTTGCTTCTTGAGATAAGCAAGATAGTACTTTTGCAATTTTTGTTTCTTAAGATATGCAAGCTAGTGATGTTCAAGATAGCAAGCTCTTATTTCTCTTTTGAGAAGTGCTATTTTTGCTTCCTTTGCAAAGTGCAAGCTAGCAAAATTTTGCTTCATTCTTGAATTATGCAAGCTAGCATCTTTCTCTTTGAGATGTGCACATTAGCAACTCTTTCTCCCCCTTTGTCATTGTCAAAAAGAATGGAAGAATATAATTTTGTATCTCTTTTTTCCTTTACAATAATTTTCAAATCATGACAAAGGAAAATAGCATAGATGAAAATTCAAGTCATGAATGTCAAAACAATTATTTTATCATGAATATTTCATCATTGCATTGCATGCATCATTATCATAAGTTAAAGTATTTCATGAATAATACTAAATCATCATTTATAATTATATTAATATTCCAATCATTATTTCAATCTACATATCATGAGAACAATAAATTTGCACTATAGACAATCTCATGTTTTATCATTCAAGCTAGCATATATTTTTGTTCTCTTTTGCAATGTGCAAGCTAACAATTTCCATTTTCTTTTATAACAGTGATTCAATCATTTAATACGATAAACAAATCATAATTACAAAAGAGTATTGAATCATAAAAATAAAATCAATTTATGCATAAAATGTTCCAAGCATCAAGGTACATTTTCTCAAATTGTGGGTATCAAAAAATCAAGAGAAAACAACTTACGATTCATTTTGAAAAATATTCTCTTTGATAAAATGAGAGAATCATGATTAACAATCTTGATTTACATAAAGTTTCAAAAACATAATTATCAAGATCATGAATACTAAAATAACATGAACCATTCTGACAAATCTCCTTTTAAATAGAAAACAATCTTGATTCATTCAATACAAAATTCAAATTATAATTGTAAGAAATCAAGATAAAGCTAATTCAAATTCAAATCAAAAAAATCATCAAAATCTCAACATTACTTTCAAGAGATTCAAAAAGTCACAAACAACTTTATCAGTCTCTTAGTGAAAAATTGATAAGATAGAGAAAAAGAAATTTTCAAAAAATACTTTTCTCTTTTTGTTTCAACTTATTGATTGATTTCATACATACATATTCTTTTCTTTAATGCCAAATCCATGCATCATTCAATAACGTCGTAAAAGAACTTTCAAAAGATCGCAAAGTTCGATAATCACAAAAATCATCTAGATCAATAAACCATAAATTACTTTAAAATCATCATGTATAATTTCAAAATTTAAATTTATTAAGCATGATATCAAATTACATTATTTCATCAAGCATGATTTCCTATTTTCAATTAGAATCATTTTGTTTGTTTATCATAAAATATGTATTTTTCTTTTTAGGTTAATCTTACTTTTCAAGCTTAGTTTTCGATACAAAATCCATGCATCATCATTAAACATGATATCAAATCACCATTACATTATTTCATTAAACATAATTTAGTAAAGTATTTTCAATTAAATACGAAGATCATCAAGATATATATTATCACTTTATCACATAAAAAAAACATCTAGCATGATTTAAGTCTAATTTTTTGTTCCTTTATCATATGCAATTTTTATGATTATTTTCAAAATTACTAGCATGATAAGCATGATTCCTAATTTTTTTATATTTTTATTATATTATGTAATTTTTAAAAAATAATTTTTCTAAATAAATAAAAAAAATGCATCGTGAAAAGCATCATGTAATTTCGAAATAAATTAAGGAGGTTTCGATTACCTCATCGTTGAAAGTCGTTAAGGCGTAGTTTGCCACCTCACCTTTGTTGGTTTTCTCCTCGTCTTCGGAGGAGCTCGATTCATCCCAATTTATATTCTTCTTCTTGCGTTCAAAGCAAGTAGTTGCATTTATTTTGTTCTTTAATTTTTGTTTCATTAACTTTTTAAATTTCTTAGTGTGTTCAAGTTTACCATCACTTGAGCTTATGCTCGAGTGGTCTTTATGTGTTCTATGTTCCAAATCCTTCCTATTCTTTGGAAAATGATTCTCAAATTCTTCATGTGCATTACACATCATTTCATAGGTCATCAATGACCCGATAAGTTCTTCGAGAGGGAAATAGTTCAAATCTTTTGATTCTTGTAAAGCCATTACTTTTGAATCCCAAGTTTTAGAAAGTGAGCGTAAAACTTTACTAACAAGTTTAAAATTTAAAAAAGTTTTACCAAGAGCTTTTAAACCATTGACGACATCCGTAAAACGAGTATATATGTCTCCAATGGTTTCGCTTGGTTTCATATGAAATAGTTTAAAATCATACATTAAAAGATTGATTTTAGAATCTTTAACTTTATTCATGTCTTCGTGTGTGATTTCGAGACTATGCCAAATATCGAAGGCTGTTTCGCACAAAGAAACCCGATTAAACTCTGTTTTATCTAAGGCACAAAATAGAGCATTCATAGCTCTAGCATTTAAAAAAAAAGTCTTCTTCTCCAAATCATATCTTTCATTGAAAGAGAAGACCTTTTAAAACCAAATTCAACTATGTGTCATAAATCAAGATTCAATGAAATAAAAAAAACTCTTATTCGAGTTTTCCAATAAGTGTAGTTCGTCCCATTGAAAAAGGGAGGATGAATGAGAGAGTGACCCTCTTGAAAGCCGAAAAGAATCATTTCTCTTTCGGTGTTAAACCAAATGAGAAAACGAGGCTTTAATACTAATTGTTAGGATCAGGGGTTGGTACTAAGAGGGGGGGGGGGGGTGAATTAGTGCAGCGGTAAAAAAATGTCGGTTTAAAACTTTCATACGATAAAAATCGTTTCCGATGAAAAGTCGTTTCGTAAAGATAATAACTTTGAAAGTATATGTAGACGTAGTTAAAGCACGGTAAGGAAGAGAGGCATTTTGCTATAAAAGAAAGTTGCTCAAAGTAAATGCAAAACAAGTTTTAGAGTGGTTCGGTCAACGTGACCTACATTCACTTTTGGCTTCCTCCTCCGACGAGGTCACTGGCGTCCACTAGAGGCCTTCCTTCAATAAGCAAAGGTCAATCACCTTTTACAACCCTCTTCTCCTTTTTATGAGTTTAGGAGACAACCCTTACAAGCACTCACACTCCTCTTACAGAATTCTAAACTTAGAGTGGAGGAGGGAATTTCTAAAGAGATTGCAGTAGCGTTTTCTCACTTTTGAATACTTTGTGCTTGTGTGTTTTAACCAGGAATGAGAGGGGTATTTATAGGCTTCAAGTTGATTCAAACTTGGAGCCTAAAACTTTTCCATCCTAGGTTCCCCGGGCACGGGCGGTACCACTGCCCAGGTCTAGTGGTACCATCGCATGGGGGGCAATGCTGGGTGGTACCACTACCCAGACTAGCGATACCACTGTTTGGCACCCTACCAGAGGTGGTACAACTGCCTAGACTGGCGGTACCACTGCCTGACACAGTCTCGAAGACTATACTATGATTGTGAGACTTCTTGGGGCACTGTTTGGGCCTCTTATTGGGCCCAACACAGTCCTTACATGGACCTAGCTGGCCCCTAATTGGGTTGACCCAAATCCAAACCCAATTACGTGCTAACTACGAAATCTAAGACATAATCTGAGCGAAATAAGTCTGTAAGTCTATTCTTCTAGCGAGCTTCTGGCGATCTTCTGGCGAACTTCCGACGATCTCTCGGCAATGTTCCGACGGACTCCCGACAAGCTCCGAGACTTCTTGGTTCGTTCCGATAGAACTTCCGACGAACTCTCAAACTCCCAACGAAATCGCGTCCTTGACTCCGGGACTTCATTTTGCTACATGCCTTGCTATTGTAGTTAATCCTGCACATGTAAAACACACTTCGATCTAGACAATTAATACTAAGCATTAGTCAAGTTGTCCGGCATATCATTAGTCCCTCGACACTTCATCCGATTCTTCGGCGCATCATCCTCTCTTGCGGCCTATTGCCCAATCGGCCAATTGACTTCGCAACTCCGATATCCTTGATGCAATATTCGCTCTTCTTGGCCCGATGCCCGAATCCACGACCCGAAGCCTTCTGTCGATACGTCGACCGATCCACCGGTCCAACGTCCAATCTTCTGACATGTTTTCCTCTGGTACAACATGATTCTTCCTGCTTTAATTGTCTCATCTTGATCGAAGCATCCTGCATCTCTCAAAACACAGATTAAAATATAAACATTTATCGATTGGTTTCATCATCAAAATCCGAGATTAAACACCATCTATAAGATGGATGCAGCTAGTCTTATAGTTGCTCGCGTGGGGACACTAGGTATACAATGCAAGTGCTCATTGGAGAATGAGTTCAATGATTAATCTACTCACAGAATGTTGGATGGTTGATGATATCTTATTGTGAGATATCGATTCCGTAGTCCTAGTGGTATATCTAATCCTTAGACTTGAGATACCAAAGATGTTCTATATGAATACTCCACTTGAGACACCAAGGACTTACGGGTCTGGAACTTCCATATCTAGCATAGCCAATCATCAGGAGTAGTAGCGAACCTTATGAAGGTTATTGAGTGTCGATAGAGGATCATCAATTTTTTCACGACGATGAAACCTTATTTTTCTGTGGGAATTCTGAGATTTTGTTTTTTGTTCTTCTACTACACATGTGAATATTAAATCAAAATTAATCTGAGTTTTTTGTAAATATATAAAAAAAAGTGAACTTATCATTAGTATTGGTACTCACCCTTTCTTATATCCAATTTGCTTGATGCAACAATTTCAACTTTCTTATAGAAGCACCAAAAGTTAGAATCTTAATGTAGATATTATCACGACCCGGGTCTGATGAGCCAACTGGCCAATAACTCCATTTTGGTCCTTTAATCGCGGACCAAAATGCTTAAGCGGGAGTTTTCGTAGTACACCCATCAGGCCCTTATAAGCTAATCATACACATTGCCCACTTCTGATATGGGACTAATGGGATGTTACATTATCCCCAACTCAAATAGCTTGACGTCCTCGTCAAGGCCCAACATTTCCCAGATCGAACCCTAGCATAGTGCATGTGAGGACCCTAGCATAGTGCATGTGAGGATTAACTCATGGTGGCTCCACGCCGTGATGAGTTCTCTAACTCCATCCACGAGTAGCCCTTTCCTACTCGAGCCTTCTCTAACTCCATCCACGAGTAGCCCTTTCCTACTCGAGCCCTCTCACCCAGCCCAAATGCTAGGTCGGCTCTGATACCAAATGTCACGACCCGGGTCTGATGAGCCAACTAGCCAATAACTCCATTTTGGTCCTTCAATCACGGACCAAAATGCTTAAGCGGGAGTTTTCGTAGTACACCCATCAGGCCCTTATAAGCTAATCATACACATTGCCCACTTCCGATATGGGACTAATGGGATGTTACAGATATAAGAATGAATAGTCAACAAATCCAACCTATCGATATAAGATAGTAATGCAGGGGGTGATGTATAGTTAGTTTGATCTTCTATGTTTTGTGTAATTAGTCAACAAATCCAAACCATCAAAATGTACTATTAACAAAAGTCAATAAAGTCAACATTATTATTACTAGAAATTAGATCTTCTATGTTTTGTGTACTAGGAAACTAATCTCTAAAGAATTTCGTCTGCTGCACATGTGATGTCACCTCAGATTTTCCAATAGTAGTATCAGAGCCAGGTTGCTCATGTAAAAGATTGACTTTAAACTACGTGTGTTATATTTAATCACGTAGAATTATTTTGCATGATTGCTGTAATTTCTTTATTATAGTTTTCAAATCTATGCTACACATTTTCTTGCCAATAAGAGGTATTTTAGGGAGGACTTTTAATGTCAAATTTGTTGACACAATAGGGGAAGAAAGGGCAACAACTATTGCTACCCCTTGGATTGGCTGAAGGCTGCTTGCAGCCTTGTTCGAGAGCTCCTAATTGCTGCTCTTGGCCTAGCCAAAAGTAGTAGGAATGAGAGTAGGCTGCTCTCAACATGCTGCATGGCAACCCCTGCAGCCAAGTTTCCTGGCTACAAGGGGCACCACAACCCTAGCTGCCCAAGTGCCCCTGGCGGCCAAGACTCCTGGCCACATGGGGTAAGTAGGCAGCTAATTTTCCTGGCCACCTAAGACTGCCCTATAGTCAGGGTTTTCTAGTTGTAAGGGACTCCTTGGTGGCTAGGGTTATCTAGCCACACAAGGCAGCCTTGTGGGCTAGGATTCATGGCGACAAGGGAGTCTTTAGTGGTTGAGATTTCCTAACCACTTAAGGAACTACCTGTCATTTTGGGGCACCCTATGGTATGGTTCCCAATACTATAGAATAATTAATTAAATAATTTAATTAATTATTATAATTATTATCTAGTAGTCTTACATGATGATGATATGTACATGTGATGTATGATATGGACGGATGATCATGGACCGTGTGATGTGTGTGTACATGTAATGTGATTATTATTATTATTATTATTATTATTATTATTGAGGCCTACGAGCCTCCAATTTTATTCTCATTTATTGTTAGGCCTATGTACTTATGATTAAGTTATAATCATATGAGGAGGCATAGTAGGAGCATGTAGGCGATAGCGGAACCTACAAGGCCAAGATGGACGATCGCGACGTATGAAGATGCACCGAGATTTCGATGAGAATGAGATGGACGATCATAGGGCATAGAGATGCATCGTCGCAAACATAGATCTTGATATAAGTGATTAGGCCCATTAGCTCAGGCCTGATTACATTAGGGTGTGGTCCATGATCATCTGGTGTGATTTCTTATATGACGTGTGATTGTTTATATACCTACTAGATATCTATATATTTGCAT
The DNA here is from genome assembly GCA_900464855.2 of Musa schizocarpa. NCBI lineage: Eukaryota > Viridiplantae > Streptophyta > Magnoliopsida > Zingiberales > Musaceae > Musa > Musa schizocarpa. The sequence continues at coordinate 1,560,812 of LS990916.1, forward strand.
GTGATATAGATATTGACACGGAAGTGTCTAATTTACTACAATCTGATCATATTAACCTTAATTATGATATGATATTTTTTTCAGCCAACGATGATGCCTCATAATTTTCAACTTAGTCCACTCAAATATGATAGTTCATTAGCATATTCCCTACACAAAGTTAAAGCTATTTCAATGTGCTTTTCTTTATAACAAAGGAATGCATTAAAGGAGTTGGTTAGCAACTGTGAACATTTCTTCATAACCAAGGAATGCATTAAAGGAGTTAGTTAGCAGCTGTAAATACTTAATTTCGAAATTCCCTATGCATGAAGGGTTGTTTCATGTACTAGTATTTATTTTGGTGTTTAGGACTTAGAAAAGACTTTAGAAACTAAGGATATTGGTAGAAGCTCTCTTGGAGTGCTATCTTGAACTCTGTATCTCTTGGATGCGTCCTTGAGTGGTGAGTCTTTTACTTTCAGTTTTGTATCCTTGTTTATTATCCTTAGGGTGGTGATCTTTCTATATCCCTTTTGCTTTTAAACTTGGTGGTGAGCTATTTTCTATTTTTACTAAAGTTGCTTCGTGAGTTTGCTCCTTTTTCTATTTGGAAAACTCATTCTAGCAAATACGATTATATTGTCGACTTTTCTTATGAGTTCATTCATTTTATATCTAAAAAAAGGTGCCGTCAGTTTTCTTTTGAAATCTATTCTACACCCTCCCATTCAGCATCACTCCCGATATCAGTTCGTTCCTTATCTACCATGATATTTTTTATCTGAAAAACTATTCCATCGGTGGTATTTCGAAATCCATTATGCATTTTACCATCGTCGGTATCAATTTGATATCAGAGCTAAAGGCTAGAGATTATGGCAATACGGAATGGAAAAGATATAATTGGTGAAGGTAGCGACCATGAATATGATGCCAAGTCGTTGAGGTTGCATCTACGAAGATTGCTGTGTAGTCTACAAGAAAAGAATGAAATAATCGAAGAACTTCAAAGTAGACAAAACCAGCATCAAAATGATGATGTCCATGAATATACTTCTGATAAAGATATACCTTCTCTCCCAAGGGAGTCGAGAAGATGTCGGACAAGAAATAGAGTTCAAGATGAGTGGCAGAATAAATATAACCCAAGATTGGAGATTTCAGAGTTTGAAGGTAAAATAAATATTGATAACTTTATCGATTACCTTAATACGGTAGAAAGAATTTTTTATTTTCATGAACCACTAGAACAAAAGAAGGTCAAACTTGTGGCACTAAAACTTAGATAGAATACATCTTTTTGGTGGAAAAATATAAAGAAACAAAGAGAACGTGAGGGGAAGAGTAAAATCATGACATGGAAAAAAATGAAACGAGAGTTGAAAAGAAAATATTTACCTCACAATTATAAGCAAGAGATCTTTCTCAAAATCCATGATTTCAAGCAAAAAAATTATAGTGTTGAGGAGTACACTTTAGAATTCGATAATCTGATGTTAAAAGGAGAGTTTGTGGAACCGGAAGAGCAAACCATTGCAAGATACTTAGGAGGTCTAAAATATGAGATTGTTAAAGTGGTTCAACTGCAGCTATACTGGTCTTTAAATGATGTAAAAGTTGAAAAGTAATAGAAGTTTGAAAAGAGTTCTCGGTATGGCTCAAAAGAAGGCTATATAAAAGGAGAAAGTTCCAAGTCTACTGTCCAAAGCAAGGTAATATCAAAGGTGCAAGAAAAGGATTCAGAATCTGCTAGTAGCAAAAAAATACCTAATTCTTTTGCCCCAAGTGGTCGAAAATATTTCAAATATCATGGTTTTGGGCATATTGTTTCAGATTATCCAAATAGGAGGATTGTAACTTTGGTTGAAGATCATAGTGATGGAGGAGAAGATGAAGCCGATGACGAACCAAAATATGATGAAGATGAGGAAGAGGTTACTTATGCATATCATGGTTTATCTATTGTATTACAACGTAGCTTGCAAGTGTCTTATGTGGTCGATGATGAAAGTTAGGTGAGAAAAAACGTGTTTCACACTAAATACACTTCTCTTGGTAAGGTGTGCTTGGTGATCATCGATAGCGGTAGTTTCGAGAATGTGGTTTCTTTGGAGATGGTGCAAAAGCTGAAGTTGGACATAATCCCTCATCTACATCCATACCAATTATATTGGTTGCAAAAAGAAAATGACATCAAGGTAATAAAAAGATGTTTAGTTTTATTTTCTATTGGCAAGTATTATAAAGACGAAGTGTGGCGCGATATTGTTCCTATAGATGCTTGTCATTTACTGTTAGGAAGACCTTAGTATTATGATAGAAGGGTATTGTATGATGGTTATAAACATACTTATTCTTTTAAGGTGAATGAAAAGAAGATTATCTTAGCTCCATTACAACCTTCTGAAATCAATACACCAAAGAAGGAAGTTAGTGCTTTTATGTCTTATAGTGAATATAAATATGAATTAGACAAGGGTGGTCATGTTTTGGCCCTAATGGTAGTAGAGGAGAATGAACAACAAAAGGAGACACCGGAAATCATGAAACTAATCCTAGATGAATTTCAAAATGTTATACCGGAAGAGATTCCACATGGCCTTCTACCTTTGAGAGACATTCAACATTACATTGATCTTATTCCAGGGGTTGTTTTACCTAATAAGGCAACGTACAAAATGAGTCCCAAGAAGCATGAAGAACTTCAAAGGTAAGTTGATGAATTGGTGAAAAGGGGGTTAATTCGGAAGTGCATGATTCCTTGTGCAGTTCCCACCTTGTTGGTGCCTAAGAAGGATGGTTCTTGGAGAATGTGTGTTGACAGCCACACCATCAACAAAATCACAGTGGATTATCATTTACCCATTCAAAGGTTAGATGATTTACTTGATCAATTATGTGGTGCTTCTATTTTCTCTAAAATTGATTTGAGGAGTAGCTATCACCAAATAAGAATGAGGCCCGAAGATGAGTGGAAAACAACATTTAAAACTAGAGAAGGCTTATATGAATGGTTGGTTATGCCATTTGGGCTATTTAATGCTCCTAGCACTTTCATGAGATTTATGAATCACATACTTAAGCCATGCATTGGAATATTTGTTGTAGTTTATTTTGATGATATATTGGTATAAAGTAAGAGCGAAAAAGAGCATATGAATCATCTGAAAGAGATCTTTCTTATTTTGAGGCACCAAAAACTTTATGCTAATCTAAATAAGTGTGATTTCTTTACTTCTAGTATTGTGTTTTTGGGGTATACTATCTCAAAAGATGGAATCATAATGGATCAAAGTAAGGTAGAAGCTATTCTTAAGTGGCCAACACCTGCTTTATTACATGATGTGAGGAGTTTCCATGGCTTAACTTCTTTTTAAAGAAGATTCATCAAGAGTTTCAGCTCTATTGCTCTATTGTCACTCCAATCACCGAATGTCTGAAATATGACAAACTCAAATAGACTAATGAGGCTAATGATACTTTTGAGCTTTTAAAAAGAAAGGTGACTAAAGCTCCTATCTTAGTTCTACCAAATTTTGACAATGTATTTGAGATTAAATGTGATGCATCTAATGTGGGAATTAGTGTTGTTTTGAGTCAAGATGAAAAGCTGATTGCATTTTTTAGTGAGAAGCTGAATAATACAAGAAGGAAATATTCTACCTATGATAAGGAGTTCTATGCCATATATCGAGCTTTATCTCATTGGAATCAGTACCTTCTTGCCAAGCCATTTGTGCAATATTTAGATCATGAAGCATTAAAGTCCATAAATCACCAACACAAGCTAAACAAAAGGCATATAGCTTAGGTGGAGTTTTTACAATCTTATAACTTTACAATTAAGCACAAATCTGGTGTTCAAAATATGGTTGCTGACACATTAAGCAGAAAGCATTCTTTATTATCAGCAATGTAAGTTAAAGTTGTTGGATTTGAGACATTCAAAGATTTCTATGAGAATGATGTAGATTTCGACTCAATATGGCAGAATTGCAAATCAAGTTCCTTTCAATAAGTTTCTTTCAATAATTTTCTATCCTTGATGGGTTTTTTTTTCGAGCTAATGCTTTATGTGTTCCATCTTGTTCTTTAAGACAAGTAATTCTAGCTGAAGCTTATGGTGGTGTTTTGGATGGACATTTCGGTAGAGATAAGACTTTAGCTCATATTCAATCAAACTTCTATTGGCCTAAGATGTTTAGAAATATGGAAAGACATATAAAGCAATACCAAGTGTGTCATTTGGCAAAAACAAGAAGTCAAAATTCTGGATTGTACACTCCATTGTCTATGCCAAATGCTCCATGGGAGGAAGTGAGTCTTGATTTCATTTTGGGACTGTCAAGAACTCAAAGAAACAAAGATTCTATCATGTTTTTGTTATTAATAGATTTTCAAAAATGTCTCACTTTGTTCCTTGCAATAAATCGAATGATGCATCTCATATTGCTGATTTGTATTTTAAGGAGATTGTTAAATTGAATGGTATTCCAAGAACTATAGTATCTGATCGAGATTCAAAATTTGTTAGTCATTTTTGAAGAACTCTTTGGCGGAAGCTTGGTACTTCTTTGAATTTCAGCAGCTCGCATCCACAAACCGATGGGCAAATTGAGGTAACGAATAGAAGCTTGGGAAATTTGCTTAGAAGCTATGTTGCAAGAATATTAAGCAGTGAGAGCTCATTCTTCCACAAATTGAGTTTGCCTACAATCATTCTATCATCATAATATCGGTAAGAGTCATTTTGGGGTTATTTATGATGCTAATCCTACTAGTCCTTTGGACTTAATCCCTCATTCTACAACAAAACAATTTAGTGGAGATGTTGATGAAAGAGCTAAGCAAATAAAAAAGCTGCATGAGGGTGTGAAAGCAACCATTGAGAAGCAAAATGAGAGGTACATGCATACTGCCAACAAATACAGAAAACATATGGAGTTTAATGCAGGTGATTTGGTCTGGATTCATCTGAGGGAGAGGTTTCCATCAGGCAAATTTGGAAAACTAAAACCAAAGGCTGATGGTTCATTCAAGGTGCTTAAGAGAATTGACAAAAATACTTATGAGATTGAACTACCTAAAGATTACGGAGTATCCCCAACATTTAATATGTTTGATTTAAGTCATTTTTATAATCATATTGATGAATCAAACAAGGATTTGAGGATAAGTCTTTTTCAACCGAGGGAGATTGACACGAGAGTGTCTAATTTACTATAATATGATAATATTAAACTTGATTATAATATGGTATTTTTTTCAGCCAATAATGATGCCTCATAATCTTCAACTTAGCTCACTTAAATATGATAGCTTATCAGCATATTCCCTACACAAAGTTAAAGCTGTTTCAATGTACTTTTCTTCCTAACAAAGGAATGCATTAAAGGAGTTGGTTAGTAGTTGTAAATACTTAATTTTAAAATTCCCTATGCATGAAGGGTTGTTTCATACACTAGTATTTATTTTGCTATTTAGGACTTAGAAAGGACTTTAGAAACTGAGGATATTGGCAGAAGCTCTCTTGGAGTGCTTTTTTGAATTTTGTATCTCTTGGATGCATCCTTGAGTAGTGAGTCTTTTGCTTTCAGTTCTGTATTCTTGTTTATTATCCTTAGGGTGATGATCTTTTTGTATCCCTTTTGATTTTAAACTTGGTGGTGAGCTATTTTTCATTTTTACCAAAGTTGATTTGTGAGTTCGCTCATTTTTCTGTTTAGAAAACTCATTCTAGCAAATATGATTGTACTGTCAACTTTTCTTGTGAGTTCGTTCATTTTATATCCGAAAAAACTATGCTATCAGATTTTTTTCGAAATCTATTCTATACCCCCCCTATTCAGCATCACTCCCAATATCAGTTCATTCCTTATCTATCGTGACATTTTTTATTTGAAAATTTGTTCCATCGTTGGTATTTTGAAATCCATTCTGCATTTTATCATCACCGGTATCAGATATATATTAAATAGGTATACGTGTGACATATTATATTAGGAGACTAAAACAAAATCTCCTCTCTCGATAATATTAAGTCGGTGAATGTGAGATAATTAGATTGACCCATGTGGCCTTCCATCATTATTGAAAGAAATTGATTCCCGACGTAGGTTGAGTTTAAGGAATCCCTCGAGGCTCACCTATATTGTGATTTGAGAACTTGCATATGATATAGATGTTGGGAAATCTAGGGGCAACATCACATGCATAGTGAAAAAACATAAAAACAAAAATCTCAAATTTTCCAATATGTGTTCATTGTCATGCGTAGATTGGTGTGCAAAACCCATGATACAAAAAACCATGTGTGAGACAGTTGTGTCACCTAGGGAGATCGTATATCCCTAAATCCCTACAGATCTGTAGGAGTAGATGAAGGTCAAGCGTCCTCCTCTCTAGTAGTGATCTACACAATAAGTCTACAATGACGCTCCTCAAATCTCCAAGCCTGCTCTTTGAGGAGGAAAATGGGAGAGGAGAATAAGAGCTAACAACCAATAAGCCCTAGCCTATAGGCCTTTGTTGGGAAATCAAGGGGGGCGACATCATATGCGTAGCGGAAGAACAAGAAAACAAAAATCCCCCTATTCCCAAAAAGATGTTCGTCGTCGTGCAAAGATTGGTGCGTAAAAATCCGCAAAACACAAAACTGCGTATAGAGATTGTGTTACCTAGGGAGATCGTATATCCCTGTTTCCCTTGCAGATCCTTAGGAGAGGGTGAAGGAGGTCAAGCGCCCTCCTCTCTAACGGTGATCCACACAAAGGGGTTGGCGACGACCCTCCTCAAAACTCCAGGCCTCTCGAGGTGGAGAGGGAGAGGAGAATAGGAAAGGCAAGCAAAGACTCTAGCCTATGAGGCTATGAATCCCTCCTATTTATAGAGATCCGTGTCAAACCCTAATGGGTCCTTTCCTAGTGGGTATTGGATCTGCATCCAATAAGACAGGGCTCTGGCGGATATCTAATATCCCGAACCTCTACTCATCGCAATGCCTACCATATGTGTGTGACCCTCTAGGCCCAATATCGAAATGGGCCGTGAGTCATACCTGTCGAGAACTCCTTCTAACTCAAGTGAATTATTATCTCTGTAATAATTCACTTCGACTCATCATTTTGACGACTAGGCCACTACATGCGTAGTAGTCCCCTGCACGATATAAGGGAATCCAATCCATTGGACTTGTTGCGTCCTCGTTACCATGTACCTATAGTCCCTCATCCATCTAATATCCGTAGACCAGATATCGAGCATGGTGTTGTGGACCCATACGGTTTCTACTCGAGTCTCGCTCTAATCGGATTCTCGGGAGAACTCTTTTTCTCTCTCAACCCGAATGACCCCGGCCAGGGATTTGTCTCGAGCAAGAACACATGGGATATTCCTCTCATGACGCCAGAGTGGATGATCCTCTATCGACACTCAATAGCCCTCGTAAGGTCGACTACCACTCCCAATGACCAACCGTACTAGATCAGGGACAGCCAAACCTATAAGTCCGGTATCAAAGAGTGGAGCACTCATACAGACATCCTTGGTGTCTCAAGTCTAAGGACCGGATACACCACTAGGGCTACGGAATCATTTGCCCGACAATAAGGCATCATCAACCATCCAAAGATTCCGTAAAGCGGATCAATCGTGAACTCATTCTCCAATGAGCACTGTATTGTATCCCTAGTGTCCCTACACGAGCAGCTATGAGACCAGCTGCATCCATCATATGGACGGGTATACAAACACACCAGTCTATCCGGTTATCACGATGTCCCTCTCGAGTAACCTATGACCGGGATTATTTAGGATATGTGTTTAAATGTGAATCGATCTCATTATCATGATCTCATCACGATCCGATTCCCATTGCATAAATCCAAGGACATCACAATATATATATGCATTTATGCAATAGTTATAAAGTGATATACGCCAAAATATAATAAGCAAAAAGATTCTGTATCAAGTCACACGTGCCATCACTCCACGTGATTGGCTTTGGTGGGCACCTATGACTAGCAATCTCCCACTTGACATAAAGCCAATCACCTATGTGTCCATCCCCATCGGACCCCGTGGACGCTTCAAAGACAAAATGAGACAATGGCTTTGTCGGTGGATCTGCAATGTTATCTTCGGATGGAACTCTTTCCATTGCCACATCTCCTCGGGTTACGATATCTCTTATAAGTTGGAACCTCCTCGAACACTTCGATGAGACCGGGTTCCCTTATTTGAGTAATCACCCCATAGTTGTCATAATATAAGGAAGTCGACTTTTGTCGCTATCTCAGATCGACTCCCAAATCTGTGATGAACTTCTTCACCCAGACTCCCTCCTTTGCTGCATCGATGCAGCAATGTACTCCGCCTCTATGGTCGAAGTCGTAGTGGTATCTTGCTTGGAACTCTTCCAAAGACACTTGCTCCTCCATTCAAGGTGTACACATACCACGAATTGACTTGCTATCATCGACATCGACTGAAAACTTGAGTCGGTGTAGCCTTTTAACCTTAAGGCTATTACCTCCATATACTAGTAAAAGATCCTTAGTCCTTCTCAAGTACTTAAGGATAAACTTTACTTGCTTTCTAGTGCTCCAAGCCTAGATCCGCCTGATACACTGCTTTCGTGACACTGGGGCATGCACTATATCGGGCCTAGTACATAGCATGGCATACATGATAGACCCTATTGCTTGAGGCATAAGGTATCATATCCATGTTCGCCCTTTCTTTCGAGTCTTTGGGGACATACTCATAGAAAGCGATATCCCATGTCTCATCCAGATGAGTCCTCTCTTGGAATTTTCCATGCCAAACCTTTTGACAATAGTTTCTATGTACTGGACTGGGACAAGCCAAGCATCCTCTTGGATCTATCTCTATAGATTCTAATCCCCAAGATATAAGATGCTTCCCCTAAGTCCTTCATGGAGAAGTGTCTAGATAACTAAGCCTTTATTGTGGGAAAGACATTCCTATGTCATTCCCAATGATGAGGATGTCATCCACATATAACACCAAAATGGGGATAGCGCCCCACTTACCTTTCTGTATACACAAGGCTCATCTTCGTTCTACTCTGAAATCATAAGATCTAATTGCCTCATCAAATCTTATGTTCCAACTTGGAAGCTTGCTTTTAGTCCATAAATGGATCTAAGCAACCTACACACCTTATCGGGCAGTTCTTGGACACAAATCCCTCGGGTTACATCATATACACCTCCTCCTCGAGGTTCCGGTTGAGGAATGCGGTTTTCACATCCATCCGCCAGATCTCATAATCATAGTGTGCTGCAATAGCCAATAGAATTACGATGGATTTTAGCATTCCTACTGGTGAGAAAGTTTCGTCAGTAGTCAACACCTTGCCTTTGACGATACCCTTAGCCACTAGCCTTGCTTTATAGGTCTCTACCTTTCCATCTACTCCGATTTTTTCTTAAAGATCCACTTGCAACCGATGGGTACAATACCTTTCAAGCATCAACTAGGTTCCAAACCTTATTGGAGTACATAGAATCCATCTCGGAATTCATGGCTTCTTTCCACTTCCGGAGTCTATACTTATAATAGCCTCCTCAGAGGTCTGAGGATCAATATCCTCTACATCCTCTGCTCTAATATATCTCACATATCTCGGGAGGATGGGATACTCTATCGGACCTGCGTAAAGTTGATACTTGTGTATTAGGTACCGATGGATTTCGGGCTATAGAGTGGTGCTTGAGCTTGGTTCTCCAACCTCGCTCAATTCTATCATTCTCCACTTTGTCTTCGTCAAGAATGTGTCCCTTCTCAAGGAACACTGCTCTCTTAGCTACAAAGACCTTTTGGTCCTCGAGATGATAGAAATAATACCCACAAGTTTCCTTGGGGTATCCCACAAATTTGCATCGCTTTCTGTCCTTGATTCTAACTTATCGGGTTGTGTCTTCTAACATGGGCAGGCAGCCCCAGCATCTTAACAACCTTAAGATCAGGCTTCTTCCCTTTCCATATCTCATATAGTGTAGACACTACCGACTTAGTTGGAACTCTGTTGAGAAAAGGTAAGTTGCGGTTTCTAGGGCATATCCCCGAATGAGATGGGTAGGTCAAAACTCATCATGGACCGTACCATATCTAATAATGTACGATTTCTCCTTTCAGAGACACCATTGAGTGAGGTGTATAAGGAGGTGTCCATTGGGATAATATCCCATGGTCCTTGAGGAACTGAGTAAACTCTATACTTAAGTATTCACCTCCTCGATCTAATCAAGAGTTTTGATACTCTTTTTTCACGGGTTCTCCACCTCATTCTTATACTCTCTGAATTTCTCAAAGGCCTAGGACTTGTACTTCATTAAGTACACATATCCATACCTTGAGAAATCATCAAGTAAATGTAATGAAGTAGGAGTAACCTCCAATGGCATGAGTTGACATGGGTCCACATACATCACTATGTATGAGTTCCAACAACTCATTGGCTCTCTCTCGATTCTACTAAATGGAGATTTGGTCGGGCTTTTCCACCAATGCAAGGCTCACAAGTTTTATATGACACATAGTCGAATGGATCTTGATATCCATCATTTAGCAACTTTTGAATCCTTCTTTCATGGATGTGACCTAGCCTACAATGCCCACGGTATACCTTCGTTCAACTCATCTCGTTTCCTTTTGGACATATTTACATTCATGATATGTGGAGTGGTGTCTAACATAAATAAATCATTATGCAATGTTCCTTTTCGTGATGATCTTATCATCTAATAATATCAAACAACCATTGTTCTCAAAAAACAAATTTATATCCACTAACTGTTAAACATGAAATGGAGATAATGTTTTTGATAATAGAAGGAACAAAATAACATGCATCTAATGCAATAAAAAAAAAAGCTCCACTAGGCGGATGTAGGGCGACCTCGCCAACAGCTAATACAACAATTTTGCTCCATTACCCATCTTGAGGTCCATCTCCTCTCTCAGAGTCTCCTAGGCCTTGCTTTAACCTGCAACGAATTGCATATATGATAAGCACTACCGGTATCCAATACCCATGTGTTATCATAAGAGTCCGACAAATGGAGACTGATCATTAATGTACCTTAAGCTTCATCAAGCTTTTGTTTCGCCTTTTCTGCAAGGTACTCTTTGCAGTTTCTCTTCAATGCCCATCTTTACCACATTGGAAGTTAATCGGCCTTTGTCCTTTGTTGGGTTTTTTTTCTTAGCAACCTTTGCTTTACCTTGTTTGCCCTTGCCCTTTCCCTTCTTAAGGGACCTTTCTACTTTCCTTTTTTTTTTTTTACGGTCTCACCCAGTGTAGAGAACTGGCTTCTCTTTCTTAATAGTACTCTCTGCCTCCCTCAACATATTGAGGAGCTCTGGGAGAGTCACCTCAATCTTGTTCATATTAAAATTCATTATGAACTGTGAAAAAATCTGGGGGTAGGGACGAAGCACAATGTCCACACACAAGTTATCCTCTAGGACCATTCCTAGACTGTGAGTTTCTCTATCCACTCAATCATCTTTAGGAGATGGTTTCTGAACCGTGTCCCTTTGGTCATCCTAGCGGAAAAGGCTCTTGGATATCTCATATCGTTGAGTCCTTCCCTGTTCCTCAAACAATTTTAGGACATGTAGGAGAATGGATCCGGCATCCATCTTTTCATGTTGTCTCTGTAACTCGAGTCATAGAGCCCAACATATAGCAATCGAGCAAGAGTGGAGTCATCAATGTACTTCACGAAGCGGCGATCTCATCCTCGCTTGCCCCTTCTTCAGGCGTAGGCATCATCAGTATCAGGGACGCATTACGATTTTTTCTCCATTTGTGAGAACAATTCTCAAGTTACGGAGCCAATCCGTATAATTTGGACCAAGAAGGCGGTTGACATCAAGTATGCCACGTAAGGGATTTGAAAGACACATTTTCTGAAAATAAAGATGTAGCGTAAAATGAATAACATGCAGATTTTGCAAGAAATAAACTATCAAGATATGGACTTCTATCTTAATATGCTCCCACTATTTTACTAACGAGTCGCGACACCCTCAAAGACGTGAAACGGAAGTCTCGCCAGAGACTTCTAGTAGGGATCGAGGATCCAATCAGCGTCTTAGTGTAACCTCGAGGGACTCGACCAATCACACTAAACCTAAAAGGTAGGCAACTCTTGCCGATCACAACTCCTTGTGATTCCCGTCCTGTTAGGCCTCCGAATCACCATGGCCTCGAGGGACTCGACCAACTATGATGCTCGGTTAAGTCAACACCTTCGTTACAAGATGAGTCTGATTTGATGATATACACTCGAGGGACTCGACCAAGCATACCATGTCCTCAGGTCACCAGTGACATCTCTATGTCGTAAGCAAGATAGCGAATCGCGATACAGGTGAGTCTCGAGGGACTCGACCAACTCAACCTACACCGGGAATCGGTTCCTACTCATAACGATGGAAGGCCACGTGGGTCAATCTAATTGCCTCACATTTACCGACTTAATATTATCGAGAGATGTTTCTATAATTTGATCTCCTAATATGACATGTCACACATATACATATTTAATATATATCTACATCGCATGCAAACATATATACATATCTAGTATGTGTATAAGCAATCACATCAGATGATCATGGACCACAACCTAATATGATTAGGCCCGAGCCAGTAGGCCTAATCACTCACATCAAGATCTATGTGTGTAACGGTGCATCTTCATGCCCTTGTGATCGTCCATCTCTCGCCCTCGCTTGGTTCGTCGACATCTTGATGCATCTTTATGCATCATGATCGTCTCTCTCGGGTCCCCCTTCGCATCCACGCTCTCACGCGCCTCCTCATGTGATTACAACTTAATCATAGGCACGCGAGGCCCGACAATAAACAAGAAATATAATGGAGGTTCGCAGACCTCAATAATAATAATCACAAGTACACACATCACACGATCCATGATCATCCGTCCACACATCATACATCACATGTATAAATAATCATCATCATGTATGACTACTAGATAATAATAAAAATAATAATCAACTAAACCTTTTAATTAATTAATATTTTTCTGAAATCAGGGACATGTAGGGAATTTCTCAATTTCTAAGGGTATTTTCGTAATTTGGACAAAAGATAGAAACTTGAATTTCTCAAATTCATAGGGACAAAACTGTCATTTTGCCCAAAACCCTAATTCCCTCTCTCTTTGTCGCCGCCACATGCCCTATTTGGCGGGCAATGGGCGAGGGTGAGGGGCGGGGCCCGCCTTACAAGCCCGTGCATTGGCATCTTGCGTGCCGGTGAAGGGCACCGGCCGCGCCGCCTCCGGAGGCGGTTCTGCCCATGAGGGTAGCCAGAGGGCAGTGCTGCCTCATTGGCCGGCGCCGCCCGAGCGGGTTTTTTGCCGATGGGGAGCGGCTGGCCGTAGTGGCCGCCGCCCTGGATTCCCTCGGCCGGCCGCCTCGCCGCATGGGCCCTCTGGGCCGGCATGGCTTTCTACCAGCTGGCTGCCAGCCCGCCGCCGCATAAGTCTGCTGCAAGCAGACCGCCCGGCCGGCTGCTCTGGCTGCCTGGCCTTGCGCCGAAATTGGTGGTGCTCGGCTACTGGTTGCGGGCCGCTGCCGCCTGACGTGGTTTGCAGGCATAGATCGAGGGCAGCAACTGTTGCTGCCCTTCCTCGCTTTTTGCGTCAACGATTTTGACGTCAATATTCTTCCTAAACACAACACACTAGGTTCAAAACCAATCATTCAAGACGAACAACCGGCTCGATACCCTTTGTTGGGAAATCAAGGGGGCGACATCATATGCGCAATGGAAGAACAAGAAAAAAAAAATCCCCTTGTTCCCAAAAAAAGATGTTCGTCGTCGTATAAGAGATTGAATGTGAAAAAAATCCAAGAAAACACAAAACTGCGTATAGAGATTGTGTTACCTAGGGAGATCGATATCCCCTGTTTCCTTGCAGATCCTTAGGAAAGGGTGAAGGAGGTCAAGCGTCCTCCTCTCTAGCGGTGATCCACACAGTGGGGTTGCGGCAACAACCCTCCTCAAAAACTCTAGGCCTCACGAGGTGGAGAGGGAGAGGAGAATAGGAAAGGCAAGCAAAGACTCTAGCCTATGAGGTCGTGAATCCCTCCTATTTATAGAGATCCCGTGTCAAACCCTAATGGGTCCTTCCCTAGTGGGTATTGGATCTGCATCCAATAAGACAAGGGCTCCGTCGGATATCTCATATCAGAACCTCTACTCATCGCAATGCCTACCATATGTGTGTGACCCTCTAGGCCCAATATCGAAAGCCTGGCCGTGAGTCATACAATCGAGAACTCCTTCTAACTCGGTGAATTATTATCTCTGTAATAATTCACTCGACTCATCGACTACGGACGGCGTACTAGGCCACTACGCCAGTAGTCCCCGACGATACAAGGGAATCCAATCCATTGGACTGCTCGTCTCGGTTACCATGTACCTATAGTCCTCATCCATCTAATATCCTAGAGACCGTGATATCGAGCATGGTGTTGTCGGACCCATACGGGTTTCTACTGAAGTCTCGCTCTAATCGGATTCTCAGGAGAACTCTTTCTCTCTCAACCCGAATGACCCCGCCAGGGATTTGTCCGAGCACGAACACATGGGATATTCCTCTAATGACGCCGAGAGTGGATGATCCTCTATCGACACTCAATAGCCCTCGTAAGGTCGACTACCACTCCCAATGACCGTGTACTAGATCCTGGGACAACCAAACCTATAAGTGCGGTATCAAAGAGTGGAGCACTCATACTGGGGACATCCTTGGTGTCTCAAGTCTAAGGACCGATACACCATTTTATGGCTACTGGAATCATTTGTCCGACAATAAGGCATCATCAACCATCCAAAGATTAAAGTAAGCGGATCAATCAAATGAACTCATTCTCCAATGAGCACTGCATGTATCCCTAGTGTCCCTACACGAAAGCAGCTATGAGACCAGCTTTGCATCCATCATATGGACGGGTATACTGACACCGGTCTATATCAGTTATCACGATGTCCTCTCGAAGTAACCTATGAGGGATTATTTAGGATATGTGTTTAAAGGTGAATCGATCTCATTATCGTGATCTCATCACGATCCGATTCCCATTGCACAAATCCAAGGACATCACAATATATATATGCATTTATGCAATAGTTATAAAGTGATATACGCCAAAATATAATAAGCAAAAAGATTCCGTATCAAGTCACACGTGCCATCACTCACGTGATTGGCTTGCTGGGCACCAATGACTAGCAGCCTTTAATTCCCTTCTATTTATAGAGGCTCCGAATTAACCCTAATGGATCATACTCTATTGGGTACTAGATCTCCATCCAATTACCCAAGCCTCTTAGATTAGTGGGTCTCTACTCAATAACCTCTTATTAGCTCTTATTCGATCTCATGGGATCTAATAATTCAAAGGCTTATTGGATATCTAATAAGATAAGGGCTCTAACGGATATCTCATATCTGAACCTCTACTTATTGCAATACCTATCATATGTGTGTGACCCTCTAGGCCCACTACCGAGCTGACCATGAGTCATAAATGTCAAAACTCCTTCTAGCTCAGTGAATTATTATCTCCATAATAATTCACTTGACTCATCGACTACGGACATACTAGGCTACTACTCTGTAGTCCCCATACGATACAAGGGAATCTAATTCTTTAGACCTATCTATCCTCAGTTACCATGTACTTATAGTCTCTCAACCATCTAATATCCTAGAAACTATATATCGGGCATGGTGCTGTCAAGCTCATATGGTTTTTCCTCGAGTCTCGCTCTAATCGGATTCTCCCGGAGAACTCTTTCTCTCTTAATCTGAATGACCTTAGCCAAGAATTTGTCTGAGCAAGAATATATGGGATATTCGTCTCATGATACCGAGAGCGGATGATCCTCTATCGACATTCAATAGTTCTTGTAAGGTTGACTACCACTCCGAATAATCGGTTGTACTAGATTTGGAACTTCCAAACGTATAAGTCTGGTATCAAAGAGTAAAGTACTTATATAAGACATCCTTGGTGTCTCAAGTCTAAAGACCATATACACTACTAGGACTACAAAATTACTATCTGATAATAAGGCATCATAAACTATCTAGTATTCCGTGAGCAGATCAATCAGTGAACTTATTCTCTAATGAGCAGTTGCATTGTATCCTTAGTGTCCCCACACGAGTAACTATGAGACCAGCTGCCTCCATCATATGGATGAGTATAGAGCACACCAGTCTATCCGGTTATCTCGATGTCCCTTTCAAGTAACCTATTACTAGGATTATTTAGGGTCTGTGTTTAAAGGTAAATCGATCTCATTATCGTGATCTCATCACGATTCAATTCTCATTACACAAATCCATGGACATCACAATATATATATATATATATGTAATAAATAATATAAAGTGATAAAATATCAAATAATAATAAGCATAAAGAATATGTATCGTGTCATATGTGTCATCACTCACGTGATTGGCTTATAGGGCACCTATGACTAGCAATCTCCCACTTGAATTAAAGTCAATCACCTATGTGTATGATCACCATCAGACCTCTGTGACGCTCAAAGACAATATGAGATAATGAATTTGTTAATGGATCTATGATGTTATCTTCGGATAAAACTTTTTCCACTATTATATCTCCTCGAGTCACGATCTCTCTAATATGTTGGAACCTCCTCAAAACACTTTTAATGAGACCCAAGTTCCCTCATTTGAGTAATCGCCCCGTAGTTGTCACAATATAAGGGAATCAGCTTCTCGCTGTTTGGCACGACTCCCAAAATCTATTATGAACTTTTTTATCCATACTCCCTTTACCTCTACTACAACAATGTACTATACCTCTATGGTCTAGTCAGCAATAGTATCTTACTTTGAACTCTTCCAACATGCTGCTCCTCTATTTGTTAGGATCAAGAGCAGCACTAAGAGGAGGGATGAATTAGTGCAATGGAAAAATTTTTCAATTTCAAAAGTCTTTGTTTCGATTGAAACCAATTCCGACGAAAATCATTTCGATTCAATCCGTTTTAGAGAGAAATTGAATTTGAAAGCTTTTGTAAAAGTGCAAAGAGAAGATTAAGGAGGTTTACAGTAATGTAAATTGCACAAATGAAAAGCAAACCAAAATTTAGAGTGGTTCGGTCAATATGACCTACATTTACTTTTGGATTCCTCCTCCGTCGAGGTCATCGGTGTCCACTAAATGCCTTCCTTCAATAGGTGAAGACCAAACGCCACTTTATAGTACTTCTCCTTTTCTCGGGTTTAGGAGATAACCCTTACAAGCCTCACTCCTCTTTCTTGGATGTTTACAAAGCTAAGAGAGGGAGAGGACTCTTTTTAATTTTTACAACACTTAACATCCTAGAGATTCAAGAATATGTTAAACACTTTCATGCCCTTTCATGCAAAAAAATTGTAGGGTTTTTATAGGCCCCAATGACTTTAAAATTGGAGCCAAAAAGTGTCATATACTCGGATTTTAAGGTACTAGCGGTACCACCACCATTACTGGGCAGTACTACTGCCGTTGGTTTGACACTAGGTGCTACCACCGCTTGAAAGGGGTGGTACTACTATTGGCTACATTCACTGCCAGCGGTATCACCGCCCAGACAACCCGGGATACTGTCTTCCAGAAGGTGCCACCACCGGCCAAGATTTTAGGTGCTAAATGGGCTACTCAATTTGGCCCAATTCAGCCCTGTTAAGGGCTCAATTGGTCCCTAATTAAATTAGTGGGATTACCTCCCAATCCTAACTTAATTTATGATCTAACTATGATAATTAAGACATAATCATAGCACTTCTTACTCCAGTGTGTCAATTGCTCTTCCGGCGAGCTTCTAGTGAACTTCCGATGAACATCCGATGAACTCTCGGCAATGTTCCGACGGACTCCCGGTATGCTCCTAGACTTTACGACAATCTTCTTGGCGAGTTCCGACGAGCTTCTTTGGCAAGCTCCTGGACTTCTTGGTTGGTTCCGATAAAACTTCCGACGAACGTTCGGACTTCCAACGAACTCTTGAACTCCCAACGAGATCTCGATCTTGACTTCGGCACAACACCTGCTTTATGTCTTACTGTTATCATAGTTAATCCTGCACACTTTTCTCAACATATATATTAGATCAAACAATTTACAATTGACTTCATCATCAAAATATGAGATTCAATAACTTCCCCTTTTTGATGATGACAATCAATTGATGACAGAGTTAACCTTAACTCCCCCTATCTATATGCCATACTTGAGAAAAGATATTCTTGAATTCAATGCTTTTGAATTTAAGAAACAAACTGATAAGATATGTTCATTAAGCTTATCAATATATACATCATGATTCCCATCATGATCTAACATTCTCAAAATACGATACCAAGTATTTATCAAAATGATGTTAAAGTATGACATCCATTTTCAAGTATGATATTTCAAATATAAAAGATGACAAAGATAGCAATTCATCATTCTATGACAAGATATCAATTGTAACACAGCAAGTTAAGCTCTAGATATCTTATCATAATGGAAGAAATTTATCAAGCAAACATTTCAAGTATATATGATGAAATATATTGCATACATTTATCATTAATTTATCACATTTTGGTATTATTTCTCTCCCTTTGTCATCAACAAAAAGGAGAACAATTCAACAATGCAAGTGTACTAAAAATAAATTCAATCAAGTTTCACACTCAAAAGTTCTCATCATTAAATGTTATCAACATTAAAGCGATAGATTCCATCAACTTCTCCCCCTTTGTCATCATAATTTTGCATGAAGAAGAGGAAAGAAGGTAAGGAGGAAATCCATTAAGAACTAAACTTGTAAAATGATTTGAATCAAGTCAAAAATGATAAATAAGTTTTCGTTAAAACATGTTTTCATTTTGATAAAAAAAAAGGGATTCATGAAAAGGATCGAGATATCCATATAAAATTAAATCCCCAATCTTGCAAATAATTATCACACATGAAAATTCATCTTTCAAGGATTAAGATATCAATTGAAATTCATAAAATTCATCTTTCAAGGAAGAATTCATGGGAGAGGAGCATCACAAATGAGACTTCATAAATCATGAATTCGTTTTTAAAAAAATCATTAAGTGATGGAGCAAGGATATGAAGTAAACTTGATATCAAGGAAGATAAGAATGAAATAAATTCATGAAAGCTCTATTCCTGAAATACATTAAGAGAAAGATAGTCCGAAAAATATATACATTAAATTCATGCATTCGGACAAATTAACATTCCTAATTCTCTTCTAATAAAATCAAATTATTCTTCACTTAAAGGCTTTGTAAAAATATCAGCTAATTGATGTTTCGTATCAATAAACTCTAAGATTATTTCATGATTATTAACATGATCTCGTATAAAGTGATGCCTAATATCAATATATTTAGTTCTAGAGCGTTGAATATAATTTTTTGTTAAATATATTACACTTATGTTATCACATTTTATGGGAATGTTTTTAAGATGAATCTTATAATCCTCTAAAGTGTTTTTCATCCACACAACTTATGCACAACATGCACTAACTGCAATGTACTCAGCTTCAGTTGTAGATAGTGTAACCAAGTTTTGTTTCTTGGAAGACCAAAAAACAAGTGTGTGTTCTAAAAATTGACATGTTCCGGATATTCTTTTTCTATATAATCTACATCCAGCAAAATTCATATCAGCATAAGCAATTAGTTCAAAGTTCTCGGATTTTGGAGACCATAATCCTATATTAGTGGTACCTTTAAGATATATAAGAATTCTCTTAACTACTTTAAGATGAGATATCCTAGGATTAGATTAAAACCTAGCACAAGATCCTACACTAAACATGATATCCAGTCTAGTTGCAGTGAGGTATAGTAAACTTCCTATCATACCCCTATAAGTTTTTTTATCAAAGTTTTCTACACTTTTATCAATGTCCAACTTAGTGGAGGTACTCATAGGAGTATTGATAGCCTTTGAGCTATTCATATTAAACCTTTTTAGCAAATCTAAAGCATATTTTGTTTGACTAAGAAAAATATCATTACTTAGTTGTTTGATTTGTAAGCCTAAAAAGAAAGTTAATTCCCCCATCAAACTCATTTCAAATTCAAGACTCATACTTTAGCAAATGATTTATATAGAGATTCATTTGTGGAACCGAAAATAATATCATCAATATAAATTTGAACAATAAGAAAATTATTTTCAAAATTTTTGATAAACGATGTAGTATCGACCTTGCCTTTAGAGAAATTATTTTTGATAAAAAATATACTAAGTCTCTCATACCAATCCCTTGGGGCTTGTTTCAATCCATAGAGAGCTTTAGTCAATTTAAACACATGATTAGGGAGATTATCATTCTCAAATCTAAGAGATTGTTTAACATAAACTTCTTCAGAAATAAAGCCATTAAGAAAAGCACTTTTAACATCAATTTGAAATAACTTAAAATTGTTACTATTAGCATAGGCAAGGAGCATCCTTATGGCTTTTAATCGTACCACTAGAGTGAAGGTTTCTTCATAATTGATACCTTCTTCTTGGTTGACACTCCTGGCCACTAATCTAGCCTTATGTCGAACCACGATACCAAATTCATCTTGCTTGTTTCTAAAGACTCATTTAGTACCAATAACTAAATGATCAGTTGGCCTAGGAACAAACTTCCACACCTCATTTCTCTTAAATTGATTTAACTCTTCTTGTATTGCGATAACCCATGAATCATCTTTCAAGGCCTCGTCAATGCATTTAGGTTCAATTTGGGAGAGAAAAGCAGTGTTGATACAAAAATTCTTAAGAGAAGAATTAGTTTGAACCCCTTTTGATGTCTCTCCTATGATTAGCTCCTTAGGATGAGCATCTATATATTTTCATTCCTTGTGTATGGATGTTTCGGAAGAATATGCATCCAAGTTTTTAGATGGAGAAGGGGTTTTATTTAAATTCAAGGCATCAAAATTAACATCATTTTTCTTGACTTCGGAAACTTTATTGAAAACAACATAAATAGACTCTTCTATAATTAAAGTTCTTTTGTTAAAGATATGAAATGCTTTAGAAATAAAAGAATAGCCAAGAAAAATTCCTTAATCGGATTTTGCATCAAATTTTTCTAAGGTATCTTTTTAATTCAAGATAAAACACTTACACCCAAAAACTTTAAAGTATGAAATATTGGGTTTTTTGTTGTTTCACAACTCATAAGGAGTTTTGGCGAGTAATGGTCTTACTAGAACTCTATTCATGACATAGCATATCGTATTTACGGCTTTAGCCCAAAAATATTTGGGTAGGCTATGTTCATTTAACATGGTTCTAGTCATTTCTTATAAGTTTCTATTTTTCTTTCTACTACTCCATTTTGTTGAGGATTTCTTAGAGTAGATAAATTATAGTTGTATCCATTAGATTCACAAAATTCTTGAAAATTATGGTTTTAAAATTCACCACCGTGATCGTTCCGAATTGATGAAATCATAAAACCCTTTTCATTTTGACTAAGTTTACAAAACTTAGAGAAATACCTAAAGCAATCACATTTGTATGCCAAAAAATAAGTCCATGTGTATCTACTATAATCATCCACGATGACAAATGCATATTTGCTACCTCCTAGGCTTGATTTAGCAATTAGTCCGAATAAGTCCATATGGATTAATTGAAATGGCCTAGAAGTACTTATTTGGTTCTTTGGTTTGAAACTATTTTTTATTTGCTTTCCTAGTTGACATACATCACATACATTGTCTTTGATGAACTTAAAGTGAGGAATTCCTCTTACAAGTTCTTTAGATAAAATTTAAGAGATTAGTTTCATGCTTGCATGGTCTAAACTCCTATTTCAAAGCCAAGCATTGTCATTCAAAATTGAAAAACACATTTCATTATAAAGATCATTAATGTCGATAGTGTATATATTATTTTATTTTAAAGCAATCATAGATGTATTTTTGTATGGTTTTTCAATAATGCAAGTATTGGATTCAAATCTAATGATGTATCCTTTATCACACAATTGACTAATGCTTAAAAGGTTATACTTTAAACTATCAACTAATAACATATCTTCAATAGAAAAGATGGATTTGTTATCTATAATTCCTTTGCCAATAATTTTACCCATGTTGTTGTCTCCGAAGGTGACATATCCTTCATCTAGGCTAGTGAGCTTAGAGAATTGAGATGGATCTCCGATCATATATCTTGAGCATCCACTATCAAGGTACCATCTCTTGCTCCTAGCTTATGATGGTAAATATTTCTACAAAAAATGATGACTTTTAGGTACCCATTTGATCTTAGGTGCCTCAAAAATCGATCGACTTAACTTATCATTTTGTATGGATCTTTACGGTTCCTTTATGACCCCAAATCAATTTGTGTGGATTACATTTCTTAAATAGACAATGATAAACTATATGCCCAAATTTATAATAAAAGTTGTATTTATTTCGGGGTGAAACATGCAAAGTAGGGCCTTTAATAAAGATGGTTGGATTTTAGTGAGAGCTACTCACAAATCTGATTTCGTCTTTTCTATGAACATGACCCTGGTTGGCAAGGATCATGTTCAAGGACTTGCTACCAACCTCAAACTTTTTAAAGGTTTCATTGAGTAGTAAGTTTTCCTTTCTAAATGTTTCTACTTCATGACATTTTGTGTAGGGAGCTAAACTATCATCATGTTTAATTTTTAGTCTATCAAAATCGCTAATAAGAGAAGCATGTTCCTTTTTTAAAGAGTTATACTTTTTACTCAAGGTTCTACATTCATCAAATAATTCATAAAATGTACTTAAAAGCTCATCAAAAGATAAATTTACATCTAATGAACTTGTTACCTCATCTTTAATAGCCATTAGTGCATAGTGAGTAACTTGCTCGGTGTTGATTGGCCCCTCTTCTTCGGATGAACTTGAGTCATCCCATGTTGCTTTAAGAGCCTTCTTCTTCTTTGGTTGTCTCTTCTTTGCATGGGGACATTCACTCTTGTAATGTCCCGGCTTCTTGCATTCGTAGCATATTACTTGATCTTTTTTGGGTTCAAATTTATTTTTAGTATCATTTTTAAATTTATTCTCTTTTATGAATTTTTTAAACTTTCTTGTTAAGTGTGTCAAGTCATCATCAAGGCCCTCATTACTTGAGTTTTCTTTCAATTGGTTTTCTTGAGTTCTTAGTGTCATATCCTTCCTATCCTTTAGAAGATTGTTCTGAAGCACTTTATGAGCATTACAAGTCAACTCATAGGTCATTAGTAACCTGATTAGTTCTTCAAGAGGAAAGTTATTTAAATCCTTGGCCTCTTGAATGACCGTTACTTTATGATCCCAACTCTTTGGAAGGGATCTTAATATTTTGTTAACAAGTTCAAAATCCGAGAAACTTTAGGTTGTGTAATTAAATGACCCTTTAGGTTGCCGGCAAATGCCATCTCTTGGGTTTAAAACCAAATGAGAGTGAACCTTACTTTGATACCGATTGTTAGGATCAATAGTAGTACTAAGAGGGGGGGTGAATTAGTGCAGCGGAAAACTTTCTCGATTTCAAAAGTTTTCGTTTCAATTAAAATCGATTCCAATGAAAATTGTTTCGACTCAATCTGTTTCAGAGAGAAATTGAATTTGAAAGCTTTCGTAAAAGTGCAAAGAGAAGATTAAGGAGGTTTGTAGTAATGTAAATTATACAAATGAAAAGCAAACCAGAATTTAGAGTGGTTCGATCGATGTGACCTACATCCACTTTCGGATTCCTCCTCCGTCGAGGTCACCGACGTCCACTAAAGGCCTTCCTTCAATAAGTGAAGACCAAACACATCTTTACAGCGCTTTCTTCTTTTCCAAGATTTAGGAGATAACCCTTATAAGCCTCACTCCTCTTTCTTGGATGTTTACAAAGCTAAGAGAGGGAGGGGAGGACTCTTTCTAACTTTTACAACACTTAACACTCTAAAGATTCAAGAATATGTTAAATACTTTCATGCCCTTTCATGCAGAAAAGGGTGGAGATTTTATAAGCCCCAATGGCTTCAAAATTAGAGTCAAAAATTGTCACATCCTAGAATTTTGAGGTACTAGCGGTACCACCGCCATTACTAGGTGGTACTACCACCGTTGATTTGACACTAGGCGGCACCACCACTTGACGAGGGCAGTACCACCACTGGCAGCATTCATTGTCGATGGTATCATCACCCAGTTTGGGTAGTACTATTGCCCAGTCTAGGCAGTACCACTACCCAGACAACTCGAGACACTTTCTTCTAGGCGGTGCCACCGCTAGCCAAGATTTCAATTGCTAAATGGGCTGCTCAATTCAGCCCAATTCAGCCTTATTAAGAGCTCAATTGGCCCCTAATTAAGTTAGTGGGATTACCTCCCAATTCTAACTTAATTTACGATCTAACTATGATGATTAAGACATAATCATAGCACTTCTCGTTCTGGTGCATTAATTGCTATTCCCGTGAACTTCCGGCGAACATCCGACGAACTCTCAACAATGTTTCGGCGGACTCCCAGCAAGCTCTTGGACTTTATGACAATCTTCTCGGTGAGTTCCGATGAGCTTCTTTGGCAAGCTCCTAGACTTCTCGATTGGTTTCGATAGAACTTCCGACGAACGTCAGGACTTCTGACGAATTCTTGAACTCCCAATGAGATCTTGATCTTGACTCTGACATAACACATACTTTATGTCTTACTGCTATCGTAGTTAATCCTGCACACTTTTCTTAACATATAGATTAGATCAAACAATTTACAATTGACTTCATCATCAAAACCCGAGATTCAACACTATTCAGGGTGCACTCAAACCCTGAATTAGACTTGATATCATCGACATCAGACTAGAAACTCGAGTCCATGTAGCCTTTAACCTTGAGGCTACTACCTTCATATACCAATAAAAGCTCTTTGATCTTTTTCAAATACTTAAAGATACACTTTACTGTTTTCCAGTTCTCCAAGCCTAGATCTGCTTGATATCTGCTCGTGATAATCAAAACATAAGTTATATCAGGCTTAGTACTTAGTATGACATATATGATAGACCCTATCACTAAGGCATAGGATTTCCTATCTATGTTCGCCCTTTCTTCAGGAGTTTATTGGGACATACTCCTAGAAAGCGATATCTATGTTTTATTAGTATGAGACCTCTCTTGAAATTTTTACATGTAAAACCTTTTGACAATGATGTATATGTACTTGAACTGGGATAAGCTAAGTATTCTTTTGGATCTATTTGTATAGATCCGAATCCCTAAGATATAGGATGCTTCTCTAAAGTCCTTCATGGAGAAGTGTCTAGATAACCAATCCTTTACTGTGAATAGCATTCCTACATTATTCTCAATGATCGGGGTGTTACCCACATATAATACTAAGAAGGTGATAGCGCTCCCACTTACCTTCCTATATACACAAGGCTCATCTTCATTCTTAATGAAGTCATAAGATCTGATTACTACATCAAATCTCATGTTCCAACTTCGGAAAGCTTGCTTCAGTCCATAAATGGACCTAAGCAACCTATACACTTTATTTGGACAATTCTTGGACATGAATCCCTCATGTTGTATTATATATACATCCTCCTTGAGGTTGCTATTGAGGAATGTGATTTCACGTCCATCTGTCATATCTCATAATCATAGTATACTGTAATAGCCAATAGAATTCGGATGGATTTTAGCAAGGCTATAGGTGAGAAGGTTTCATCATAGTTAACACCTTACCTTTGATGATACTCCTTAGCCACTAGCCTTGCTTTATAGGTCTCTACCTTTCCATCTACTCCAATCTTCTTCTTAAAGATCCACTTGCAACCAATGGGTTACAATACCCTCAAGTGCATAAACTAGGTTCCAAACCTTATTGGAGTACATTGAATCCATCTCAGAATTCATGCCTTCTTGTCATTTTCCGGAGTCTATACTCGTATAGTCTCCTTATAGGTGTGAGGATCAATATCTTCAATATCCTCTCTTCTAATATGTCCTACATATCTCTCAAGAGGATGAGATACTTTGCCGGATCTATGTAAAGTCAGAACTTATGTGCTAGGTACCTAAATAGACTCAGGCTATGAAATGGTGCTTGATATAAGTTCTCAAACCTCGCTCAACTCAATCATGCTCTCATTGTCTCCTCCAAGAATATATTCCTTCTTAAGGAACACCGCTCTCTTGGCTATAAAGACTTTTTGGTCATCAAGAAAATATAAATAATACTCATTAGTTTCCTTGGGGTATCCCATGAATATACACCATTCCGTCCTTGATTCTAATTTGTCAGGGTTATGTCTTTTGACGTGGGCAGGGCAGCCTCAACTTTTAACAACCTTAAGATCAGGTTTCTTCTCTTTCTATATCGCATATAGAGTAGACACCAATGACTTAGTTGGAATTTTGTTCAGAAGATAAGCTACGGTCTCTATGGCATATCCCTAAAATGAGATGGGGAGGTTGATAAAATTCATCATAGATCGCACCATGTCTAATAGTGTGCAATTCTCCCTTTCGGATACATCATTAAGCTAGGATGTATAAGGAGGTGCCCATTGGGACAGAATTCCATAGTCCTCGTGGAATTAGATGAACTCTGTACTCAAGTACTCACCTCCTCGATATGATCAAAGTGTCTTGATACCTTTTTCAGTATGATTCTCTATTTCATTCTTATACTCCTTGAATTTCTCAAAGGCCTCAGACTTATATTTTATCAAGTATATATATCCATACCTTGAGAAATCATCAGTAAAAGTAATGAAGTAGGAGTAACCACTTATGGCATGAGTTAACATGGGATCACATACATCACTATGTATGAGTTCAAGCAACTCATGGCTCTCTTCAATTCCACTAAATGGAGAGTTGGTCATCTTTCCATGAAGACAAGGCTCGCAAGTTGTATATGACTCATAGTCGAATGGATCTAAATATCAATCATTTAGCAAACTTTGAATCATTCCCTCATGGATATGACCTAGCCTATAATGCCACAAGTATGCACTGTTTACCTCATTTTATTTCCTCTTAGACGTATTTACATTCATAATATATGGGGCATTGTCTAGCATAAACAACCATTATGCAAAGATCCTTACACCAATCTCTTAGGCTTTGCCAGAATCTACAATAAATTACAAATGTGATAAGCACTATCGGTATCCAATATCATACACTATCACAAAAATCTGATAACTAGAGACTGATCATGAATATACCAAAAGCTTCTCCAAGCTTCTATTTTGCCCTCTCTGCAAAATACTTTTTGCAGTTCCTCTTCCAATGCCCATCTTTATCACAGTGGAAGCATTAGCCTTTGTCCTTTGTTGTATTTTTCTTAACAACCTTTGCTTTACCCTATCTACCATTGTCCTTGCCCTTCTTAAGGGATTTTTCTGCCTTCCTTTTCTTTCTGGTCTCACCAGCATAGAGAACTGGCTTCTCTTGCTTGTTAGTGCTTTCTATCTCCCTCAACATATTGAGGAGTTCAAGGAGAGTCATCTCAATCTTGTTCATATTAAAATTCATTATAAATTGAGAAAAGAAATCTGGTAGGGACTGAAGTTCAAGGTCTACACATAGGTCATCATCTAGGGTCATCCCTAGACCTGTGAGTTTCTCTATCCACTCAATTATCTTATGGACCTGGTTCTGAATCGGTGTCATCTCAGTCATCCTGGCACGAAAGAGACTCTTGGATATCTCATATCGCTAAGTCCTTCCCTATTCCTCAAATAATTTTTGGAGATGTAGGATAATAGATTTTACATCCATCTTTTCATGCTGTCTCTGATACTCGGGAGTCATGAAGACCAACATATAACATTGAGTAAGAGTGGAGTTATCTATGTATTTCATGTAGTAAGCAATCACATCCTCACTTGCCCCTTCCTCGGGCATAGACATCACTGTGTTAAGGACATATGTGATTTTCTCCGTCATGAGAATGATTCTCGGGTTGCAGAGCCAATCGGTGTAATTTGGACCAGTGAGGCGATTGACATCAAGTATGTCACGTAAGGGATTTGAATGCAACATAATTTTAAAAATAAAGATATAGTAGAAATAAAAAACATGTAAATTTTACAGAAAAACAAACAATTAATATAAGGACTTCTATCTTAATATACTCCCATTATTTTCTTGCGAATCACACAACTCACTCTGGTATGTGAATCGGAGACTCTTAGCAGATCTTTAGTGGAGATCGGGATCCAATCGACGTCTTAACATAACCTCGAGTGACTCGACCAATTATACTAAGTCCGTAGAGGTAGGCAACTCTTGCCAATCACAACTCCTTGTGATTCCCATCCTGTTTGGCCTCCGAACCACCATGGTCTCAAGTGACTTGACCAACCATGGTGTTCGATTAAGTCATCACCATCATTACAAGATGAGTCTGATTCGATAATATGCCCTCGAGTTATTCGACCAAGCATACCATGTCCTCAGGTCACCAGTGACATCTTTATATCATAGGCAAGATAGCGAATCATAAAATAGGTGAGCCTCGAGTGACTCAACCAACTCAACCTACATCGGGAATCGATCCCTACCTATAACGATGGAAGGCCACGTGAGTCAATCTAATTGCGTCATATTTACCGACTTAATATTATAAAGGGAGAAGATTTTTGACTTGATCTCCTAATACAATGTGTCACACACATACATATTTAATAGATATCTACATCGCATGCAAATATATATATCTAGTAGGTATATAAATAATCACATATCAAATGAGCAATCACACTAGATAATCATAGACAATATCCTAATGTGATCAAGCCCGAGTCAGTAGGCCTAATCGCTCACATCAATATATATGTGTGCGATGGCACATCTCTATGCCTTGTGATCGTCCATCTTATCATCGTCTGTTCCGTTGGCATCTCGACGTATTTCCATGCGTCGTTATCGTCCATCTCGACCTCGTGAGTCTCGTTATCGCTTCCATGCTCTTGTTGTGCCTCCTTGTGTAATTATAACTTAATCACAGGCACGCAAGCCCAATAATAAATGAGAAATAAATTAGAGGTTCGCAGGTTTCAATAATAATAATAATCACATATACACACATATCACACGGTCCATGATCATCTGTCCACATCATATATTACATGTATTCATTATCATTATATAGGACTACTAGATAATAATAATAATATTATTATTATTAATTAAATTTTTTTAATTAACTAATATTTTTTAAAACTAGGGTATGCAAGAAATTTTCATAATTATGAAGGGCATTTTAGTAATTTAGATATAAAGGACAAACTTGAAAATTTTGAAATTCTTAGGGGCAAAATTATCTTTTGTCTGAAAAACCTAACCCTTCTCCTTCTCCCCTGCGTTGTGGCCACCGCCACCTTGCCAGCGATGGCCTTTGCGACGGGAGCGCCACCTCTGCCCGTGGGTGGCGTTGGCCATGCTGGTAGGTGTCCCTACGAGCACCGCCACACTTGCAGGCGGTTCAGCCTGCGGGCACATCGCTCGTAGGCGGCGTTGGCCTTATAAGCACATCTGCCTGCAAGCGCTTGTAGGCACTGCCGCCCACGCGACCGCCTCTGCCAGTGGGCGTAGTGTCCGCAGGCACTATCGTCCCCGTGGGCACAACCCTCGTAGGCTACTAGCCGCAAGCTACAAGACGCAAGCTTGTTGCAAGCAAGCTGTCGGCTTGCTATTGCAGACACAGCGCTTGCACGTAGCAACAGTTGTTGCACCTACGCTTGCACGTAGCAACAGTTGTTGCACCTACGCTGTGCTGCCTGCCTATGGTCGCTGCCCTTGCGGCTGCTACTGCAAGCGACCACACGCACATAGATGGCAGCAAGCTACCTTCTACGAGGGCAACAAGGGCAGCAACAGATGCTGCCCTTTCTTACTTTTGCATCAATGATTTTGACGTCAAAAGCTTCTCCAAAACACAACACACGTAGTTCAAAACTAATCTTTTGCACGAACAACTTAGTTTTGATATCACTATTGGAAAATATATGGGCAACATCACATATGTAGCGGAAGAACATAAAAATAAAAACCTCAAATTTCCTAATATATGTTCATTGTCATGCATAGATTGGTATGCAAAACCCACGATACAGAAAAGCATATGTAAGACAGTTGTGTTACCTAGGGAAATAGTATTTCCCTGAATTCTTGTAGATCTGTAAGAGTGAATGAAAGAGGTCAAGCATCCTCCTCTTTAGTAGTGATCCATAAAACAGAGCTGCAACAACGCTCCTCAAATCTCCAATCTTGCTCTCTAAGGAGAAGAAGGGGAGAGGAGAATAGAATGAGGCAACCAAGAAGCCCCAGCCTATGAGCCTTTAGTTCCCTCCTATTTATAGAGGCCCCCAGTTAACCCTAATGGATCTTGCTCTATTGGGTATTGGATCTCCATCCAATTACCCAAGTCTCTTAGATTAGTGGGTCTCTACCTAATAATCTATTATTAGCTTTTATTGGATCTCATGCATAGGATCCAATAATTCAGGGGCTTATTGGATATATAATAAGATAAGGGCTCTAGCAAATATTTCATATTCGAACCTTTACTTGTCGCAACACCTACCATATGTGTGTGACCCTCTAGGTCCAATACCGAGTTGGCCGTGAGTCATACTTGTTAGAACTCCTTTTGGCTTAGTAAATTACTATCTCCATAATAATTCACTAGACTCATCAACTACAGACGTACTGTGCCACTACACCGCAATCCCCAAACGATACAGGGGAATCCAATCCTTTGGACCTATCTGTCCTTAGTTATCATGTACCTATAGTCCCTCAACCATCTAATATCCCAGAAATCATATATTGGGCATGGTGCTATCAGGCCCATACGGTTTCTCCTCGAGCCTCGCTCTTATCGGATTCTCCCGAGGAACTCTTTTCTCTTAATCCGAATGATCTTGGTCAAGGATTTGTCTAAGCAAGAATACAGAGATATTCCTCTTATGATTCTAAGAGCAGATGATCCTCTATCAATACTTAATAGCCCTCGTAAGGTTGGCTACTACTCTCAATAACTGATTATACTAGATTTGGAACTTCCAAACCTAAAAGTCTAGTATCAAAGAGTGGAGTACTCATACAGGACATCCTTGGTGTCTCAAATCTAAGAACCAGATACATTACTGGGACTATGGAATCGTTGTCTAATAATAAGGCATCATCAACCATCCAATATTCCACGAACGAATCAATCAGTGAACTCATTCTCCAATGAGCACTTGCATTGTATCCTTAGTGTCCCCACATGAGCAGCCATGAGACCAGCTACCTCCATCATATGGATGGGTATATAACATACCAATCTATCTGGTTATCTCGATATCCCTTTCGAGTAACCTATGACTATGATTATTTAAGGTCTATGTTTAAAGGTGAATCGATCTAATTATCGTGATCTCATCATAATCTGATTCTCATTACATAGATCTATAGACATTACAATATATATAGGCATATATATAACAAATAATATAAAGTGATAAAATGTCAAATAATAATAAGCATAAAGAATGTGTATCATATCACATGTGTCATCACACACGTGATTGACTTGTAGGGCACCAATAACTAGCAATAGAGATGTCACCGGTGACCTGATGACATGATATGCTTGGTCGAGTCTCTCAAGAGCATATTATCGAGTTAGACTCATCTTGTAATGATAGTGATGACTTAATTGGACGTCATGGTTAGTCGAGTCCTTCGAGACAATGATGGTTCGGAGGCCGAACAGGATGGGAGTCATAAGGGGCTGTGATCGGCAAGAGCTGCCTACCTTTTGGGCTTAGCATAATTGGTAAGTCCCTTGAGGTTATGTTGAGACACCAATTAGATCTCGATCCCCACTAGAGATCTACTGGAAATCTCTGATTCGTATACCAAAGGGAGTTGTGTGTTTCGTGAGAAAATAATGGGAGCAGAATAAGGCTTAGTTATTTACCTTTTGTAAAGTCTACATGTTATTTATTTATGCTACATGTTTATTTTCAAAAAATATCATTTTCAAATCCTTTATATGACATACTTTATGTTAACCACCTCACTAGTCTAAACTATACGGATTGGCTCCACAACTTAAGAATCATTCTCTTGGTAGAGAAAATCATGTACATCCTTAATACAATGATACCTATGCCCGAGGAAGAGGCAAGCAAGGATGAGATCGCTCGCTACATGAAGTACATAGATGATTTTACTCTTGCTCAGTGTTACATGTTGGGCTCTATGACTCTCGAGTTATAGAGATAGCATAAAAAGATGGATGCTAGATTCATTCTCCTATATGTCCATAAACTATTTAATGAACAGGAAAGGACTCAGTGATATGAGATATCCAAGAGCCTCTTCTGCACTCGGATGACTAAAGGGATACCGGTTAAGAACCATGTCCTAAGGATGACTAAGTGGATAGGAAAACTCACGAGTCTAGGAATGGTCCTAGAAGATAACCTGTGTGTGGATCTTGTGCTTCAATCCCTACTAGATTTCTTTTCACGGTTCATAATGAATTTTAATATAAATAAGCTTGAGGTGACTCTTTCTAAGCTCCTCAATATGTTGAGGGAGGTAGAGAGCACTATCAAGAAAGAGAAGCCAGTTCTCTATACTAGTGAGACTAGAAAGAAACAAAAGGCAGAAAAGTCCTTTAAGAAGGGCAAAGGCAAGAGTAGACTAGGTAAAGCAATGGTTGCTAAGAATAACCCAGCAAAGGACAAAGACCAGTGCTTCCATTGCAACAAAGATAGGCAATAGAAAAAGAACTATAAAGAGTACCTTATAGAGAGGGCGAAATAGAATCTTGGAGAAGCTTCAGGTACATTCATAATCAGTCTCCATTTATCACTCTTATGATAACATATGAGTATTAGATACTGGGAGTATTTATCACTGTTGGGAAAAAACTTGTTAAAGCGGAATATTCTTTTCCCTCTTTGTATATCAAAATGGGTTCCTCATTAAAATACCAACTTGATATCCAAATGAAAATATCAACCAGCATAACATAAACAATAGAGCAAATAATCAATCACACAGTGAGACTAAATCTTTTAACGTGGAAAACCCAAATGTGGAAAAAATCACGGGACTATAGTCCACCTCAAACTTCCACTATCAATAGTAATGATAAGAGGTTTACAATCGATCTTCTCTAGAATAACTAGAGGATCATAATAACATCAAGATCATAGATCTTGGCTCAAGAATAGCATATCTTCATCGTTCATAGATTTCCTCATAAGAGAATGCTAGGTCTCACAAAGTGGGTATAGCAGGAAAGTACCTCAGAGAGGGTAAAATGTAGATCAATACCATTAGAATTGTAGAGTTTGCTGCAATGATTCTCCACATAAAATTTGGGCCAAAACTAACAATGTTTGACCACCAATCGTCAAGCAGAAAACTCAAAAACATAATCTTTCTCTCTCCTTCTCTCTCCTCTTTCCTCTTTCTCTGTACGCCGCTGCACGCTTCCATTGTGCACACGCACGCTCTAATCTTTTTCCTCACCTTTTGCCTTTTCTCTCTTTCTTTTTAATTTCTTTGATTTGGGCTCAAATGGCCCAATTTGTCCAAACCCACATATGGGTTGGACCCAACAATTCTCTCCCTCTAGCTCATATGGTGGGCTATACCTAGCCCGCTCTTTGCCTATATGCTTCAAGCTTCTCCTTAGGCAAAGACTTTGTCAACATATCTGAACCATTATCATTGGTATGTACTTTTTCCAACTGTAATTCTTTCATCTCAAGCACATCACGAATCTAGTGATATCTCACATCAATATGCTTGGATCTAGAATGGTATATTGAATTCTTGGAGAGGTGAATAGCGCTCTGACTATCATAGTAAACAGTATATCCTTCCTGTTTGAAGCCTAATTCCTTTAGAAACTTTTTCATCCATAAAGCTTCCTTGTAGACTTCAATAATTACTATGTATTCTACTTCTGTGGTTGATTGAGCAACACAATTCTATAACTTAGACTGCCAAGAGACTGCTCCTCCTGCAAATGTCATCAAGAATCCCGAAATGGACTTCTTAGAATTGGTATCACCTGCCATGTCTGCATCTGTGTAACCTTCTAACACAGGTTCATCACTGCCAAAACATAAACATAACCTGGAAGCACCTCTTAGATATCTTAATATCCATTTCACTATTGCTCAATGTTCCTTTCTAGGATTAGAGAGAAATCGACTGACATCTCCAACTGCATGAGTAAGCCTAGTACAAACCATAGCATACATCAAACTGGCAACTATAGATGAGTAAGACACTCTGGACATTCCTTCTTTTTCTTTCTCATTTGTAGGACATTGTTTTGAACTAAGCTTGAAATGACCTACAAGTGGAGAACAAACTGCTTTGGCTTTACTCATGTTGAATCTTTCAAG
Source organism: Musa schizocarpa (assembly GCA_900464855.2). Classification (NCBI taxonomy): domain Eukaryota; kingdom Viridiplantae; phylum Streptophyta; class Magnoliopsida; order Zingiberales; family Musaceae; genus Musa; species Musa schizocarpa. The sequence continues at coordinate 1,595,327 of LS990916.1, forward strand.
AACCTTTTCAATGTAAGTCTCCTGAAATAGCCAAATCTTCTTTTTCTTCCTATCACGAAGAATCTTCATGCCAAGTATTTGTTTCACCGATCCCAAGTCTTTTATAGCAAAAGACTTACTTAGCTCACTTTTAAGCTTTCTAATTTTTCCAATATCATGTCCAACAATTAGCATATCATCAACATATAGTAGTAAAATAATAAAATCATCATCTGAAAATTTCTTCATAAATACACAATGATCAGATGTGGTTCTATCATACCCTTGGCTCATCATAAAGGAATCAAACTTCTTATACCACTGTCTAGGTGCCTGTTTGAGTCCATATAAGCTTTTCCTAAGCTTACGCACCATATTTTCACCATCCTAAGCTTATTATCACCATCATCAAACAATTGGTCTTCAAGAAACACAACATCTCTGCTTCTAATAATCTTCTTGTTCACTGGATCCCATAATCTGTACCCAAACTCTTTATGATCATATCCTAAGAAGATACATGCTTTTGCTTTACTATCAAGCTTAGACCTCTCATCTTTGGGAATATGAACAAATGCTTTACACCCAAAGACTCTTAAGTGATTATAAGATATATCTTTTCCTCTCCATACTCTCTCTGGAACATCACCTTTCAGAGGAACTGATAGAGAAAGATTTATCAGATCAACTATAGTTCTCATAGCCTCCCCCCAAAATGACTTTGGTAACTTGGCATGGGAAAGCATACACCTAATCCTTTCTTCAATGGTTCTGTTCATCCTTTCTGTCATACCGTTCTGTTAATGAGTTTTAGGAACTGTTTTCTCAAGCTTGATACCATGAAACCTACAATAATTCTCAAAATGACCCTTGTACTCGCCATCATTATCTGATCGAACACATTTTAGCTTTCTGTCAGTTTCTCTTTCAACAATGACATGAAATTCCTTGAAAACATCAAGTACTTGGTTTTTAGATTTCAAAGCAAAAGCCTATACTTTTCTAGAATGGTCATCAATAAAAGTATCAAAATAAAGAGCACCTCCAAGAGTTCTAGTTTGCATAGTACAAACATTAGTATGAACTAAATCAATAACATCTGATCTTCTAGATGATGGATATGTCTGAAATGCAACTCTATGTGTTTTTCCAACTAAGCAATGTTCACAAGATTTAAGAGATGTACCTTGCAACTCTAGTAAGAACTGCTTTCTAACAAGAGTTTAAAGTTCCTTCTCACTGATATGTCCAAGCCTCTTATGCCAAAGATCTATACTTTCACCTTTTTAAATTACATTAATCTCTCCTTTATGTAGCTTAGCTTCCATAACATAAAAAGAGTTAATCTTCTTTCCTTTTGCCACAATTAGAAAACCTTTAGTGAGTTTCCATTTGCTTTCACTAAAATAGTGTGCAAAGCCCTCGTCATCAAGTCTACCTATAGATATCAAGTTAAGACGAATATCTGGAACATGCCTTACATCTTTGAGTATCAATTTGCTCCTAATACTGACCTCCAAGCAAATATCTCCAATACCCACAATCTTAGTTGTACCACTGTTACTCATTCTGACATTACCAAAATCACCAGCGGTGTAAGATCTAAAGAAATCACCATGAGAAGTAACATGAAATAAAGCACCAGAGTTAATTACCCAATTACTGTCCTGAGCTACAAGACTAACACAACCTTCATCACAGACAATAGTGATATTACCTTCAGCAGCAACTGTATTGGTCTCTTTCTCATTTTTCTTCATTTCATTATGTTCTCGCTTTCAAAACCTACACTCTTTCTTTATGTGACCTGGCCTGTTACAGTGAAAATATTTGATATTTCTTCTAGACTTGGATCTTCTTCTATATCCATGTGGATTTCTGCTATGACTTCTTTCACGTCTTTCTTGTTTTTCAGTAACAAATGCCTTAGAAGAAGATTCACCCTATTCTTTTCTTCTGGCATCTTCATTTAGCAAACTGTCTTTAACCATATCTATAGTTAGAGTCCCCTCTGGCGTGGAGTTATAAATTGTCACCATATATGTTTTCCAACTTTCTGGTAAAGAGCTGAGAAGTAATAATCCCTACATCTCATCATCTATATTCATTTTCATAGCAACCAACTTGTTTGCAAGACTCTGAAATAGGCTTATATGCTCAACAATATTATCACCATCTTTATACTTCAAATTTACAAGCCTTTTGGGGAGAGAAATTCTATTTCCCATTGTCTTTTTCGCAAAGAGGTTTTCTAACCTTTGCCAAACAACATCAGCTTTGGTTTTATCTAAAATATGCTCATGCAATTTTATATCCATCCATCTTCTAATATAGGCAATAGTTTTTTTATGTTTAACTTCTCATTCTTCATCATCCATAGTAGAAGGTTTATCTTTAACCTTGATAGGCTTATATAAATCTTTGCAATAGAGCAAATCTTCTATCAGACGCCTCCAAGTGGAATAATTTGATGAGTTCAATTTAATCATACCATATGACTGCTCCATTTCAATCACATAAGAAAAACTAGCACCAAACAACCTGTTGCTCTAATACCACTTGTTGGGAAAAAACTTGTTAAAGCGGAATATTCTTTTCCCTCTTTATGTATCAAAATGGGTTCCTCATAAAAATACTAACTTGATATCCAAATGAAAATATCAACCAGCACAGCATAAATAATAGAGCAAATAATTAATCATACAGTGAGACCAAATCTTTTAACGTGGAAAATCCAATATGGGAAAAACCACGGGACCGTAGTCCACCTCAAACTTCCACTATCAATAGTAATGATAAGAGGTTTATAATCGATTTTCTCTAGAATAACTAAAGGATCACAATAACATCAAGATCATATATCATAGATCTTGGCTCAAGAATAACATATCTTCATCGTTCATGGATTTCCTCGTAAGAGAATGCTAGGTCTCACAAAGTTAGTGTAGCAGGAAAGTACCTTAGAGAGAGTAAAATGTAGATCAACACGTTAGGATTGTAGAGTTTACTGCAAGGATTCTCCACATAAAATTTGGGCCAAAACTAATCACGTTTGACCACCAATCGTCAAGCAAAAAACTCAGAAATCTTACTTTTTCTCTCCTTCTCTCTCCTCTTTCCTCTTTGTTTGTATCCCATTGCACCCTTGCACTGCACACATTCATGCTCTAATCTTTTTCCTCACCTTTTGCCCTTTCTCTCTCTCTTTTTAATTTCTTTGATTTGGGCTCAAATGGCCCAATTTGTTCAAGCCCACATATGGGTTGGACTCAACAATCACATCTGCAATTCGTTGTAGGTTCTGACAAGACATAGGAGATTGACAAGAGGCGAGATGTACCTCAAAATGGGCATTGAAGTAAAAGTTATTGTAGTAGCTATTGGGGAGGACACCCTACATCTGCTTGGTAGAGTTATTATTACATTGGATATATGCTATTTTGTTCCTTTATTATTAAAAATATTATTTTTATTTTATGTTTAATAATTAATATATATAAATAAGTTTTCGAGAATAATGGTTGTTCAATATTATTAGATAATGAGATCATCACAATAGGAATATTGCATAATGGTTTGTTTATGCTAGACATTGCTCCACAAATCATTAATGTAAGTGTGTCCAAGAGGAAACGAGATGAGATAAACAATGCATACCTATGGCACTGTAGGCTAAGTCACATCCATGAGAAAATGATTCAAAAGTTGCTAAAGAATGGATATCTATATCCATTTGACTATAAGTCATATGAGCCTTGCCTTTATGGAAAACTAACAAACTCTGTATTTAGTAGAACTAAAGAGAAAGCTACTAAGCTACTAGAACTCATATATAGTGATACATGTGGTCCCATATCAACTCATGCCATAGGTGGTTACTCCTACTTCATTATTTTTACTAATGGTTTTTCAAGGTATGGACATATGTACTTGATGAAGTATAAGTCAGAGACCTTTGAGAAATTCAAAGAGTATAAGAATGAAGTAGAGAACTAGATTGGAAAGAGTATCAAGTCTCTTCGATCAGATCGAGGAGGTGAGTACTTGAGTACAGAATTCACCTAGTTCATCGAAGACCATAAGATCACCTCTTTATACACCTCAGCTCAATGGTATATCTGAAAGGATGAATCATATATTATTAGACATAGTGTGGTCCATAATAAGCTTCACCGACCTACCCATCTTATTTTGAGGATATGCCCTAGAGACCACATGTTACCTTCTGAATAAAGTTTCAACTAAGTTGGTTGTGTCTATACTATATAAGATATGGAAAGGAAAGAAGTCAGATCTTAAAGTTGTTAGGATTTAGGGATGCCCTGCCCACGTTAAAAGACATAACCCCAATAAGTTGAAATCCAGGATGGAGCAGTGCAAGTTTATGGGATATCCCAAGGAAACTTGTGGGTATTATTTCTATCACCCCGAGGACCAAAAGGTTTTTATAGCCAAGAAAGTGGTGTTCCTTAAGAAGGAATATATTCTTGACGGAGACAGTAGGAGCATGATAGAGTTGAGTGAGGTTGGGAAACCTAGCTCAAGCACCACTCCATAGCTCGAGTCTGTTCAAGTACCCAACACACAAGTTCCAACTTTACGTAGGTCTGGCAAAGTATCACATCCTCCTAAGAGATATGTGGGATATATTAGAGGAGAAGATATTAATTCTCAGACCTACGAAGAGGCTATTACAAGTATAAACTCCAGGAAGTGGCAAGATGCTATGAATTATGAGATGGATTCCATGTACTCCAACAAGGTTTAGAACCCAATTGATACACCCGAGGGTATTGTACCTATTGGTTGTAGGTGGATCTTCAAGAAAAAGATCGGAGTAGATGGAAAGGTAAAGACCTATAAAGCAAGGCTAGTGGTTAAGGGGTATCATCAAAGGCAAGATGTTGACTATAACGAAACTTCTCACTCGTAGTCATGCTAAAATCTATCTGAATTCTATTGGCTATTGCAGCACACTATGATTATGAGATTTAGCATATGAATGTGAAAATTACGTTCCTTAATGGCAACCTCGAGGAGAAGGTGTATATGATACAGGATGAGAGATTCATGTCCAAGGATAGCCCAAATAAGATGTGTAGATTGCTCAAATCCATTTATGGACTAAAATAAGCTTCCCAAAGTCAGAACATAAGATTTGATAAAGCGATCAGATCTTATGACTTTGTTAAGAATGAAGATGAGTCTTGTGTATACAGGAAGATAAGTGAGAGCACTATCACATTCTTGGTGTTATACGTGGATAACATCCTAATCATTGAGAATGATATAGGAAGGCTATCCACAGTAAAAACTTGGTTATCTAGATACTTCTTTATAAAGGACTTGGGGGAAGCATCCTATATCTTCCAAGAGGATGCTTGGTTTGTCCCAATCCAGATACATAGACACCATTGTCAAAAGGTTTGGCATAAAAAATTCCAAGAGATGTCTCATACCGATAAGATATGAGATATCGCTTTCTAGGAGTATATCCTCAAAGGCTCTTAAAGAAAGGGCGAATATGGATAAGATACCCTATACATTAACGATATGGTCTATTATGTATATGATGCTTTGTACCAGGCCTAATATAGCACATGCTCTAAGTGTCATGAGTAGGTATTAGGCAGATCCAGGCTTAGAGCACTAAAAAGTAGTAAAGTATATCCTTAAGTACTTGAGAAGAACTAATGATCTTTTATTGATATATGAAGATAGTAGCCTCAGGTTGAAGGCTATATAGACTTGAGTTTTCAGTCTAATGTTGATGACAACAAGTTGAATGTAAGGTATGTGTACACCCTAAATGGAGGAGCAGTGTGCTAGAAGAGTTTCAAGTAAGATACTACTACTGACTCGACTACAATAGTGGAATGTATTGCTACAGCAAAGGCAGCAAAGGAGAAAGTCTGGATAAATAAGTTTATCATGGATCTGGGAGTCATATCGAGTAGTGAGGGGTTGATTCCATTATATTGCGACAACAATGAGGCAATTGCTCAAGCAAAGGAACCCATGTCTCATCAGAAGTCTAAGCATGTTCTAAGGAGGTTCCACCTAATAAAGATCGTGGCCTAAGGAAATATAACAGTGGAAAGAGTTTCATCCGAAGATAATATCGTAGATCCACTAACAAAATCGTTGTCTCATATTGTCCTTGAGCATCACAAGGGTTTGATAGGGATGAGACATAGGTGATTGGCTTTAGGTCAAATGGGAGATTGCTAGTCATAAGTGCCCTGCAAACCAATCACGTGAGTGATAACACATGTGACATGACATGCACTCTTTTTACTTATTATATTATTTGACATTTTATCACTTTATATTGCTTGTTGTATGAATATATATTGTGATGTCCATGGATCAGTGTAATGGGAATCGGATCATGATGAGATCATGATAATGAGACTGATTCACCTTTAAACACATATCCTAAATAATCTCGATCATAGGCTACTCGAAAGGGACATCGAGACAATCAGACAAACTAGTGTACTATATATTCGTCCATATAATAGAGATAGATAGTCTCATAACTGCTTATGTGGGGACACTAGGGATACAATGCAGGTGCTCATTGGAGAATGAGTTCATTGATTAATCCACTCATGGAATGCTGGATGATTAATGATGTCATATTATCAAACAATGATTTCGTAGTCCCAGTGGTGTATATGATCCTTAAACTTCAGATACCAAGGATATCTTGTATGAGTACTCCACTCTTTGATACTAGACTTATAGGTCTAAAAGTTTCAAATCTAGCACAACCGGTCATTGAGAGTAGCAGCCAACTTTTTGAGGGCTATTGAGTATCGATAGAGGATTATCCGATCTCGATGTCATAAGAAAAATATCTCATGTGTTCTTACTCAGACAAATCCCTGGTCAGGGTCGTTCAGATTGAGAGAGAAAGAGTTCTCCGAGAGAATCCGATTAGAGCGAGACTCGAGTAGAAACCGTATATGCCTAACAGCACCATGCCCAATATATAATCTCTAGGGTATTAGATGGATGAAGGACTATAGATACACGATAATTGAGGGCAGATAGGTTCAATGGATTGGATTCTTCTATATTGTTTGAGAACTACAACATAGTGGCCTAGTGCATCCGTAGTCAATGAGTCGAGTCAATTATTATAAAAATAATAATTCACTTAGTTAAAAGAAGTTTTGATAGGTATAGCTTACGACCAACTCGATATTGGGCCTAGAGAGTCACATACATATGGTATATGTTGCAATGAGTAGAGGTTCATATATGAGATATCCGTTGGAGACCCTATCTTATTGGATATCTAATAAGCCCCTGAATTTTTGGATCATATGGATGAGATCTAATAAGAGTCAATAAGAGATTATTGGGTAGAGACCCACTAACTTAAGAGGTTTGGGTAGTTGGATAGAGATCTAGTACCCAATATGGTAGGATTCATTAGGCTTAAGTTGATAGGGGGTCTCTATAAATATAAGAGAACTGAAAGGCCATAGGCTAAGTTCTTTTTAGCTGCCACCTCCTAGTCTCCTCTCTCCCTCACAACAAGAATGGGCAACCCCTTCTTGATTGTGTGGTGCACGCGAGAAAGAAATTTGGGTAGTGATTTGAGGAGCATCTTTGTAGCCCCTGTCATATGGATCACCGCTAGAGAGGAGGGCATTTGAACTCCTTCATCCTCTCCCACAAATCTATAAGTTTTTAGGAATATACAATCTCCATAGGTAACACATCTTTCTTATATGTGCAGTTTTTCGGTTTTGTAGGTTTTTACGCATCAATCTTTGCACGACGATGAAACCTTATTTTTCTGTGGGAATTCAGAGATTTTATTTTCTGTTATTCTATTACGCATGTGATATCGTCTCAAATTTCCCAACAATATATATATATATATATATATATATATATATATATATATATATATATATATATATTGCAAACCATCATCCCGCTCGTCTCCCAACCGACACCCCCACTTATGACTCAGCCGCTACGGCAACAAGAGCCGCCCGCTCGGGCCCACATGACGCTTCTGGAGCCTTCCACTTCTCCTCGGGTCAGACCGACCCCACTCGGGGATCCAGTAAGGACAAACCCGAGCGGTCGCCCAGAGCCCAAGGTACTATCTCCGGAATCAACGGACTCCCTGCGAGCCCAGCTATGCCTTCTTAGTCAGCGTCTCGACGAACTAGAGAAGGAGTTTCGCAACTCAGAAGGAGAGCCCGGGGTGGACACACACCGAGGATCTCCATTCACACCGAAGATACGAGATCACGTCGTTCCCCCGAACTTTCAGCTCCCTTCTCTGGATGCATACGACGGCGCCACTGACCCAGCGGACCATGTTGCTGCTTTCCGTACTCAACTAGCACTGTATGGAACGTCTGATGCTTTAATGTGCAGGGCGTTTCCCACTGAGAGAGGTCCGGCCAGCGGCGGTACGACGTCACAAGACCGGAACGATCGGTTCGCCGACCAACTCGCCAAGGACTTCGAGCTCCGCCCGCGGCCCATGCCGTAGCCGAGGCCCTCCGCGACACTACTCCTCGAGACTCAAACAAAGAGAGGACGAGCCCCCTCTCGCGTTTCGTGGATCGCTTTATCACGCAAATCACGGAGCTTACTGGGACACTCACCCCTCTTTGTTGATGCGGCGTTCATGGTAGGCTGCGACCTTCCGGTCTGTTGGTCCCTCGTTAGGCGACCCCCCCACTCTGATACCGGATATGCTCCAGCGAGCCAACCGGTACATCGCGGCGGAAGCTTGGGTGACCACAAGGAAGAGTGACTCTGGGCGACGGACCCCGTAGCAGCGGTCAAGCACCCGCGGTTGCTATCCGGTGTAATCCTCGTGCAAGGAATCTAGCCCCTTCATCAGTCTCTTCCAAGCGAAGGCTCCATGTTTGCCTGACCGCCTCTTGGCTCACGGTTAGCTTCGGTCTAACCCCCCTCTTTTTTGCATTCGCACGACTCGGTCCGAGACGGCCGAGCTCCCCTCAGAGCGGCCTGCCCATCTGAGCGGTGTCACTCGGCCGCAGCCTGCCTGCGCCGAGCTTCTCGGCCCTTCACTGTCGAGTTCACCTCAACGCGGCCTGCCCGCCTGAGTTGTCCCTTGGCCCGAGCTTACCTACTCGGCCGCATGGCCCTCGCGACCACGCCTGCGCAGTCAGCCCGACGCACGTCGTGCTACTCGGCTGCATGGCCCTCGCGACCACGCATGCGTGGTCTGCCCGTCTGCATCGTGCTCCTCGGCTCTTCGGCTTTACGCCACCCGAGACCACACCTGCACGGCCCCAGCCCGCCTGCGCCGTGTTCCTTGGCCCCATGTTCCCGAGACAGATTTGCGCGGCCCGCCCGCCTGCATCGTGTTCCTTGGCACCATGTTCCGAGACTATCTGGCGGCGATCGGGCCCTCCCGAACCCTCGCCACACTTTGCCGAGCACCTCTCGAGCGTACCGCCTTTGGCGGTGTCGCTTCGGCATGACTGCTGCGCCGAGCTTCTCGGCCCTTCACTGTCGAGTTCACCTCGCGGACCTGCCCGCTGAGTTGTCTCGACCCGAGCCTACCCTCCTCGGCTGCGTCGTGCTGCTACTTGGCGCGCATGGCCCTCGCGACCACGCCACAGCGGTGGCCGCCGCCGACGTCGTGCTACTTTCGACAAGATGACCCTCGCGACCACGCCTGCGCGGTCAGCCCGACGCACGTCGTGCTACTCGGCCGCATGGCCCTCACGACCACGCCTGCGCGGTCTGCCCGTCTGCGTCGTGCTCCTCGGCTCCTCGGCTTTACGCCACCTGAGACCACACCTGCATGGCCCCAACCCGCCTGCACCGTGTTCCTTGGCCCCATGTTCCCGAGACAGACTTGCGCGGCCTGCATGCCTGCGTCGTGCTCCTTGGCACCATGTTCCCGAGACTACCGGCGCGGTCGGCCCTCCTATGCCGAACCCCTCGGCCACACTCTACCGAGCTCCTCTCGAGCGGCACGCCGCTTTGGCGGTGTCGCTTCGACCCTTGACACCACTGCTAGCCGAGCTTCTCGGCCCTTCACCGTCGAGTTCACCTCAGCGCGGCCTGCCCGCCTGAGTTGTCTCTGCTAGTCATAGGTGCCCAGCAAGCCAATCACGTGAGTGATGGCACGTGTGACTTAATACAGAATCTTTTTGCTTATTATATTTTGGCGTATATCACTTTATAACTATTGCATAAATGCATATATATATTGTGATGTCCTTGGATTTGTGCAATGGGAATCGGATCGTGATGAGATCACGATAATGAGATCGATTCACCTTTAAACACATATCCTAAATAATCTCGGTCATAGGTTACTCAAGAGGGACATCGTGATAACAGGATATCTTGGTGTCTTTGTATAGCAGTCCATATGATGGATGCATTTGGTCTCATAGTTGCTTTCGTGTAGGGACACTAGGGATCTGATCTGGTGCTCATTAGAGAATTTCATCGATTGATCCGCTTACGGAATCTTTGGATGGTTGATGATGCCTTATTGTCGGACGGCGATTACGTAGTCCTAGTGGTGTATCTCGGTCCTTAGACTTGAGACACCAAGGATGTCTGTATGAGTGCTCCACTCTTTGACACCGGACTTATAGGTTTGGCTGTCCCGGATCTAGTCTGTTGGTCATTGGGAGTGGTAGTCGACCTATACGAGGGCTATTGAGTGTCGATAGAGGATCATCCACTCTCGGCGTCATGAGAGGAATATCCCATGTGTTCTTGCTCGGACAAATCCACGGCGAGGGTCATTGGGTTGAGAGAGAAAGAGTTCTCGGGAGAATCCGATTAGAGCGAGACTTCAGTAGAAACCCGTATGGGTCGACAACACCATGCTTTCGATATCGGTCTGCGGGATATTAGATGGATGAGGGACTATAGGTACATGGTGGCGAGGACGAGACAGGTCCAATGGATTGGATTCCCCTATATCGTGCGGGGACTATAGCGTAGTGGCCTAAATGCGTCCGTAGTCGATGAGTCGAGTGAATTATTACTGAGATAATAATTCACCGAGTTAAAGGAGTTACGGACGGGTATGATTCACGACCAGCTCGATATTGGGCCTAGAGGGTCACACACATATGGTAGGTATTGCGATGAGTAGAGGTTGGATATGAGATATCCGGACGAGCCCTTGTCTTATTGGATGCAGATCCAATACCCACTAGGGAAGGACCCATAAAGGTTTTGACAGGGACCTCTATAAATAGGAGGGATTCTGACCCTCATAGGCTAGAGTCTTTGCTTGCCTTTCCTATTCTCCTCTCCCTCTCCACCTTAGAGGCCTAGAGTTTTGAGGAGGGTCGTCGCAACCTTCTTTGTGTGGATCATAGATAGAGAGGAGGGGCTTGACCTCCTTCACCCTCTCCTAAGGATCTGCAAGAAAAACAGGGGATATATCGATCTCCCCTAGGTTACACAATCTCTATCGTAGTTTTGTGTTTTCGCGGATTTTTAGCACCAATCTTATGACGACGGCGAACATCTTTTTTGGGAATCGGGGATTTTTGTTTTCTTGTTCTTCCATTGCGATATGATGTCGCTCCCATGATTTCCCAACACGGTGGTATCGAGCCAGGGTTGTTCATTTGAATGATTGGTTTTGAACTGCGTGTGTTGTGTTTAGGAAGAATATTGACGTCAAAATCGTTGGACTTAAAAGCGAGGAAGGGCAGCAACGGTTGGTTGCCCTCGATCTACATGCCTGCGACCACAGAAGACGGCGAACCAGCACCGAAACCGGCCAAGATCTTAATGGCGTACTGCGGCTGGCCGGCCGGTGATACGCTTTTGCAGCGAGGCTTATACCGGTGGGGGTGGCACCCGCGGGTAGAAGGCGTGGGACGCTGACGGGGCGGGAGAGGCGACGGCGGGCGGCGGCGGCGGGTTGAGGAGGCCGTGAGGGCGCGGCCTGGGCCATTGCTCCCACTTGCAAAACCCCGTAGGCGGCCGCCAGCGAGGCAGCACCGCTATGAAGCGCTGCCTCATGGGCAGAACCATGGGAGGTGATGGCGCCCGGGGGGGCGCCCACCCCTGGCGGCCCCAATCCAAGGCGTGCTTTAGGGGCGAGGAACCGCCCTCGCCCGCCAGCAACCCGCCCGCCAATGAGGGTGGCGGCGGCAGCAGAGGGAATTAGGGTTTTGGGCAAAAGGATAGTTTTGCCCCTGTGAATTTGAGAAATTTCAGTTTTTGTCTTTTGTCCAAATTACGAAAATACCTTTAGGAATTGAGAAATTCCCTACATGTCCCACGATTTCAGAAAAATATTAATTAATTAAAAGGTTTAGTTGATTATTATTTTTTATTATTATCTAGTAGTCCTACATGATGATGATTATTTATACATGTGATGTATGATGTGTGGACCGGATGATCATGGACCGTGTGATGTGTGTACTTGTGATTATTATTATTGAGGTATGCGAACCTCCATTATATTTTCGTTTATTGTTGGGCCTGCGTGCCTATGATTAAGTTGTAATCACATGAGGAGGCTTGGAAAGGAGGGCGTGGATGCGATAAGCGGGACCCACGAGACGGACGATCGTGATGCATAGAGATGCATCAAGATGTCAACCGAACAAACGAGGGCGAGATGGACGATCACGGGGCATGGAGATGCACCGTTGCACACATAGATCTTGATGTGAGTGATTAGGCCCTCTTGGCTCGGGCCTAATCATATTAGGTTATGGTCTATGATCATTTGATGTGATTGCTTATACACATACTAGATATGTATATATATTTGCATGCGATGTAGATATATATTAAATATGTATATGTGTGACATGTCATATTAGGAGACCAAATTATAGAAACATCTCTCGATAATATTAAATTCGGTAAGCGTGAGGCAATTAGATTGACCCACGTGGCCTTCCATCGTTATGAGTAGGAACCGATTCCCGGTGTAGGTTGAGTTGGTCGAGTCCCTCGAGACTCACCTATATCGCGATTCGCTATCTTGCTTACGACATAGAGATGTCACCGGTGACCTGAGGACATGGTATACTTGGTCGAGTCCCTCGAGGGTATATCATCAAATCAGACTCATCTTGTAACGAAGGTGTTGACTTAACCGAGCATCATGATTGGTCGAGTCCCTCGAGGCCATGGTGATTCGGAGGCCGAAAAGGACGGGAATCACAAGGAGTTGTGATCGGCAAGAGTTGCCTACCTTTTAGGCTTAGTGTGATTGGTCGAGTCCCTCGAGGTTACACTAAGACGCTGATTGGATCTGATCCCCACTAGAAGTCTCTTTGGAGACTTCCGTTTCGCATCTTTGAGGGTGTCGCGTGACTCGTTAGTAAAATAGTGGGAGCATATTAAGATAGAAGTCCATATCTTGATAGTTTATTTCTTGCAAAATCTGCATGTTATTCATTTTACGCTACATCTTTATTTTCAGAAAAAAATGTCGCTTTCAAATCCCTTACGTGGCATACTTGATGTCAACCGCCTTCTTTGGTCCAAATTATCTGGATTGGCTCAAGTAACTTGAGAATTGTTCTCGCGGAGAAAAAATCGTAATGCGTCCTTGATCTGATGATGCCCACGCCCGAAGAAGGGGCAAGCGAGGATGAGATCGCTTCGCTACGTGAAGTACATTGATGACTCCACTCTTGCTCGATTGCTATATGTTGGGCTCTATGACTCGAGTTCTGAGAGACAACATGAAAAGATGGATGCGGATCCATTCTCCTACATGTCCTAGAAAATTGTTTGAGGAACAGGAAGGACTCAACGATATGAGATATCCAAGAGCCTTTTCCCGCTAGGATGGTGAGGGGACACCGGTTCAGAACCATGTCCTAAAGATGATTGAGTGGATAGAGAAACTCACAGGTCTAGGAATGGTCCTAGAGGATAACTTGTGTGTGGACATTGTGCTTGGTCCCTACGATTCCTTTTCACAGTTCATAATGAATTTTAATATGAACAAGCTTGTGGTGACTCTCCCGAGCTCCTCAATATGTTGAGGGAGAGAGAGTACTATTAAGAAAGAGAAGCCAGTTTCTCTACTTTGGTGAGACCGAGAAAAAAAAAAGGAAAGCGAAAGGTCCCTTAAGAAGGGAAAGGGCAAGGGTAAAAAAAGGTAAAGCAAAGGTTGCTAAGAAAGACCCAGCAAAGGACAAAGGCCAGTGCTTCCACTGTGGTAAAGATGGGCAATGGAAGAGAAACTGCAAAGAGTACCTTGCAGAAAGGGCGAAACAAAAGCTTGATGAAGCTTCAGGTACATTCTTGATCAGTCTCCATTTGTCAGACTCTTATGATAACACATGGGTATTGGATACCGGTAGTGCTTATCATATATGTAATTCGTTGCAGGTTCTGGCAAGGCCTAGGAGACTACAGAGAGGTGAGATGGACCTCAAGATGGATAATGGAGCAAAAATTGTTGTATTAGCTATTGGCGAGATCGCCCTACATCTGCCTAGTGGAGCTTTTATTGCATTAGATGCATGTTATTTTGTTCCTTCTATTATCAAAAACATTATCTCCATTTCATGTTTAACAGTTAGTGGATATAAATTTGTTTTTGAGAACAATGGTTATTCGATATTATTAGATGATAAGATCATCACGAAAGGAACATTGCATAATGGTTTATTTATGTTAGACACCACTCCACATATCATGAATGTAAATGTGTCCAAAAGGAAACGAGATGAGTTGAACAGTGCATACCTGTGGCATTGTAGGCTAGGTCACATCCATGAAAGAATGATTCAAAAGTTGCTAAATGATGGATATCAAGATCCATTCGACTATGTGTCATATACAACTTGTGAGTCTTGCATTCGTGGAAAACTGACCAAATCTCCATTTAGTAGAACTGGAGAGAGAGCCAATGAGTTGTTGGAAATCATACATAGTGATGTATGTGGACCCATGTCAACTCATGCCATTGGAGGTTACTCCTACTTCATTGCATTTACTGATGATTTCTCAAGGTATGGATATGTGTACTTAATGAAGTACAATTCCGAGGCCTTTGAGAAATTCAGAGAGTATAAGAATGAGGTGGAGAACCAGACTGGAAAGAGTATCAAAACTCTTCGATCAGATCGAGGAGGTGAATACTTAAGTACAGAGTTTACTCAGTTCCTCAAGGACCATGGGATATTATCCCAATGGACACCTCCTTATACACCTCAGCTCAATGGTGTCTCTGAAAGGAGAAATCGTACATTATTAGATATGGTACGGTCCATGATGAGTTTCGCTGACCTACCCATCTCATTCTGGGGATATGCCCTAGAAACCGCAGCTTACCTTCTGAACAGAGTTCCAACTAAGTCGGTAGTGTCTACACCATATGAGATATGGAAAGGGAAGAAGCCTGATCTTAAGGTTGTTAAGATCTGGGGGTTGCCCTGCCCATGTTAGAAGACACAACCCCGATAAGTTAGAATCAAGGACAGAGCGATGCAAATTTATGGGATACCCCAAGGAAACTTGTGGGTATTATTTCTATCATCTCGAGGACCAAAAGGTCTTTGTAGCTAAGAGAGCAGTGTTCCTTGAGAAGGAACACATTCTTGACGGAGACAGTGGGAGAATGATAGAATTGAGCGAGGTTGGAGAACCAAGCTCAAGCACCACTCTACAGCCCGAGTCTGTTCAGGTACCTAATACACAAGTATCAACTTTACGCAGGTCTGATAGAGTATCCCATCCTCCTGAGAGATATGTGGGACATATTAGAGCAGAGGATGTAGAGGATATTGATCCTCAGACCTACGAGGAGGCTATTATGAGTATAGACAGGGAAGTGGAAAGAAGCCATGAATTCGAGATGGATTTTATGTACTCCAATAAGGTTTGGAACCTAGTTTATCTTAGAAGGTATTGTACCCATCGGTTGCAAGTGGATCTTTAAGAAAAGATGGGAGTAGATGGAAAGGTAGAGACCTATAAAGCAAGGCTAGTGGCTAAGGGGTATCGTCAAAGGCAAGGTGTTGACTACTGACGAAACTTTCTCACCGTAGCAATGCTAAAATCCATCGAATTCTATTGGCTATTGCAGCACACTATGATTATGAGATCTGACGGATGGATGTGAAAACCGCATTCCTCAGCGGGAACCTCGAGGAGGAGGTGTATATGATGCAACTGAGAGAGATTAGGTGTCCAAGAACTGCCTTGAGATAAGGTGTGTAGGTTGCTTAGATTCATTTATGGACTAAAGCAAACTTCCCGAAGTTGGAACATAAGATTTGATGAGGCAATCAGATCTTATGACTTAGATTAAACGAAGATGAGCCTTGTGTATACAGGAATGTAAGTGGGGGGCTATCACCTTTTTTGGTGTTATATGTGGATGACATCCTCATCATTGGGAATGACATAGGAATGCTATCCACGGTAAAAGGCTTGGTTATCTAGACACTTCTCCATGAAGGACTTAGGGGAAGCATCTTATATCTTGGGGATTAGAATCTATAGAGATAGATCCAAGAGGATGCTTGGCTTGTCCCAGATCCAGTACATAGAAACTATTGTCAAAAAGGTTTGGCATAGAAAATTCCAAGAGAGGTCTCATACCGATGAGACATGGGATATCGCTTTCTACAGTATGTCCCCAAAGACTCCGGAAAAAAAGCGAACATGGATATGATACCTTATGCCTCAGCAATAGTGTCTATCATGTATGCCATGCTATGTCTTGGGCACGATATAGCGCATGCTCACGAGTGTCTGGCGGTGTATCAAAGGATCGGGCTTGGAGCATTTGGAAAGCAGTAAAGTGTATCCTTAAGTACTTGAGAAGGACTAAGGATCTTTTACTAGTATATGGAGGTAATAGCCTTAAGGTTGAAGGCTACACCGACTCAAGTTTTGAGTCGATGTCGATGATAGCAAGTCAATTCGGGTATGTGTACACCTTGAATGGAGGAGCAAAGTGTCTTTGGAAGAGTTCCAAGCAAGATACCTTCTGGCGATTTCGACGACCACGAGGTGAGGTACATTGCTGCATCGGATGCAGCAAAGGAGGGAGTCTGGGTGAAGAAGTTCATCACAGATTTGGGAGTCGATACAGATAGCGACAAGTCGACTTCCTTATATTGCGACAACTATAGGGTGATTACTCAAATAAGGGAACCCGGGTCTCATCAGAAGTGTTCTGAGGAGGTTCGAGCTTATAAAAAAGATCGTAACTTGAGGAGATGTAGCAGTGGAAAGAGTTCCATCCGAAGATAACATTGCAGATCCACTGACAAAGCCGTTATCTCAGATTGTCTTTGAGCCTCACAGGAGTCTGATGGAGATCAGACATATAGGTGATTGGCTTTAGGTCAAGTGGGAGATTGCTAGTCATAGGTGCCCAGCAAGCCAA
The DNA here is from genome assembly GCA_900464855.2 of Musa schizocarpa. Taxonomy (NCBI): domain Eukaryota; kingdom Viridiplantae; phylum Streptophyta; class Magnoliopsida; order Zingiberales; family Musaceae; genus Musa; species Musa schizocarpa. The sequence continues at coordinate 1,612,680 of LS990916.1, forward strand.
TCACGTGAGTGATGGCACGTGTGACTTGATACAGAATCTTTTTGCTGATTATATTTTGGCGTATATCACTTTATAACTATTGAATAAATGCATATATATATTGTGATGTCCTTGGATTTGTGCAATGGGAATCGGATCGTGATGAGATCACGATAATGAGATCGATTCACCTTTAAACACATATCCTAAATAATCCCGGTCATAGGTTACTTTCGAGAGGGACATCGTGATAACCGGATAGGCTGGTGTGTCTTTGTATACCGTCCATATGATGGATGTAGCTGGTCTCATAGCTGCTCATGTAGGGACACTAGGGATACAAGACAGTGCTCATTGGAGAATGAGTTCTCGATTGATCCGCTTTTACGGAATGTTGGATGGTTGATGATGCCTTATTGTCGACGGCGATTCCGTAGTCCTAGTGGTGTATCTGGTCCTTAGACTTGAGACACCAAGGATGTCCTGTATGAGTGCTCTACTCTTTGATACCGGACTTATAGGTTTGGCTGTCCCGGATCTAGTCTGGTGGTCATTGGGAGTGGTAGTCGACCTTTACGAGGGCTATTGAGTGTCGATAGAGGATCATCCACTCTCGGCATCATGAGAGGAATATCCCATGTGTTCTTGCTCGGACAAATCCGGCCAAGGTCATTCGGGTTGAGAGAAAGAGTTCTCTAGGAGAATCCGATTAGAGCGAGACTTCGAGTAGAAACCCGTATGGGTCGACAACACCATGCTTTCGATATCGGTCTGCGGGATATTATATGGATGAGGGACTATAGGTACATGGTAATTGAGGACGACAGGTCCAATGGATTAGATTCCCCAGATCGTGCAGGGGACTACGGCGTAGTGGCCTAGTACGTCCGTAGTCGATGAGTCGAGTGAATTATTACAAAGATAATATTTCACTGAGTTAGAAGGAGTTCGGACAGGTATGATTCACGGCCAGCTCGATATTGGGCCTAGAGGGTCACACACATATGGTAGGTATTGCGATGAGTAGAGGTTCGGATATGAGATATCCGACGGAGCCATTGTCTTATTGGATGCAGATCCAATACCCACTAGGGAAGGACCCATAAGGTTTTGACACGGGATCTCTATAAATAGGAGGGATTCACAGCCTCATAGGCTAGAGTCTTTGCTTGCCTTTCCTATTCTCCTCTCCTCTCCACCTCGAGGCACGGAGTTTTGAGGAGGGCGTCGCAAACCCTTTTGTGTGGATCACCGCTAGAGAGGAGGAGGGCGCTTGACCTCCTTCACCCTCTCCTAAGGATCTGCAAGGAAACAGGGGGATATACGATCTCCCTAGGTAACACAATCTCTATACGCAGTTTTGTGTTTTGCGGATTTTTGCGCACCAATCTTCGCACGACGACGAACATCTTTTGGGGAATCGGGGATTTTTGTTTTCTTGTTCTTCCGCTGCGCATATGATGTCGCCCCCATGATTTCCCAACAGTCTCTCGGCTCGAGCCTACCTCCTCGGCCTACGTTGTGCTACTTGGCCGCATGGCCCTCGCGACCACGCCTGCGCGGTCAGCCCGACGCACGTCGTGCTACTCGGTCGCATGGCCCTCACGAACATGCTGCGGCGGCGGCCTGCCCGCTCTCACGATGCTCCTCGGCTCGACCCGGCTTCGCCACGAGACCCGCGCTGCGCGGTCATGCGCGCTGCGTTGTGCTCCTCGGCTCTTCCGACTTTCGCCACCCGAGACCACACTGCGGCCCCGGCTTCGCTGCGCCCGTGTTCCTTGGCCCCATGTTCCGAGGACGGACTTGCGGCTGCGCGCTGCGTCGTGCTCCTTGGCACCATGTTCGAGACCTCGGCGGCGGTCGGCCCCTCAGCGAACCCCTCGACCACCGCTGCCGAAGCTCCCCTCGGGCGTCCTGCCCTTGGCGGTGTCACTTTCGATCGCCTTTGCACCTGCACCGAGCTTCTCGGCCATACACTGTCGAGTTCACCTCAGCGCGGCCTGCCCGCCTAAGTTGTCCCCTGGCCCGAGCCTACCTACTCGGCCGCATGACCCTCGCGACCACGCCTGTGCGGTCAGCCCGACGCACGTCGTGCTACTTGGCCGCATGGCCCTCGCGACCACGCTTGCGCGGTCTGCCCGTCTGCGTCGTGCTCCTCGGCTCATCGGCTTTACGCCACCCGAGACCACACCTGCACGGCCCCAGCCCGCCTACGCCGTGTTCCTTGGCCCCATGTTCCCGAGACAGACTTGTGCGGCCTGCACGCCTGCGTCGTGCTCCTTGGCACCATGTTCCCGTGACTACCGGCGCGGTCGGCCCTCCTATGCCGAACCCCTCGGCCATACTCTACCGAGCTCCTCTCGAGCGGCGGCCTGCCGCTGGTGGTGTCACTTTCGACCGCAGCCTGCTGCGGTAGAGCTTCTCGACCCTTCACTATCGAGGTTCACCTGGTAGCGGCCTCCCGCTGTACGTCTCGGCCGAAGCCTACCTCCTCGGCCTGCGTCGTGCTACTCGATCGCATGACCCTCGCGACCACGCCTGCGCGGTCAGCCCGACGCACGTCGTGCTACTCGGCCGCATGGCCCTCGTGACCACGCCTGCGCGGTCTGCCCGTCTATGTCGTGCTCCTCGGCTCCTTGGCTTTACGCCACCCGAGACCACACCTGCATGGCCCCAGCCCGCCTGCGCCATGTTCCTTGGCCCCATGTTCCCGAGACAGACTTGCGTGGCCTGCACGCCTGCGTCATGCTCCTTGGTACCATGCTCCCGAGACTACCGGCGCGGTCGGCCCTCCTATGCCGAACCCCTCGGCCACACTCTACCGAGCTCCTCTCGAGCGGCTGCCCTTTGGCCCGGTGTCACTCGACGCGACACACTGCTGGCCAGAGCTTCTCGACCCTTCACCGTCGAGTTCACCTCGGTAGCGGCCCCCCCTTTGAGTTGTCTCTCGGCCGAGCCTACCTCCTCGACTGCGTCGTTGCCACTTTCGCCGCATGGCCCTCGCGATACGCCTCCGCGATCGGCCCGCGCCGCGTCGTGCTACTAAATTCGCATGGCCCTCATGAACACACTGGTCTGCCCGCTGCGTCGTGCTCCTCGGCTCTTCGGCTTTCGCCACGGAGACCACACTGCGGCATTTGACCGCTGCGCCATGTTCTTGGCCCCATGTTCAGGGGACGGACTGGCGGCGGCTGCTTGCGCTGCGTCGTGCTCCTGGCCCCATGCTCGAGACACACTGCGGTCGACCCGCCTCGTCGTCGTGCTCCTCGGCTCGACTTCGCCACCGGGACCCGCTGCGGCCTGTCGCTGTGTGGGTGCTCCTCGACTCTCTCGGGCTTTCATGCCAGGAGACCACACTGCGTGGTCGCCCGCTTCGCGTCGTGCTCCTCGGCTCTTGACTTTTCATGCGAGACACTGCGGCGGCCCGCCCGCTCTGTTGTGCTCCTCGACCCTCATCGTCTTTTGGCCAGAGACCACACTGGCGGCGGCCGCCCGCTGCGTCGTGCTCCTCGGCCCTCATCGACTTTCGTCGCCAGAGACCACCTGGCGGCCGACCCGCCGCTGTCGTCGTCCTCCTCTCTCTCCGGGTTTCGCCACCGGGAGACACACTGCTGGCGGCCAGCGCTTTGTCTTTGTGCTCTCGGCCCTCATTGGCTTTATGCCGCGGGAGTCCCACCCTGGCGGTCGACTGCGCGCCTCGTTGCTCCTCGACTCTTCGACTTCGGCGAGAGACCACTACTTGTGACCGACCCGCTGCGTCGTGCTCCTCCCTTATCGACTTCATGCACACGGACCCACACTTGCGGACCGGACCCGCTGCGTCGTGCTCCTCGGCTCTCGGCTTTTTCATGCAGGACCACACTGCAGCGGCCGGCCTGCTGTTGTGCTCCTCGACCCTCATCGACTTCACGCCAGGATCCACCTGCGGCGGTCGACCGCTTCGTCGTGCTCCTCGCTCTCTCGGTTTCATGCCGGACACACACTGCTTGTTTGCCCCATCTGTATTTGTGCTCCTCGGCCCTCATCGTCTGCGCGAGGACCACTGTGCGGCCGACCACGCTATTTGTGCTCCTCGACCCTCATCGACTTTCGCGGCAGGAGGACACCACGCGGCGACCTGCTGCATTGTGCCCCTAGGCCCTCATCGACTTCCGTGGCAGGACCACACTGGCGGTAAACCCGAAACTGCGTTGTGCTCCTCGGCCCCTCGACTCCGTTCTCCCGGCTGTGTCCGCATGGCCAGCCTACTTGGAGATAGAAGCCATGCATCAAACTCCCCTTGCGTGACAACCGACGCATAGCTACTTGCGGGGGGGGAATATGATAAGGGCAAAAATGGCAACACGCCACGTCAGCATGCCAGGTGGATGCACTACCCGAGGAGGCAAGCATTGATGCCGGCTTCGGCGTCTCGCCGACGTCACCGACCCTCGACCACCACCTCGACTTTGACCGATGCGTCTTTCGGTCGAGGCATAAGAAAACGTCGACCGAGGCCGCCCATACCCTGCGGCGGCCGGGTTCTCGTCTTGGGATCCCCGTGGCAATGTCGGGCCATCGCGAGGTATTGTGCCCCATGGCTGGCACATCATCAGTGTAACATCAAAACTCATCTATAAATACCCCAGAGTTCTAAACGAACGGGAGGACTTCTGCACTAGAAAAGCTCCCTTCCACATGATCTAACTTGATTGTCGGAGGGGTCGGGCCGAGCCTCCGACCTGACCTGTGTGCATGAACGAAGACGAGGTTGCCTCTTCCCCGACGCTGCAGCGGAGCTCTCCCCCTGACGGGACATCCAAGTCACCGCAACCGGTCACCCCGACGGCCCCGAGGAACGCTGCGTCGGATCCCCATGCATTCGGATCCGAACCAAGCCGCGTCAGCCCCCGAGGCCACGGCTAAAAAAGTTACTTACCGTAACAATTGGAGCGGCGCCATCGTCTCTCGTTCGCACCCTTTCCCGTGCCCTTCCCAATCGGTCCACGAGATACATACCATGAACCAAACCGAACAGAAACTGTGTTTGATCTGGTTCACGGAACAGGCGGGGCAATAACGCATTTTTCATTGGTCTCCGACGGACTTCGCCGGTCGCCTCATTTTGGGCCAATGAAAAAAGGAAAACTATATTGCACTCTCCGCTTCCATTTTGCTGACATCCTCTCTCTCTCTCTCTCTCTCGAATCGATCCAATCACCGTTTCTCCATTTCCACCCCCCCTTCCTCCTCTCTCTTGCCTTCGTCTCCTCGGGTGGCCTTCGCTAGTATAATCCATGCTCTGCCTCTCTCTCCCTAATCCATTCAATCCCTTTCTTGCTCCTCTTGATCGTATCGTTTTCCTCCGTCTGCCGATCTATCCTTCCATACATGACGTGGCCGCCGGGCTGTGACTAGGGTTCCTCCGTCTCGTCTATCGGGGGCCTCCCACCCGTGGAACTAGGGTTTGGCGGCCTTTTCATGCTTTGATTCGGTGATTCAGGTATCAGAAGCGATTTGGAATTGATGGTTCCCGCCGGTGGAGGGGTCGGAGACAACCAAATCGGGAAAAATGCAAGATTATGTATGGGTGGGAAGGTGATGAGAAGAAACGGCAGCGGCACATGCGGTAGATAGCAGCAGATCGCCTAGCTTTTCCGTCCCTGAACCCCTTGGATTCCTTCTCAAAGGTGCCTCCTTTCTCGGGTTCTGTATATCGGTTTGGTTTTTACTTTGTACGTGATGATTTAGGGAAAAAAAAAAAGAGTTGATGATTTCTATGTGTTAGTTGAATATTTTGTGAAACATATTGAATTGTTGTTTGTCATGTGTTTGTTGAATATTTTGGAAAATTTTTGAATTGATGTTTGTTATTTGTTTTCTCGTTGGAAATATGGTCCTCGTTCTGGAATTGGTTCTGGTGCATCATCCTTAAATTACTGAGCCATGTATTTTGTGGTGAGTGACGCCGAGTGAAACTTTGCATACTCCGAATACGGAGTTAGTGGTCTTCCCTTGAAGAAGTGCTGGGGATTTGTATGGTTTTATGCAGTTCTCTATTGAACTTAGGTGGGTTCGTTTTTAGTCAATGACGAATTTCTCAAAGATGTAAGCTCTGACAGTGTTGTGCTGGGTCTCTTGATTCCTTCATATTTGAGATCATTTATGGGTGGTAAATCCAATTCCAATTAGAAAGCTCTTAAATGAGTAAACAAGCAACGAAGTCTAAGCAATAACAAACTATCTCTCTAGAAAAAAAGGATTTAATGTTATTATGAGGAGGGAACAAGTTTTGCGTTTTTGGCTCTGGATATGAAAGCGATTTTTGTCATGCTTGAATTATCCATGGAACATCTCCTTTCTTGTTTTGTATGCCACTTGTGGATTTTATGTTGATTTTGTTTCATCTTTTAGGTTTTAACATAGATATGTCCAATCCACTGGTTAAATTGTTCTCTTTTGGACATGTCCATTGTAGTTGCATTGCATCTCTGGAGCATTGAATCTTTCAACTGGACTTTTGAGTTTCCAGCAAGCACATTCTCTTTGAAAGTTTGCAAATATCGAATGATGTTATGATTCACATCATACCAAGTTGGCTTTACATTTGTTCTCAAATTCCAATAAATTATCCCTTTTTTTTAATGTCTGATGATTTCAACATTATGATACAAAGGTATTTTAAGCTGTGTGAACTGGCTTTACCGACCTGCTGACATTAAGCTTGCGAAAGACATTTTGTTTGATAATTCCCCAAATGAAGTTCTCTACTCTTTTCACAAAGATGTCATACCTGCTGCTTCTTTACTTCATCCATGTAAAGTTGCATTTTTAGAGAAGGGTGTTGAACTTCCATCATGGATTTCATCATTTGTGTGTAGAAGAGTATATGACATTGCTAACAAACACTTGTGGTGGTTAACTGATCAGGAGTATATCAATGTAAGTTCTTGTTAAGGATTATATCAATGTAAGTTCTTTCATCCATCTTTAAATATCTACGATAGTGGCAAGGTACAGCATTTCTATTCTGTTATTTGTGTTTGAACCTTTCATTGTTGTTCTTTCTCAGAAACATCAGGAGGAAGTAGATAAGCTTTTAAACAAAACATGGCTAGAAATGCATGCATCAGTGCGGTCGGGATTGCAAAAATCTCAGAGTACTTCTGCAAGCACACTACAGTTAAAATCTGGTTCAGATAGAGTACAAAATAGTGACACCTCCTTCCCATCTCAGGCTAAGGAAAAGAAGAGGTTGGGTGATCAGGGTGAAGAACTGGTCAAGGGAGATCAAGTCACAGGGGCTGTCAAGCGAGATCAGGGAACAGAATTGATCAATCAACAGCATCCTGCTAAACTTGATGATGGTGATTACGTTAACTTTGAGTTTGACAACATGAAGGCTGAAATTGCAAAAATTACTGAAAAAGGTGGTCTTATAAGCTATGAAGGGGTTGAGAAGTTGGTGAATCTTATGCAGCGTGGTAGAACTAAGAAAAAAATAGATTTGGCTGGTCGAATAATGCTTGCAGATGTCATTGCAGCTACTGATAAATATGATTGCCTTGATAAGTTTGTGCAACTTATGGGAGTGACTGTCTTGGATAACTGGCTCCAGGAGGTGCATAAAGGAAAGCCCAGTGATGGTAGAAGGCACATAGACAGTGACAAAGTAGTTGAGGATTTTCTCTTATCTTTGCTTCGGGCACTTGATAAGCTGCCTGTAAACCTAAGTGCTCTGCAGACTTGCAACATTGGCAAGTCAGTGAATAATTTGCGCACTCATAAAAACCTGGAGATCCAGAAAAAAGCTAGGAGCCTTGTTGATACTTGGAAGAAACGGGTCAATGCAGAAATATCAAAAACTAATGATGCAAAATCTGTTGGATCTGGCCGATCTGTTTCATGTTCAGTCAAACCATGTTCTTATGATGTCAGTCATTCAGGAAATAAAAGATCTGGATCAACTAACGTGGCTGCCAAAACGCACAGCACTCAGCCATCAGCATGTAGAGCTCTGTCTAATAAGTATGGAGCCCCAGATTCTACTAAAAAGGAAACTTTTCCAGCATCTATCGTGGTTAGTTTGAAGGACCCACATTGCAAAACAGTTGAGGACAAGAGCAGTGATTCCAGTCAGTCTCAGAACAATAGTGATCAAGCAAAAACAATGGCTTCTTCATGGAAGGAAGAGGCAAGGAGCTCAACAGCTGGTTCAACAACTACTAGCAAGCTAGCTGGTGATTCATATCACCACCGAAGATCAAGCAATGGACTTTTAGGAACAAGTATAGCTGCTTGTCAGAGGGAAAATCATTCGGGTAGGTCTGGTTCTGTCAACAGGGTTATGACTTTGGAAAAAGCATCACAATGTGGACAGACATCTGAAAGGCCAACCGATGTGCCTGTTGATGATCATGGAAACACAAACAGTCTAATCGTTCGGCTTCCTAATCATGGTCGGAGCCATCGACATAGTGCCAGTGGTGACTCTTTTGAGGACCCTTTGGTTATGAGCAGCAGATCATCATCTCCTGGTATTCCTGACAAACATCACCATAACAATCATAAAAGACAGAAGAATGATGTTTCTCAGTCTCACATTGCCACAGATGCCAATACAGAGCCATTGCAGCGCAACGATGTGAAAGAAGATGCAGGAGCTGAAGGTGTAATACCACCAACAGATATTCTTGATGAAGAGCATGGAAAGTTTGTTGATGGAAGTGGGAAGGTTGCAGATACGATTATAACTGCTTGTTTATCATCTGGAAATGAAAATGTAGTTTCCCTGACCAGACCAAGGAGAAGAAATTCTTGTAGTTCTATTCATGCCTTGATAGAAAGCTGTGCCAACTACTCTGAAGCTAGCACTCCTTTGGCTGTCAGGGATGACATGGGAATGAATTTACCGGCTACTGTGGCAGCAGGGGAAATATCCAAGTCTGACTTGATTTCTTCCACTGATTCACTCGGAACATCACCTGTAGCGGAGGACCCATCTAATGGTAATGGTGAGTCCAAGTTGGGGCTATCATGTGATGATAATATGGTTAAGAGGAATATCCAATATGATGAAGCTGCTGATGTCAACTCTGAGAAGCAAGGGAAGAGCGTTGGATCTGTATTAGCTATGGAACCATTGCAACAGGAAAATACCAACTTTACAAGTAACAGCAGTAATGCTATCCAGTTGCAGGATAATAAATTAACCAACGATCCAACGACACAATCTACTGTCTCGTGCATGAGTTCTCATAAAATTGTAGACTCTTGCATGAAAGTAGAGGTAAATATTGGGGAAGAAAGAATTCATAAATGTATTTCATCATCTAAACCAGCAGAAGTGGAGTGTGATGCCGATGGTGCCTTTCCGTTCAAGGACAAGCGAATGACTGGTCGGCTGGTATCAGATATTTATACAGATGGCAAACCCAACTCTACAAGCTCATCTATGGATGAGAACAAATTACTTGAATGTGAATGTGAAAAGATCGGAGATGGCAGTATATGCACCTCTGATGTCAAAATAAGTTATAGATGTGACCTGAACATTGCTGCTTCAGGTAGAAATTTAGAGAAGCTGCATGTTGAGAAGAAAACATCAAGTGTTGTAGTGAAAGAAGTGTTTGGTGGTACTAACTCAATTGATCAGCAGCAAGCTCTAGCATCGGATGCTGTAGATGGAAGTGTTAATGTTGTTGTCTTGTTGGCTACTGATAATGTTCCATCTCCTAAAGCTGCTGATGAGTCTAGGAATACGAAGTCTGGTAACTCAGGAATCAATCACTTAGAGTCGGGGCATGAAGCAAATGAGCCGAACAGTATTCCTGTTTCTAGCATTGTGGAACCAGTAGGTTCAACTGTTGTCTCCCTTGTCGCTGCTCAGATTGTTGGCAGTCTAAAAGAGGCTCATGAGAACTGTCCATTAGGATCAGCAAGTCAAGAACCACCATCTACTCTTGGAACTGAAGACACCGAGAATTCTGCAAAGTCTATCAGCTCTAAGATATCTGCATTTGATTCAGATGGAAGGAAGGCACTTGCATCATCTGCAGAACCCTGCTCATTGATTGCTTCTGCTGAGCCTGATGTTGCCAGTAAGCTTGAATTTGATTTGAATGAAGGCCTTCCTGCAGATGATGAGAACGATGGCCAACTAGCTGTCTCAGCTGCTGCTGCATCTTCATCCACAATTCACTTGTCCAACCTATCTTCCTGTGCAAATTTCATGTCAAATTGTTCGCCTACTTCAATAACGGTAAGTGCACCTGCAAAAGGACCATTTGTTCCACCTGAAAGCTTATTGAAGACTAAAGGTGAGCCTGGATGGAAAGGCACAGCAGCCACTAGTGCATTTCTGCCAGCAGAACCACAAAAGACCTTGGAGATGACACCCAATGATTCTGATGTGTCATCATTTTATTGTGCTGGGAAACAGGGCCAACCTCCACTAGGCATTGATCTGAATATAGCTGATGAGAGAGTGACTGAAGACATGGCCTCTCAGAGCTCAGTTCAGACTGCAGTCCCTGTGTTGGGAACTGTTACTGATGATGCACCTACACAAACTGTCATGGGAGTTAATCTTGATTTGAACTTAGTTGATGACAGTATGGAATCTGGGCAGTTCTTGGCCAGCACCAGCTGCAGATTAGAGATGCCGCTTTTGCCTGTCCGACCTGCATCCAAAGCAAATATGCTTAGGAACTTCGATCTGAATGATAGACCAAGCCCCAATGAAGTTGGTATAGAACCTGTACAAAGGAACCAACAAGCGAACAGCGTCTGTGATGTGCCATTTTTGGCTCCAGTTACTGATCATAGAACAAGTAATTCTGCATCATCTTGGTTCCATCCAAACTCTTATCCGGCTGTTGCTGTACCATATTTCTTGTATGATAGACAAGAGCAATCTAATCAAATAGTTGGAACTCTAGGGTCCCAGAGGATTTTGGGGTCAGTAATCGGTGGTGGCAACCTTGGTAATGATAGTTATAGGGGACCTGTCCTTTCATCATCTCTGGCCATGGCATATTCTCCTGCGGCAGCATTTTCCTATGGAAGCTTTCCCCTGGCTTCCAGTTTTCCAATTGCCTCAACCTCTTTCCCAGATACTTCAACACAATATGTTGATTTGTCATCTGGGGGTGGTTCATGCTTCCCTACTTTTCCTTCGATGCTGCTTGGACCTTCCGGTGCTACTTCATCTCATTATCCAAGGCCTTATCTGATAAGCTTTCCAGAAGGTAGTACTGCTAGTGTCTCTGACAACAGTTTGATACGGAGCAGCCAAGTACTTGATCTTAATACAGGTTCAGGAAGTGAAAAAATGGAAGGAAATGGTGAGAGGTTACCTTCAGCATCAAAGCAACTTTTGGCTGCGACTTCCCAGGCTTTTATGGAGGAACAGACAAGAATGTATGGATTGCCAGGTGTAGGTTCAAAGAGGAAAGAGCCTGAAGGGAGTTGGGATGGCGACAGATCTGCTAAGCACTTGCGGAAGTGAGTGATGTTCCATATCAGATATAGTGTCAAGAGTCTGGTGACCTACCAGTCAATAGGAAAATTATAGTGTTAGTGATAAATATTAGCTTATTATGCTTCGACGTGCAGGCACAAGCTTGTGTGAAATTTCTTTCCTGCTTTGCTTTTTCCTTAAATTATACGCACACAAAAGTTCACATACATCCTAGTGTCTGCCTCCAGGATGTTGTGGAAGACATTAAAAAAAAAGGAACCAAACATTTGCTGCAGTTCCATGTAAATTTTTAGATATGATTCACTCCTTGAGATATTTTCATGTCTGAATTTTTAGCTCTTTCCAGAGAAGTTGCAGCTTTTTCTATGGTAAGTATATATGGCGGACCATCAAAGATAGATGGTAAGTGACATTTGTATTTCAGTTTTTGTATTATTATATGTCATCCTTCCACATATGCCACTGTGTGCAACTGTGTTGCGTTGGTCATCCGAGAAATTTGTCATGCTCTTTCTTCTTTTGTGTTTCCTACAACTTATTGTGTTTTTGCTGCTGAAGCATGAACTGATCTATATTTACTTCCATGAGTTTGTTGTTCATTATATAACCTCATTGTCATTTTTTGTCAGATAAATAATGTTGAACTTGCTCAAATACTGACATATTAGGTTTTCCTGATTGATTGACAAATTTGGCCTTCTATTTCTTAGGGCAAAATTTGGATGATGGTTCTCGACACTAAATCATATTTGATTGTGGTGATCTCTCCTACCGCATGCCTCGTCGTGTGAGATGCATGCATCTTCTTTCTTAGGACTTGATATTTTAAATTCAAGTTTCAAACTAATGTGCATTTTGGTTGGTTCGTTTGTTTGTTTGTTTGTTGTTTTGCTGCAGACACAACATCGACGGATCTGCACATATTTATGATCTGGTTTAAGCATTCTCCCAAGGAAAATCTTCAAGATCTGGTTGTCTCATGAGAGAAGGGGGACTACTTATGATCAGGTACTTTTTCTCATGAATGGTTGGTTTATAAAGCAACTGATGTATTATTATTATTATTTATTATAACTGCCGTGACATGGCAAAGTCAAAATCAAAGTGGAAAGCCTGGTTTTCACGCGTATGGAACTTGCAGTAATTTTTTACTTTCTCCTATTGTCGAAAACTTTAGCAGCTTTTGTTGTTTGTATGGATGGTTAGTCTGAACATCACTGCTCTTAAGTGTTCTTGGGAGGTGTTTTTGAAATCGAGATGTATCTTGTTGCCTCTGCCTTGGGAAAATTTCAATTTGTTAATCATGCGGAAACTATTATTCCATTCCATACTTTTTACTAATTTCATTTAGTAAAAGTTCATCTTTGTTCCTCAAAGTTGTGCCATTCAGTTGTCATAAATGTGATACTTGTTGATCCCAATATGTTTATCATCTTTAATTCTGAGTATATCATGGTGCTTAGGATCATCATATCATAGCTGTCGCTAATCGTCATGCAAGCACCCAATGCATGATAGCAAGAATTATGTAGTTCTGTATTTCATGTTGGAACTCGGATACCGAGTAAAATTAGGAGCCCTTCAAATAAATTTCTGAGCGTATCTCTGTCTCTCAAAGCTTATTTATGTGTCTCGCATCAACACCATGAAGAGTAGTAGTCATGCATGGAGGGAGATGATAAATTATATATGGCATTAAAGATGATAAATAAGGCAACACATCTCTCCGTCCCTCAATACAAACATGCAATTGATATTCGACTGTTTTATGCTTAGTTTATACGTTTGTTAGGTAGGGACATATTTTTATCTAAAAATCTCTGCCTTATTGTTGGTCATATTTGGTAGTGTCAAATATGATTTATGAGGTGGCAGACAGACATGTTATTAGTTCGAGGAAACATATATTGTAACTTTTCCGGTGTCAAATAGAAACATGCAATTGATTTTTGACGGCACAATACTACTTTCTATATTATACAATACAGGCGATATGTTCATCTCTACTGACTGACTGATTATTCATTCTGTGTCTATCCTACCCACTCGACGACTGTCTTTGTTACGCAATCAACGACGAGTCTCAGATTCGTGTTTTAGCATTTTTTGCAAATCATTTAATGAATGAATTTTCTTTTATTATTATTATTATTACACACACACACTAATTATTTGAACTTATTTGGATGATGGTATGGAGTTAATTTAGTGCAGTTTCCGTTTCCTAATTGATTTGATTATTCTGGTTGGGGGAAACTTCACTAATTATTCCTTGGTACATTGAAACCCGTCATTTGGATTTATATTGAAAGCATCTCATAATCCATTTTAGGACAGCTCTTCCCCGATGCAGCAGCAGGATCCGAAAAGAAAGAGTCAATTTATGTACTCTTCTTACCTCGAGTTACGTAAAGAAGACCCAAAAAAACATATCTCATCCTTAGGAAAGTAGCTCTATCGCTTGAAGCACGGAAGAACTACTACGACAATCGAGCTCGCACAAGGATATTAGGGTTTAGCAGGAAGCTGTCTTCCCTGCTGATCTTCGGAATTTGAAGAACTTAATCAAGCGTAAATCTTACGCCAGAAACTAAGATGCAATGAAAAGAGTTTTGGAAGTTGATGCACTCGTGATTGTGATGAGAAAATAGAATCATGATCGTTGATGGTTCATGAACAGTGATCTTATGGATGATAAATAAAAGAGAAAAGATAACAAAAAAAGAAAATGATTGATCAAATACCTACCATCTCCCAGGCACCAACAATCAGGATTAGTTGACGTTCATAAAATGATGAATGCATCTTATGAATGAATGATGTGATAGTTCTTAAATTTTACCTCTAATCTCTGCCTGTTCTTAAATTTCAGCATCATCAGATGCTGCTGATTGATCCACCATATTCTTCTGCAGGATCAACAAGATGTTGAAAAAGATTAGGCTCCCAGGGTCAACAACATGAAATAAACATCGTCACCAATGTAGTTAGTGTCACGATAACCTGTGAAATCTCTTTACTCGGCTTAGTCAACCTTCCCAGGCGCCAGTCGAGAGAGACACCGTTTGTATCGGTGAAAAAGCACAACTAGCAACCCAACTCTATCGACAACACCATATATATCCACTTCTTTAGGTGCGGTTTGTTTTTCCTCCGATACCAGCAGATCAAACATTTACAATTTACAAAATCTTCCACACTATCGAACTCACAGCTGATGCAGCCCTCCGAGTCTTCGGGTCAGGAGAGCAAAGCAAACATGTGAACGAGATCAGTCATTTCTTATTGCAAGTGCCTTCACTTCAAACACACAAGTCTCCTCACACACGGAATATTCCTGCAATTCCAGCATAAGTTGCTTTTTATGCAAATCTCATCGATAATTTTTTGTCTTGTTTTTTGGCATTTGTAAAACTCATAGATGTCAAGAGTCTTTTCTCTTACAGAAAATGCTGAACAACATCTAGAGAAAACAAAATCAATGTTGTGATAAGAATGACTTGAGGCTGTATAAAATGTACAAGGATGGAAACATAAGAGATGCTCAGCACTGAAAAGATCAATAAGTTTCTCGCCTCAAACTGTTCAAATTAACCTTCTTGTTGTGGATAACAAAGAAACCATAATAGAATCATAAAGAAGGATGAAATGGGCCTTAGAAGCAGCATGTCTGATCTAATAAAATTGATACAATTGATCATACTATATGAGGTAATTTTCATAATCCATCTCTTACATCAGATAGATCTTAATTTATCTTGTTGGCACGTCCTTTTGTTTGATACGACATCTATCTAGGATCAAATTAGATTTGATACAGCAATGTTCTTCATTTTTATTAGCATAAATTGATTTGGCAGTGACAGCATACACACACACACACACACATATATATATATATATATATATATATATATGGATCGTGCTCAAGTATTGGTTGCTGAAACTCCGAATTTAATTACAAAAAAGGGCCTATATTATAATGAAGCACTCAGTGAAGGATGACTTCTAAAATATCAGAAAACACCTTAATATCAACAAAGTTATCAGGTGAGAGTACAGTTAATACACTTGCAGCAACTCCAGCTTTTACTCTGGAGATGTTACAAGATATTGAAGACCGAATATTTATGAGTAGAAGATTCAAGAGAGAAATCTGTGGAGTACTAGAAGACCTTAAACAAATCCTTATATTTTGACCATACTAGAAGAAGTACGCAAAGGTTAAAACACACCAGAAAACATATACGTGTACAAGTACCATTTCATTTAGGAACAACGAGATCAGAAACAAAAAAAAATAACAGCATCATCAATCAAGAGAATGCACATTACAGAAATTATGTACACACCTAGAAGACTTCTAATTGATTATGTAAAGGGAATACGCTTACAGAATTGAGCAACCGCGTCTTGTTTTTCTCTTCCTTTTCTCCTTATGTTTTGAAGGAGGCTGAATAACTATTTTGATGGCAGCATCAAAGACTGCCTTGACATTCTACCCAAAATTTATAATATTCGTGTTAGCCTAAGGAAGTACATGAGATTCATAATTAAATAGCAACCCAAGGACAAAATATAGTGAATTAGCAATACCGCATGAAGCTGTCGCTTAACCAATAAATTTGCAAGAGAGAGATTTGATTTGAGACTGACCTGCTGAGTCCTTGAGCTACACTCAACATAATATGCAGCACCAATCTGCTTACGAAGTTCCTCTCCCTATGATCAAGAATCATAGCCACCAAAACAGTCAACGAACCATGAAGCAGAAGAAATTTGAAGTAATCAGATTTTATATTTGAGGAACAGATATGAAACCTGTACGGTGGTAACAGGCAACATCCCAGGATGATCTGCCAAATAGTGCTTATTTTCACGAAGATCTGCAATACATATTGTTAGTGGACAAAAAAAAAAGTATGAGAAATGTTTAGATAAGAATAGCCATCACGATCTAGCTAAAATATCTTCAATCCTTTCATTTCGTTTCTCGCCGGTGAAGATACATGAGACTTTCAGTCCCACATCAGCAAGAAAAATAATGAAGCTTTAAATTATGGGGCTTCAGCCCATGAATTCTTGTTTGGACTACACTCATTTATATAGACTTATCAGTCCACTACTTTTTCTAACAATACTTCACAAGACTTATCCACCGATTAGGTATTCTTCACAGACTTCTCTTGGTTTATTTGTGTCCTAAAAATGGAAGAACCGGTAGAGATGCCTCTCCTTCTTTATCTAGATTGACTCCTATGATCCTATAACTGTTCCGCTTTTTTGGACGGGGTTAACCTGGGTAACTCAAGATCCTCCTTCCTAATGTGTCTCCCATGATCAATACCATGAAGAACACCAATTTGACTTAGCAGTGTTTTCTCACACAAATTCATCTCATCAACTAGAATGATCTGCTCTGATTTGTTATCCATAGATGAATTCATATGACCAGCTTCAGCTAGTGAGTATGTATTATGTAATATAATAATAAACTGCTATACAGCAAGAAAAGAATGCTCTTAAATGGAGCAGATCAATTTCCACATCTACGAGCAAAGCAATTGGTACTTACATATAGCGTTTGGCAAACGCAGACAAGTGATCTATGATTGAAAAATTTCAGATGTAAAATTAAAGAGAAAGATCACATGGATCTTTAAAACCTATATGACAAGTTATACTTTCACTTTAAAAGAAGATGAAACAAAAGAAACTCATCCAGTAAAAAGTAAACATTGAACAAAAAAAGCTGTCTAGTAGATGCATAAAAGCACATTGCTGGTTAGGTTGGTTCTCTGCTCACCTAACTTAGTACCAACCAAGACCACAGGGACTCCAGGAGCATAGTGCTGCAGCTCAGGCATCCACTGGAAATCATCAACACAAGAGGCAGAAGCGAAGCAGATTTAGTAATCAACATCGGTCATGAAGCCAAAATTCCATGTTCCTACACTCACCTTCTTCAGAACATTCTCGTAGCTGGCTCGGCTCACCAATGAGAAAGCCAGCACAAAGACATCCGCACCTCGGTAGCTCAGTGGTCGCAGTCTGTTGTAATCCTCTTGTCCTACAAACAATCAACGAAAAACCCAGAGTCAGATTTTTCCCCCATGATCCGAGGTCAAGAAGGACGGGGAACACGATCCCGCCTGCAGTATCCCAGAGGCCCAGATTCACGGTTCTTCCCTCCGCAATCACATTGGCACTGAAGTTATCGAACACGGTGGGCACGTAATCCTGCAAAGAATCACAGAAGAAAGATCAAGAGTCAAGAAACCCGAGAGGATTGGAAACAGAAAGCAAGGAACAGATTCTGAAAATAACAAAAGAGGTTAAAAGGGAGCAGAAAGGGAATCACAGTTGGGAACGTGTTGCTGGTGTAGCAGATGAGCAAGCATGTCTTGCCGACGGCTCCATCTCCGACGGTCACACACTTGATGAACCTGGAAGCGCCTGATGACATCTCGAAGAGTAAAGGGAGCGGGGGAGAAAAAGGAAGCAGCCTTGGGGAAAGAGAGAAGAGAAGCAGCTTTGGGGAGGGACAGATCACATGATCCTCATTGCATTCCTAGCTTTTTAGTGCAGTTTTTGCTGGCAAAACAGAGAGCGAGAGAGAGAGAGAGACTGTTCCTTGGATCGCTCCGCTTCAGAACTCGAATTCGCAATTGCTTCGATGAGTACGAAGGAGAAAGGGATTGAATTCCAGCGAGAGAGAGAGAGAGAGATGTGGGAGTGGGAAGGTAGGGTATGAATGATGCGGGCGGTGGCGTCATAAAAGCAGAGGAACAAGGCGGAGAACGTGAAGACTTAATTAGACGAGAAGTAATATTTAAGGCTTTTTGAACATGCTAACCACCACCGAACCAAACCCGAATCCGATTTCAGCTTATACTTGTTCGGCTCAGTCCGAATCCAATTGAAGTAAAAGCTGAAACAAGTTTAAGCAAATCGGATGAGACAGACAATGTCTAGCCCATCATCCACGAGTCCAAATCCTACCTAATAAATATTTAAGCCTCTGATGCATAAGCGTAAATATAAAAGATGTGATCGGTGGAAAAGGCTTAATGCAGGAAGGCAGGCATAAGATAATTCTACATCCGCAGATACCCACATGTTCTTTTGGCCTCAGTATAAAGAGATCTTTGCCCAATTTTTGGATGATGCCACAATCATTTAACACGGTTCTAACTTTTAAATCGATTAGGTGGACACGTCACTACTAAAGCAGATTCCCTGTAGCGCTATATCACGGTTACATCTGGAACGAATAAGAAAACCTGACAGTTTTGCTCTACCAAAAACTCTACACAAGTGATTTAAACATGCATCTCCTGTGGAACATTGTACGACAACATGGCATGCTGTGTGATAGCTACACTAGAATTTTGGCAATTATGGTAAAAACAACACATCTTCCCATAGCATATAATTAACTGATGCCCAACATCTGTGGCTTCCACAGAAATATAACGCTCAATAACGTCTTCAGCTACCTTCCTTCCCTTCACGACGTCAAATCTTCAGATACCGCAGAGGGTATGCAGTGTGTTGCAAGGATATCTGGTGTCGCAGCCTTTGCAGTTTTTGTCTGGAGGACTACTATCTGTCAGAAAGAAAACGATACGTAGTAGCATATAGGTCTTATGACATATATATATATAGGTCTTATGACATTTTGGGAATGCAAACAAAACATCAGCAATATATATATATATATATATATATATATATATAAGAAAGGAACTCTTATGAAGGAAACTAAATACTTCCATTACACATTTTTAATGAATTCTTACTCTAGCAAGGGTATATATCAACGCAAAAAAAAGATAACAATGGAAGAAAACTTCTTGGGAAGGATGCCTCGTGCTAGTAGAAGTTGAGAATGTATGCAAAAACATCACTAAAGAAAAAGCTGCTCGGAGAACAATGAGGAACCCTAAGATAACAAAAAGGTGTTGCCTCAGTTAGCTGAAACCAAATCGGTATAAAGTGGACAACTTCATCAGACCCTAAATTATTCAGATTAAAGAATTCTTTTTGCCACTGTTTGGGTTGGTGATACATAAAAGTACAATATTTTGAATTAGCAAGCACTAGCAGTTGGAATACTATAAAGCCAAATAAAAAGCAACTGTGATTAATGTTAACTGGCACCAAA
The DNA here is from genome assembly GCA_900464855.2 of Musa schizocarpa. Classification (NCBI taxonomy): domain Eukaryota; kingdom Viridiplantae; phylum Streptophyta; class Magnoliopsida; order Zingiberales; family Musaceae; genus Musa; species Musa schizocarpa. Next base: position 1,632,287 of record LS990916.1, read on the forward strand.
AGAGAGACATACCTGCTGGTACTCGAGATCAAACTTCAAAAACTCCTCGCTGCAATTTTCAACCATGTTTGCCAAGGTTCTCAGATTTTTAACAGGTTTACCATTAAAAGCCATTACCTGTAATCATTGACCAAATGAGAAAGCACTGAAAAGAAAAATTAAAAAATACAAATACAATATTCAGTAAAAAATAGACGTCAATACCCTCATTCTTGTCAATAATTGATAATTAATACATCAGCTAAGTTAATATAAAGTTAACATGAGGAACTATGTGTCTGGGGAACTAGTGCTAACCTGAGTGTTGACAATATCTTCATAACCAATATTAACATCTGCCACTAGCACCTGGACAGTGATACAACAATTACTAGACAAAAACAACATTTTTTATTGATGCAAATACTAAGGCAGGCATTCACATTCAGAAATAAATAAAGGGGTCGAGAGAAAAAGAAACCTGGGATATCACCACAAGCTGCTCATCATGTGAGTGTGCCATTGTGTGCAAAAGCTTGTCCAGCAATTTCACTGGTGCATCGTATTCATAGTCCTTCCCATACTGCATAGGATGTGGCAGCATATAAGGAACAAAAAAAAAATTCAAGCCTTTGTAAAACACAGTAACAGCTAAAGAAATGCAGAATGTATGTAAATGGTTACCCATGTTTATAAAAGAAGCACTCATGTACCAATTAATGATTCTTGCAAAGTGGATGCCACTATTTTTTTTATTCCCGCTATAAAATTAAGTAATATGCTGATACACTGAATTCATCTGATGCATCTAATTTGCTTTTATAGCATGAAAGACAACAATGCAGAATCAAATGGAGTGTGTTAGATAGATAGTGTATCCAGCAAAGATTTCAACACCAGAACAGTACCAGGGACTGGCTGGCCAGTACAGAGACAAAACACTATGGTCAATCTACTGGTCCTGAACCCTGGCAATGGTGGGATACCATGGTATCTAAAGGTGCTAGGAACATAGCGTAAAAAGATGACAAATTTTCAATCTAGATCGTAAAGCTTGCAGTATTTAATTGATTCTTTTTTAAAAAAAGATTTAATTGATTCTATTAGACACCACGAAAGTATGAGAAAACAATTAGCAGTCTCAGGTCTAAATCAACAGAGAAAAAAAAATAAAACAAAACCATACATCTAAGTTGAACATGACGATTTTTCTAATATATGAAGGCTACTACTAATTTAAATGCAAGCAAAATAGAAGTCATATTTTTACTACAGTAAAACTGTCACCCAAACTCATGATAGCCAGCTTAGACACTTCAAGGAGTATAGAGATGACAAGGAGAGAAAAAATAAATAGTAGCACGAGGTGCTATCAAAAGCAGATTTACAAACAAACAAGAGTTGATCCAAATATCAAGGAGGAAGCACGTGATAACATCCAACAGTGTCCACTCAACATCCAACAGTTGAATAGATATGAGAAATGTGAGAAATGTGAGACACTTAAAGGAGTATAGATATGAGAAATATAAGAAATCTTCTGTATCGAACTGTTAACTTTCTGCCAAAATTGAAACAATATTAAGAATAGCAATAAACATGAAGATAGTTTCCACACCTCAGACCGAAGATATGGAACAGATATAGCCGTAAACACAAAGCCAGCAATTATATAATATGAGGGGGGTTTTCCCTTAATGTGAGCCGGAATGAGCCTCTTGTGTGTTGCAAGCTTTATGTTAAATTCATAAACTTTTGAATCACGCAAGACTTTGACCAAAGCATTCTCTCCAGTGTACTTCTGAGAAACAAGATAACTAAACGCAATGCGCTCACCATGCCTGAATGGAACTAAACAACACCACACAATGAAATAAGTGTCACATGTAAAGAGCACATTCATAAAGCAACATCTTATGAAGAAAGAACAAGGTTGCACAAAATACGTATAACCTTCTCTATCTAAAGCAGCTAACATTCTGGAAAAAAAAAAAGTTTGACAAAATCGTAACCATACATTATGTTGAATAAAAACCAACGATGCTCCTCTCTTGGTTATATCAATGTAAATAATAACAAATTATGCAAACAAAGAATATGACATTCACCACATCAAATATCATGTAATTATTAAAATTCTAAAAGAACCACAGAAAACAAACTAATAATACCAAGATGTGCATCTGCAGACAATTTAGCACTTCAAGGCAGTAGTTAATAATCCCAAATAACAAATTTGACTATTCCCAGTTCGATATATTTACCGTCCAAATAATTTGGAGTTTAATGATTATCTATCAAGCACTGTAAATCTCTTACCATATGGTACATCTTCCACATTTCTAGAGAACAGTATAAAAAGATTACAATGATCCTATTCCATCTGCATGTACTACATAATCTATAAAGCCTGCTGACACTTCAGGTGTAATATAACAAGCTGATGTATCAGATATTTGAGGTCGACTACAAATATTACCATGACACTGAGCATTGTCTTGGACAACATAACTAGACAAAATGCCTTACAGACCTAGAATTGTAGTGAAATCAGTATAGATCAATGATTTAAAAAGGCGCTCGGGCGAGGCGAGGCGAGGCTCGAGCGCCTCGCTTCACTTCCAAGCGACACGCTTCAAAGAGGCGTCGCCTGGGCACTCGCCCGAGCCCGGGCACTAGGCGCTTCAGGCGAGCGCCTAGGTTAAACCAAGCGACCGAACCAACGTTTTAGGTCTGGTTCGGTCTCCGGTGCTTTAGTTGGTTCAATTGAACCAACTAAAGCACCGATATCAACTGTCACTGCCCAACCCTAACCATGCTCGTTGCTGCTACCGCTCCTGCTCCCGCTGCTCGCCGCTGTCGCTGCTCGCTACTACTGCCGCTATCACCGCTCCCATTGCTTGCCGCTCCCGCTCCCACTCCCACTGCCGCTGCTCGCCGCTGTTGCCGTTCCCATTGCCTCCTTACACTCCCGCTCCCGCTACCGCTGTCGTTGCCGCTTCCTCTTTTCTCAGTCAACACCCCCTTACACTCCTCTTCCTTCTTCTCCTTCTGTATACTGTTAATAGTATACTAATAATAGTGTTTGTATTTATTAGATTAATAATATATTATTTTGATTTTGTATCTTAAATTTTTTTAATTTAATAACATATTTTTTATTTAAAATTTTAAATAATTATATTTATTAATTATATTATATATTTTTATATTTTAGCGTCTCGTTTCGCTCAGGCGAGCGCCTAGCACCTCGAGCATTTTTGGACCTTGGCGTCTTTTGACGCCTAACGCTTTTTAAATCACTGGTATAGATCCATATTGATAAGGCTTGATAAATATTATGTTGACTGCCAACTAGCTAAGAATTTATAAGTGTGATAAGTTAATTAAAACCAAGTTGTAAATATTTAAAAAGTATTTAATTGGTTGAACATTCCATAAAATTCTACAAAGCAACTTCTCTTCATATCCAGATGAAGTGCAAGTAAAAGTTTACTTGTGGATTGATCATTCCATGAAGTGCAAGTACCATTCTTGACCAAGGAACACGAGTGAGAATCATTAAAAGCACTACAAAATCTGTAACTTTTTGCAATGAACACAACAAATTATATCCCAGCCCTATTATTTTTCAAATATGATCCATCCACAGTGATAAATATAAGAGATTGTTCAACATCAAAAACTAAAGGTTGCTCATATCATGAAATGATTGCCTTACCAGTTCCATCATTAGCTATATCAACTCCATCAAAGCTCAAGATAATGTCAGACGACTTCAGAAACTCAAATTCTGGTCCAGTAGGCTCTATTCTTCTCACACGCACACCCTTTTGGTCAGGTTTCATTTCCATTGCCTTGCGCAGATCAGGATTTTCCATCTTCTGCCACTCAATTCCAAGCATAGGAAATCCTGTAAGAACAAAACAAAATGTGAATAACGTAAGAATATTGCACAAGGATTTTAGGTAATAAAACATTAAATATCTTCTGAAGATGAAACATCAAAACCTGGATATAAATAACAAATAAATGATTTTACATGAAAAGACAAAATAGGAACATACAAAAACCATGTCACAACCCTGGTCTTAAAATGTAGAAATATATCATTACAAATAGATCGCATTCTGGACATAACTTATCCTCAAATATGACATTTCTTATAGAGCATTAGCATAGAAAAGGACAGCAATAACCCAAAAGGGAATATCTTGTGATTAACCCTGGGTAAAATTATCTTTGCATGCAGATCAGGTAGCAGAGCTAAACAGATTAAACTTTTGAAACAAAGTGGACATAAATAGCAAACAAAATTAAGAATCACAATATTTGCAAGCCCTGCATTGCAAAGTAAAACTACAAGCCACCTGGCTTGCATTGTGTATATGATAATCTTGCAAGGACCCTAAAGCCAAGGTTTTAAATGTCACTCTGATACAAAATACCATCTAGACAAGTACAATACAATATTCTCATGGAGCAATGCAGACAAGGTGTTCGACACCTGTCTATGATAATTTTCGGTTCTTGTTTCATGCTATTTTCTTGATGTTTTCGAGTCCGAAAACTAGTCAGCCCCTTTTTTTTTTGTTGCCAATGTTTCTGTTTTGTGTTTTTATCATGTAAAATGTGAAAATGTTTTTGGCTATGCGGCGTCGCACGAAGGGAAAAATGACCTAAAATTGCACCATTTTCACGTGCCATGGGCTGATTTCTGGTTGACGACCTAACGGTGTCAAACATCAACCGTCACAGCACCTTAGAATGCCCCAAGTGGCATCGGCACAAATGGGGCTTTGGGTAAGTGTATAAGGGGGTGATGCAATGCCTTTAGTGTACCCGATTTCTATTTGATAAAAGTGCTGGGTGAACATTGAGCCTACATCTATCTTCAAAATCCCCTTGGTGTGTGCTCATTCCACCCGTTTTCAAGACCCTTTCGAGCCTAATAAAAGCTTCTTTCTTTGTGTTGCTCATGATCTCAGTTATCTTGCCTTTTTCATGCGTGATGGTGGAAAATGACTCGCACATTCACCTCTGTAACCTTTTCTTCGTTGTGCAAGTCCTGTATGGACTACACGTGGTTAAGGGATAGGCTAACCGTTGTGGATGCATATCACTTGGGTGTCGCATGCCTTAGGCAATCCCAACTAAGGATGCGACAATATACTAGGTGATGCACCGACTTGTACTACCCCTAATCACCCAAAATAATAATAAAATATTGAATAATAATAATGATAACCGTACCACCTAATAAGGTATGAGGCAATACATATTGATCCACCTTACGATCGTTATGCAGAACAACTCATTTCGAGCGATACGCAGGAAGAATGGGGTATGCCACCTGACATACCCTGTATATTGCCTGATATGGCCAATACTAAACAATTATCGATTAGATTCTGACCATTAGCAGAGCTAACCGATCATATCCTCGAGAAAAATTATCTTTCCATGCAATGCAGCTAACAAAGCTAAACAGATTAAACATTTAAAACAAAGAGGATACAAATATCAAAAGAAATTAAAAATCAAAATATTTATAATCCCTACATTGTAAAGTAAAATTACAAGACACTTGGCTTACATTATGCATTTGATAATCTTGTAGGGATCGCAAAGCCAAGGTTTTAAAATATTGAATACAGTAATGACTACCATACGAAATGGGTGGCAATACGTACCGATCCGCCCGATGACTAATTTGCAAACCAACCCATTTCGAGTGGCGCACTAAGCACGAGGAATAACGTCGAGCGCACTGCCTATATTGCCTAGTACAGTCGATACTCAACTATAAACAATTTGATTTTGATCATATCAATTCAATGGGCCAATTCAATTACGGTCGAACGGTCAAATCCCTTGTTGAGGCTAGTTCCCCTCTTTTTAAAGGCCTTTCCTCCCCTCTTCACTCCTTGTCACTTATGCTATTTCTCACTCTCTTCCTCAATTAAACATCCTAATTGATAATTCGAGCTCATCAAAAACTTCAAAAGATTCAAACGCATCATTTGGTGGAAGGTACGCAACAACTATTACATGCCTACATACCACAATCATACTTGCCTCAGGAGACTCCTCGGACACGTCATTAATGATGATCAAGCAACAACTATTATCATGTTGATACATCAATAGCATACTGTTTACAAGTACACTATGTCATGGGAAAAGACATACCATATTGATATATGAATTCCAATGGCTATGGAATTCTGACTTTGATTTTGGTTGTATGAGCACATATGCTTCCATTTATTACTTGCTGAAATCATAAAGTTTCGACGCACAATCTAAGATCTCAATTGATATCTTCATAAATGATTCAAGACCAATGACAACAACAAATGACCGTGCGATAAAGTTGTCCCTCAATGATCCAAAAAAGATAAAATTCATTATCTCATCCAAAAAACTGACCATTACTAACCATATAACTCATTTGCACTTTATTCTTATCAAAATTAAATTGAAATTGCAATAAATTAAGATAAGGGGTTAAAATAAGTTTTTAATTTTTATCCATTTTTTGGCCAATTTTCTGAAAACTAATACGTATCGATTCGAGCCAAAATTGGCACCGCTGATCAACACGAGACGATGAACCTTCTGGATACAAATCCATGATTGCACCGGAGTTTCTTTATTATCTTGGACAAGTCAAGGATGCTTTCTTATTCTAAAACACTCTATTCCATGAGTCTACTCTGATGCCCTCAAGGTTGACTTCCACTACCTCTTCAACCTTACATCTAAGAGTGCCTTTGTTGTTGAAGGATATCTTTGATCCAAGTTCCATCTAATTCTTGGCTATACCTTAGGGCTTTCATCAAAAAATGTCACTACCTTGTAGTGTTTCCAAAAGGCACTCAAACACTCACCTAAGGCGCCTTTCATTAGTTACTCTCTATGATAAGTTTTCTGTATGGTTTGCTCACTCTAAAAATACAAAAAAACTACTTGTTTTTTGCAATCCTCTAGGAAACAAAATGTGGAGTGGATCTTTAGTAATTAATCTGAAAAAAAAAATCAACAAGATTAAAAATCAGGAATAAACAGAAAAATAGCAGAAGGCCTGTTTCTGCTTCTGTGAAAGAACAATCTGGGCTTGCTAGTAGAGAGATTTAATAAATAGGAGGACAAATGCAAAATTGTCAGATACAAAAAGATTGTTGGGTGAACTAAGTGAGATGTGGAAAAGATATATCATCCAATTTTATAGTTGAATCTTACAACAGCTCAGCTTTGCTAATTGGAGCCCATTCAGACCTATCCACAAATTAGTGAAAATATTATTGTTATTCAGTACATCTAACATCAATTACATAAATCTTATCGCAAGCAGAGTAACACAATTTCTGGCATTCTAAAATCATTTAAGCTAAGCAGAAGTTTTTGAGTTCCAATAGCACAGCCCTACACCAATGATCACAATAAATTAAATGGAAAAGTTAATGCAACCAAGCATGAACTTCGGAAACAACATGATGTCAACATGTAATATACACCAAAATACAAAGAAATTATGCAGCATCAATTCGAATGAACACAATAAAGAACCACAATAACAAGCAAATTTATTAAGTACCTGTATATTCTCCTGACTTTTCATAGTCATTAATGAAGTGCATAATGACAGGCGTAGGTATGACATAACCTATATTCTCCACATCTTCATGTTTGAGGGATTGAAACGCTATACCTACACATTTTCCCTTATCATTGAAAGCAGGGCCACCCGAATTTCCTGAGTTTATGGCTGCATCTATCTGAAATGGTGAAGCTAATTAAGTCAAAAAGAACCAAGAATAAAAGAAGAAAAAAAAATCAACAGCATTCAATTTAGAAGTGGTCAACAATATCAAAAAAATGAAATAGGGTAAGAAATAAAATTTATAATAAATGTAATGGAGGATTTTGCTAAAAGAACTTTAGAAAGGAAAACTAAACCAAGTTTCAGCTTCCAAACCTGTAGACCTAAAAGCTCTGTAGAACCATGGACATAGGATAGTATTTCCATGCGTGATACAACACCACTAGTGACAGATATTGTGTCTCCACCAATTGGATATCCTACAACAGTAACAGCATCTTGAAGAGCTGGCAAGGAACCAAATTCCACTGGAGAGACGCCTTCCCAGAATTCATCATTGTCAACAGTCAGCATAGCTGCAGTAAGAAAAAAACAAAAGAAATCATAAATACCAAGAGCAAAGAAAAAATAGATAGGAAGATATTGGTCATATACTATATATCATATACCACTTAAGTCATGCAGGGAAATGAAAATCATACACGCAAAAAACCGATGATCTGATTAATTATTTTATTCAGCAATATGTATAGTTGTTTCTCACAAGCTCCAACAAATTAAAAATATCAAATGAAAGTTCATTATGAAGAAACCTCATCTTTGATCAGTAATTAACATGAGACGTGCTTTAGAAAGGTCAAGATTTATCATTACTCTAACTTAAAAACATTTTCTTAAGCTTTAGTTTCCTTTTAATCTTTTTACTATCTAGAGTAAGGAATAGTTTGCTTTAAGGATAAGACGGGGTGCATTTCATTACTCGAACATAATATCTTTTCTTTAATGTTGTTAATGTCATGCTGGACCACTCCATTGTTAGGTGTCCACTAGAATAACGTCGCCTAGAGCAGAGATGGTAGATAGCATCCGGTGACCCATTAATCGCTTACATTTCTCTAAAGCACTGCTATGCATATCACTCAGTCCTTTTTTTAACCACTGCCACCCAGGCACAACCAGCCCCAGAAGTGAAAAGAGGTACAACCAATGAGGCCTGAACAGGTACACAAGGTGTCTAACAAATGGCACAAGCAACAAGCACAGAAGGCGCAAGCAAAAGACACAAGGTGCCCGTAAAAGGGATAGGACCTCACCGTGTTGAACCACAACCAAATGCTCAACCATCGTGGTAAAGGGATGGGAGCATCTAACCTCCTTTTCTTTGCAAAGATGTTATATCATGGTGAAGCCAATATTTGATCCTATATTCTTGGTCTCCTATTAAGATTTTCTCAAATAGAAGGTCATGCTAGGCTTGCTAGCACCTTCCCTATCATCCAATTTTTTTTAATAAATTACCATCATCTGACTTAAACTTCATATAGATGTCTGATCTAGGCCACATGTCTATATATTCAAAAAAAATCTTTAGCATCTACAGCTTCCCTAATTTCCATTTCTTGGTTCAATCTAAGTCACTAGCATTTTAGTTCACTTCGCACTCACTCAAACACAGAATATCCTTTGGTATGGCATCTATATAAAGGAATACATTTAATTAAGCACCCTCATTAATTCTAACTTTTCTAACTCTTTGAATTGCTGCTACAAAAGATGTACGGGAATTTTGATAACTGTATAATCATATTATCTCCTACTTGGCAAGAAACAGTGAAGCACAATTGCAGATACGTAAATGATATTAACTTGGCAATGAGACAAAAAGGTGATGATGATGGAAAAAAAGAGAAAAAAAAATTATTAATAACATCTCATTTTTTCAAAGTTATAAGATTGCTTAAAAAATGGATCAGTCAGATGCCAAACCAAAAACTTGATACTCAAATTTTATTGTCAAAGAGTTTATTACTGTCTAAATTTGGAATTTGAGACACCAAGATACATGCCTGACATGATCAATCAGATAGAGATGGGTCTTAGTGACTCCAGTAAGAAGGTCACAATGGTTTAATTTGTTAGTTAAGAAATTCATATTTAGCACCTTATTCATCACATTGAACAATATGTCCCAAAGATGTCATAGTAAGATGACAAATCATTTTGGCTTACTTCATCCTATTCTAACAAAAGCTCCCTTCTAGTCATATCAAGTAATAATGTATCATCTCCGGATAACTCTAAACCAATGGGCCCAGTAAAATAAACCCTGGCATCAGAGGACCAAAAATGTCATACGAACCCTTGTAGCTACTTTAACACTTTTCCATACGTCTACAGAAATATATATGTGTATATAAATAGGATGAGGATAACGTAGAAAGACAAAGGAGAACCATAGATCCCCTCATCTCAGGAAATGGTTTATTCAAATGCCATTGATTTCGAGTTGCTGTCTGACTGTGTCACACAAGCGGAAAAAGCATCCATTTCATAGTTCTAACGAGTATTTTCGAACTGAAATCGAAGAACCTATACGTCATAAATGATAACCTTCTAATCTTACCGATATCACACTCAGTCCCGATCGCCAACACAGTAGCAACGTACTTTGTATCAGACCCACGCTTCTTTAGCTTCACCTGGGTGTAGTGCTCGACCGAGTGGGCATTGGTCAGCACTCGTCTGCCTCCAATGATGAACCCACTGCTGCTCGAGCTGTACTGCCGCTTCCGCTGCCACGGCAGCGAGAAGTTTGGCTCCGTGTGCACGCAGAAGACCTTGACGACCGCGTCCATGGAGGGCACGACTCTCACCACCTGGTCCCACCGCGGTGGCGGATCGAGGGAGACCACGGCGAGACCAGACTCGCCGTGCTCGCCGTTGATGGCGACGACCTGGGAGCCCCGTCGGATGGGGGAGGAGGCGGGAGAGTCAGCGGGGGCAAGGTTTTGGCGGCGTGTGGCCTTCTTGGGCCGGCCCCTTCCGCGACGGGGCTTGGGAGAAGCGGAATCGGGGATCTCTTGCGGCTCGTCGAGGGCGGACGGCGAAGGAGCACCGGATGCAGCAATCTGGAAGTCCATGGTCTCGGCGACGGCCTTCTTGGTCTTACGGCCGCGCTTCCGCTTCGAGTGCTCCATTAAAGGCGTCTAGGGTCTGGGAAACCCTAGGAAGGAGGAAGAGGAAGAGGAAGGAGACGGCGGAACACTATTTATGCGGTTAGGGTTGAATGAGACGAGGAAAAAGGAAGGGGGAAGAAAAGAAGATACATTGTCTACGAGCTTTCCGAATGCTCTTAGACGCACCTGATTACTATTCGACACAGAAACCGCCTCGCCGGGGCCTACCATGGAGCCCTCTTTCTTACTACAATTCCAAGAAAAGGTATATGTTGCGGTAGGAGAAATTAGGACGCAGAAATGTATAAACTGATCGCAAGAGAAAAACAATCGTAGCGGCTTTGGCTCTTGTTGATGGAGGCAGTTGGGTCGGATCCGATTAGCTCGGGTCGGATCGAATCCGATTAATGTGATGGCTGGGTTAGAATATTATGAAATAACAAAATTCAAAAATTAATATAAAATAATTGTAAGTCACAAACCATAATAATATTGTTTTGGGAACTCGATCACGATCACGATCACGATCACAATCACAATCACAATGCATATTTGATCGATCAAGCTCATGCATTTGCTGTGTTATTATTTTAAACAATCTCTAAAAATAATGAGGTGAATTAATTTTAACTCAATTATTTATTTTATTTTATTTTATTTTATTTTATTTTAAACAAGAGATAAGTAGCATGATTTAATCGATATGATCTTTAGAAAAATTCATTGGATTAAGATTAATGTTTTAAGTGTGGATCAATCAATCCCCTTTGGGTAATGAAGAACTAACCCCATCGAGATTAACCTTTTTTTTTATTTCAAAGTTATTTTGTTTGCTTTAGATTTATGATTTTTATTTCCTTCTTACCAAATTATGTGTATAAAATCAGAGTTAGAGGACATATTGTTGGAAGAAAAGAATATTCTTCGTAGAAATGAAAAATTACAAACTAAACCAAACCAAATGAAAGAAATAAGAGATTCAATAAACACCACACTGAAGTAATCAACATAAATGGGTTCAAAAAGTATTTGCATAGATTTCTGGTTTCATTGGTCATTCAAAAATAAAATCTATTAATGTGTTGAACTCAAAGGTAAAAAGCTATATCAACAAATCGATAAATTAAAAAATTAATTATCAATAAGAATAATAATAACAATAATAATAACAACAATAATAATAATAATAACAATATCAATAATAATGATAATAATAATAATAAAAACAATAATAATAATAATAATAATAATAATAATAATAACAATAACAATAATAATAATAATAATAATAATAAGATATATAATATTTCAAAAGTGAAATGAATTTGTTTCTAATTTTCAATAGGGAAGTTATTAATAAAGATCTTAGAAATAAGATTTCCTCTGTGCCTTAAGGTAATCAAACTATGGTAATACTTGAAGTTTCTATCTCCTTTATATAATCACTTAGTTTTAGCTCGTACTTAATCTACCGAAGTAGGGTCTGAAGGTGATTGTTGATAGAAAGGAGTGCAACTTCCTTCACATTAGAAAGAGGGTCAAGAAAAGCTCTAGTTTCAAGATCAGTAATTTAGTTCTTCATCTTATTAAACAAATCTTCAATATTTCTTAAGGGTCTAAAAAGAAAAAAGAACTAACCTATGACTACTTAAAATAATGAAGATGTCTTGCATACCCGAATTATGGCTAATAGATTATCTACACTTACTATCAATAATATATTTAGCCTCCTTATAATCAATACAGAAGCTATGAAATTTAAATATATTCATTTTAGGATTGAGGGAAGACATAGGGCAAGGTGTTCAATAGGATATACAAAATAATGTAATCATTGCTATTGGTAAAAGACTTATCTAAACCTCTTCGATTAATAGACTGTTAGGATCGAGAGCACTAAGAGGGGGGGGTGAATTAGTGCAGCGGAAATCTTTCAGCGATTAAAAAACGAAAGCTGCGTTCGTCCGATAAAAACGATTTCGATGTAAAAGCCGATTCACAGTTTGTATCTAAGTGTAGTTTACGCAGTTTGTGTCTAAATACAGATTGCGTCTAAGCGCAGTTTGTATTTAAGCACAGTTTGCGTCTAAGCGCAGTTTGCATCTAAACACAGTTTGCGTCTAAGCGTAGTTTGCGTCTAAGCGTAGTTTGCGTCTAAACACAGTTTGCGTCTAAGCGCTGTTTGCGTCTAAACACAGTTTGCGTCTAAACACAGTTTTGCGTTTAAGCGCGGTTTGCGTTTTGAGCGCAGTTTCGCGTCTAAGTGCAGTTTTACGTCTAAGTGCGTTTTTACGTCTAAACGCGGTTTTTATGGTAAACGCAGCTTTTTCGCGTCTAAACACGTTTTTACGCCTATACGCAGTTTTTGCGTCAAAAGAGTAATTTTACGTCTAAACGCAGTTTTGAACTTTGAAAAGTTTTATGAATACGCAGAAAGCAATTTGCGATTATAAATGGAATCAAAACGAAGCGTAAAGCAAAGTGTAAAGATCGTATGAAAACATCGATTTACGCCCGAATGCGATTCGAAAAGATCGAACTTAGAGACTTCGTTAGAACGCGCTTGAGAGGGCAGTAGCAATGTAGGAGGTTTGCAGTAATGATAAAGTGCTCAAAGTAAAAGCAAACCAGAGATTTAGAGTGGTTCGGTCGGTCTTGACCTACTCCACTTTTGGCTTCCTCCTCCGACGAGGTCACCGAGCGTCAACTAGTGCCTTCCTTCAATGGGGAAGGCCAACTGCCCTTTACAGTTTCACTCCTTTTGACGGGCTCGGGGAGACAACCCTTACAGATCCTTTTCTCCTCTCTTTACAACTCAAGACTTGAAGAACGTAAAGAGGAGAACTTTTGGACTTTACACAAATTTGAGCTCTTATAATCCAGAAAAGATCAAGAATGGGTGTAGATCAGATCTTTTCGGTCTTTGAATGGGTGGGGTATTTATAGGCCCCAACCCAGTTCAAATTTGGAGCTCAAACGATCAAATCCCGAATTCCGGGATCGGTGGATTGCACCTCGATCGGAGAGGCGACCACCGCTGAGCTCGAGGAGATCGAGCCCAAAGCGGTTGCACCTCTCGTCGGGCGGTTGCACCGCCGAAGTCCGCCTTCGAGATCGAGCCCCAAGCAATGCCACCTCTCGCGGTTGCACCTCTCGCCTGAGCTCAAGACCGAGCTCGCGGTGCTACTCTCTGTCGGGGGAGGTTGCACCTTGATCTAGCTCAAGATCGAGCTCGGGCGGTTGCACCTCGGCTAGGCGGTTGTAACCGCCGGTCTCATTGGGAGACATAGCCAAAGCGGTTGCACCTCTCGCCTAGGCGGTTGCACCTCGGCCTAGGGCGGTTTAATCACTGGTGTAATCGAGGTCCGAATGGTTAGCTCCATTCTAACCCCGATTTCAATCTTTTCAGGGGCCCAATTGCCCCAAGATTAAGCTAATGGGATCACCTCCCATTTTCCAACTTAATCAACGTGCTAACTACGATTAAATCTAAGACAATTTCTGCAGCTTTGCTCGATCGTCAATCGCTTCTTCCGGCGAAGTTTCCGGCGAACTTCCGTCGATCATCCGATGAACCCTCGGTGATTCTTTCGCGGACTTAGGCAAATTCTGGACTTTGCGGACGATCCACTTGGTGAGTTCCGACGAGCTTAAATGGCAAGCTTACGGACTTCGGATCTGTTTCATGAGAACCTCCAGGCGACCATCCGAATTTCCGTCGAACTCTCGAACTCCCAACGTGATCATGATCTTGACTCCGACGCAACTCCTGCTGCTTGTCTAACTTTCATCGTAGTTAATCCTGCACACTTATCTCAACACATAGATTAGACAACAAATGACAATTGACTTCATCATCAAAATCCGAGATTCAACATAGACCACACAAAAGGTTGACCAGAAAAATCAAGATCAAATAAACCAACATTATTAATAAGTTATTGAAAACAACAAACAAAATTATTGATAGAAAACATGGAACTGACTATTTTATCCTCTTTGTTTAGAATATAATTAAAATCCCTTATGATACACTAAGGAATATTAAAATAAATAAATGAGACCATATCATGAAAAAAATATTCAGATACCAACGTAATTACTTACATCAACATTAGAAAGCAGCATCTCATGAATTTAATTATATTTTATGTACTACCACATATATATGCATTATAAGTGGGAGGATATCGCTTGGATCTTAGTAGACTAATGACTTCACACCGAGAGAAAACTTTCAAAAAAAACCTCACCTCATCTTATGACATGCACCATTGATGTCACATTATCTTTTATTGTATGTGTTTCTTGCAAAAGCATAACTTGAGGTTTGTATTTATGGAGGAGAAAAGATGGATAATCTTTCACCGTTCTCCTCTTTAGACCATAATAGTTCTATCTAATAAAACTCATAACTAAAAAAGAAAAGAGTCATGAGCTTCTCATTGCAAAGATCCTATTGACGATTTATTTTGCTATAGAGTCTTAAAGCACTAGCCACAACCTTTAACTTAGGAGTTAGGGGCATTCATTAATTTTTTTATCTTTGATATGCACTTAGGAAGGGGGGTGTGGTGGGATCAAGGTCTTTATCCTCATGGTCACTCTTTAGAGGGGATCTCGTTTGCTCCTCTTTAATTGCGAGCAAGGCCAGTTCCACTGTTGTCACTAGGGCATCGAATGTTTTAGGGATATCACCGAGAGACGTTTCGATAGCATCGCCCACATCTTAGGTGGCAAGGGGAACCAAAGCCTTTTCAATATATGTGATGCCATGCAGTGTCAATTCACATCCTCATATCGTCTTAGATTAGATCAATTTAGCACTGATTGATCCATTAACGATTGGACCAAGTTCAATCCAAGCTTTGTCATTGAGCGCTTTATAACTGAGGTAGTCCTGTAAGCATAACTGTAATGTAAAAAAAATTTATACTAGAATTGAAATCAAATAAATTTGGATTTAACAATATTACGATGTATATTTTATTATTGTTCAGAAGAATAAACCTTATGATGCACCATCGTTGGATCTGAGATATCAATCTACATGGAGAACTAGATATTTCTTCTCATCTCTTCCTATCTTTTCATAGGTCCACATAGATTGATGGAGTAGGTGTTAGGATCAAGAGCACTAAGAAGGGGTGGGGGGTGAATTAGTGCAGCTGAAAACTTTTGACGATTAAAACTGCATTCGTACGATAAGAGCGATTTCGGTTGAAAAGCCAATTCGTAAATAACGTTAACTTGTGATCAAGCAAGATGCAGTTAAAGCAAGTCTATGAAGGCCGTTTGCAGTTATGATGGAAGTTAGAATGTAAGCATAAACTGAAATATGATGTTCGTACGATAAAACTGATTTACGTCTAAACGCTGATTCGGAAAATACTGAACTTTAAAATATGATCGTAAATGCGCAAAAGGCAGTAAGCTATTGAGGAGGTTTGCAGTAAAGATAATATGCTCAAAGTAAATGCAAACCGAGATTTAGAGTGGTTCGATCAATCTTGACCTACATCCACTTTTGGCTTCCTCCACTGACGAGGTCACCGACGTCCACTAGAGGCCTTCCTTCAATAGGCGAAGGCCAACCACCTTTTTACAGTTTCACTCCTTTTGAAGGGCTTAGGAGACAACCCTTATAGAATTTTCTTTCCTCTCTTGACTGATCAAAACTTGGAAGAGAAGAGGAAAGAGAACTTTTAACTCATACAACACTTTTGAGCTCTAAAAATCACAGAGTAAGATCAGGATTTCGGTGGTTTTTTATTTTTCTTTCATTGCTGAAAGAGTGGGGTATTTATAGGCCCCAACCCAGTTTGAATTCCGAGCTCAAAACTGTCAATTCTCGAAATTTCGGAGTCTAGCAGTTGCACCGCCTGGCAAAGCTCGAAGACTGAGCCTCTGGGCGGTTGCACCTCTTGTCAGGGGCGGTTGCACCTCCTGCCAGAGCTTAGAGACCAAGCTCAAGCAGTTGCACCTCTGTTAGAGGCGGTTGCACCGCCCAGCCAGAGCTCAGAGACTGAGCCCTGGGTGGTGCCACCTCTGGCCAAGTAATCTGGGTCCGAATGGGCTGATCTATTCGGCCCAATTTGGGTTTGTCAAGAGCCCAATTGCCCCAAGATTAAGTTAATGGGATCACCTCCTATTTCTAACTTAATCATCATGCTAATTACGAATTTCTTAAGACATTTACTACAACTTGCTCCGGTGCGTCAATTGCTTCTTCCGGCGAGCTTCCGTCGATCATCCGATGAACCCTCGGTGATGCTCCTACAGACTTCCGGTAAAGTCCTGAACTTGCGACGATCCACTTGGCAAGTTTCGACGAGCTTCTTTGGCAAGCTCCTGGACTTCTCGGATTTGTTCCCGCAGAACCTCCGATGACCGTCCGAACTTCCGTCGAATTCTCGAACCCCCAACGTGATCATAGTCTTGACTTCGGCGCAACTCCTACTACATATGTTACTTTCATCATAGTTAATCCTGCACACTTAAAATAAAACTTTGATCAAGACAATTATTCCTAAGCAATTAACCAAGTTATCCGGCATGTCATTGGTCCATCGACGCTTCGTCCAATTCTTCAGCGCATCGTCCTCTCTTGTGGCTTATTGCCCAATCGGCCAGTTGACTCCACAACCCCAATATCCTTGGCGCAATACCCGCTCTTCTTGGCTCGATGCCTAAGTCCACGACCTAAATCCTTCTGTCGATACGTCAACCGATCCACCGGCCCGACGTCCAATCTTCTGACATGTTCCTCCGATACAACATGATTTTTCATGCTTTAATTATCTCATCCAGATCGAAGCATCCTGCGTCACTCAAAACACAAATTAAAACATAAACACAATTACCAATTGGTTTCATCATCAAAATATAAGATTCAACAATCTCCCCCTGACAACCAATTGATAACAGAGTTAAACTTAACTCCCGGAGATTAAACAAACTCCCCTTATCAATATGCCATATTGATAGAACCTTGAATTCAAACTGAATTCAAGTCATTGTAATATTCATCATGAATACTTACAACACGTCATCATAAACTTATGCATAGACTTATACATTAACATGTCATGTCATCAACATACTTCTCCCCCTTTCTCATCAACAAAAAGGAGAAGTACAACTATTCTTTGTATTTGTAATATAAGTTCAACTCATTGCATGAAAAACATAATATCAAGTTTTATCATCATGCAATTTTTGTTGAATCTCGGATTTTTATGATGAAACTAATTGATTGTGTTTAGATGTTTAACTGCATTTTGAGTGATGCAGGTCTACTCGATTAGGATTAGACAGTTGATGCAGGAGGAATTGACATTGCGCCGGAGGAGATCATGTCAGGATATTGGATGGTAGAAGCTTCGGACGTTGGGCATCGGGCCAAAGGAGAGCGGAATTGTGCCAAGGATATCGGGGTTGCGGAGGTCAACCGCCGATTGGGCAACAAGCCGCAAGAGAGGATGATGCGCAGAAGAATCGGACGAAGTGCCAACCAATGATGTGCCGGGCAACAAAATATCAATTCGCGTTATAATAACTGTCTAGATCGGAGTAGAGTTTTAGTTTGTATATGCAAGTTTAACTACGATAACCAGAAAATACAAAGCAAGGATACTAGAGTCAAGTTCGATGGACGTTTAATAGTCCGAAGAATCGTCGGAGATGCTGCCGTAACCAACCGAGAAGAAATCGGGAACCTGTCGGAATTTTCGGAAGTTCGCCGAAGAGATCGTCGGAGGTTCACGGAGATCACCGAGAAGGCTCGACTACTCATTAAAGTCATCACAAGTTCGGGAGCTTGCTGGGAGTCCGTCAGGAGAAGTTCGTCGGAAAGCTCGTCGGAACAAGACTCGACGTTCGCGGTTGAAAAATTGCTTAGGATGTGTTTTGTTATGTAGTTAACTTGTAATTAGGATTATAATTAAGAGATAATCTTATATCCTGATTAGGGGCCAACTGGGCCCAAAATTAGACTTAGTTTGGGCTAAGTTTGAAGCCCAACCAGTCAACCGAAGAGTCTTTTGATGATAGATGTGATATCATGATGTGTTTGGTCTTGACGGCTTCATGATGAAATTTATGGTTCGAGTTTAAATGATGATACATGTTTTCACAAAAGATTTATATACCCTCACTTGAAATCAATTGTATAAAATGGAAATGAAATTTCTTTCCTATTGAGATTAATGAATTTATTTTACCAATCTTGTGAATCTCATGAAAATAAACATGATGAATATTTTGAAAATAAATGAGTATTTCATGCATTTGGTCTTAATGATTTCTCTTGAACATACTTTTTGAAATCATACTTAATAATGAATATCAAGATATTAAAAGGATATTATCATAATAAACATTTTGAAAAGTTTATATCATACTTGATGATTGTTATACATGATGATTTATTGGTCTTGAAATTATTCAATTTTGATTAAATGAATTTCAAGTTAACAATTTGATTTAAATAAGTTTTATCTAAATCATAATCTTGATCTTGCAAAATTGGAATCATAAATAATGTCTTTTGGTATTCATTATTTGATACTCACAATATGAAAGTATTGGTATTCATGACTTGAATTTGATTGAAATATTGCATGCTTAAATCAATCATTATCCTATGTTTCAAAAATTCTTTAAATGCCTTATGTGATGATTAAAAATTAATTTGCTTTATGATAAATCTATGTATACCATTTTGAATCTCTTGAAAATAATGTTGAGATTTTGATGAATTTGATGATTTGAATTTGAATGAGTTTTATCCAAAATCATGATCTTGATTCCGTGATATTTACAAATTAAGATTTATTATGAATCAAGATTTTTTCATTAATCGATCTCCTAAGATTTTCTTTTGATTATTTATGAGTAGGTTTTTCAAAAAGAAATCATGCCTTTTGGTATTCATATACTCTAATCTTTCATGATATGATTTTTATATAATTCCTCGTATTCATGAAATGTTTATCGCATCACCCAATTACTTTCTTCTTGATATTCCTTATGTGGTGATATAAAATTATGCATGAAATACTCTTGATATTATTTTGATGCATATAAATGAAAAGTTATGATCATGAATGGTTGGATGAAATTTGACAAGTTAATACCATCATGATTTGAAACATTTATAATTTGAAATTATGCATGCAATTGTTTTTTATTGTGATGATATATGCATATCATGTGTATCATGAATACTTTATTATCATACATGAAAATAGTGATAAATATTTTAAAAATAAATGTTTGTATCATGTTAGATGATTTTACATTTTGTGCATGATGAGTTATAGTGATGATTGAAATAATGATTGAAATGATATGAATG
Organism: Musa schizocarpa; assembly: GCA_900464855.2. Classification (NCBI taxonomy): domain Eukaryota; kingdom Viridiplantae; phylum Streptophyta; class Magnoliopsida; order Zingiberales; family Musaceae; genus Musa; species Musa schizocarpa. The sequence goes on from LS990916.1 coordinate 1,652,406, forward strand.
ATGATGACAAAATTATTATTTTGATATTCATGACTTGAATCTTTCTTTCTTTTTGCCAATGACAACAGGAGAGAAAGACTTACTAACGTGCTATCTTGAATTGATGTAAAGGGTCATCTCAAAGAGAAATTAGCTACCTTGCACAAGTCAAGAAAATGTAAAAACTTGCTTACTTTCTTGCACATCTAAAGAGAAGATGCAAATGTAACACTTGCCAAATTGTTTGCTTGCCTCATGTAAAACATTATCCCTTGTTAGGTTGACATTTTGCTAAGGAAGCAAAAAAATGACATTTCTCAAAAGAGAAGAAAGTGCTTGCTTTCTTGAACATCTTTAATTTGCTAGCTAGCATAATGTACAATTTGCTATCTTAAACATTACAAAGAAATGCTATCATGCACATCGCAAAGAAAAGCAAATATGCTAACTTGCAAATCTTTAAATTTGCTAGCTTATATGTAGTAAAACTTGCATATCGTAAAAGTTGCTAGCTTATAGAGAAGCAAAGAATTGCTATCTCGAAAGAAGCAAAAAATACAAAACTTAGAAAACTTGCAACAAAATTGCTCTTGCCATGCTTTGTATCAAAAATATGTTGATATCCTTAAAAGCATCGCAATAAATTTTTTAGTGTATCGCAATGTATCACATGTATCACAAATTAATTTTTTTTAGACTATTATCATATCATGATGTATCGCATAATGATATCATGATTTGTGATTGTTTTATATGATCCTTAGTGAATTTTCACATTGGTATCCTTCGTGAAATGATTTCATTACATTATTGTCTTGTATGCATCATGTGATGATTGAAATATTGATTGATGCAAAGTTGATGTAAAAGTCTAAATCATTGGTTCCTCTCCTTCTTTTTGACATTGACAAAGGGGGAGAAAGTTATTGCTAGCTTGCACACTTGAATGAAGATTTTGCTAGCTCGATCATTGTAATGAAGAAATTTGCTATATCAAACATCATAAATATTGTTACTTGCAAAGAAAAGCAAAGTGCAATCTTGCACAAAAATTCAAGTGTTGAATTGTCATGATTGAACTTAAAGAATCTTGCTATGCTTTTGTGCTTATATGTTGTGATAAAAATCTAGCTTCAAGTTGCAAAAACTTGCATATCTTTTAAAATAGCTAGAGCTACTTCTCCTTTTTGTTGATGACATAGGGGGAGAAGTATATTGATGACTTCATGCATTGAATTGAATATTTTATATATTTGCATGATGGATTAAATGTTTTTCATAAGATGTGATGAATGTTACTTGGATTTGGGATAATCCAAGTGTTCTATCAATGACATATTGATAGGGGGAGTTTGGTTAAACTCCGGAGAGTTTGGTTAAACTCCGGAGAGTTAAGGTTAACTCCGTTAGTCATCAATTAGTTGTCATAAAAAAAAGGGGGAGATTGTTGAATCACGGATTTTGATGATGAAACTAATTGATTGTGTTTAGATGTTTAACTGCATTTTGAGTGATGCAGGTCTACTCGATTAGGATTAGATAGTTTACGCAGGAGGAATTGACATTGCGTCGGAGGAGATCACGTCAGGATATTGGACGGCAGAAGCTTCGGACGTTGGGCATCGGGCCAAAGGAGAGCGGAATTATGCCAAGGATATCGGGGTTGCGGAGGTCAACCGCCGATTGGGCAACAAGCCGCAAGAGAGGATGATGCACTAAAGAATCGAACGAAGCGCCAACCAATGATGTGCCGGGCAACAGAATGTCAATTCACGTTGTAATAACTGTCTAGATCGGAGTAGAGTTTTAGTTTGTGTGTGCAGGTTTAACTACGATAACCAGAAAACACAAAGCAAGGATACCGGAGTCAAGTTCGATGGACGTTTAAGAGTCCGAAGAATCGTCGGAGATGCTGCCGAAACCAACCGAGAAAAAATCGGGAACCTGTCAGAATTTTCGGAAGTTCACCGAAGAGATCGTGGGAGGTTCACGGAGATCACCGAGAAGGCTCAGCTACTCATTAAAGTCATCACAAGTTCGGGAGCTTGCTGGGAGTCAGTCGGGAGAAGTTCGTCGGAAAGCTCGCCGGAACAAGACTCGACGTTCGCGGTTGAAAAATTGCTTAGGATGTGTTTTGTTATGTAGTTAACTTGTAATTAGGATTAGGATTAAGAGATAATCCTATATCCTGGTTAGGGGCCAACTGGGCCCAAAATTAGACTTGGTTTGGGCTAAGTTTGAAGCCCAACCAATCAACCGAAGAGTCCGGCGGTGGCATTGCTAGACTGGGCGGTTGCACCGCCCAGTGCCCGAGAGCCAGGTGGTGGCACCGCCTGGGCTGGGCGGTGGCACCGCCCAGCACTGTCAGCGCCTGACACTGACAGGTGGTGGCACCGCCAGCATCGGGAACCCAACGAGAATTCAAATTTGGAGCCCAAATTTGAATCCTCTTGAGGCCTATAAATACCCCTCAAATCTCAGCTGAGATTACAACTTTTTGAGCAACAATTGTTTGAGAGAAAGGCCTTAGAAAAGTCTTAGCTAGTCTTGTTTTCAATTTGCTAGTGTTCACCTCCTTCTTTCTTGCTGAAAATCTGTAAGAGAGTGAACCGCTTGTAAAAAGTTGTAAGAGGGGTATTCACCCTTCCCTTTCAAGAGATTTGCTAGTGGAAGGTGGGAGCCTCATCGAAGAGGGGCCTCGCAATTGGATGTAGGTCACTTGACCGAACCACTTTAAAAACGACGTAATCTCTGGTTTGCATTTCATTACTACTATTTACATTACTGCAAACCTTCTTACTTGCTTTGTTTCATCATTACCTTTGCTGCACAACTTTGCGAATATGCTTTCAAGTTAAGCACTTCCGATTCCGATTTTTGTCGTACGAAAGATTTGTCGAAATCAACGTTTTAATCCACTGCACTAATTCACCCCCCCCCTCTTAGTGCCGCTCCGATCCTAATAGTTTTGAAGCTAGAAAATTTAGCAAGTATTACATCATGCTTAGAACATTCAAGCTATCAAGTTTTAGATATGCAAGTTTTACAGCATACAAGATAGCACTTTTGGTAATGTTCAAGATAGCAAGTTCTACATCATGCAAGCTAGCAATATTATAACATTTTAGAACATGCAAGCTAGCAGTTTTGAGATGTTCAAGAAAGCAACTCTTGCTTCTTGAAATATGCAAATTTGTCAAGTTTTGCTAGATATGCAAGTTAGCATTTTTGCCTCTTGAGATAGGCAAGATAGCACATTTGCTTCTTTTGAGATAGCAACTTTTTGCTTCTATTTAGACTACAAGCTAGCAATTTTTACAATATGCAAGTTTCACAATATACAAGCTAGCTAAAATTTCGAAAGCAAATGCAAGATAGCTTTCTTGTGTAAGCTCATGATTCTTGCTTCCTATTGCAATGTGCAAGTTGCAAGTTTTGCTTCTTGAGATTGGCAAGATAGCACTTTTGCAATTTCTATTTCTTAAGATAGGCAAGCTTGTGATGTTCAAGATAACAAGCTCTTTCTTCTCTTTTGAGAAGTGCCATTTTTGCTTTCTTTGCAAAGTGCAAGCTAGCAAAATGCCAAACTAGCAAGAGATAATGTTTTACATGAGGCAAGCAAACAATTTGGCAAATGTTACAGTTTGCCTCTTTTCATAATGTCCATGCTAGAAATTCTTGCTCCCCCTTTGTAATTGTCAAAAAGAAGGGAAGACCTTTATATCAATTTTCATATTATGACAAAGGTAAGTATCAATCTTATTTGTGCATCATTATATATTCAAATTAAAACATACACAATTTCAAAAACCTTATTTTTCATGCATGATATTGAAAAATAAATCAATCATCATTAATAGGCATACATGATACTCAAACATTAAAATTTTAAAGCACTTATCAACATGTTGATCATGATACCAAACATTCATCATTTAAAGCATTTATGATACACATCATATGCAATCATGTACATCATTATCATAAGTATTGCGTACATCATTTTAACTTCATGAATATTTCATCATTGCATGCATCATACCAAAATATTTCAAGCCATGCAAGCCATAAATACAAAAAAATCATGTCATGAAGGATAAAATAATTTGAATACCAAAAGACATGATTCATATAGTAAATATCTTCTTTAAATAAAATATCAAGAAAAATCATAGGAGTACAAAGAAGAGATCTTGTTTTAAAAGAAAATCAAGTAATAACTCCAAGAACTCATAAGGAAAAATCATGATTCATTTAGAAAATCTCCTCTTAAGAGAATATCAAGTAAAATCGTAGAAGATCGATTAATGAGAAATTTTAATTTATAATAAAATCTCATGTATCGAATGTCGAGAAATCAAAATGATGATTTATGTAAAAAATATTACAAGTTATATTCAAGAAAAAAATCATCATTCATTTTCAACTCATTCAATTTGTCATATCAACATTTCTTAAATATGCATGATACTAAAATATGGTTTCAAATCTTCAACATATAACATGCTTAAATTCAAAAAATGAAAGGAGAAGGGAAGAATTCAAAGGTACAAAGATTTCAACCATCTCATAAACAAATGTAAGACCAAGTCATGAATCCAAAATTCCATGAATCAAAATGATCATCAAAGGTAATCTCATGTTATTCAAAGAAATCAATATTATGATTTTGATAAAACTCATTTCAAATTTAAATCATAAAAATCACTTTTATGGTTCACAAAATTCATAATATAAGTAGATTCATGATTTTATAATACATTTTCCCCTTTTTTAAGTATTTGATTTCATGTTATCATGCTTTTTCATTTATGTTAGATAAAAATATGCATCAACGTTTAGGATCGAAAAATGAATTTCGTCATAAAACCATCAAGATCAATGTTACGTCATTATGCTTTACTTCAAATCAAACATGATTTTATTCAACAATGTTAATCAAACATGATACACATTATTACTTCTTAACCATGATTTCATATTTTCAATCAAAATCATTTTGTTTGTTTATCATAAAATATGCAATATTATCATTTTCGAAATTACTAGCATTATCATAATTTTTGTATTTTTATTTTTAAACATGTAATTTTTAAGAAAATTAATTCTAAACTAAAAAAGAAAATACATCATGAAAGCATCAAGTAATTTTAAAATAAATCAGGGGGATTTCGATTACCTTTTCATTGAAAGCGGTTAAGGCGTAGTTTACCACCTCGCCTTTCTTGATTTTCTCCTCGTCTTCGGAGGAGCTCAATTCATCCCATTTTGTGTTATTCTTCTTTGGTCTCTTCCTCCATTCAAGTTTATTATTTATTTTAGATTTTTGTTTAATAAACTTATTAAGATTTAGTGTTTGACGTTCAAGTTCATCATTGTCTTCATCACTTGAGTCATCGCTCAAGTGGTATTCATTTGTCCGGGATTCCAAATCCTTTATATTTTTTGGAAGGTTATTTTGTTCATGTTCATTATGTTCATCATGTACATTGTGCACCATTTCATATATCATCAACGAACCAATTAGTTCTTCAAGTGGTAAGTTGTTTAGATTTTTAGCTTCTTGTATTGTAGTTACTTTTGAATCCCACTTCTTAGAAAGAGAATGCAAAATCTTGTTTACGAGTTCAAAATCTGAAAAACATTTGCCAAAAGCCCTTAAACCATTGACGTCATCCATAAAATGGGTGTACATGTCACCAATGGTTTCACTTGGCTTCATTTGAAAAAGCTCGAAATCATGCATCAAAAAGTTGATTTTCGAATCTTTAACTCTAGAAGTGCCTTCGTGTGTGATTTCAAGAGTGTGCCATATGTTAAAAGCCATTTCGCACAAAAAAACCCGATTGAACTCATTTTTGTCCAAAGCGCAAAATAAGGCATTCATAGCCTTTGCGTTTAAAGAAAAATACTTCTTCTCCAAATCCGACCATTCGTTCATCGGTTTAGAGGGAAGTTGAAAACCGTTTTCAACAATATTCCATAAATCCAAATTCATAGAAATCAAGAAAAATCTCATTCGAGTTTTCCAATAAGTGTAGTCCAATCCGTTAAACAATGGTGGACGAACAACCGAAAAACCCTCTTTAAAGCCATGAAGAGCCATTTCTCTCAGGTGTAAATCCGAAATGAGAAATACCGGGCTCTTATACCAATTGTTAGGATCAAGAGCACTAAGAGGGGGGGTGGGGTGAATTAGTGCAGCGGAAAACTTTCGACGATTAAAACTACGTTCGTACGTTGAAATCCGATTCTGACGTAAAAGTAATTTCGTGCAGATAATAACTTTGAAAGCTTACGGAAACATATTTGAAGTAAAGTAAGGAAGGCAGTTTGCAAATAATATAGAAATCAGAATGTAAGCACAAACTGATATATGATTGTTCATACGATAAAATCGATTTCCGTCTTAACGTCGATTCAGAAAATACTTAACTAAGAAACACATTTGTAAATGAGCAGAAGGCAGTAAGCTACTGAGGAGGTTTGCAGTAAAGATAAGATGCTCAAAGTAAATGCAAACCAGAGAAGACGAGAGTTTATAGTGGTTCGGTCAATCGTGACCTACATCCACCCCTCCCATCCCTGGGTAAAACACACAAGCACAGAGAAATTAAAAGAGAGAAAACACTACTGCAATCTCTAGAATTTCCCTCCTCTAGCTTAAGTGTTAGAATTCTGTTTAAGAGATGAGAGTGAGTGCTTGTAAGGGTTGTCTCCTAAACCCGGTAAAAGGAGAAGAGGGGTGTAAGAAGGAGATTGATCTTCGCTTAGTAAAGGAAGATCGTTAGTGGATGCCGGTGGCCTCGACGGAAGAGGAATCAGAGGAGTAGATGTAGGTCACGATTGACTAAACCACTATAAACTCTCGTCTTCTCTGGTTTGCATTTACTTTGAGCATCTTATCTTTACTGCAAACCTCCTCAGTAGCTTACTGCCTTCTACTAATTTACAAATGTGTTTCTTAGTTAAGTATTTTCCGAATCGGCGTTAAGATAAAAATCAGTTTTATCTTACGAACATCATATTTCAGTTTACGCTTATATTTTGATTTCTATCTTAACTGCAAACTGTCTTCCTTACTTTACTTCAAATATGTTTCTGTAAGCTTTTAAAGTTATTATCTGCATAAAATGACTTTTACGTCGGAATCAGATTTCAACGTACGAATGTAGTTTTAATCGTCGAAAGTTTTCCGCTGCACTAATTCACCCCACCCTCCCTCTTAGTGCTATTGATCCTAACATTAGGGAGATTGAGAGAAAAATCTTAATCTCTCAACTACGTTGAGATGCGTCTTATTTAGCCCCTAGAGGTCCTATATATTTATAGGCAAGAGCATAGGGTCTAGGATACGTTATTAGAAGAGTTTCTCCTATCAAAGGCATCCCCTAAGGAATCCTATTATAACATGAACTTTTTTTCTATTGATCAATAACTATAATTAGAATCCAATCATATCTATAATATATTTTACCTAATTAAATAGGGACACATAATTTAATATTGTCCCACTTGGTCAATTAATTAGTAAGATAAAAAAAGACTTAAAATAAAAAATAAATCAACAAAATTTATTTAAAAACATTTTGACCCAATTGGATTCTGAAATTTTAGAAAAACTATATACACATAAATTTTAAAAATAGGTCAATAAGTCCAATAAATATAATAATACTATATTAAGTATGATTAACAATATGAGTCATAACGGTTGTATGCCATCAGTGTCACACTTCCTTTTATGTACCACAATACTATTAGCCTTTCCTAATGTAGTCCAAAATAACCCCTATAATTTGTCTTGTCAAGACAATCCTGTCATCACATTCAACCATAATATGTACATATATAATTATGAACAGAATAATAGAAACAAATAACTTTAAGTACGTAAGCAAGAATGTCAATTATAATATCCACTCAAACATGCATCACCATATTCTTTATTAGTTACTCACCAACCCAATCATAAGAACATGTTCTTTCAAAATACTTTAGACTATAAGTCCTAAGTGAATGGATCAGCAATTAATATAGTGGAACAAGAAATTAATTGACATTGGATGTTTCTAGACTTCTCTTCTCTAACTATCAAGTACTTTATACCATAATGTATAGAGATGCAATAGTACTTGTAATATCATTGTAATATCATAAAATATCTTTAATGACTTGGCAATTGAGTCTAACTATACCGAATCCTAAGATGAAATTTTACAACTAGAGGTGATGAATTTTTATCTAATGAGTTTAATTCTTTTTGTGAAGAAAATGGTATTCGTAGAGAATTGACAGTACCATATACATTGGAGTAAAATAGTGTAGCTGAATATAAGAAATCAAACTATTATTAAAATGACAAGAAGTTTGCTTAAAGGAAAAACATTTTCCAAATCATTTTTGGGCAGAAGTAGTTGCAACAGCAGTTATGAATCAGACTCCTTTTGAAGCTTGGTATGGTATAAAACTATTAGGATCCTTTTATTTTCTAAGCTTTTGAATAATGTTTATTAAGTCTGTTTAGTTCAATTAGAGTTAGATAGAAGTTTATTTAATATTTATTTATTATTAAGAGTCCAAGTTCCCATGGACTCGAGGCGGAACTCTATAAATAGGGATATAACTATTTCTTTTCGAAAAGCAAAGAAATATTATTCAGTCTTTTGACAAACCCTAGGAGGTTGATCCCCTCGAAGTGATCAAGGAAGTCGATTCCCTTGAAGTGATCATCCCCTTTTCTCCCCTTTCATCCATGATAAAATCCTAGGGTCTTATCATTTGGTATCAGAGCAGTGATCCTCGGTGTTCTTGCTGCAGTTATCATCGTCTTAGAAAAAAAAAAAGAGAGAAAAGGCCGGCAACCACGCACCCCTGCTTCCCCTCTCTACTACCACCACCGCTCGTCGAAAGGGCCCCTGTTTCCCCTACTTCTAGCCATCCCCACTGTCGTTGCCGCTCTCCGGCCAGCAACTGCCATCGCCGATGTTTCCCGGCCAACACAACCCCAGCCACCATGCCTAACAACACCCCCCCCTCTATTGTGCTGCAGCCGCTCATGCCCTATCTCGCTCGAGTGAGAAAAGGGTGCCTCATCCCACCTTCCATCATAGTCATCCTTCTAAGCCTTCATCGGAGACGACACTATCAGCGTCCTATCTCGCAATAGCCCCATGACTGTCTTCCCTTTCGCTCCTAGCCTTGACGACCACTACTTCCTCTCCACCACTGACATCAACAACAGAGTATCCTCTACTGCCACAACTGTCAGACCCTCCGCTGCCTCTCGACCTTTATCAATGCTACCGCAGCCACCCAGCCTTTAACCTGCATGCAACCTCCCCTCCTCATTGCACTGTAGCTGCCACAACCACATCTTCTCCCAACTGAAGCCCATATGGTTGAAAGGGCCCCTACTTCTGACTAGCCCATCGTCGCCACTATTTTTCGGCCAGTGACCACCGTCGTCGTTGCTCCCCGGCCAGCAACCTTCCCTCCTTGCTGCTCCACCCTACTCGAGCGAGAAGGGCCATGATCGTTGTTTCCTAGCTAACGGACCAACCCCCTCATCGCTTCTACCGTCGGTGATGCTGCCTCCTAGACCTTAGCAATAGCGATCCCTCCATGTAGCAACTATAGCAAGCATCACTACATCCCACGCAGCGACCGTAGCTACATCCTCACAACAACCCTTCATTCCTATAGTGCTACCACCGATTGCGTCATAGCAGCAGTACCGAATAGGGCAGTGATTGATGCCCTAGTCCCGATACCAGAAACAAGAGTTGAGATTTCAGATTTGTAATCTTACGCAATGACTACCGACAACTCAGTAAAAGCCTAAATCAAAGTATTGGAAATCTAAATTGAGAATCGACTACAAGAAACACTTAATGATTTCAAAAAAAGCATACTGGATAGCTTCAGCAAACTTCAATAAGATGAAAGTTTAAGTCTTACATTGAACCGATTTGAAGACACGGGGAAAAAGAACCAAGAACATGACATAAGCTACCAACACATGAAGGTGGAATTTCCAAGATGGGAAGATGAGGATTTGGCCAGTTGGATTTCTAGGGCAGAATTTTTTTTTCGTTTTTATAGGACCCCAGAAGAATCCAAGGTAGAAATAGTCTCAATCCAACTAGATGAAGATGCAATCTAATGGTATGATTGGTACGAAACTTGCCACGAAGTTCCCTCATAGGAGCAATTCAAGAGTGCCCTAAAAGCTAATCATAAGTGCTTTTGAATACGAGAATGTTGATGGACTGCTTACCAAAATTTATCAGACTTCTATATGCTAGTCATAAGTGCCCTAAAAGCTAATCACGTGAGTAAAGACACATATGACATGACACGCAGTCTTTGTTTGCTTATTATTATTTGACATTTTATTACTTTATATTACTAGTTGTTTGAATATATTGTGATGTCCATGGTGTTGAAACTCAGATTTTAATGATAAAACCAATTGATAGTATTTATTTGATTTTTATTTTGAGTGATGCAGGAAGCTTCGATCAGGGAGAGACAATTAAAAGAAGGAAGAATCATGTTGGGCCGAAGTGGAACATGTCAGAAGATTGGATGTCGAGCCGGAGGATTGGTTGACGTATCGATAGGAGGCCTCGGGCCATAGGATCGAGCATCAGACCAAGAATAGCAAAAATTATGCCAAGAAAATCGGAGTTACGAAGGTCAACTGATTGATTGGGCAATAGGCCGTAAGAGAGGACAATGCACCTAAGAATCAGACGAGGCATCGATGAACCAATGACATGCCAGACAATATTTGATTGGCTTTGTAATAATTGTCTAGATCGAAGTAGGTTTTAGGTGTAATTGGATTGGAATTGAGCCAACTCAATTAAGGGCTAATTGAGCCCAAGTTTGGGCTATGTTGGGCCAAGTGGAAGGCCCAAACAGTGACCCAACATGTAGAACCATCGTGGCGCAATCTCTGAGATTGTGTCACGTGGTGGTACCACCCAAACTCAATCTCCGAGTTTGTCAGGCGATGGTACCACTAGTCTAGGTGGTGGTACCACCTAGTGTCAATACTATAGGAGGTGTTACCACCCAACATAGGCGGTGGTACCGCCAATAACCCGAAAATCAAGGATGAGACATTTTTAGGCTCCAAGTTTGAATCAACTTGAAGCCTATAAATACCTTTCTCATCCCTGGTTAACACACACAAGCACAAAGAGCTTAAAAGTGGAAAAACATTGTAGCCATTACTTGAGAGATTCCCTCATCTAAGTTCTAAGTTTAGAATTTTGTATAGGGAGGAGTGAGTGCTTGTAAAAGGTTGACTCCTAAACCTATAAAAAGGAGAAGGGGGGTGTAAAAAGGTGATTGGTCTTCGCATATTGAAGGAAGACCGTTAGTAGATGCCGGTGGCCTTGATAGAAAAGGAATCGGTGGAGTGGATGTAGGTCATGATGATCGAACCACTATAAATTGGTTTACATTTTGTTTTGAGCAATTTACCTTTACCTTTACTGTAAACTACTTTACTTTCTTATTACTTTCACTACACTCTCATACTCTTTCAAGTTAATATCTTTACGAAATGGTTTTCATCGGAATTAGACTTTTATCATATGAAGATTTTCAAACCGATGTACTTTTTCTGCTACACTAATTCACCCCCCTCTCTTAGTGCTGACTCATTCATAACAGTTGGTATTAGAGCTACGATTTTTTTTATTTGGTTTAACACCCAAGAGAAATGACTCTTTTCGGCTTTCAAGATGGCTTTCTATCGTTCGTCCTCCCATGTTCAATGGGATGAACTATACTTACTGGAAAACTCGAATGAGAGTTTCTTACTTTCAATGGATTTGAATTTATGGAATATTATCGAATTTAAAAAATCTTCTACTCCAATGAACGAATGGAATGATTTGGAGAAGAAAACTTTTTCTTTGAATGCTAGAGCTGTGAACACTATATTTTGTGCTTTGAGCAAAAATAAGTTTAATCGTGTTTCTATTTGTAAAACGACTTTTGATATTTGACATACACTTGAAATCACACACGAAGGTACTAGTAAAGTTAAAGATTCGAAAATTAATGTTTTGATGCATGATTTTGAATTATTTCGGATGGAACCAAGTGAGACTATTGGAGACATGTATACCTGTTTTACGGATGTCGTCAATAGTCTAAAAGTGCTTAGTAAAAGTTTTTCTAATTTTGAACTCGTTAACAAAATATTGAGATCCCTTCCAAAGAGTTAGAACCCTAAAGTAACGACCATTCAAGAGGCCAAGGATTTAAACTATATTTCACTTGACGAACTTATCGGGTCTTTAATGACCTATGAAATGACTTATATGGCATAAAACGAACATGAGAACAACCTTTCAAAAAATAGGAAGGATTTGGCAGTACACTAGAATACCACTTGAGTGATAACTCAAGTGATGATGATGATGACTTTGAACTTCTCACTATAAAATTTAAAAAGTTTATAAAATAAGAATTAAAAAATAAAAATGAACTTAAAATGAAGTTGTCAAAGAAGAAGAAAGTATTCAAGCCGGCTTGGGATGAATCGAGCTCATCCAATGACGAGGAGCAAACCGATGAAGACGAAACGACGAACTTCGCTTTGATGACTCTTAACAATGAGGTAAACAACTCAAACAAAACTCCTTTACTTTATTTTGAAATTACTTGATAATTTTGTTTTTAAATTAGTTAGTAAAAAATAAAAAATAAAAAAATTACAAAAAAATATATCATGCTTCTTTTTCTAGCTATTTAAAAAAAATGATCATGACAATTACATGTTTTATAAAAATACAATAAAATGTTAATCTAATGCTTATACATTAATCTTAAGAAGCAATAATCTGTATCATGTTGATTTCCGTATTAATTTTTTATTTTGATTGAAAATGCTTTATAAAATCATGTTTGATGATTATGCTTAAGGAGTTTATATTTTAAAATTATACATGATGATTATTATGTTTAATGGCTTATCGATCTTTGCTATAATGAAAGTGCTTTTTCCGTTTTAAACAATGATATATGTTTTGATTTGGCAAAAAAGGATAAGGACATGCTTGTATAAACTCAAATCACTTAAATTGAAATAACTAAAAGGGAATATATTTTGAAAATAAATGTTTGTATCATATTTGATTTTGTATCATATTTGATGATTTTACATTTTGAAACTATGCATGATGAGTTGAAGTAATAATGGTTTGAATGCATGGATCGACAATTTTTTTGTCACACAAATCATGATTCCTCAACTTGATACTCAAAATTTTTTATGATCCATGAAAAATTGAGATAATATGCATGAATCAAGTTCTCGTATGAATCTATTTACGTTGCCTTTATTGAATTTTTCGAAAAGTGATTTTGATGATTTGAAGTTGAATGAAAAATTTTCAATCGAATCATGAACTTTCTTTTTGATTTCTTTACTTGAGCTATCTTTTATGAGAATCAAAATATTTTCTATCTTCGATGATTTCTTGTTACCATTTACGAGACTTATGCAAAGAAACTATAACCTTAATAATGGTTTTTAATGGTTTGAAATTATGTATGTTATATGTTGAAGATTTGAAACCATATTCTAGTATCATGCATACTCAAGAAATGTTGATTTGACAAATTGAATGAGTTGAAAATGAATGATGATTTTTCTACTGATTATAACTTGTGATATGAATCATCATCTTGATTTCTCGATATTTGATATCATAATGATGTAAAATATTTATGATTTGGAATGATGTATGCAATACTTATGATTTTATTATGATGATGTATATGATGTATTGCATATGATGTGAATCATGATTAAAATTTCTTTAACTTGAATTCAATTTGAATTTAAGGTTTATCTCAATTATGGCATATTGAAATAAGAATGATACTTTATCTTTATCATAATTTGAAAATTGATGTAAAGGGGAATAAATTACACTATTGTATTGTTCTTCCCTTCTATTTGATAATGACAAAAGGAGAGTAAAATTTGCTAGCTTACAAATTGTAAGGAGAAAAACTTGATAGGAAGCAAAATTGCTAGTTTGCACTTCTCAAAAGAGAAGAAGGAACTTGCTATCTTGAACATCACTAAGTTTGCTAGCTTGTATATTTCAAGAAGATGCAAAAATATGCTATCTTGCACATCATAAAGAAAAGTAAACTTGTTAACTTGCATATCGTAAAAATTACTAGCTTGCATAATGTAAAACTTCATAGAATTGCTAGCTTGTAATCTAAAGAGAATAAAAAAGTTGCAATCTTAAGAAAAACAAACATGCTAAACTTGAACATCTCTAAAAATTACTAGCTTTATATTCAAAACTTGCTATCTTACTAGCTTGTATATTTAAAAAATATTGCTAGTTGCACTTCTCCTTTTTGTTGATGACAAAGGGGGAGAAGATATGATGACAATCATGCATGGGATGATATACTTGGACATTTTGATTATGCATGAGTTTATATTTTATGGAATGATATGATTAATTGGGTCTTTCGATATTCATGATGCATGCAATGATGAAATATTCATGATGAAATTTGCTTTGACTTGAATTCAATTTGAATTCAATGTTCTATCAATATGACATATTAATAGGGGGAGTTAAGATTAACTCCATCATCAATTGGTTGTCATCATAAAAAAAGGTAGATAGTTGAATCTTAGATTTTGATGATAAAACCAATTGATAATGTTTATCTGATCTGCATTTTGAGTGACGTAGGAAGCTTCGATCAGGGAGAGACAATTAAAAGCAGGAATAATCATGTTGGGCCAGAGTGGAACATGTCAGATGATTGGACATCGAGCCGGAGGATCGGTCGTCGTATCAATAGGAGGCCTCGAGCTATAGGATCGGGCATTGGGCTAAGAAGAGCGGAAATTATGCTAAAGAAATCGAAGTTTCGGAGGTCAACTGGCCAATTGGGCAATAGGCCGCAAGAGAGGACAATGCGTTGAAGAATCAGATGAGGCGTCGATGAACTAATGACATGCTGGACAATATTTGATTGACTTTGTAATAATTATCTAGATCGAAGTAGGTTTTAGACATAATTGGGTTGGAATTGGGCCAACTCAATTAGGGCCAATTAGGCCCAACTTTGGGCTGTGTTGGGCCAAGTGGAAGGCCCCTACGGGTAGAACCGCCCGTAGGGCGACTGCCTAGCGGGGCAGTACCACTTGCGGGCGCTGCCCCATGGGTAGAACCGTCGACGGAGTTGGCATCGCCCACAAGGGTGCTCGACCCGCTCGTAGGGGCACCCACCTATAGGGGCGACATCGCCCGCGGGAAGGAGCGGCGCCCCATACCCCTTATCGCACAAGCCGCCATCGACAGGGTGATGGTGGCCACAGCAGTAGGGGAGAGGTAGAAGGGCATTAGGGCATTTTTGGGCAAAAGATAGTTTTGCCCATCGAAATTTCAAAAATTCCAAATTTTATAATCCTTTGTCTAAATTATAAAAAATACCTCTCACAATTCAAAATTTTTCCTGGTTGTCCCTAATTTCAGAAAATATTAATTAATTAAAAATTTTAATTGATTTTTATTTTTATTATTATCTAGTAGTCCTACAAAATAATATTTACATGTGATGTATGATGTGTGGACGGATGATAATAGACTATGTGATGTATGTACTTATGATTATTATTATTGGGGCCTACGAGCCTCCATTTTATTTCTCATTTATTGTCGGGCTTGTATGCATATGATTAAGTTGTAATCACACAAGGAGGCACAGCGGGAGCGTGGAAGCGATAGTGGGACCCACTGTTGAATCTTGAATTTTGATGATGAAGTCAATTGTAATTTGTTTGATATAATCTATATGTTGAAAAAAGCGTGCAGGATTAACTACAATGGCAGTAAGACATAAAGCAGGTGTTGTGCCGAAGTCAAGATTGAGATCTTATTGGGAGTTCGAGAGTTCAATAGAAGTCCGGACATTCGTCGGAAGTTCTAAGGGAACTAACTAAGAAGTCCAGGAGCTTGCCATAGAAGCCCATCGGAACTTGCCAAGAAAATTGTCATAAAGTCCAAGAGCTTGTTGGGAGTCTGCCGGAGCATTGCCAAGAGTTTGTCGGATGTTCGCCGGAAGTACGTCGAAAGAGCAATTGACGCACCGGAATAAGAAGAGTTGTGATCATGTCTTAATTATCATAGTTAGAGTGTAAATTAAGTTAGGATTGGGAGGTAATCCCACTAACTTAATTAGGGGCCAACTGGGCCCTTAATAGGGTTGATTTGGGCTAGATTGAATAGCTCAATCATCCCCTGAATTCCTGGTCGACGGTGGCACTGCTTGGAAAGCAATACCCCCCAGGATTTCTAGGCAGTGGCACTACCCAGATTGGGCGATGGTACCACCGACAGTTATTGCTGCTAACGGTGGTACCATTCCTATCAGGCGGTGGTACTGCTAGAGCTCGGTCTCCGAGCTCTATCAAGTGGTGGTACCACCCAGACTAAGCAGTAGTACCACCCAGTGTTAGGTGTCAGGCGATAGTACCACCCAGTAATGGCGGTGATACCGCTAGGACCCTAAAAACCTAAGATTACACACTTTTTGGCTCTATTTTTTAAGCCATTGGGGCCTATAAAAACCCCACTCTTTTCTGCATGAAAGGGCATGAAACCTATTGGCTTAATCTTGAATTCTTGAGTCTTAAGTGCCGTAAAAGTTAGAGTTCTCCTCCTTGTAACCATCCAAGAAAGAGGACTGAGACTTATAAGGGTTCATCTCCTAAATCCGGGAAAAGGAGAAAGTGCTGTAAAGAGGTGTTCAGTCCTCACCTATTGAAGGAAGGCCTTTAATGGACGCCAGAGACCTCGTTAGAGGAGGAATCCGAAAGTTGATGTAAGTCACATTGACCGAACCACTCTAAATCTGGTTTATATTTTGATTTGAGCAATTTTCTTTAACTGCAAACCATTTCATAGCAAAGTGCTTCTTCTCCTCATCTTACTTTCACTACACTTATATCTCTTACGTTTTATAGTTACTATCTTTCCGAATCGATTTCCTTTGAACATACGAAATATTTTATATGAGAATCGAAAAGTTTTCTGCTACACTAATTCACCCCCCCTCTTAGTGTCGCTCTTGATCCTAACAATTGGTATCAGAGCAAGGTTCACTCTCATTTGGTTTTAAACCTAAGAGAGATGACATTTGCCGGCAACCTAGAGGGCAATTCAATTACATGTCCGCCCACGTTCAATGGGATGGATTACACATATTGGAAGACTAGAATGAGGATCTTCATAATTTCAATAGATTTTGAGCTTTGGAACGTTGTCGAAAATGGTTTTCAAAAGTCTTCTCTTCCAATGAACGATTGGAATAAGTTGGAGAAGAAGACTTTTACTTTAAATGCAAAGGCGATGAATGCCTTATTTTGTGTATTAGATAAAAACGAGTTTAATCGAGTATCGATTTGTGAAATGACTTTTAAGATTTGGCACAAACTCGAAGTGACTCATGAAGGCACTAGTAGAGCGAAGGAGTCAAAAATTAATCTTTTAGTGCATTCTTATGAGTTATTTCGAATGAAACCGAGTGAAACCATTGGAGACATGTATACCCAATTTACTGATGTCGTCAATGGTCTAAAAGGACTTAGTAAAGGTTTCTCGGATTTTGAACTGGTTAATAAGATTTTAAGATCCCTTCCAAAAGGTTGGGATCCTAAAGTAACAGCTATTCAAGAGGTCAAAGATCTAAATAAATTTCCTCTTGAAGAACTAATTGGGTCACTAATGACCTATAAAATGATATGCAAAGCTCATGAAGAGCTTGAGGACACTCTTCCAAAGAACAGGAAGGATATAGCACTGAGAACACAAGAAGACCACTTGAAAGAAAACTTAAGTGATGAGGAATTTGATGAAGACTTGGCACTATTAACAAGAAAATTCAAAAAAATTATAAAAAAATAAATTAAAAAATGATACTAAAAATAAATTTGAATTAAAGAAAGAACAAGTGATATGCTATGAATGCAAGAAGCTGAGATACTTCAAGAGTAAATGTCCCCAAGCAAAGAGGAGGCAACCAAAGAAAAAGGCGCTCAAAGCTACATGGGACGACTCAAGTGCTTCCGAAGAAGAGGAGTCGACCAACACCGAGCAGGTTGCTCACTATGCACTAATGGCTACTGGAGATGAGGTAGCAAGTTCATTAGACGCAAATTTAACTTTCGATGAGCTTTCGAGTGCTTTTCATGAATTATTTGATGAATGTAGAATTTTGAGTAAAAAATATAATTTTTTAAAAAAGGAACATGCTTCTTTTATTAGCAGTTTTGATAGAGTAAAGATTGAGCATGAAAATAGCTTAACTCCCTACACAAAATGCCATGATTTAGAAATACTTCAAAAGGAAGACTTACTACTCAAAGATACCTTGAAGAAATTTGAGGTTGATAGCAAGTCCTTGAACATGATCCTTACCAACAAGGGTCACGTTCATAGGAAAGGCGGAATCAGATTTGTGAGTAGCTCTTATCAAAATCCAACCACATTTATTAAAGGCCCTACCTTGCATGTATCACCTCACACCAAATGTAACTTTTGTTGCAAACCTGGACATGTTGCATACAAATGTCCATTCAAGAAATATAGTCCACATAAATTGATTTGGGTTCCTAAAAGAACCTCAAATGACTCAATGCAATATGATAAGCTATGTAGATCGATTTTTGGGGCACCCAAGATCAAATGGGTACCTAAAAATCATCTATTTTTGTAAAAAAATATACCATCACAAGATAGGAGAAAGAGATGGTACATTGATAGTGGATGCTCAAGGCATATGATCGGAGATCCATCTCATTTCTCTAAGCTCACTAGCCTAGACGAAGGATATGTCACCTTCGGAGACAACAACAAGGGTAAAATCTTTTGCAAAGGAACCATAAGTAACAAAATCCAACCTTATTATTGAAGATGTATTGTTAGTTGATGGTTTAAAGCATAACTTTTTGAGTATTAGTCAATTATGTGATAAAAGATATATTATTATATTTGAATCTAATGCTTGCATTATTGAAAAACCATACAAAAACACATCTATTATTGCACTAAAACAAAATAACATATACACTATTGACATCTGTTAGGATCGGAGCAGCACTAAGAGGGGGGGTGAATTAGTGCAACGGTAAACTAATGTTGGTTTAAAAACTTTCGTACGATAAAAACCAATATCGATGAAAAGCGATTTTGGAAGCTTGATAACTTAGAAGCATATGAAAGCATAGTGACTAAGTAAAGAAGTTTGCAGTATGTAAATGGCAAGAGTAGGATGCAAACCAGATAACATAGCAGTTTTAAAGTGGTTCGGTCAAAATGACCTACATCCACTTGCGAATCCTTCCTTGAAGAGGCTCCCAACTTCCACTAGCAAATCTCTTTGTAGGGGAAGGACTAATACCCCTCTTATAACCTTTACAAGTGGTTCACACTCTTACAATTCTTTTCAACAAGATGGGAGGAGGTGAACACTCAAGCAATTTGAAAAACAAAACTTGCTAAGACTTTTCTAAGGCTCTTATCTCAAACTATTGCTTTGCAAAAGGTTTCTTCTCTGCTGAGAATTGAGGGGTATTTATAGGCCCCAAGAGGATTCAAATTTGGGCTCCAAAATTTGAATTCTCTTGGATTTTCGAGGCTGGCGGTGCCACCGCCGGATCTCTCGGGTGCTGAGTGGTGCCCCCGCTCAGTCCAGCGGTGCCACCGCTCAGTTCTCAAGTTCTAGGTGGTGTCACCACCTAATCTGGCGATGCCACTGCCTACACTATTTCAGCTTACTGGTTGGGCTCCAAACTTGGCCCAAACCAGTCCGAACTCGAGCCCAATTGGCCCATACTTGGGTTATAGGATTAACACCTAATTCTAACCTTAATTAACATGCTAACTATGAATTTAAAGACATTTCCTAAGCTATTACAAAGTCCGTAAGTCAAGACTTCTTCCGATGAGCTTCCGGCGAACTTCCGGCGGTCTTTCGATAAACTCTCGGAAACCATTCTGCGGACTCCCGGCAAGCTCCTAGACTTCACGATTTGATCTTGGTGAGTTCCAACGAGCTTCTTCGGCAAGCTCCAATCTTTCTCGGCGAGCTCCGCGAACTTCCTATGAACCTTCCGGTGAGCTTTCGAAAAACCCTTCGGTAAGCTCCCTACTCATTCTCGGCTAGTTCCGGCAGCATTCCCGATGAACCTTCGGACTTCCGTCGAACTCTCGAACTCCCAATGAATCCTTCGCGCTTGACTCCGCACTTTGTTTCGCTTTATGTCTACATTGTTATTGTAGTTAATCCTGCACATGCCAAAACTCTACTCCGATCTAGACAATTATTACAACGCGAATCGACATTCTGTTGCCCGGCACGTCATTGGTTGGTACTTCATCCGATTCTTCAGCGCATTGTCCTCTCTTGCGGCTTGTTGCCCAATCGACGGTTGACCTCCGCAACCCCGATATCCTTGGTGCAATTCTGCTCTCCTTGGCCCGATGCCCGACATTCGAAGCCTTCTGCCATCTAATATCCTGACGTTATCTCCTCCAACACAACGTCAATTCCTCCTACGTCAATTGTCTAATCCTGATCAAGTAGACCTGCATCACTCAAAATGCAGTTAAACATCTAAACACAATCAATTAGTTTCATCATCAAAATCCGAGATTCAACAACATCAATGATCTTTGCAATGAAATGTGTTTTTTGATTTTGAATGATGATGCTTAGCTTTAGCATAGGAGATTAGGCCATGTTAGCATGAAACTAATCTCTCAAATTTCATCTAAAGAACTTATAAGAGGAATTCCTCATATCAAGTTTGTCAAAGATATGTTGAATCTTGGATTTTGATGATGAAATCAATTGTCATTTGGTTATCTAATCTGTATGTTGAGATAAGTGTGCAGGATTAACTACGTTGGCAGTAAGATATGTAGCAAGTGTTAAGCCAGAGTCAAGACTAAGATCACGTTGGGGGTTCAAGAGTTCGTTGGAAGTCCGGACGGTCGTTGGAGGTTCTGCGAGAACAATCCGAGAAGTCCAAGAGCTTACCAAAGAAGCTCATCAGAACTTGCCAAGAGGATCGTCGCAAGTCCAATAGTTTGCTGGGAGTAAGTCGGAGCATCACCGAGGGTTCGTTGAATGTTCGTCGGAAGCTCGCCGGAAGAAGCGATTGACGCATCGGAACACGATCTGTAGTATTGATGTCTTAATTATTGTAGTTAGCATGTAGATTAAGTTAGGATTGGGAGGTGATCCCATCAACTTAATCTGGGGCCAATTGGGCCCTTGGCAGACCCAAATTGGGCCGAATGGATCAGCCCATTCAGACCCAGAATTCCTGGCCGGCGGTGGCACCACCTAGGAGATTCGGTCTCCCAGGAGTTCTAGGCGGTAGTACCGCCCCTGTCAAGCGGTGGTACTGCCGGTAGTTATTATTGCCAATGGTAGTACCGCCCCAATCAGGTGGTGGTATCGCTAGAGCTCGGTCTCCAAGCTCTATCAGGTGGTAGTACCATCCAGATTGAGCGATGGTACCGCTCAGTGACAGATAACAAGTGGTAGTACCGCCCAGTTATGATGATGGTACTGCTAGGGCCCTGAAAATCCAAGAATGGACACTTTTGAGCTCCAATTTCAAACTGATTGGGGTCTATATAAACCCCACCCTTTCTACATGAAAGGGTAACCCGAAAGCTTACTTTTATTTTGAGTTTTTGAGAGCTTAAAAGTATTGTAAAAGCTAGGGTTCTTCTCCCTCTTTCCTTCTTTCTAAGTGTTGATCATTCAAGAGGGGAGTGAAAACTTGTAAGAGTTGTCTCCTAAGCCCGTCAAAAGGAGAAAAGCTATAAAAGGGTGGTTGGCCTTCGCCTATTGAAGGAAGGCCTCTAGTGGACGTCGATGACCTCGTCGAAGGAGGAAGCCAAAAGTGGATGTAGGTCAAGATTGATCGAACCACTCTAAATCTCGGTTTGCATTTATTTTTTGCTCTTTATCTTAACTACAAACTGCCTTCATTGCTTTACATCAACTACACTTCTGCTTGCTCTCATCTTAAAAGATCTTTCTGAAATGGTTTTCATCGAAATCAGATTTCATCGTACGAAAGTTGTTTTAACCGATGAATGTTTTCCGCTGCACTAATTCACCCCTAGTGCTCTTGATCCTAACAATTGGTATCAGAGTGGGTTCACTCTCAGTTGGATTAAAACCTAAGAGAGATGACATATGTCAGAAACCAAGAGGGTCACTCTATTACACGTCCGCCTATGTTCAATGGGATGGACTACACCTATTAGAAGACCTAAATGAGGATCTTCCTTATTTCCATGGATTTTGAACTTTGGAATATTGTTAAAAATGGATTTTCAAAGTCTTCTCTTCCAATGATCAATTAGAATGAATTGGAGAAGAAGACTTTCGCTCTAAATGCAAAGACTATGAATGTCTTATTTTGTGTACTTGATAAAAATAAGTTCAATCGTGTTTCAATTTATGAAACTGCATTTGATATTTGGCATACACTTGAAGTGACTCACGAAGGCATGAGTAGAGTGAAAGAGTCAAAAATCAATCTTTTAGTACATTCTTATGAACTTTTTTGAATAAAACCAAGCAAGGCCATAGGTGACATGTACACCTATTTCACGGATGTCGTCAATGGTCTAAAAGGATTCAGTAAAAGTTTTTCGGATTTTGAGCTCGTTAATAAAATTCTAAGATCCCTTCCAAAGAGTTGCTAAAGAGGCTACTATTCAAGAGGTTAAAGATTTAAACAACTTCCCTCTTGAAGAATTAATCGGGTCATTAATGACTTGCAAAGCTCATGAAGAGCATGAGGACACCCTTCCAAAGAACAGGAAGGATATGACACTAAGAACTCAAGAAGACCACTTGAGAGAAAACTCATGAGGACTTTGACGATGACTTGGCACTTCTAATAAGGAAACTTAAAAAATTCATTAAAAGAAACAAATTTAAAAATAACACTAAAAATAAATTTGAACCCAAAAAAGACTAAGTTATTTGCTACGAATGCAAGAAGCTGGGACACTATAAAAGTGATTGTCCCCAAGCCAAGAAGAGAACACCAAAGAAGAAGGCGCTCAAAGCAACGTGGGATGACTCAAACGAATCCGAAGAAGAGGAGTCCAACACTGAGCAAATTAATCATTATGCACTCATGGCCATTGGAGAGGAGGTATCAAATTTAATTAATACAAATTTATCATTTAATGAATTATTAAATGCTTTCCATGATTTATTTGATGAATATAAAATAATTAGTAGAAAATATAAATTATTAAAAAAGGAGCATGATACTCTTGTTAGCAATTTTGATAAATTAAAAATTGAGCATAATGATAGTTTAGTTCCATGTATGAAATGCCATGACTTAGAAGTACTCCAAAAGGAGAACTTGCTACTTAAGGACACCTTGAAGAAATTCGAGGTTGGTAGCAAGTCCTTGAATATGATCCTTACCAATAAGGGTCACGTTCCTAAAAAAAGTAGAATCAAATTTGTGAGAAGCTCTTACCAAAATCCAACCACTTTCATTAAAGGCCCTATCTTGCATGTTTCGCACCAAAACAAATGTAATTTTTATTGCAAACATGGACATAGAACTTATCATTGTCCATTCAAGAAGATTAGTCATAACAAATTGATTTGGATTCCAAAAGGAACCGTAATGAATTCCATGCAACATGACAAACAATTTAGATCAGTTTTTTAGGCACCCAAGATTAAATGGGTACCTAAAAATCATCCTTTTTTGTAGAAATATATATCACCACAAGCTAGGAGTAAGAGATGGTACCTTGATAGTGGATGCTCAAGGCCTATGACCAAGAGATTCAAAATGACTCATAACGCTCTTTAGCTAAAATGACAAAAAGAGGATCAGTAAAATTGAAACTATTAATTATAAAATGATATTAATACAATCCCATTTGATCACTCAAATTTTGAAACTCAAGATTTCCCCTTCACACATCCTCTGGAATTCTGAATTCATCGGATACATTTCTTCTTCAAATTTTTCTAGATCCAACTATATCTTACAAGATCATGAACTTACGACTTGCAAACCAAGTCTGCATACAAATCATAAACTAGCAAGGCTTACAAGCTTGCATGACAAGTCATGAACATATTGAAAACTCTATCATAAACACATTTGAGTAGAGTATGCATTTCATAAGATCTATCATGAATGTACAAAATTTCTCATCTTGTGATGAAAACTTTTACATAATTAAGATTGGCTGCTCCACAAATAAAAACTCTCTTCAAATTGAAAACACCCACATCAGCCCACACAGCCCTGAAAGTAGTGCTCACTGCCTGTAGGCGGTGGCACTGCCCAACTGGTGGTAGCAACGTCGGCTGTCACGGGTGGCAGACGGTTGCACCGCCCAACCAGCGGTGCCACCGCCCACAACCTACCCCTTTTTAAACCCGAGCTAGGGCCGACGGTAGAACCGACCCCAACTCATTTTCTTCTCCTCCTTGCAGCTCTAAACTCTCCTCCAACTCCATTCCTCCCCTTCAGCTACCCAAAAACTACCTATTTCCTACAAGATCAAGAATCAATCCTACTTGCTCTTGAAGATCTCAACTAAGGTATTCTAAAAAAACCTTTGATTTCTCTTTTTTGATCTACTCTTGCTCATTATTTATCTTCCTAAATAGCAGTATTTATGGGTTCTAGAAGATCCTCTAGGGATAAAGGAAAGAGGAGATTAGAAGAAAACTTTGATTCCACACTTTTTGATTCAAATCTACATGCCCAAAAATTTGCTTTCATAGAATTTAGAAATGTTTATAAGAGAAAGTATGTTGATCTAGATGAACTAAATGATTTAGAGCCAATTCAATGGTTTGCAAATCAAGATCTTATCCCAATCCTACAAATAAGTGAACCCATCTACCCTAGACTTGTTAGGTTGTTTTATAATAATCTACATATAGATGAAGAAGAAAGGGTGTCTACTTATCTTCTAGGACATCACATATCCATTACGGATAGATCCCTTTGCGATATCATAGGCATCCCTATAAAAGATAGAGGTTGTTATTTTAGAGGACAATGGGATGATGAAATGGTTAGGACCATGTATGTTGATGCCTTAGGAACAATTTTCGATAATCTTAACTTAATGGTACTTCATAAAAGCTGTGAATATCTATTACCATTAAACACCAAAATACTTCATCACATCCTAATTAGTATCATTCTTCCTAAACAATACCATCATAATGAAGTAAGTCAAATGGAACTAGGAACCATGTACTGGATCATGAAAGGATTTAATAACTGTTTTGGTTACCTTATCTAACAAAATATGACAGAGATATCTAAAAAGGACATGATGCTTCCATATGATGGCATAATCACTAGAATACTTAATGCCTACGATATTGTAATACCACCCGATGAAGAGGTTATAAAGGTAGATAGATTTAGCATCGTAAATAAAAATCTAATTCGTCGAATGAGATGTATATTTAGAAATGGTATGTGGGTTAGAATGCCTAGAAGAACCGATCCCCTTAATCTGAACCAGAACCAGAAACACCAATTTTTAGGGGTAATCAATCTCCTCCAACTGGTCCCTTTGAGGAATCACACTCAATTGAGCAAGCTCCTTCATCATCTATCGAAGACATAGGGATTCGGATGGATCGCTTTGAACAAAGACAAGATTGGCTTGAACATCGCTAGGATCAAATCTTATCTGAGCTATGTTTAGGCATTTTAATTTTTCACCACCTGAATGAGCTTATGTATAATGTAGACACAATTCCTTTTTGTCATGTTGTAAAACTATGTTGTTGTAAACTTTTTATGCTATTCACTTTGATGGCAATGCCACTTACTTTGATGATTGCAAGTCCTTGATATGTTTAACTATTGGTATCTATGACTTGATGTATTATTTGGTGAGCATTTACGGAGTTAGGAATATTAATGTTGATTGAACTTCATTTTCGGACTTTCTTGATTCTTTGATCACTTAAATTCCATGCTGAAAATTTTATATGAATTTGACATGATTGAATGCTTCAATAACATGTTTACTTTAAAGTTGAAAATTTTATGCCTTGGTACTAAAAGTTTCCATGTTTAGCATGTTATACTCTCATTATGATTTGAGAAGGTTCATTCATATATCGGATTCTTAATCTTTGAGTACTACAAAACACTAATAATTTTGCTTCATAATTGTGATTGAAAAACTATGGTAAAACATTGTCTGAATGCATGAATTTGTTAAATTTCATTTTCGGACTTTCTTGATTCTATGATCAATCACTTAATGTTGAAAATCTTACATGATTATATGCTTCAATAACATGTTGGAAATTGTGTGTCTTGATTTCCATGATGATAAGCATGTTTTACCTTCATGATTGTGTTTGAAAAGCTATGGAAAAACTTTGTCCGAATGCATGAATTTGTTAAACTTTATTTTCAGACTTTCTTGATCCTAACAATGCATGATTTTGTATTTCTCTTCCGGATTAAATGTATTTCTTGAATGGAGCTTTCATGAGCCAATGTCATATCAAGCTTTTATAAGCTTTCATGATTTTTGACATATGGAATTGATTAACAAATGCATCTCTCATGGATTTACCTTGTGAAAAATAATTTTTAAATCGAAAAATAGATTTGATGTAATGATTCTTTCACATGAATTCCTTCTTGATGAAGAAAGATTTCTTTTTGAGATGAATACTTGCAAGGATTTAAATTTCACATGTATATCTTGATCCTTATGAAAATGAAGCATGATTTAATTTCTTATTATTTTTAACTCAATGACTTTCCTCCTTCATGCAAAACGTTAATGGCAAATAAGGAAGAAGTAATGAAAGCTATCTCCTTAATGGACTTTTGAATGATACCATGCCATGATTGCTTGAAAAATAATTTGTATGAATGGTATCTTATGGTTGAAAAATAACATGAATCTTTACCACACTTATTACTATGCTTGAAATGCACTTGAATCGTTCTCCTTTTTGTTGATGACAAAGGGGGAGAAATATGTGGTAAATTGATCATAGAATGAGTTGCTATGATTGCCATATTTGCATTAACGATAAGATATCTAGAGTTTACATTGTAATTTTACAATATTGATATCTTGCCATATGATGAATTGCTATGATTGCCATATTTGCATCATGTTAAGATATCTAGAGTTTACATCACAATCTTATAAATTGATATGTGATGAATTGCTATAATTGCTATCTTTCACATTTGAAATATAAGACTTGAAAATGAATGTCAAGCCTTGACATCATTTTCAGAAAGATACATCATGATAGGAATCATGATGGGGGTATTGATAAGTTTAAATGAACTTAATTTATCAATATGTCTCTTAAATTCAAAAGCTTTGAATTCAAGAATAACTTATCTCAAGTATGACATATAGGTAGGGGGAGTTAAGGTTAACTCTGTCATCATCAAAAAGGGGGAGATTGTTGAATCTCGGATTTTGATGATGAAGTCAATTGTCATTTGGTTATCTAATCTGTATGTTGAGATAAGTGTGTAGGATTAACTACGATGACAATAAGACATGCAGCATATGTTAAGCCGAAGTCAAGACCAAGATCATGTTAGGGGTTCGAGAGTTCGTCGAAAGTCCGAACGGTCGTTGGAGGTTCTACGGGAACAATCCGAGAAGTCCAAGAGCTTGCCAAAGAAGCTCATCGGAACTCGCCAAGAGGATCGTCACAAGTCCAGGAGTTTGTCGGAGTCTGTCGGAGCATCACTTAGGGTTCATCGGATGTTTGCTGGAAGCTCGTTGGAAGAAGCGATTGACGCACCGAAACACGATCTACAGTATCAATGTCTTAATTATTGTAGTTAGCATGTAGATTAAGTTAAGATTGGGAGGTGATCCCATCAACTTAATCTAGGGCCAATTGGGCCCTTGGTAGACCCAAATTGGGCCGAATGGATTAGTCCATTTAGACCCAGAATTCCTAACTGGCGATGGCACCGTCCATGAGACTCGGTCTCCTAGGAGTTCTGGATGGTAGTACTGCCCCTGTCAGACGGTGGTACTGCCGATAGTTATTACTACCAACGGTGGTACCGCCCTAGTCAGGCGGTGGTACCGCCAGAGCTCGGTCTTCGAGCTTTGTCAAGCGGTAGTACCGCCCAGATTGAGCGGTGGTACCACTCAGTGACAGATAACAGGCGGTAGTACCACCCAATTATGGCAGTGGTACCGCCAGGAACCCGAAAATCCAGGAATTGACACTTTTGAGTTCCAAATTCAAACTAATTATGGCCTATATAAACCCCACCCTTTCTACATGAAAGGGTAACCCGAAAACTTGCTTTTATTCTGAGTATTTGAGAGCTTAAAAGTGTTGTAAAAGTTAGAGTTCTTCTCCCTCTTTCTTTCTAAGTGTTGATCATTCAAGAGGGGAGTGAAAACTTGTAAGGGTTGTCTCCTAAGCCTATCAAAAGGAGAAAAGCTATAAAAGGGTGGTTGGCTTTTGCCTATTGAATGAAGGTCTCTAGTGGATGTTGGTGACCTCGTCGGAGGAGGAAGCCAAAAGTGGATGTAGGTCGGGATTGATTGAACTACTCTAAATCTCGATTTGCATTTATTTTCTGCTCTTTATCTTAATTGTAAACTGCCTTTATTGCTTTACATCAACTACACTTCCGCTTGCTCTCAACTTAAAGATCTTTCCGAAACGATTTTAATCAAAATCAGATTTCATCGTATGGAAATCGTTTTAACCGACGAAAGTTTTCCGCTGCATTAATTCACTCCCCCCTCTTAGTGATCTTGATCCTAATAGGATAATGTGTATGATGTATGTCAACTAGGAAAATAAATAAAAAGTGGCTTCAAACCAAAGAACTAAATAAGCACCTCTAGACCTTTGCAATTGATCCATATGAACTTGTTCGAACAAATTGCTCCATCAAGCCTAGGAGGTAGCAAATATGCATTGTTCATGTGGATGATTTTAGTATATACATATAGACTTACTTCTTAGCATACAAAAATGATTGCTTTAGGTATTTCTCTTAGTTTTGTAAACTTGTTCAAAATGAAAAAGGTTTTATGATTTCATCAATTTGAAGTGATCACGATGGTGAATTTTAAAATCGTGATTTCTAAGAATTTTATGAATCTAATGGATACAACCATAACTTCTCTACTCCAAGAAATCCTCAACAAAATGGAGTAGTAGAAAGAAAGAATAGAAACTTATAAGAAATGGATAGAACCATGTTAAATGAACATAGCCTACCTAAGTATTTTTGGGTCGAAGCCGTAAATTCGGCATGCTATGTCATGAATAGGGTTCTAGTAAGAACATTACTTTCCAAAACTCCTTATGAGTTGTGGAACAACAAAAAACCTAATGTTTCATACTTTAAAGTTTTCGAATGTAAATGCTTTATATTGAATGAAACAGATACCTTAGGAAAGTTTGATGCAAAATTCGATGAAAGAATTTTTCTTAGTTATTCTTTCATTTCTAAAGCCTTTCGTATCTTTAACAAAATAACTTTGATTATAGAAAATCAATTCATGTGGTTTTTAGTGAAATTTACAAAGTTAAGAAAAATAATTTTGATGATGATCTTAATTTTAAAAATTTAAACTTGAATGAATCCCTTTCTTCTTCTAGTAACTTAGATACATCTGTTTCCAAACCTTCTTTACCGAAGGAATGTAAATATATAGATGCTCATCCTAAGGAGTTAATAATATGAGACATATCTAAAGGGGTTCAAACTCGTTCCTCTCTTAAGAATTTCTATGCAAACACTGCTTTTCTCTCCCAAATTGAACCTAAGTATATTGATGAGGCCTTGAAAGATGATTTATGGGTCATTATAATGCAAGAGGAGTTGAATCAATTTAATAGAAATGAGGTGTGGAAGCTTGTTCCTAGGCCAAGTGACCATTTAGTTATTGGTACTAAATGAGTCTTTAGAAACAAGCAAGATGAATTTGGTATCATGGTTCGAAACAAGGCTAGATTAGTGGCTAAGGGTTTCAAACAAGAAGAAGGTATCGATTATAAAGAAACATTCGCTCCTGTGGCACAATTAGAAGCCATAAGGGTGCTCCTTGCCTATACTAGTAGTAATAATTTTAAGTTGTTTCAAATGGATGTTAAAAGTGCATTTCTTAATGGCTTTATTTCCGAAGAAATTTATGTTGAACAACCTCCCAAATTTGAGAATGATAATCTCCCTAATCATGTATTTAAATTGACTAAAGCTCTCTATGGATTGAAACAAGCTCCAAGGGCTTGGTATAAGAGACTTAGCTCATTTCTTATCGAAAATAATTTCTTTAAAGGCAAGGTCGATACTACATTGTTTATCAAAAATTTTAAAAATAATTTTTTTATTGTTCAAATTTATGTTGATGATATCATTTTCGGTTCTATGAATGAATCTCCATGTGACTCATTTGCTAAAAGTATGAGTCTTGAATTTGAAATGAATTTGATAGGGGAATTAACTTTCTTTTTGGGCTTACAAATCAAATAACTAAGTAATGGTATATTTCTTAGTCAAATAAAATATGCTTTATATTTGCTAAAAAGGTTTAATATGGAAAGCTCAAAGGCTTCAACACTCCTATGAGCACCTCCACTAAGTTAGAAATTGATGAAAGTGGAGAAAACTTTGATCAAAAAGTTTATAGGGGTATGATAGGAAGTTTACTTTATCTCACCGCAACTAGATCATATATCATGTTTAGTGTAGGATTTTATGCTAGGTTTTAATCTAATCCTAAGATATCTCATCTCAAAGTAGTTAAAAGAATACTTAGATATCTTAAAGGAACCACAAATCTAGGATTATGGTATCCAAAATCTGAGAACTTTGAGCTAATTACTTATGCTGATGCGGATTTTGCTGGATGTAGATTAGATAGAAAAGGCACATCCGGAACATATCAATTTTTAGGACATGCACTTGTTTCTTGGTCTTCCAAGAAACAAAACTCGATTGCATTATCTACAACCGAAGCTAAGTACATTGCAGCTAGTGCATGTTGTGCATAAGTTATGTAGATGAAAAACACTTTAGAGGATTACAAGATTCATTTTAAAAACATTCCCATAAAATGTGATAACACAAGTGTAATATGTTTAATAAAAAATTCTATTCAACACTCTAAAATAAAACATATTGATATTAGGCATCACTTTATATGAGATCATGTTACTAATCACGATGTAATCTTAAAATTTATTGATACAAAATATCAATTAGCCGATATCTTTACAAAACCTTTAAGTAAAGAACAATATGATTTTATTAGAAGAGAGTTAGGAATGTTAATTAATCCAAATATATGAATTGGATGTATATCTTTTTCGGACTATCTTTATGAATTTCTTGAATGGAGCTTTATGAGATTATCCTATATCAAGTTTACTTCATATCCTTGCTCCATCACTTTTGATACACTCAATCACTTCATGGATTTCATTGACAAATGCATCTCTCGGATTTATCTCTTGTGAATTTTTATTGAGAAATGGATTTGATGTGATGATCCTCTCATTATGAAGGCTTATTCATGGAATTTCTTTTATCCTTCATATGATGATTCTTTCACATGAATTATTTCTTAATGAAGGAAGAATTTTTATTATTCGAGATGAACACTTGCAAGAATGAGGATTTGATTTCACATGAATATCTTGATCCTTGTGAAAATTGAAGCATGATTTAATGAAACTCTTTTATCATTTTTAACTTCATTCAAAGTTGGTTCTCAATGGATTTTCCTCCTTACTCTCCTTTATGCAAAGTTTTGATGAAAAAAAAAAAGGGAGAAGTTGATGGAAGCTATCTCTTTAATAATTATAACTTTTAATGTTGAGAACTTTTGAATAATACCATATCATGAATGTTTGAAATATGATTGGTATGAATTTTTTTTATAATTTGAAATATGACATGAATTTTTACCACACTTACATTGTTAAATTATTTTCCTTTTTTTTGATGACAAAGGGGGAGAAATAATACCAAAATGTGATAAATTAATGACAAATGTATGCAATGTATTTCATCGTATATACATGAAATATTTGCTTGATAAATTTCCTTCATTATGATAAGATATCTAGAGCTTAACTTGTAATTTTACAATTGATATCTTGTCAAGAATGATGAATTGCTATGTTTGTCATCCTTCATATTTGAAATATCCAAACTTGAAAATGGATGTCATGCCTTGACATCATTTTGAGAATGTTAGATTATGATAGGAATCATGATGTGCATATTGATAAGTTTAATAAATTTAAGTTATCGATTTGATTCTTGAATTCAAAGGTCTTGAATTCAAGAATGTCTTTTCTCAAGTATGGCATATAGATATGGGGAGTTAAGGTTAACTCCGTCATCAATTGATTGTCATCATCAAAAAGGGGGAGATTGTTGAATCTCAGATTTTGATGATGAAGTCAATTATAATTTGTTTGATCTAATCTATATGTTGAGAAAAGTATGTAGGATTAACTACGATGGCAGTAAGAAATAAAGCAAGTGTTGTGCCGGAGTCAAGATCAAGATCTCATTGGGTGTTCAAGAGTTCGACGGAAGTCCGGACATTCATCGAAAATTCTACGGAAACCAACCAAGAAGTCCAGGAGCTTGCCATAGAAGCTCATCGGAACTTGCCAAGAAGATCGTCGTAAAGTCCAAGAGCTTGCCGGGAGTCCGCTGGAGCATTGCCGAGAGTTCGTCGGATATTCGTCAAAAGTATGCTGGAAGCTCGCTAGAAGAGCAATTGACACACCGAAATAAGAAGAGCTGTGATCATATCTTAATTATCATAGTTAAAGCATAAATTAAGTTAGGATTGAGAGGTAATCCCACTAACTTAACTAGGGGCCAACTGGGCCCTTAAAGGGTTGATTTGGGCCGGATTGAATAGCCCAATAATCTCATGAATTCCTGGCCGACGGTGGCACTACTTGGAAAGTAGTGCCCCCCAGGATTTCTGGGCAGTGGTATCGCCCAGACTAGGCGGTGGTACCGCCGGCAGTTATTGCTACCAGACGTGGTACCGCCCCTGTTAGGCAGTGGTACCACTAGAGCTCGATCTTCGAGCTTTGTCAAGTGGTGGTACCACCCAGACTGAGCGGTAGTACCTTTCAGTGTCAGGTGTCAGGCGATAGTATCACCTAGTAATGACGGTGGTACCGCCAGGACCCCAAAAATTCGGGATTAGACACTTTTTGGCTCCATTTTTTAAGCCATTTGGGCCTATAAAAACTCCACCCTTTTCTGCATGAAAGGATATGAAACCTATTGACTTAATCTTGAATTCTTGAGTCTTAAAGTGTTGTAAAAGTTAGAGTTATCCTTCTTCATCTCTTAGCCTTATAACCATCCAAGAAAGAGGAGTGAGACTTGTAAGGGTTCATCTCCTAAACATAGGAAAAAGAAGAAAATGCTGTAAAGAGGTGTTTGGTCTTCATCTATTGAAGAAGTCCTTTAGTGGACATCAAAGACCTTGTTAGAGGAGGAATCCGAAAGTGGATGTAGGTCACGTTGACCGAACCACTCTAAATCTGGTTTGTATTTCGTTTTGAGCAATTTTCTTTAACTGCAAATCATTTCATAGAAAAGTACTTCTCCTCATCTTGCTTTCACTACACTTACGCTCTCTTATGTTTTAAAGTTACTATCTTTCCGAATCGATTTCTTTCGAATGTACGAAATATTTTATACGAGGATCAAAAAGTTTTCCGCTGTACTAATTCACCCCCTCTCTTAGTACTGCTCTTGATCCTAACATCCATGAGACGGACAATCGCGATGCATGGAAATGTGTCGAGATATCGACGGAACCGACGAGGACGAGATAGATGATCACAAGGAATGGAAATGCACCACTGCACATATAGATCTTGATGTGAGTGATTAGGCCCACTGCTCAGGCCTGATCACATTAGGCTATGGTTCATGATTATCTGGTATGATAACTCATATAATGTGTGATTGCTTATCCACCTACTAGATATTTATATATATTTGCATGCAATATAGATATGTATTAAAAATATATGTGTGTGACATATTATATTAGGAGACCAAATCAAAATTTCCTCTCGATAATATGAAGTCAATAAACGTAAGACAATTAGATTGATCAATGTGGCCTTCCATCGTTATAGGTAGGGATCGATTATCGGTGTAAGTTGAGTTGGTCGAGTCCCTCGAGGTTCACCTATATCGCGATTCATTATCTTGTTTATGACATAGAGATGTCACTAGTGACCTGAGGACATGGTATGCTTAGTCGAGTCCATCGAGGGTATATCATCGAATCAGACTCATCTTATAACGATGGTGTTGACTTAACCGAACATCATGATTGCTCGAATCCCTCGAGACCATGGTGATTTGGAGGCCGAACAAGATGGAAATCATAAGAGTTGTGATCGGCAATAGTTGCCTACCTTTTGGGCTTTGTGTGATTGGTCGAGTCCCTCGAGGTTATACTAAGATGCTGATTGGATCCCAATTCCTACTAGAAGTCTGCCAAAGACTTTCGTTTTACGTGCTGAGGGTGTCGCATGACTCACTAGTAAAATAGTGGCAGCAGATTAAGATATAAGTTAATATCTTGATTGTTTATTTTTATAAAATCTACATGTTATTTATTTCTGCTGCATCTTTATTTTCAGAAAATGTCACTTTCAAATCTCTTATATGGCATACTTGATGTTAACTACCTCATTGGTCCGAATTATACGGATTGACTCCGTAACTTGAGAATTGTTCTCATGACGGAGAAAATCGCATATGTCCTTGATATAGTGATGCCTACGCCCGAGGAAGGGGCAAGCGAGAATAAGATCACTCGCTACGTGAAGTACATAGATGACTCCACTCTTGCTCAGTGTTACATGTTGGGCTCGATGACTCCTAAGTTACAACGACAACATGAAAAGATGGATGCTAGATCCATTCTCCTATATGTCTGCAAATAGTTTGAGGAATAGGGAAGGACTCAATGATATGAGATATTCAAGAGTCTCTTCTGCACTAGGATGACTAAGGGGACACCGGTTCAGAACCATGTCCTAAAGATGATTGAGTAGATAGAGAAACTCACAGGTCTAGGAATGGTCCTAGAGGATAGCCTATGTATGGATCTTGTGCTTCAGTCCTTACCAGATTCCTTTTCATAGTTCATAATGAATTTTAATATGAACAAGCTTGAGATAACTCTCCCTGAGCTCCTCAATATATTAAGGAGGCAGAGAGTACTATCAAGAAATAGAAGCCAGTTATCTATACTGGTGAGACCAGAAAGAAAAAGAAAGCAGAAAAGTCCCTTAAGAAGGGCAAGGGCAAGAGCAAACTAGGTAAAGCAAAGGTTGCTAAGAAAACTCTGGCAAAGGACAAAGGTCAATGCTTCCACTACGGCAAAGATGGGCACTAGAAAAGTAACTACAAAGAGTACCTTACAAAGAGGGTGAAACAAAAGCTTGGAGAAGCTTCAGGTACATTCATAATCAATCTCCAGTTGTTTGATTTTTGTGATAGTGCATTGGTATTGGATACTGGTATTACTTATCACATCTGTAATTTATTGTAGATTTTGGCAAAGTTGAGGAGATTAGGGAGAGAAACATTGCATAATAGTTTGTTTATGCTAGATACTATTTCATATATCATGAATGCAAGTGTGTCTAAGAGGAGACGAGATGAGATGAACAATGCATACTTATGACATTGTAGGCTAGGTCACATCCATGAGGGAAGGATTCAAAAGTTGCTAACGGATGGATATCTAGATCCATTCGACTATGAGTCATATGCAACTTACGAGCCTTACCTTCATGGAAAACTAACCAACTCTCCATTTAGTAGAACTGGAGAGAGAGTCACTAAGCTGCTAGAACTTATACTTAGTGATGTATGTGGACCCATGTCAATTTATGTTATTGGTGGTTACTCCTATTTTATTACCTTTATTGATGATTTCTCAAGTTATGAATATATATACTTAATAAAGTACAAGTCCGAGGTCTTTGAGAAATTCAGAGAGTATAAGAATGAAGTGGAGAATTAGACTGAAAAGAGTATCAAAACTCTTTAATCAAATCGAGGAGGTGAGTGCTTGAGTACAAAGTTTACCCAGTTCCTTAAGAACCATGCGATTCTATCCTAATGGATACCTCCTTATATATATCAACTTAACGGTGTATTTGAAAAGAGGAATCGTACACTGTTAGACATGGTGCGGTCCATGATGAGTTTCGCTGACCTACCCATCTCATTCTAGGGATATGCCATAGAAACTGCAACTTATCTTCTAAACAGAGCTCCAACTAAGTTGGTAGTTTCTATACCATATGAGATATAGAAAGGAAAGAAGTATGATCTTAAGGTTGCTAAGATTTGTGCTGCCTTGCCCACGTTAAAAGACACAACCCCAAAAAGTTGGAATCGAGAATGGAGTGGTGCAAGTTCGTGGGATACCCCAAGGAAACTTGTGGGTATTATTTCTATCATCCCAAGGACCAAAAGGTCTTTGTAGCCAAGAGAGCAATGTTCCCTAAGAAAGAACACATTCTTGGCGGAGACAGTGGGAGCATGATAGAGTTGAGCGGGGTTGGAGAACCTAGCTCAAGCAACACTCCACAGCTCGAGTCTATTCAAGTACCTAGCACACAAGTTCCAACTTTACATAGGTCTGATAGACTATCCCATCCTCCTGAGAGATATGTGGGATATATTGGAGGAGAGGATATTGAGGATATTGATCCTTAGACATATGATGAGGCTATTGTGAGCATAGACTCTGAGAAGTGGCAAGAAGCCATGAATTTTGAGATAGATTCCATGTACTCCAACAAGGTTTGGAACATAGTTGATGCACTCGAGGGTATTGTACCTATCGGTTACAAGTGGATCTTCAAGAAAAAGATCAGAGTAGATGGAAAGGTAGAGACCTATAAAGCAAGGCTAGTGGCTAAGGGGCATCATCAAAGGCAAGGTGTCGACTATGATGAAACCTTCTTACCCGTAGCAATGCTAAAATCCATCCGAATTCTATTGGCTATTGCAGCACACTGATTATGAGATCTAGCAGATGGATGTGAAAATTGTATTCCTCAATGTCAACCTCGAGGAGGAGGTGTATATGATACAGCTTGAGGGATTCATATTTAAGGACTGCCCAGATAAGGTGTGCAGGTTGCTTAGGTCCATTTATAGACTAAAATAAGCTTCCCGAATTTGGAACATAAGATTTAAGGAAGCAATCAGATCTTATAACTTTTTTAAGAATGAAGATGAGCCTTGTGTATACAGGATGGTAAGTGTGAGCGCTATCACCTTCTTAGTAATATATGTGGATGACATCCTGATCATCAGGAATGATATAGGAATGCTATCCACAGTAAAGGCTTGGTTATCTAGACACTTTTCGATGAAAGACTTAGGGGAAGTATCCTATATCTTGGGGATTCAGATCTATAGAGATAGATCTATGAGGATGCTTAGCTTGTCCCAGTCTAGGTATATAAACACCATTGTAAAAATGTTTGACATGAAAAATTTCAAGAGAGGTCTCATACCAATGAGACATGAGATATCGCTTTCCAAGAGTTTATCCTCAAAGACTCTTAAAGAAAGGACAAACATGGATAAGATATCCTATGTCTCAGCAAGAGGGTCTATCATGTATGTCATGCTATGTATCAGGCCTAATATAGCGCATGCTCTGAGTGTCATAAGCAAGTATTAGGAAGATTTAGGCTTAGAGCACTGAAACGTAGTAAAGTGTATCCTTAAGTACTTGAGAAGGACCAAAATGCTAGTCATAGGTGCCCAGCAAGCCAATCACGTGAGTGATGACACGTGTGACTTAATATAGAATCTTTTTGCTTATTATATTTTGGCATATATCACTTTATAACTATTGCATAAATGCATACATATATTGTGAAGTCCTTGGATTTGTGCAATGAGAATCGGATCGTGATGAGATCACGATAGTGAGATCGATTCACCTTTAAACACATATCCTAAATAATCCCGGTCATAGGTTACTCGAGAGGGATATCGTGATAACCGGACAGACGGTGTCTTTGTATACCCGTCCATATGATTGATGCAATTTGGTCTCATAGCTTGTGTAGGGACACTAGGGATACAATACAGTGCTCATTGGAGAATGAGTTCATTGATTGATCCGCTACGGAATCTTTGGATGGTTGATGATGCCTTATTGTCGACGGCGATTCCGTAGTCATAGTTGTGTATCTGGTCCTTAGACTTGAGACACCAAGGATGTCCTGTATGAGTGCTCCACTCTTTGATACCGGACTTATAGGTTTGGCTGTCCCGCATCTAGTACGATTGGTCATTGGGAGTGGTAGTCGACCTTTACGAGGGCTATTGAGTGTCGATAGAGGATCATCCACTCTCGGCGTCATGAGAGGAATATCCCATGTGTTCTTACTCGAGACAAATCCCGCCAGGGTCATTCGGTTGAGAGAGAAAGAGTTCTCTCGGGAGAATCCGATTAGAGCGAGACTTCAGTAGAAACCGTGTGGGGGCGACAACACCATGCTCGATATACGGTCTCGGTATATTAGATGGATGAGGGACTATAGGTACGTGAATCGAGGGAGGACAGTCCAATGGATTGGATTCCCCCAGATCGTCTAGGGACTACTGACGTAGTGGCCTGAAATACGCCCCGTAGTCGATGAGAAAGTGAATTATTACAGAGATAATAATTCACCGAAGTTAGAAGGAGTTTCGACAGGTATGACTCACGGCCATTTCGATATTGGGCCTAGAGGGTCACACACATATGGTAGGCATTGGCGATGAATAGAGGTTGGATATGAGATATCCGGCGAGAGCCCTTGTCTTATTGGATGCAGATCCAATACCCACTAGGGGAGGACCCATTAGGGGTTGACAGGGGGACCTCTATAAATAGGGAGGGATTGAGCCCCATGGGCTAGAGAGCTTTGTTTGCCTTTTCCTATTCTCCTCTCTATCTCCACCTCAGAGTAGGTTTGGAGTTTTGAGGAGCGTTGTCGCAACACTGCTGTGTGGATCACCGCTAGAGAGGAGGACGCTTGACCTCCTTCACCCTCTCCTAAGGATCTGCAAGGAAACAGGGATATACGATCTCCCTAGGTAACACAATCTACTCTATACGCAGTTTTATGTTTCACGGATTTTTACGTACCAATCTTCGCACGACGACGAACATCTCTTTGGGAATCGGGAATTTTGTTTTTCTTGTTCTTCCGCTGCGCATATGATGTCGCCCCCAAGGATTTTCCAACAGTGGTATCAGAGCCAGGTTGTTCGTACGAATGATTGGTTTTGAACTGCGTGTATTGTGTTTAGGAAGAATTTTGACGTCAAAATTGTTGACGCAAAAACAAGGAAGGGCAGCAACAGTTGCTGCCCTCGATCTGTGTGCGTGCAACGCAGCCGAAGGCGGGCAGCACAGGGGCTGCATCTACTGCAGCAGCCCCCCCTACGGCCCGGGAAACTACTTGGCACGAGCTTTCTTGGCGTGGCTGGGCAAGCAGGCGGCAGGCGCCAGGGGGGCGGCGCCCGCCGCCGCCGCTCCTCCCACGGGCGAAACTCCCCTAAGGGGCGGTCGCCCGCCAAGACAAAGACCCGCTGGAGGTGGTGGCGCCCGAAAAGGGCTTCACCCGCGGCAGCCAATTGCCGGTGGCGTCAGCGCCCTTGAGGGCGATGGATGCCCCGCCACGCCGCAGCCCGCCGTCGGCAGGGTTTTCGGGGCATTAGGGTTTTTTGGGCAAAAGACAATTTTGCCCCTCGGAATTTGAGAAATTTCAGTTTCTGTCTTTTGTCCAAATTACGAAAATACCCCTATGAATTCAGAAATTCCCTATAATGTCCCTGATTTCAAAAAATATTAATCAATTAAAAGGTTTAGTTGATTATTATTATTTTTTTATTATTATCTAGTAGTCCTACATGATGATGATTATTTATACATGTGATGTATGATGTGTGGACGGATGATCATGGACCGTGTGATGTGTGTACCTGTGATTATTATTATTGAGGTATGCGAACCTCCATTATATTTCTCGTTTATTGTCGGCCTTGCGTGCCTATGATTAAGTTGTAATCACATGAGGAGGCACGGCGGGAGGCGTGGATGATGATAAGCGGGACCCACGAGACGGACGATCGTGATGCATGAAGATGCATCAAGATGTCGAGGCAAACAAGGATGTAATGGGACGATCACAGGGCATAGAGATGCACCGTTGCACACATAGATCTTGATGTGAGTGATTAGGCCCTCATCGGCTCGGGCCTAATCATATTAGGTTGTGGTCCATGATCATCTGGTGTAATTGCTTATACACATACTAGATATGTATATATATTTGCATGCGATGTAGATATATATTAAATATGTATATGTGTGACATGTCATATTAGGAGACCAAATCATAGAAACATCTCTCGATAATATTAAGTTGGTAAACGTGAGGTAATTAGATTGACCCACGTGGCCTTCCATCGTTATAAGTAGGAACTGATTCCCGGTGTAGGTTGAGTTGGTCGAGTCCCTCGAGACTCACCTATATCACGATTCGCTATCTTGCTTACGACATAGAGATGTCACCGGTGACCTGAGTGCATGGTATACTTGGTCGAGTCCCTCGAGGGTATATCATCAAATCAGACTCATCTTGTAATGAAGGTGTTGACTTAATCGAGCATCATGGTTGGTCGAGTCCCTCGAGGCCATGGTGATTCGGAGGCCGAACAGGACGGGAATCACAAGGAGTTGTGATCGACAAGAGTTGCCTACCTTTTAGGCTTAGTGTGATTGGTCGAGTCCCTCGAGGTTACACTAAGACGCTGATTAAATCCTGATCCCCACTAGAAGTCTGCCGGAGACTTCCGTTTCACGTGCTGAGTGTGTCGCGTGACTCGTTAGTAAAATAGTGAGAGCATATTAAGATAGAAGTCCATATCTTGATAGTTTATTTCTTGCAAAATCTGTATGTTATTCATTTCTGCTGCATCTTTATTTTCAGAAAATGTCGCTTTCAAATCCCTTACGTGGCATACTTGATGTCAACCGCCTCACTGGTCCAAATTATACGGATTGGCTCCGTAACTTGAGAATTGTTCTCACAGCGGAGAAAATCGTGTACGTCCTTGATACAGTGATGCCTGCGCCCGAAGAAGGGGCAAACGAGGATGAGATTGCTCGCTATGTGAAGTACATTGATGACTCCACTCTTGCTCAGTGCTATATGTTGGGCTCTATGACTCCTGAGTTACAGAGACAACATGAAAAGATGGATGCCAGATCCATTCTCCTACATGTCCGTAAATTGTTTGAGAAACAAGGAAGGACTCAGCGATATGAGATATCTAAGAGCCTCTTCCGTGCTAGGATGACTGAGGGGACACCGGTTCAGAACCATGTCCTAAAGATGATTGAGTGGATAGAGAAACTCACAGGTCTAGGAATGGTCCTAGAGGATAACTTGTGTGTGGACATTGTGCTTCAGTCCCTACCAGATTCCGTTTCACAGAATATGTTGAGAGAGGCAAAGAGTACTATCAAGAAAGAGAAGCCAGTTCTCTATACTGGTGAGACCAAAAGGAAAAGGAAAGCAGAAAGGCCCCTTAAGAAGGGAAAGGGCAAGGTCAAACCAGGTAAAGCAAAGGTTGCTAAGAAAGACCCAGCAAAGGACAAAGGCCAGTGCTTCCACTATGGTAAAGATGGGCACTGGAAGAGAAACTGCAAAGAGTACCTTGCAGAAAGGGCGAAACAAATGTTTGATGAAGCTTCAGGTACATTCATGATCAGTCTCCATTTGTCAGACTCTTATGATAACATATGGGTATTGGATACCGGTAGTGCTTATTATATATGTAATTCGTTGCAGGTTCTGGCAAGGCCTAGGAGACTAGAGAGAGGCGAGATGGACCTCAAGATGGGTAATGGAGCAAAAGTTGTTGTAGTAGCTATTGGCGTGGTCGCCCTACATCTGCCTAGTGGAGCTTTTATTGCATTAGATTCATGTTATTTTGTTCCTTCTATTATCAAAAACATTATCTCCATTTCATGTTTAACAGTTAGTGGATATAAATTTATTTTTGAGAACAATGGTTGTTCGATATTATTAGATGATAAGATCATCATGAAAGGAACATTACATAATGATTTATTTATATTAGACACCACTCCACATATCATGAATGTAAATGTGTCCAAAAGGAAACGAGATGAGTTGAACAGTGCATACCTGTGGCATTATAGGCTAGGTCACATCCATGAAACAAGGATTCAAAAGTTGCTAAATGATGGATATCTAGATCCATTCGACTATGTGTCATATGCAACTTGTGAGCCTTGCATTCATGGAAAACTGACCAACTCTCCATTTAATGGAACTGGAGAGAGAGCCACTTAGTTGTTGGAACTCATACTTAGTGATGTATGTGGACCCATGTCAACTCATGCCATTGGAGGTTACTCCTACTTCATTACATTTACTGATGATTTCTCAAGGTATGGATATGTGCACTTAATGAAGTACAAGTCCGAGGCCTTTGAGAAATTCAGAGAGTATAAGAATGAGGTGGAGAACTAGACTGGAAAGAGTATCAAAACTCTTCGATCAGATCGAGGAGGTGAGTACTTAAGTACAGAGTTCACTCAGTTCCTCAAGGACCATGGGATATTATCCCAATGGACACCTCCTTATACACCTCAGCTCAATGATGTCTCTGAAAGGAGAAATCGTACATTATTAGATATGGTACAATCCATGATGAGTTTCGCTGACCTACCCATCTCATTTTGGGGATATGCCCTAGAAACCGCAGCTTACCTTCTGAACAGAGTTATAACTAAGTCGGTAGTGTCTACACTATATGAGATATAGAAAGGGAAGAAGCCTGATCTTAAGGTTGTTAAGATTTGGGGCTGCCCTGCAAATGTTAAAAGACACAACCCCGATAAGTTAGAATCAAGGACAGAGCGATGCAAATTTGTGGGATACCCCAAGGAAACTTGTGGGTATTATTTCTATCATCTCGAGGACCAAAAGGTCTTTGTAGCTAAGTGAGTAGTGTTCCTTGAGAAGGAACACATTCTTGGCGGAGATAGTGGGAGAATGATAGAATTGAGCGAGGTTGGAGAACCAAGCTCAAGCACCACTCTACAGCCCGAGTCTGTTCAGGTACCTAATACACAAGTTTCAACTTTACGCAGATCTGATAGAGTATCCCATCCTCCTGAGAGATATGTGGGACATATTAGAGGAGAGGATGCAGAGGATATTGATCCTCAGACCTACGAGGAGGCTATTATGAGTATAGACTCCGGGAAGTTGCAAGAAGCCATGAATTCTGAGATGGATTCTATGTACTCCAATAAGGTTTGGAACCTAGTTGATGCGCCCGAAGGTATTGTACCCATCGGTTGTAAGTGGATCTTTAAGAAAAAGATCGGAGTAGATGGAAAGGTAGAGACCTATAAAGCAAGGCTAGTGGCTAAGGGGTATCGTCAAAGGCAAGGTGTTGACTATGACGAAACCTTCTCACCCGTAGCAATGCTAAAATCCATCAGAATTCTATTGGCTATTGCAGCACACTATGATTATGAGATCTGGCAGATGGATGTGAAAACTGCATTCCTCAATGGGAACCTCGAGGAGGAGGTGTATATAATGCAACCTGAGGGATACGTGTCCAAGAACTGTCCAGATAAGGTATGTAGGTTGCTTAGATCCATTTATGGATTAAAGCAAGCTTCCCGAAGTTGGAACATAAGATTTGATGAGGCAATCATATTTTATGACTTCGTTAAGAACGAAGATGAGCCTTGTGTATACAGAAAGGTAAGTGGGAGCGCTATCACCTTTTTGGTGTTATATGTGGATAACATCCTGATCATTGGGAATGACGTAGGAATGCTATCCATAGTAAAGGCTTGGTTATCTAGACACTTCTCCATGAAGGACTTAGGGGAAGCATCCTATATTTTGGGGATTAGAATCTATAGAGATAGATCCAAGAGGATGGTTGGCTTGTCCCAGTCCAGGTACATAGAAACCATTGTCAAAAGGTTTGGCATGGAAAATTCCAAGAGAGGTCTCATACCGATGAGACATGGGATATCGCTTTCTACGAGTATGTCCCCAAAGAATCCAGAAGAAAGGGCGAACATGGATATGATACCTTATGCCTCAGCAATAGGGTCTATCATGTATACCATGCTATGTACTAGGCCTGATATAGCGCATGCTCTGAGTGTCACGAGCAGGTATCAGGCGGATCCAGGCTTGGAGCATTGGAAAGCAGTAAAGTGTATCCTTAAGTACTTGAGAAGGACTAAGGATCTTTTACTAGTATATGGAGGTAATAGCCTTAAGGTTGAAGGCTACACTGACTCAAGTTTTCAGTCTGATGTCGATGATAGCAAGTCGAATTCAGGGTATGTGTACACCTTGAATGAAGGAGCAGTGTGCTGGAAGAGTTCCAAGCAAGATATCACTGCTGACTCGACCACAGAGGCGGAGTACATTGCTGCATCAGATGCGGCAAAGGAGGCAGTTTGGGTGAAGAAGTGTTAGGATCGGAGCAGCACTAAGAGGGGGGGGTGAATTAGTGCAGCGGATTAAAACTTCGGTTTTTAAAAAATCTTTCGTATGATAAGAGCGGAACTTGACAAGCTTAATCTTGAAAGCGTATTCTTAAATATGCGTAGCAAAAGTAATAAGGAACTAAAGTATATAAGAAGGTTTGCAATAATGTAAATAGC
The DNA here is from genome assembly GCA_900464855.2 of Musa schizocarpa. Taxonomy (NCBI): domain Eukaryota; kingdom Viridiplantae; phylum Streptophyta; class Magnoliopsida; order Zingiberales; family Musaceae; genus Musa; species Musa schizocarpa. The sequence continues at coordinate 1,697,303 of LS990916.1, forward strand.
AATAATGAAATGCAAACCAAGGATCACTGATTTTAGAGTGGTTGGGTCAAATGACCTACTCCACTTGCGAGGCCCCTCTTCGATGAGGCTCCCACCTTCCACTAGCAAGTCTCTTGAAATGGAAGGGTAAATACCCCTCTTACAACTCTTTACAAGCGGTTCACTCTCTTACAGATTTTCGAGAAGAGATGAGGTGAACACTAGCAAATTGAAAAGAAGACAAGCTAACACTTTTCTAAGACCTTTCTCTCAAACTCTTGCTGCTCAAAAAGTTGTGTTCTCAGCTGAGATTTGAGGGGTATTTATAGGCCTCAAGAGGATTCAAATTTGGGCTCCAAAATTCAAATTCTCTTTGGGTTCCCGATGCTGGCGGTGCCACCGCCCAGCGTTCGGGTGCTGGGCGGTGCCACCGCCCAGCCCAAGAGGTGTCACCGCCCAGCACTCGGGTGCTGGGCGGTGCCACCGCCACAGATATTTTCAGCCCTGCTGAGTGTTTTCAGCTCACCGCCTACAAGTGTTTTCAGCCTACAAGTGATGTTATAGGCCCCTACTTGGGTTATAGGATTAATACCTAATCCTAACCCTAATTAATATGCTAACTACAAATTTTAAAGACATTATATAAGCTATTACAAAGTCCATAAGTCAAGACTTCTTCCGCGAAGCTTCCTGAACTTTTCGGCGGTCTTCAGATAAACTCTGGAAACCATTCTCATGGACTCTAAGCAAGCTCTTAAACTTCACGATTTGATCTTGGCGAAGTTCCAATGAGCTTCTTCGGCAAGCTCGATCTTTCTCGACAAACTCTGCGAACTTCCCACGAACCTTCCGCAAGCTTCCAAAACCCTTCTAACAAGCTCCCTACTCATTCTCGGCTAGTTTCGGTGGCGTTCCGATGATGATCCTTCGGACTTCCGTCGAACTCTTGAACTCCCAACGAATCTTCGTGGCTTGACTCCACACTTTGTTTCACTTTATGCCTTCATCGTTATCGTAGTTAATCCTGCACATGCAAAACCAAAACTCTACTCGATCTAGACAGTTATTACAACGCTAATTGACATTATTCTGCTTTCGGCCGACGTCATTGGTTGGCGCTTATCCCGATTCTTTAGCACATTGTCCTCTCTTGCGGCTTGTTGCCCAATCAGCGGTTGACCTCCGCGAACTCCGATATCCTTGGCGCAATTCCGCTCTCCTTGGCCCGATGCCCGACGTTGAAGCCTTCTCGCGGTCCAATATCGACGTGATCTCCTCCCAATAACGTCAATTCCTCCTGCGTTAACTGTCTAATTCTGATCGAGTAGACCTGCATCACTCAAAATGCAGTTAAACATCTAAACACAATCAATTAGTTTCATCATCAAAATCCGAGATTCAACAATCTCCCCCTTTTTGATGATGACAACTAATTGATGACTAACGGAGTTAACCTTAACTCCCCGAGTTTAAACAAACTCCCCTATCAATATGCCATTGATAGAACACTTGTATTATCTCAAATCCAAGTAACATTCATCACATGTTATGAAAAACATTTAAACCATCATGCAAATATATAAAATGTTTAATTCAATGCATGAAGTCATCAATATACTTCTCCCCTATGTCATCAACAAAAGGAGAAGCAGCTCTAGCTATTTTAAAAGATATGCAAGTTTTTTACAACATGAAGCTAGATTTTCATCACAACATATAGGCACAAAAGCATGGCAATTCAACACTTGAATTTTTTTGTGCAAGATTACACTTTGCTTTTTTTTTGCTAGTAACAATATTTATGATGTTTGATATAGCAAATTTTATATCATGTGAGGTAGCAAACTTTTGTGATGTTTCAAGATAGTAAGTTCTTTCTTCTCTTTTTTGAGAAGTGCTATTTTCGCTTCCTTTACAAAGTGCAAGCTAGCAAAGTGTTTGAAAAAGTGAGCAAGTTTTGCAACATAGAAGCTAGCAAAAATTTCGAAAGCAAATACAAGATAGCTTTCTTGTTGGAGTGTGTAAGCTATCGATTCTTGCTTCCTATTGTAATGTGTAGGTTGCAAGTCTTGCTTCTTGAGATAGGCAAGATAGTGATGTTCAAGAAGACAACTTTTGCTTCTTGAAATAAGCAAGTTAGTAATCTTTGCTACTTCAGATAGGAAAGCTAGCAATAACTTTCTCCCCCTTTGTCAATGTCAAAAAGAAGGAGAGGAACCAATGATTTAGACTTTTACATCAACTTTGCATCAATCAATATTTCAATCATCACATAATGCATACAAGACAATAATGTAATGAAATCATTTCATGAAGGATACCAATGTGAAAATTCACTAAGGATCACATGAAACAATCACAAATCATGATATCATTATGCGATACATCATGATATGATAATAGTCTAAAAAAAAATTAATTTGTGATACATGTGATACATTGCGATACACTAAAAAATTCATTGCGATGCTTTTAAGGATATCAACATATTTTTTATACAAAGCATGGCAAGAGCAATTTTGTTGCAAGTTTTCTAAGTTTTACAATTTTTACTTCTTTCGAGATAGCAATTCTTTTGCTTTCTCACGAGCTAGCAACTTTTTTACGATATGCAAGTTTTACTACATATAAGCTAGCAAATTTAAAGATTTGCAAGTTAGCATATTTGCTTTTTTTTTTTTGATGTGCATGATAGCATTTCTTTGTAATGTTTAAGATAGCAAATTGTACATTATGCTAGCTAGCAAATTAAAGATGTTCAAGAAAGCAAGCACTTTCTTCTCTTTTGAGAAGTGTCAATTTTTTTGCTTCCTTAGCAAAATGTCAACCTAACAAGAGACAATGTTTTACATGAGGCAAGCAAACAATTTGGCAAGTGTTACATTTGCATCTTTTCTTTAGATGTGCAAGAAAGTAAGGAAGTTTTTGCATTTTCTTGACTTGTGCAAGGTAGCTAATTTCTGTTTGAGATGACCCTTTACATCAATTCAAGATAGCACATTAGTAACTCTTTCTCTCTCGTTGTCATTAAAAAAAGAAAGAAAGATTCAAGTCATGAATATCAAAATAATAATTTTATCATAAGTATTTCATCATTTGCGTATATCATTATTACATGCATAATACCAAATCATCATATATATTCAAAACATATTAACTCATCATTATATGCATGATTCCAAATCATCATTCATATCATTTCAATCATTGTTTCAATCATCACTATAACTCATCATGCACATGATGTAAAAAATCATCTAACATGATACAAATATTTATTTTCAAAATGTTTATCACTATTTTCATGTATGATAATAAAGTATTCATGATGCATATATCATCACAATACAAAAAATTGCATACATAATTTCAAAGTATAAACATTTCAAATCATGAAGATATTAACTTGTCAAATTTCATCCAATCATGCATGATTATAACTTTTCATTTTATATATCAAAATAATATCAAGAGTATTTCATGCATAATTTTAATCACCACATAAGGAATATCAAGAAGAAAGTAATTGGGTGATCGATAAACATTTCATGAATACAAGGAATTGTATAAAAAATCATATCATGAAAAGATAATAATAGAAGACACATTTGTTTTGAAAAAATCACCTCTTAAATAATCAAGGAAAAATCTTAGGAGATCGATTAATGAAAAAATCTTGATTCATAATAAATCTTAATTTGTAAATATCACGGAATCAAGATCATGATTTTGAATAAAACTCATTCAAATTCAAATCATCCAAATCATCAAAATCTCAACATTACTTTCAAGAGATTCAAAATGTCATAGATAGTTTTATTGGTCTCTTAGGTAGAAATCAATAAGATAAAGGATTACATTTCATTTTTATAAATTTCTATTCATGTGATTTGCTTCTTATGAGCATGCCTTAGTCTTTATATGCCAAATCAATATAAGCATTAAAGTTCAAGATGTAAAGGCAAAATCTTATAAGACAACTCATTTATAAAATATTCATCATGTTTATTTTCATGAGATTCATAAGATTGGTAAAATAAATTCATTAATCTCAATAGAATAGAAAATTTATTTCCATTTCATACAATTGATTTCATGTGAGAGTGTTCAAGTCTTTTTATGAAAACATTGTATCATCATTTAAAGTCAAAACATAAGTTTCGTCATAAAGCCGTCAAGCCCAAACACATCAAAAATAAAACATCATGATATCACATCTATCATCAAAAAAAAGACTATCAAGAAATTCATACATAGATATACATGCACTATGTCATCTTAATATGTCATGAGAATGTCATCTTAATTCGTCATAAAATGATTAAACCAAAAACATGTTAATCCAAAATGAGAGTATCAAATCAACATTTACTTCAAAAAAACTCATGTATGTCATAAAATCATCAAGATACACATGTATGGATTAATCCTAAGCATTATCACATATCATATAATTATCATCCCTAATGTTGTATACATCATTTAACATTTCAAAAACATAACATGCATGAAACCTTAGCAATATACATTTCATGATCAAAGTTTTTAATTTTTCAAAAGATGCTAAAAAGAAAAACATGATATAATTTTGAAAAATAATTTTTATTTCCTATTCCTACTATCTAAATTAAGCACTCATGAAAAACTTCAAGTAATTTCAAAATAATTCAAGAGAGTTGAGTTAGTTACCTTGTAGTCGAAGCCCATCAAAGCCCAATTCGCCGTTTCATCTTTGGAAGTTCTTGATTCATCCTTGGGTGCCTTCCTTTTCTTTGGCCTCTTCCTCCGTTCAAGTTCATTGTTCATTTTAGATTTTTGTTTAATGAACTTATTAAGAGTTAGTGTTCGAAGTTCAAGTTCATAATTGTCCTCATCACTTGAGTCATCGCTCAAGTGGTATTTATTTGTCCAGGAGTTCCAAATCCTTCCTATTCTTTGGAAGGTGGTTCAAGTTCATTCATTGTGTTCATCATGTGCATTAGCACCATTTCATATGTCATCAATGAGCCGATAAGTTCTTCAAGTGGAAAAATATTTAAATCTTTTGTTTCTTGTATTGTCAGTAACTTTTGATTCCCAAACTTTAGAAAGTGATCGTAAAACTTTACTAACAAGTTCAAAATTCGAGAAACATTTGCCAAGAGTTTGTAAACCATTGACGACATCGTAAAAAGAGTGTACATGTCAACAATGGTTTGGCTGAAAACTTCATTTGAAAAAAAGCTTCGAAATCATGCATTAAAATGTTAACTTTTGAGTCTTTGACTCTACTAGTTCCCTCGTGTGTGATTTCAAGTGTTCGCCAAATATCAAAAGCCGTTTCATGCGTAGAAACCGATTGAACTCATTTTTGTCTAAAAAGCAAAAATAAGGCATTCATAGCCTTTATGTTTAAAAAAAAATACTTCTTCTCCAAAATCCGACCATTCGTTCATCGGTTTAGAGGGAAGTTGAAAACCATTTTCAATAATATTCCATATATCCAAATTCATAGAAATCAAGAAAACTCTTATTCGAGTTTTCCAATAAGTGTAGTCCATCTGTTAAACAACGGTGGATGAAAAACCGATAAGCCCCTCTTGAAAGCCATGAAGAGCCATTTCTCTGGGTGTAAAATCGAAATGAGAAATCTGGGATCGATACCAATTGTTAGGCGAGCAGCACTAAGAGGGGGGGGGTGAATTAGTGCAGTGGATTAAAACTTCGGTTTTAAAAAAAATCTTTCAGTATGATAAGAGCGGAACTTGACAAGCTTAATCTTGGCGTATTCTTAAATATCATGATAAAAAGTAATAAGGAACTAAAAGTATATAAGAAGGTTTGCAATAATGTAAATAGCAATAATGAAATACAAACCAAGGATCACGCCGATTTTAGAGTGGTTGGGTCAAATGACCTACTCCACTTGAGGCCCCTCTTCGATGAGGCTCCCACCTTCCACTAGCAAGTCTCTTGAAATGGAAGGGTAAATACCCCTCTTACAACTCTTTACAAGCGGTTCACTCTCTTACAGATTTTCGAGAAGAGATGAGGTGAACACTAGCAAATTGAAAAGAAGACAAGCTAACACTTTTCTAAGACCTTTCTCTCAAACTCTTGCTGCTCAAAAAGTTGTGTTCTTAGCTGAGATTTGAGGGGTATTTATAGGCCTCAAGAGGATTCAAATTTGGGCTCCAAAATTCAAATTCTCTTAGGGTTCCCGATGCTGGCGGTGCCACCGCCCAGCCAAGCGGTGCCACAGCCCAGCGCTCGGGTGCTGGGCGGTGCCACCGCCCAGCCCAAGAGGTGTCACCGCCCAGCACTCGGGTGCTGGTGCTGGGCGGTGCTCCCCTCAGCCCGAGCGGTGCCACCGCCTACTGATGTTTTCGGCCCTTCTGGTGTTTTCAGCTCATCGCCTACGGTGTTTTCAGCCTACAAGGTGTTATAGGCCCCTACTTGGGTTATAGGATTAATACCTAATCCTAACCCTAATTAACATGCTAACTACGAATTTTAAAGACATTATATAAGCTATTACAAAGTCCATAAGTCAAGACTTCTTCCATGAGCTTCCCGGCTGAACTTTTTGGTGGTCTTCGATAAACTCTGGAAATCATTCTGCGGACTCGAGCAAGCTCTTAAACTTCACGATTTGATCTTGGCGAGTTCCAACGAGCTTCTTCGGCAAGCTCGATCTTTCTCGACAAACTCTGCGAACTTCCCACGAACCTTCCGACGAGCTTCAAAAAACCCTTGACAAGCTCCCTACTTTTTCTGGCTAGTTCGGTGGCGTTCCCGATGATCCGCCGGACTTCCGTCGAACTCTTGAACTCCCAACGAATCCTTCGTGCTTGACTCCACACTTTGTTTCACTTTATGCCTTCATCGTTATCGTAGTTAATCCTGCACATGCAAACCAAAACTCTACTCCGATCTAGACAGTTATTACAACGCGAATTGACATTCTGTTGTTCTAAGACGTCATTGGTTGGCGCTTCGTCTGATTCTTTAGCACATTGTCCTCTCTTGCGGCTTGTTGCCCAATCGGCGGTTGACCTCCGCAACTCCGATATCCTTGGCGCAATTCCGCTCTCCTTGGCCCGATGCCCGACGTTCGAAGCCTTCTGCCGTCCAATATCCTGACGTGACCTCCTCCGGTGCAACGTCAATTCCTCCTGCGTTAACTGTCTAATTCTGATCGAGTAGACCTACATCACTCAAAATGCAGTTAAACATCTAAACACAATCAATTAGTTTCATCATCAAAATCCGAGATTCAACAAGAAGTTCATCACAGATTTGGGAGTCGTGCCGGGTAGCGAAGAGCTGATCTCCCTATATTGTGACAACAACAGGGCGATTGCTCAAGCAAAGGAACCTAGGTCTCATCAGAAATCTAAGCATGTTCTGATGAGGTTCCACCTTATCAGAGAGATCGTGACCCGAGGAGATGTAGTAGTGGAAAGAGTTCCATCCGAAGATAACATTGCAGATCCACTAACAAAGCCATTGTCTTAGATTTGTTTTGGGCGTCACAGGGGTCTAATGGGGATCAGACACATAGGTGATTGGCTTTAGGTCAAGTGGGAGATTGATAGTCATAGGTGCCCAGCAAGCCAATCACGTGAGTGATGGCACGTGTAACTTAATATAGAATCTTTTTGCTTATTATATTTTGGCATATATCACTTTATAACTATTGCATAAATTCATACATATATTGTGATGTCCTTAGATTTGTGCAATGGGAATCGGATCGTGATGAGATCACGATAGTGAGATTGATTCACCTTTAAACACATATCTTAAATAATCCCGGTCATAGGTTACTCGAGAGAGATATCGTGATAACTTTAGGACGATCTGGTGTCTTTGTATATACCGTCCATATGATGGATGCAGCTAGTCTCATAGCTGCTGTGTAGGGGACACTAGGGATACAACCTACGTGCTCATGGAGAATGAGTTCACTAATTGATCCGCTTACGGAATTTGGATGGTTGATGATGCCTTATTGTCACGGCGATTTCAGTAGTCCTAGTGGTGTATATGGTCCTTAGACTTGAGACACCAAGGATGTCCTATATGAGTGCTCCACTCTTTGATACCGGACTTATAGGTTTTGGCTGTCCCGCATCTAGTGCATTTGGTTATTGGGAGTGGTAGTCGACCTTCACGAGGGCTATTGAGTGTCGATAGAGGATCATCCACTCTCGGCGTCATGAGAGGAATATCCCATGTGTTCTTACTCGGACAAATCCACGGCTAGGGTCATTCGGGTTGAGAGAGAAAGAGTTCTCGGGAGAATTTGATTAGAGCGAGACTTCGGTAGAAACCGTGTGGGGTCCGATAACACCATGCTCGATATACGGTCTCGGTATATTAGATGGATGAGGGACTATAGGTACACGGTAACTAAAGAATGACAGGTCCAATGGATTGGATTCCAGTATCGCCCTGGGACTACGATGTAGTGGCCTAAACGCGTCAGAAGTCGATGAGTGAAAGTGAATTATTACAGAGATAATAATTCACCGAAGTTAGAAGGAGTTCGACATATACGACTCACGGCAATTTCGATATTGGGCCTAGAGGGTCATACACATATGGTAGGCATTACGATGAATAGAGGTTCGGATATGAGTTATCCGATGGAGCCCTTGTCTTATTGGATGCAGATCCAATACCCACTAGGGGAGGACCCATTAGGGTTTGACAGGGGACCTCTATAAATAGGAGGGATTCAGAGCCCCATGGGCTAGAGAGCTTTTGTTTGCCTTTTCCTATTCTCCTCTCCATCTCCACCTTAGAGTAGGTCTGGAGTTTTGAGGAGCATCGTCGCAACCTTGCTGTGTGGATCACCGCTAGAGAGGAGGACGCTTGACCTCCTTCACCCTCTCCTAAGGATCTGCAAGGAAACAGGGATATACGATCTCCCTAGGTAACACAATCTACTCTATACGCAGTTTCATGTTTCGTGGATTTTTGCGTACCAATCTTCGCACGACGATGAACATCTCTTTGGTAATCGGGGATTTTGTTTTTCTTGTTCTTTCGCTGCGCATATGATGTCGCCCCCAAGGATTTGCCAATATAAAGATCTTTTACTGATATATGGAGGTAATAGCCTCAGGGTTGACGGTTACATAGACTCAAGTTTTCAATCCAATGTCGATGATAGCAAGTCGAATTTGGGGTATATGTACACCCTGAATGGAGGAGTAGTATATTGGAAGAGTTCCAAGTAAGATACTACTGCTGGTTGGACCACAAAGGCGGAGAACATTACTGTAGCAGAGGCAGCAAAGGAGGGAGTCTGGATGAAGAAGTTTATCACAGATCTTAGAGTCGTGCTAGGTAGCAAGAGGCTGATTCCCTTATATTGTGATAATAAAGTGGCGATTACTCAAATAATGGAACTCGAGACTCATCAGAAGTGTTCTGAGGAGGTTCTAACTTATTAGAGAGATCGTGGCATGAGGAGTTGTAGTAGTGGAAAGAGTTCCATTCGAAGATAACATTATAGATCCACTAACAAAGTCGTTGTCTAAGATTATCTTTAAGCATCATAGGGGTCTGATAGGGATCAGACACATAGGTGATTGACTTTAGATCAAGTGGGAGATTGCTTGTCATAGGTGCCCTGCAAGGTAATCATGTGAGTGATGACACGTATGACTTAACACAGTCTTTTTTTTTTAATTATTTAGTATTTTGTCACTGTTTATTGCTTGTTGCTTGAATATATTGTGATGTCCATGGATCTATGCAATAAGAATCGGATCGTGATGAGATCACGATAATAAGACCGATTCACCTTTAAACATAAATCATAAATAATCCTGGTTATAGGTTATTTGAGAGGGACATCGAGATAACTGGACAGTTTGGTATGCTATATACCCATCTATATGATAGATGCATCTGGTCTCATAGTTGCTCGTGTGGAGACACTAGGGATGCAGTACAGGTGCTCATTGGAGAATGAATTCTCTGATTGATCTGTTTACGGAATGCTGGATGGTTGATGATGCCTTATTGTTAGATAGTGAGTCCGTAGTCCTAGTGGTGTATTTGGTCCTTAGACTTAAGATACCAAGGATGTCTCGTATGAGTATTCTATTTTTTGATATCGAAATTATAGGTCTGGAGGTTTTAGATCTAGTATAACTAGTCATTGAGAGTGGTAACCAACCTTCTAAGGACTATTGAGTGTCGATAGAGGATCATCCACTCTTAGTGTTATGAGAGGAATATCCCATGAGTTCTTACTCAAATAAATCCCTAGCTAGGGTCATTCGATTGAGAGAAAAAAAGTTCTCCGGAAGAATCTGATTATAGCGAGACTCGATTAGAAACCATATGGGTCTGACAGCACCATACCCGGTATACAGTCTTTATGATACTAGATGGATGAAGGACTATAGGTACATGGTAACTGAGAACAAATAGGTCTAATGGATTATATTCCCCTGTATCGTCTAGGGACTACAACGTAGTAGCCTAGTACATCTGCAATCGATGAGTCTAGTGAATTATTATGGAGATAATAATTCACTGAGTCAGAAGAAGTTCTGACAGATATGACTCACGACCAACTCGATATTGGGCCTAGAAGGTCACACACATATGGTAGACATTACGATGAGTAGAGGTTCGGATATGAGATATCTATCGGAACCCCTATCTTATTAGATATCTAATAAGCCCCTGAATTATCAGATCCTATGGATGAGATCTGCCTAGTAGAGCTATTATTACATTGGATATATGCTATTTTGTTCCTTCTATTATCAAAAATATTAATTTTATTTCATGTTTGACAATTAATGGATATAAATAAGTTTTTGAGAATAACGGTTATTCAATATTATTAGATGATGAGATCATCACAATAGGAATATTGCATAATGGTTTATTTATGCTAAATACTGCTCCACATATCATGAATGTAAGTGTCCAAAAGGAAATGAGATGAGATAAACAATGCATATCTATGGCATTGTAGGCTAGGTCACATCCATGAGGGAAGGATTCAAAAGTTGCTAAAGGATGGATATCTAGATTCATTCGACTATAAGTCATATGCAACTTGCGAGCCTTGCCTTTGTAGAAAACTGATCAACTCTCCATTTAATGAAACTAGAGAGAGAGAGCTATTGAGTTGCTAGAACTCATACATAGTGATGTATATTGTCCCATATCAACTCATGTTATAGGTGGTTACTTCTACTTTATTATTTTATTGATGATTTCTCAAGGTATTAACATGTGTACTTGATGAAGTATAAGTCCGAGGCTTTCAAGAAGTAGAGAACTAGACTGGAAAGAGTATCAAGACTCTTCGATCAGATCGAGGATATGAGTACTTGAGTATAGAGTTCACATAGTTCCTTAGAGACTATGAGATTCTATCCCAATAGACACCTCCTTATACACCTCAACTTAATGGTGTATCTGAAAGGATGAATCATATACTGCTAGACATGGTGCGGTCCATGATGAGCTTCACCGATCTACCCATCTCATTATGAGGATTTGCCCTAGAGACCATAACTTATCTTCTAAACAAATTTCTAACTAAGTTTGTAGCATCTATACCATATGAGATATGGAAAGGAAAGAAGCCCATTCTTAAGGTTGTTAAGATTTAGGGCTGCCCTGCACACGTTAAAAGACATAACCCCGATAAGTTGAAATCCAAGATGAAGTGGTGCAAGTTCATGAGATACACCAAGGAAACTTGTGGGTATTATTTCTATGACCTTGAGGACCAAAAGATCTTTGTGGAAAAAAGAGTGGTGTTCCTTAAGAAGAAACACATTCTTAGCGAAGACAATGAGAGTGTGATAGAGTTGAGCGAGGTTGGAGAACCTAGCTCAAGCACCACTCCACAGCCCGAGTCTGTTTAGGTACCTAGCACACAAGTTCCAACTTTATATAGGTTTGACAAAATATCTCATCCTCTTGAGAGATATGTGGGACATATTAGAGGAAATGATGTTGAGGATATTGATCCTTAGACATATGAGGAGACTATTATGAGGATAGACTCTGGAAAGTAGCAAGATGCTATGAATTCTAAGATGGGCTCCCTGTACTCCAATAAGGTTTGGAGCTCAATTGATGCACCCGAGGGTATTGTACTCATTGGTTGCAAGTGGATTTTCAAGAAGAAGATAGGAGTAGATGAAAAGGTAGAGACCTATAAAGCAAGGCTAGTGGCTAAGGCGTATCATTAAATGCAAAGTGTTGACTATGACGAAACCTTCTCACCCATAGTCATGCTAAAATCCTTTTAAATTATATTGGCTATTGTTGTCAAGCCCCCTGAATTTAATCGTCATTCAAGAGGTATGAACCTAACACAAAATTGATAATATTATAATTCAATAAATAATCCAGGATCCAAACACACATTTAAGGCCACTAAGAAAATATTTAAGTCAAAATTCACCTCTATAATTCATAATTCACAAAATCTGTGCAGTTTATAATCATACCATCATATCACGTAATAATTCACAAAATCCAAAGCTAACTCAACTAAACCATAACCACATCATGAATCCAACAACATGAGAATCTATACAATCACAAACTCAACATATACCACATGTTTATATCATTACACAATTTAAACTTAACATTTCTAAAATCCCGATATGAAAGGTTCTTTTCAAATATTTATAAGACACAATAATCTAGAGTTGTCATTGATATTTTATTACACACAAAGGAACTTATACAACATCAACCTATCAAGTATGAAAGATTTGCCCCAAAACCTTCTAGCTTTCCATTGCCTCAACCCAATTTATACATTTTAGCGAGCAGTAAGCTATCCTGAAAAATTTATATAGCAACGGGGTGAGCATATGAAGCTTAGTAAGTGACTAACATATTCATAATAAAGAGAATAGTTTTTTAAACAAATAAGGTATCAAAATACAAAGTAGAGATAGAAGATGAAACATAAGCCTGTTTTGTTCATACAATCGAGGAAAGGTAATTAGAGCATATCATTGACATAAAGAGCATATCCATGATATATGGTATTTTTTAAGGCATAACAAAGACATCTAAACATTTCAGAACATATCAAAGAACAAAACATGATCAAAAGCTCAAATGTCACATGACGTTGTATTCATTTTATTCTTATCCAAAGTATGCATAGAAATACAGCCAAAACTTTGGATATCATATCAAACATATAGAAGGTGAAGTGAACTCCCAAACATAATTTCCCACGTCTGCGAGCGTCATCCATCCACGTCTGGATGAAGCCAGAGGGTGCCGGCAAAGTATCATGGGCTCTAAGCACATACCCTTTACCATTTCTGGTAAAGGTCCAGATAATCCCTTTATCATTTCTGGCAAAGGTTAAAATAATCCCATAAATATCATAGTACAAAAGGATATTGTGAACAATAAATTGAGAAATAGTGGAAAAACATGTGGAACAACAGAATGTATGTGCCTATAACGAAACATTACGATACAAACATGAACTTTATATAATAAAATCAGGTATACAAATAATTGAAGGATAAGAGTATACAAGAATTTAAAGCAGTAATGTAAAGTTCAACTAAAGTAAGGGTTTTTACTGAAATCAATTTCCAAAGAGAAGAAATAAGAAGAGCTGAAATCGACCAAAGCTCGATTCTGGTAGAATTTGAGAGACACCTCGTATGAATTATTTGAATAACTAATTATGCTCCAATTTATACAAAATGGTGTCATTTGAAAGATGTGTCAATATAGTTTTAGATAAATTAATTTTTACATGAATTGGAGTTTACTGCATAGAGTTACAAATAATTTCGTAGAGAAAGGTCTAAAAATATCAGCTCTATTTTACTGAGTCCACAAAGTCGATGAAAATAGATGTTTCAGTTTGCAATTGTACTCCAAAAATTTCAAATCAGGTAAGATTAGAAAGAATTTTGAACATAATTTTTAGTAAATAATACTTTGCATGAATCTGAGTTCCCAACAAAAGGTTATAAGTAGTTAACCAATAAGAGGTCAGAAATTATAGTCCCCGTTTTATAGAATCTGTAGGGTTAATTGAAACAGAAGTCTTAGTCGACATTTAAACTCCAAATGATTCAATCTTAGTATTAAAATGAAGATCTTTGAGTCTAATTTCAAATAGATTAGGGCCTAAATCAGAGTTTAATACTAAAAGTTAGGTCCGAAATAATGCATAGAGGTTAGATTATCAAAAAATTATAAATTCATGGCTTTGTATCAAAATGAAAGAAATGTCTAGTTCTAAGCTGAAATCTTTCGAATTATATAAGATTAAGATGAAAATAAAGATTAAGATTTCTATAGGATGGGGTTAGAACACTTGCCTTAAAAGAGTTTGATTCTCAAATATGAGGAATTGATGCAAAACCTCAAGCAAAGCTTCTTCTTCTTCTTCTTCTTCTTCTTCTCTTTTCAAACCAACATGGGGAGTTTTTTTTTTTTTTCTTTAGTCTCTCATCTAATTACTTGGGTTTGGCTAATACAAGGGTTGCAAGGTGTTAAGCATGCAGGAAAGTGCTTATGTGTCATCCTTAGAACAAACATAGGTGGTACTAACCTTAGGTTAGCTAGTGACACATGTCCATCATTTTCATTTTTTTTCTTTAACTTAAATATGATTTTTTTATAAATCATATTAAATATCTAATATTTACATTTAGGTCTCTAGCCATAAATTTCTAATATAAAATTATTTAATACAAAAGAATTATTAGTTAATCCTCATGTTTACAAATAAGTATCTATAAAATTTTAAAAAATGGGGGATGTTACAATTGCAGCACACTATGATTATGAGATCTGGCAAATGGATGTGAAAACTATATTCCTTAACAGCAACCTCGAAGAGGAGGTGTATATGATACATCGTAAGAGATTTATATCCAAGGACAGCTCAAATAAGGTGTGTAGGTTGCTTATATCTATTTATGGACTAAAACAAGTTTCCCAAAATTAAAACATAAGATTTGATGAGGCAATCAGATCTTATGACTTCGTTAAGAACGAAGATAAGCCTTATGTGTATAGGAAGGTAAGTGGGAGCGCTTTCACCTTCTTGGTATTATATATGGATGACATCCTGATCATTTGGAATGATGTAGGAATGATATCCATAGTAAAGACTTGGTTATCTAGACACATCTCTATGAAGGATTTAGGGGAAGCATCCTATATCTTGGGGATTCAGATCTATAGAGATAAATCAAAGAAAATGCTTGGCTTATCCCAATCCAAGTACATATGTCAAAAAGTTTACATAAAAAATTTCAAGAGATGTCTCATACCGATAAAACATAGGATATCACTTTCTAGGAGTAAGTCCCCAAAGACTCTTGAAGAAAAGGCGAACATGGTTAGGATACCCTATACCTCAGCGATAGGATCTATTATGTATACCATGCTATATACCAGGCCTGATATAGCGCATACTCTAAGTGTCACAAGCATGTATCAGGCGGATCCAAGCTTATAGCACTGGAAAGCAGTAAAGTATATCCTTACATACTTGAGAAGGACTAAGGATCTTTTACTGGTATATGGAGATAGTAGCTTTAGGGTTAAAGACTATATAGACTCTAGTTTCTAATCCAATGTCGGTGATAACAAGTCGAATTCTGGGTATGTATACACCCTGAATAAAGGAGTAGTGTGCTAGAAGAGTTCCAAGCAGGATACTACTATTGACTTGACTACAGAAGCGGAGTACATTATTATAGCAAAGACAACAAAGGAAGAAGTCTGAATAAAGAAGTTCATCATGGATTTGGGAGTCATATCGAGTAGTGAGGAGTCGATTCCCTTATATTGCGATAACAACAGGGCAATTGCTCAAGCGAAAGAACTCAGGTCTCATCAGAAGTCTACGCACGTTCCAAGGAGGTTCTACCTAATCAGGGAGATCGTGGCTCGAGTGCTAGTCATAGGTGCCCTACAAGCCAATCATGTGAGTGATGACACATGTGACTTGGCAAATAGTCTTTTTGCTTATTTTTATTATTTGGTATTTTATCACTTTATATTATTTGTTTCTTGAATATATTATGATGTCTATGGATTTTGTGTAATGAGAATCAGATCGTGATCTCAATCGGATCATGATAAGATCACGATAATGAGACTAATTCGCCTTTAAACATAGATCATAAATGATCCCGGTCATAAGTTACTTGAGAGGGACATTGAGATAACCGGACAAACTGATATGCTATATACCCATCCTTATGATGGATGTAGCTAATCTCATAGTTACTTGTAGGGACACTAGAGATACAATATATGTGCTCATTGGAGAATGAGTTCACTGATTAATCCACTTACGGAATGTTGGATGGTTGATGATATCTTATTATCGAGGACAAACAAAATCGTAGTCATGGTGTATATGTTAGGATCGGAGGCGGCACTACTAAGGGGGGAATTAGTGCAGCGGATTAAAACGTTGGTTTCAACAAAACTTTTGTACGATAAAAATCGGAATCGAAAGTGCTTAACTTGAAAGCGTATTCGCAAAGTTGTGCAGCAAAGGTAATGATGAAATAAAGCAAGTAAGAAGGTTTGCAGTAATGTAAATAGCAGTAATGAAATGCAAACCAGAGATTACGCCGTTTTTGAAGTGGTTCGGTCAAGTGACCTACATCCACTTGCACGGCCCCTCTTCGATGAGGCTCCCACCTTCCACTAGCAAATCTCTTGAAAGGGAAGGGTGAATACTGTTGAATCTTGTATTTTGATGATGAAACTACTTGATATATGTTTATGATTTAATCTGCGTTTTGAGTGACGTAGGATGCTTCGATCAGGATGAGACAATTAAAGCAGAAAAATCATGTTGTGCCGAAGGAACATGTCAGAAGATTGGACGTCGGGCCGGTGGATCGGTCGACGTATCGACAGAAGGCTTCGGGCCGTGGAATCGGGCACCAGGCGAAGAAGAGCGGGTATTGTGCCAAGGATATCGGAGTTGCGGAGTCAACTGGCCAATTGGGCAATAGGCTGCAGGAGAGGACGATGCGCCGAAGAATCGGATGAAGCGTCGAGGGACCAATGACATGTCGGACAAGTTGGTTAATTACTTAGGATTAATTGTCTCGATTGAAGTTTTGTTTTAAGTATGAAGGATTAACTATGATGGAAGAAAGACATGCACCAAGAGTTGTGCCGGAGTCGAGAAAATGATCATGTTGGGAGTTCGAGAATTCGACGGAATTTCGGACAGTCGTCGGAGGTTCTGCGGGAACAAATCCGAGAAGTCCAGGAGCTTGCCAAAAGAAGCTCGTCGGAACTCGCCAAGTGGATCGTCGCAAGTCCAGGAGTTTGCCGGAAGTCCGCAGGAGAATCACCGAGGGTTCATCGGATGATCGACGGAAGTTCGCCGGAAACTCGCCGGAAGAAGCGATTGACGCACCGGAGCAAGCTGTAGAGATTGTCTTAGGATTTATCGTAGTTAGCATATTGATTAAGTTGGAAATGGGAGGTGATCCCATTAGCTTAATCTTGGGGCAAGTGGGCCCTTGAAAAACCGAAATTGGGCCGAATGAAGCTAACCATTCGGACCCTGATTGCTGTGGGAGGTGCAACCGCCCAAGCCAGGAGGTAGCACCACCTGGGCTAAGTCTCCCAGGGAGACTGGGCGGTGCAACCGCCCCAGCCAGGAGGTGGCACCGCTTGGACTCAGTCTCCGAGCGAGACTGGGCGGTGCAACCTCCCCTAACAGAGAGGTAGCACCGCCTTAGCTCGGTCTTCGAGCTCTGGCAGGCGGTGCAACCGCCTTAGTCAGGAGGTGCAACTGCCTGGGCTCAGTCTCCGAGCCAGACTGAGGAGGTGCAATTGCCCCTGACAGAGAGGTGCAACCGCCTGGGCTTAGTCTTCGAGCTCTGTCAGGCGGTGCAACCGCTCCAGTCAGGAGGTGCAACTGCCTGCTCCCGAAATTCCGGGATTTGATAGTTCTGAGCTCCAAATTTGAACTGGGTTGGAGCCTATAAATACCCCACCCATTCAGCACTGAAAGGATATAGACACACACCAAAATCTTGATCTTTTCTGTGATTCTTAGAGCTCAAAATTGTTGTAAAGGCCAAAAGTTCTCCTCCTTCTGTTCTTCAAAGTTTTGAGTTGTAAAGAGAGAAGAGAAAAGTTCTGTAAGGGTTGTCTCCTGAGCCCGTCAAAAGGAGTGAAACTGTAAAAGGGCAGTTGGCCTTCGCCTGTTGAAGGAAGGCCTCTAGTTGGCGTCGGTGACCTCGTCGGTGGAGGAAGCCAAAAGTGGAGTAGGTCAAGACTGACCGAGCCACTCTAAATCTCGGTTTGCATTTACTTTAAGCATTTTATCATTACTGCAAACCTCCTAAATAGCTACTGCCTTCTGCGCTTTTACGAATGAGTTTCTAAGTTCAGAACTTTCCGAATCTATGTTTAGACGTAAATCGACGTTTTCGTACGATCATTACATTTCAGTTTACGTTTACGTTTTGACTCCAATTACAACTGCAAACTGCCTTCTGCGCATTTACAAAACATATCTCAAAGTTCAGTATCTTCAAAGTTGATGTTTAGACGTAAACCAGTTTTATCGTACGAACGTCGCATTTCAGTTTGCGCTTGCATTCTGATTTTTATCATAAACTGCAAACTGCCTTTGTAGATTTACTTTAACGTCATCTCGCTTAATCCTAAGCTAAAGTAGTATTAGAATCGGATTTTATACCGAAATCATTTTTGTCGTTCGAACGCAGCTTTCGATTTTAATCGCAGAAAGTTTTCCGCTGCACTAATTCACCCCCCCCCCTCTTAGTGCTCTTGATCCTAACAATTGGTATCAGAGCCCAGTTTTTCTCATTTCGGATTTACACCTGAGAGAAATGGCTCTTCATGGCTTTCAAGAGGGCTTTTCGGTCTTTCGTCCACCGTTGTTTAACGGATTGGACTACACTTGTTGGAAAACTCGAATGAGAGTTTTCTTAATTTCTACAAATTTAGATTTATGGAATATCATTGAAAACGGTTTTCACCTTCCCTCTAAACCGATGAACGAATGGTCGGATTTGGAGAAGAAGTATTTTTCTTTAAACGCAAAGGCTATGAATGTCTTATTTTGCGCTTTGGACAAAAATGAGTTCAATCAGATTTCTACATGCGAAACGGCTTTTGACATTTGGCAAACACTTGAAATCACGCACGAGGGAACTAGTAGAGTCAAAGACTCGAAAGTTAACTTTTTATTGCATGATTTTGAGCTTTTTCGAATGCAACCAAGCAAGACTATAGGCGACATGTACACCCGTTTCACGGATGTCGTCAATAGTTTAAGAGCTCTTGGAAAATGTTTTTCGGATTTTGAACTCGTAAACAAGATTTCGCGTTCTCTTTCTAAGAAGTGGGATTCAAAAGTAACTGCAATACAAGAAGCTAAAAACCTAAACAACTTACCACTTGAAGAACTAATTGGTTTGTTGATAACATATGAAATGGTGCACAATGCACATGATGAACATGTTGAACACAATCACCTTCCAAAGAACAGGAAGGATTTGGAACTCTGGACAAATGAATGCCACTTGAGCGATGACTCAAGTGATGAGGACAATGATGAACAAAACAACCTTCCAAAGAACAGGAAGGATTTGGGACATAGAACATTTGAAGACCACTCGAGCATAAGCTCAAGTGATAGTGAACTTAAACTACAAATGAAACGAAAATTAAAAAGCAAAAAGAATGGAACTACTTGCTTTAAACGCAAGAAGAAGAACAAGAATTGGGATGAATCGAGCTCCTCCGAAGACGAAGAAAAAATCAACAAAAGCGAGGTGGCAAACTACGCCTTAACAGCCTACGACGTTGAGGTAATTAAAATCCCCCTGATTTATTTTGAAATTACTTGATGCTTTCATGATGTATTTTCTTTTTTGGTTTAGAATTAATTTTCTTGAAAATTACATGTTTAAAAAAAAAATATACAAAAATTATGATCATGATAGTAATTTCGAAAATGATAACATTGCATATTTTATGATGAACAAACAAAATGATTTTGATTGAAAATATGAAATCATAATATGTATCATGTTTGATTAATATTGCTGAATGAAATCATGTTTGATTTAAAGTAATGCATAATGATGTAATGAAAATATTAAATGTTTTTGATACAATGATTGATAATTTTATGCATGAGATTTTAAGTTATACATGATGATAAGCATGTGTTATTCTCATGAATGTATATGACAAAACCATGTCCGAATGCATGAAAGTGTTAAATTTCATTTTCGGATTTTCGTGACCATAACAATTCATTTTTGAAAGTCTATTGATCTTGATGGTTCTAAAATGAAATTCATTTTTCGATCCTAAATGTTGATGTATGTTTTTGTTTAACATAAAGTTAAAGACATGTTTATAAGAAGCAAATCATATGAATAAAAACTTATAAATGCGATCCTCTATCTTATCGACTTTTCAATAAATCTATGTTTGTCATATATGAATTTATTGAATGTGACTTTGAGGATGATTTCAGATTTCACAAATGCTTGATTCATACTTATGACATGAGATAATTGAATCCCTGACTTACTCTTTATATGGCTTGAAAATAGATGTTTAAAATCTTGCTTGATGAGTTGTTTTATAAGATTTTGTCTTTACGTCTTGAACTTTCATGCTTGTCTTGATTTGGCTTATAATGCTTAGATGAAAAAGAATCATTTAAAAAAAAAATACTTTTCCCATCTGATCGAGATTAATGATTTCATGATATTTTATGAATCTCGAAATTGATTTTGATGACTTAATTATGAATTTCAAGTTACTGATTTGATTTGAATAAGTTTTATCTAAATCATAATCTTGATCTTGCAAAATTGAAGTCACAAATAATATCTTGTGGTATTCATGAATTGATACTCACAATATGAAAGCATTGGTATTCATGACTTGAATTGGATTGAAACATTGCATGCTTAAATTAATTATTCTCCTATGTTTCAAAAATTCTTTAAATGCCTTATGTGATGATAGAAAATTAACTTGCTTTATGATAAATCTACATATACAATTTTGATGATGAGATTTTTGATGAAGTTGAATTTGAATGAGTTTGTGTTCAAATTATGATCTTGATTTCTTGGATATACTACTTGGGATTTTTTAATCACAATCTCTTCTTTGTACACCTACAATTTTTGTTATTTATAAAAGGAAGAGATTTGATAAAATGAATCATGTCTTTTGGCATTCAAATGGTCTTATCTTTGATGATATGATTTCTTTGTATCTATGATATAAATGCCTTGAAATGATTGAAATATTTTACACTCTTATGCTCTTCCCTACTCCTTTCTTGTTTTAAATGATAAAACGGGGAGAAGTTTTGATCATGCATGGTAGGATATAATTTGACAAAATTGATACCATCATGATATGAAACATTTATGATGTGCAATTATGCATGCAATACTTGTGCTTTCTAATTATGATGTGATGTATTGCATATGATGTAAATCATGATTTAAAATGCTATGAGTGCTAAGTTACACATTTTGAGAAGAAATTGCTATATTGAAACATTAATGTAATTATGAATGATGATATGATATTATGCATGTAATACTTCAACTTATGATAATGATGCATGCAATGATAAAATATTCATGATGAAAAATTGTCTTGACATTCATAACTTGATTATTCATCCTTTGTCATGATTTTGAAATCGTTGTAAAAGGAAAAAGAACTACAAAACTGTATTCTTCCTTTCTTTTTGACAATGACAAAGGGGGAGATAGCTAGCTTGCACAAGTCAAGAAGATGCAAAAAATTTGATTGCTAACTTGCTTATTTCAAGAAGCAAAAATTGTCTTCTTGAACATCACTATCTTGAATATCTCAAGAAGCAAAACTTGCAACTTGTACATTGCAATAGGAAGCAAGAATCATGAGCTTACACAAGAAAGCTATCTTGCATTTGCTTTCAAAATTTTTGCTAGCTTATATATTGTGAAACTTGTATATCGTAAAAATTGTTAGCTTGTGGTCTAAAGAGAAGCAAAAAGTTGCTATCTCAAAAGAAGCAAATGTGCTATCTTGCCTATCTCAAGAGGCAAAAATGCTAACTTGCACATCTAGCAAAACTTGACAAATCTGCATATCTCAAGAAGCAAGAGTTGCTTTCTTGAATATCTCAAAACTGCTAGCTTGCATGTTCTACAATGTTATAATATTGCAAGTTTGCATGATGTAAAACTTGCTATCTTGTATGCTGTAAAACTTGCATATCTGAAAGTCGATAGCTTAAATGCTCTTAGCATGATGTAATACTTGCTAAATTTTCTGGCTTCAAAACTGCATGATGATAAAACTTGATATTATGTTTTTCATGCGATGAGTTGAACCAATATCACAAACACTTGATTGTGGTACTTCTCCTTTTTGTTGATGACAAAGGGGGAGAAGTATGTTGATGACATGACATGTTATGCATAAGTTCATGATGACGTGTTGCAAGTATTCATGATGAATATTGCAATGACTTGAATTCAGTTTGAATTCAAGGTTTTATCAATATGGCATATTGATAGGGGGAGTTTGTTTAAACTCCAAGAGTTAAGTTTAACTCCGTTATCAAGTGGTTGTCATCATCAAAAAGGGGGAGATTATTGAATCTCGTATTTTGATGATGAAACTACTTGATATATGTTTATGATTTAATCTGCGTTTTGAGTGACGCAGGATGCTTCGATCAGGATGAGACAATTAAAGCAGATAAATCATGTTGTGCCGAAGGAACATGTCAGAAGATTGGACGTCGGGCCGGTGGATCGGTCGACGTATCGACAGAAGGCTTCGGGCCGTGGAATCAGGCATCGGGCCAAGAAGAGCGGGTATTGTGCCAAGGATATCGGAGTTGCGGAGTCAACTGGCCGATTGGGCAATAGGCTGCAGGAGAGGACGATGCGCCGAATAATCGGACGAAGCATCGAGGGACCAATGACATGTCGGACAACTTGGTTAATTGCTTAGGATTAATTGTCTCAATCGAAGTTTTGTTTTAAGTGTGCAGGATTAACTACGATGGAAGAAAGACATGCAGCAGGAGTTGTGCCGGAGTCAAGAAAATGATCACGTTGGGAGTTCGAGAATTCGACGGAGGTTCGGACAGTCGTCGGAGGTTCTGCGGGAACAAATCCGAGAAGTCCAGGAGCTTGCCAAAAGAAGCTCGTTGGAACTCGCCAAGTGGATCATCGCAAGTCCAGAGTTTGCCGGAAGTCCGCAGGAGCATCACCGAGGGTTCATCGGATGATCGACGGAAGTTCGCCGGAAACTCGCCGGAAGAAGCGATTGACGCACCGGAGCAAGCTGTAGAGATTGTCTTAGGATTTATCATAGTTAGCACATTGATTAAGTTGGAAATGGGAGGTGATCCCATTAGCTTAATCTTGGGGCAATTGGGCCCCTGAAAAACTAAAATTGGGCCGAATGGAGCTAACCATTCGGACCCTGATTGCTGTGGGAGGTGCAACCGCCCAAGCCAGGAGGTAGCACCGCCTGGGCTAAGTCTCCCAGGGAGATTGGGCGGTGCAACCGCCCCAGCCAGGAGGTGGCACCGCCTGGGCTCAGTCTCCAAGCGAGACTGGGCGGTGCAACCTCCCCTGACAGAGAGGTAGCACCGCCTGAGCTCGGTCTTCGAGCTCTGGCAGGCGGTGCAACTGCCTCAGTCAGGAGGTGCAACCACCCATGACAGAGAGGTGCAACCTTCTAGGCTCAGTCTTTGAGCTCTGCCAGACGGTGCAACCGCTCCAGTCAGGAGGTGCAACCGCCTGATCCCGGAATTCCGGGATTTGATAGTTTTGAGCTCCAAATTTGAACTGGGTTGGGGCCTATAAATACCCTACCTATTCATCACTGAAAGGATATAGACACACACCGAAATCTTGATCTTTTCTGTGATTCTTAGAGCTCAAAATTATTGTAAAGGCCAAAAGTTCTCCTGTTCTTCAAAGTTTTGAGTTGTAAAGAGAGGAGAGAAAAGTTATGTAAGGGTTGTCTCCTAAGCCCGTCAAAAGGAGTGAAACTGTAAAAGGGCAGTTGGCCTTCGCCTATTGAAGGAAGGCCTCTAGTTGATGTCGGTGACCTCGTCAGTGGAGGAAGCCAAAAGTGGAGTAGGTCAAGACCGACCGAACCACTCTAAATCTCAGTTTGCATTTACTTTGAGCATTTTATCATTACTGCAAACCTCCTAAATAGCTACTGCCTTCTGCGCTTTTAAGAACGAGTTTCTAAGTTCAGAACTTTCCGAATCTATGTTTAGACGTAAATCGGCGTTTTCGTACGATCATTACATTTCAGTTTAAGTTTACGTTTTTACTCTAATTACAACTGCAAACTGCCTTCTGCGCATTTACAAAACATATCTCAAAGTTCAGTATCTTCAAAGTTGACGTTTAGACGTAAACCGGTTTTATCGTACGAACGTCGCATTTCAGTTTGCGCTTGCATTCTGATTTTTATCATAAACTGCAAACTACCTTTGTAGATTTACTTTAACGTCATCTCGCTTAATCCTAAGCTAAAGTAGTATTAGAATTGGATTTTACACCGAAATCGTTTTTGTCGTTCGAACGCAGCTTTCGATTTTAATCGCAAAAAGTTTTCCGCTGCACTAATTCACCCCCCTCTTAGCGCTCTTGATCCTAACAAATACCCCTCTTACAACTCTTTTACAAGTGGTTCACTCTCTTACATATTTTCAGCAAGAAAGAAGGAGGTGAACACTAGCAAATTGAAAACAAGACTAGCTAGGACTTTTCTAAGGTCTTTCTCTTAAACAATTGCTGCTCAAAAAGTTGTAATCTAAGCTGAGATTTGAGGGGTATTTATAGGCCTCAAGAGGATTCAAATTTGGGCTCCAAAATTTGAATTCTCTTGGAGTTCCCGATGCTGGCGGTGCCACCGCCTGTCAGTGTCAGGCGCTAACAGTGCTGGGCGGTGCCACCGCCCAGCCCAAGCGGTGCCACCACTTGGCTCTCGGGCACTGGGCGGTGCCACCACCTAGCTCTTGGGTGCCGGGCGGTGCAACTGCCCAGTTTGGCAGTGCCACCGCCAGACTCTTCGGTTGACTGGTTGGGCTTCAAACTTAGCCCAAACCAAGTCTAATTTTGGGCCCAGTTGGCCCCTAACCAGGATATACGATTATCTCTTAATCCTAATCCTAATTACACGTTAACTACATAACAAAAAAAACATCCTAAGCAATTTTTCAACCGCGAACGTCGAGTCTTGTTCCGATGAGCTTTCCGACGAACTTCCCCCGATGGACTCCCAGCAAGCTCCCGAACTTGTGATGACTTTAATGAGTAGCCGAGCCTTCTCGGTGATCTCCGTGAACCTCCGACGATCTCTTCAAATAACCCATCAATTGATTTTATCATCAAAATCCGAGATTCAACAATCTCCCCCTTTTTGATGATGACAATCAATTGATGACGGAGTTAAACATAACTCCCCCTATCTATATGCCATATTATGAGAAGATAAAAACACTTGAATTCCATCCCATTGAATTCAAGCATGAACCGATAAGTTCTAACCGTAGAACTTATCGTTATTCTTATTAAGCATAATGTAAATGCTAAACTTCGATGAAAATCCTTTTCAAGTCGAAAGATAAGAGACAATTTTTACTGCGACAAGAGATAAAGATTTTCAACATGAATTTCATGATATACATGTTTGACATGCTTTCAATATGATCATTCGATCTTACGAATTTCTCAAAGATTTGCAATGCATATTCTCAAAGATTTTGAAAAGCACATAAGACATTCATATCACACTAGCTTTTGTAATTCATATAAGTCATGCTATTAAAATGATACAAGTCATCACTTTTCTCCCCCTTTGTCATCAACAAAAGGGAATGAGACCTGAAGCACATAAGTTGTGATTAGAACATCAGGAATTCAACATTGATCAGAAAAATTTTATCATCCAAAGTTAAGTATGCTAAATTTATCTTAAAGGAAAATTCAGCATTCATTCATTTTATCAAATCTCTTCTTTCTATACAAGCCTATTCAAATTCAATTTGTTAATTTGAAACTCAGCATTCATTCATTCATTCATTCATTCAAATTCAGCATTCATTCATTCAAATTTACCAAAAATACTTATCCAGAATTCAGCTTAAAAGGAAAACCAGCATTCATCCAGAAGCATATATCCAGAATTTTAAAAATACATTTAAAGAGAAGGTTCAATTTTTTGTTCAAAAGATGACCATCTTGGAACTTGAGATTAAGAGTAAACAGAACAGAATAAAAAGATACATCAATCCGTAGGAGGTAATCCATAGTGCTGATACATAACATCTATTTTTTGATTTAGTTGTCATAGTTCCTTTAAAATTTCAATTTGCTGGAGTTGAATTTGTTCTTGCTGCGATTTGAGTTGGTCTTGTTGGAATTTGATCTGAGATAGTTCTGCCATAATGAGTCCTTCATAGGATGAAACAAGAGCTGAAGGCGCTGCACCAAGGGGACTAGGAAGAGGAGATTCATTTCCCATAAAAATTGGTGTATCTGGTTGTTCTACTGGTGGAGGAATAGGATCAGTCCTTCTAGGTTGCCTTACCCATATTCCATTGTTAAATATGCACCTAAGTCTCTTTAGTAGATTTTTATTGATGATGTTATATCTATCACTCTGAATTGTTTCTTCATCGGGTGGGATGCAAATGTCATAGGCACGAAGAAATCTAGTGATTAACCCCCCATATGGCAACATAATATCTTTAGCTGTAATGTCCTGCATATGTTGCCGTATTGAGTATCCAAAACAGTTATGTTGACCGGTCATAATCCAATACATAGTGCTTATCTCTATTTGACTCATTTCATCAAGATGATATTGCTTAGGGAATAGTATGCTTGTCATGATATGATGAAGACTCTTAGAGTTAAAAGGCAGTAAGTGTTCGCAACTCTTGGGTATTATTCCGAAGTTCGAGTTTGCAAAAATGGTTTCGACAGCTTCGGTGTAAGTTGCTCCTATTATATTAACATCCCATCTTCCTCTAAAATAGCAGCCCCTATCTTTTTCAGTGATTCCAATTAGTTCACAAATAGAATTATCAGAAATCCTAATTTGTGTTCCTAAAATGTAAGTACTTAGGCTATCGTTATCTGCCCATAGGTTTGCATAAAAGAGCCTAACTAATCTAGGATAAATTGGTTCATCTATTTATAAGAGAGATAGGGCCTCTAGATGAGCAAACCACCTAATGGGTTCTAAGTCTCCTAGTTCATCGAGATCAACGTGTTTTCCCTTATGGATATGTCTTGTTTCAAAATTTGGAAACCTAAGGGCGTCTTCTTTGGATCTAAAAAGATTATGGTCATATGAATCTCCTTCAATCCTTTTCCCTTTTGATCTCTTAGGAGCCATTTTCTAGATAAGATGATAAGAGAAATATGAATTGTAATGAATAGGTGAAACAAGAAGAAGGTGAAGGGAAGATTTTACCTTATGGAGTGTTTCTAGGATGATGGGGAGTTTGGACCAACAAGAATCCTTTTCCAAGGTTTGTAGAAGTTAGAATGAGGGATTGAGAGATTTTGGGGGAGTTGGAGCAAGGGTTCCACGGGTTGGGGGCGGTGTCACCGCCGGCCCTAACCATTTCGGGTTATAAAGGGCTCTCGGGCGGTGCCACCGCCTGGCGCCCGAGCGCTCAGGCGGTGCTACCGTCGATTCTGGCGATGCCACCGCTGGCTTGCCGCGGAAGAAGGAAAGAAAACTTTTCTTCCCCCTTCTTGATTTCCAGAGGTGTTTGACGCAAGGAAAGGTTGAGATATTGAGTTGTACTTTAATATATCATTTGGAATCGAAAGAAGAAGATGAAATCAAATCCACAAAGGAACGGAACATGGATGAGACATTCTTCGTAAATACATTCAAACAACTTACTCTAAGGGACAATTTAACATGTCTAGTTCCCTTCTAATAAATTCAAATTGGTCTTCATTTAAGGCTTTTGTAAAAATATCTGCTAATTGATGCTTTGTGTCAATGAATTCTAGAACAACATCATTGTTAAGGACATGATCGCGTATGAAATGATGCCTAATGTCGATGTGCTTAGTTCTAGAATGCTGAATTGGATTTTTAGTAAGACATATGGCACTAGTATTATCACATTTTATGGGAATGTTTTTAAAGTGAATTTCATAGTCTTCTAATGTATTTTTCATCCATACAACTTGTGCACAGCATGCACTTGCAGCAATGTATTCGGCTTCCGCCGTAGATAGTGCAACTGAATTTTGTTTCTTGGAGGTCCAAGAAACCAGTGCATGTCCTAAAAATTGGCATGTTCCGGATGTACTTTTTCTATCTATCCTGCATCCGCCAAAATCGGCATCCGCATAAGCTATTAAATCAAATTTGTCAGATTTTGGATACCACAATCCTAAATTTGGAGTTCCTTTAAGATACCTAAATATTCTTTTAACACTTTTAAGATGAGATAATTTAAGATTTGATTGAAACCTAGCGCAAAGTCCTACACTAAACATAATATCCGGTCTAGTCGCGGTAAGGTAGAGTAGACTACCTATCATTCCCCTATATGTTTTTTGATCGAAATTTTCACTATTTTCATCCATATCTAACTTAGTCGCAGTACTCATAGGGGTGTTTATTGCTTTTGAATTATCCATGTTAAATCGTTTTAACAATTCTAATGTGTATTTAGATTGGTTAAGAAATATACCATCCCTAAGTTGTTTGATTTGTAATCCTAAAAAGAAAGTTAATTCACCCATTAAACTCATTTCAAATTCATGACTCATACATTTGGCAAATGATTCACATGGTGATTCATCCGAAGAGCCAAAAATAATATCGTCAACATAAATTTGCACAATAAGAAAATTATTTTCAAAATATTTAATAAACAATGTAGTATCAACCTTGCCTTTGGTAAAATTATTTAAAATAAGAAAGGAACTAAGCCTTTCATACCAAGCTCTAGGAGCTTGTTTCAAGCCATAGAGGGCCTTAGTCAATTTGAATACATGATTAGGAAGAAGAGAATTTTCAAATCCGGGAGGTTGTTCGACATATACTTCTTCGGAAATAAAACCATTCAAGAAGGCACTTTTGACATCCATTTGAAATAGTTTAAAATTATTACTACTAGCATAGGCAAGGAGCATCCTTATGGCTTCTAATCGAGCCACGGGAGCGAAGGTTTCTTTGTAATCGATACCTTCTTCTTGGTTGAAACCTTTGGCCACTAATCTAGCCTTGTTTCTAACCACGATACCATTTTCGTCTTGCTTGTTTCTAAAGACCCATTTAGTACCAATGACTAAATAGTCACTAGGTCTAGGAACAAGCTTCCATACCTTATTCCTCTCAAATTGATTCAATTCCTCTTGCATTGCAATAACCCAAAAATCATCTTTTATGGCCTCGTCAATGCACTTAGGTTAGATTTGAGAAAGGAAAGCGGCATTAGCACAAAAATTCTTGAAAGAGGAACGAGTTTGAACCCCTTTTGATGTATCCCCTATAATTAGCTCCTTTGGATGAGCATCTATATACTTCCATTCCTTAGGTAAGGAAATTTTGGAAGAAGGTGCATCCAAGTTGCTATTTTGAGGAGGGGGTTCATTTAAATTCAAATTATCAAAACCAAGATCATCATCAAAATCATTTTTCTTTAAATTTGAAACTTCATTGAAAACTACATGAATAGACTCTTCTATTACTAAGGTTCTTTTGTTAAAAACCCGAAAAGCTTTAGAAACGGAAGAGTAACCAAGAAAGATGCCTTCATCGGATTTAGCATCAAATTTTCCTAAGGCATCCCTTTCATTTAAAATAAAGCATTTACAACCGAAAACTTTAAAATAGGAAATATTTGGTTTCTTGTTATTCCATAATTCATAGGGAGTTTTTGATAAGGATGGTCTTATTAGGACTCTATTCATGATGTAGCAAGTCGTATTTACGGCTTCGGTCCAAAAATACTTAGGTAAACTATGTTCATTTAACATAGTTCTTGCCATTTCTTGTAGGTTTCTATTTTTTCTTTCAACTACTCCATTTTGTTGGGGATTCCTCAGAGTGGAGAAGTTGTGGTTGTATCCATTAACTTCACAAAAATTTTGAAAGTCACGGTTTTGAAATTTGCCACCGTGATCACTCCGAATTGATGAAATCATGAAACCTTTTTTGTTTTGAGTAAGTTTACAAAATTTAGAGAAACATTTGAAGCAATCACTTTTGTGAGCTAAGAAATAGGTCCAAGTGTATCTAGTATAGTCATCCACAATTACAAACACATATTTGCTTCCCCCTAGACTTGTGTCAATTGGTCCAAATAGGTCCAAATGAATCAATTGTAATGGTCTAGTGGTGCTAATTTGAGTTTTTGATTTAAAACTAGTTTTTATTTGTTTACCTAGTTGACATGCATCGCATATTTGGAATTCCTCGCACTAATTCTCTAGATGAGATCTTAGATATTAGTTTCATGCTTGCATGGCCTAGTCTCCTATGCCAAAGCCAAGCATCATCATTTAAAGCGGAGAAGCACATTTCATTACTTAGTTCATCAAGGTTGATGGTGTAGACATTATTTTATTTTAATGCAATCATAGTCATGTTATGGTTTGGTTTTTCAACAATACATACATTTGATTCAAATCTAACAATATAACCTTTATCGCATAATTGACTAACACTTAAGAGATTATGTTTCAATCCATCAACTAGTAAGATATCATCAATGGAAAATTTTAATTTGTTACCTATGGTTCCCTTACTAATGATTTTCCCTTGATTGTTGTCTCCGAAGGTGACGTACCCTTCTTCCTTGCTAGTGAGCATAGAGAAATGAGATGGATCTCCAGTCATATGTCTTGAGCATCCACTATCTAGATACCATCTCTTGCTCCTAGCTTGTGATGGTGTATGTTTCTACAAGAAGGGATTATTTTTAGGTACCCATTTTCTTTTGGGTGCCTTAAAAACTTGTTTATCATATTGCATAGAATTGATCATGGTTCCTTTAGGAACCCAAATTAGTTTGTTCGGACTAATTTTCTTGAATGGACATTTATAAATTTTATGTCCATATTTGCAACAAAAGTTGCAATGGCTTTGGTGCCGAACATGTAAGACGGGGCCTTTAATGAAGGTGGTTGGATTTTGGTGAGGACTTCTCACAAATCCGATTTCACTTCTTTTAGGAACGTGACCCTTATTTGTAAGGATCATGTTCAAAGATTTGCTACCAACCTCAAATTTCTTCAAGGTGTCCTTAAGTAGCAAGTTCTCCTTTTGGAGAGATTCTAGATCATGGCATTTTATACATGGAGCTAAATTATCATGATATTCAGTTTTTAATTTATTGATATCACAAGTGAGACTATCATGCTCCTTTTTTAGCAATTTATATTTTCTACTAATTGTCTTACATTCATCAAATAACTCATGGAAAGCATTTAATAATTCATGATAAGGTAAATCTGCATCAATTAAATATGTTACCTCTTCTCCGATGGCCATTAGGGCGTAATGAGCAACTTGCTCGGTGTTGGACTCCTCTTCTTCGGACGCGCTTGAATCATCCCACGTTGCTTTGAGCGCCTTCTTCTTCGATGTTCTCTTTTTGGCTTGAGGACAATCGTTCTTGTAGTGTCCCGGTTTTTTGCATTCATAGTAAATCACTTGGTCCTTCTTTTGTTCAAATTTATTTTTTGTATTATTTTAAAATTTGTTCTTCCTTAAATATTTTTTAAATTGTTGAGTCAAAAGTGCAATGTCATTGTCACTGTCCTCATCACTTGATGTTCCTTTCAAGTGGTCTTCTTGTGATTTGAGTGTCATATCCTTCCTGTTCTTTGGAAGGGGGTTCTCGAGCTCGTCATGAGCTTGATATGTCATTTCGTAGGTCATTAGAGACCCAATGAGTTCTTCAAGAGGGAATGTTTTAAGGTCTTTGGCCTCTTGAATGGTCGTAACTTTTGGATCCCAACTTTTAGGGAGGGATCTTAAGATTTTAGTTACTAGTTCAAAGTTAGTAAAATCTTTACCAAGAGCTTTGAGTCCATTGATGACATCCGTAAACCGGGTGTACATGTCTCCGATGGACTCACTTGGTTTCATTCGAAAAAGTTCGTAAGAGTGCACAAGGATGTTGATTTTGGACTCTTTCACTCGGCTAGTGCCTTCATGAGTGACCTCAAGAGTTCTCCAAATATCAAAAGCTGAATCACAGATTGAAACACGATTAAATTCATTTTTGTCTAGTGCACAAAACAAGGCATTCATAGCCTTTGCATTTAAAGCAAAAACCTTCTTCTCCGATTCATTCCATTCGCTCATCGGAAGAGAAGATTTTTGAAATCCGTTTTCAACAATTGTCCAAAGCTCGAAATCCATAGAAATAAGGAAGATCCTCATCCGAGTCTTCCAATACATGTAATCTGACCCATTAAACATAGGTGGACGTGTGATAGAGTGTCCCTCATGCATACCGGAGTAAGCCATCACTCTTGGGTATTAAACCAAATATGAGAGTGAGCCTTGCTCTGATACCAATTGTTAGGATTGGAGCGGCACTAAGAGGGGGGCTGAATTAGTGCAGCGGATTAAAACGTTAGTTTCAACAAAACTTTCGTACGATAAAAATCGGAATCGGAAGTGCTTAACTTGAAAGTGTATTCGCAAAGTTGTGCAGCAAAGGTAATGATGAAATAAAGCAAGTAAGAAGGTTTGCAGTAATGTAAATGGCAGTAATGAAACGTAAACCAGAGATTGCGCCGTTTTTGAAGTGGTTCGGTCAAGTGACCTACATCCACTTGCGAGGCCCCTCTTCGATGAGGCTCCCACCTTCCACTAGCAAATCTCTTGAAAGGGAAGGGTGAATACCCCTCTTACAACTCTTTTACAAGTGGTTCACTCTCTTACAGATTTTCAGCAAGAAAGAAGGAGGTGAACACTAGCAAATTGAAAACAAGACTAGCTAGGACTTTTCTAAGGCCTTTCTCTTAAACAATTGATGCTCAAAGAGTTGTAATCTCAGCTGAGATTTGAGGGGTATTTATAGGCCTCAAGAGGATTCAAATTTGGGCTCCAAATTTGAATTCTCGTTGGGTTCCCGATGCTGGCGGTGCCACCGCCTGTCAGTGTCAAGCGCTAACAGTGCTGGGCGGTGCCACCGCCCAGCCCAGGCGGTGCAACCACCTAGTCTGGCAGTGCCACCGCCAGACTCTTCGGTTGACTGGTTGGGCTTCAAACTTAGCCCAAACCAAGTCTAATTTTGGGCCCAGTTGGCCCCTAACCAGGATATAGGATTATCTTTTAATCCTAATCCTAATTACACGTTAACTACATAACAAAAAAAACATCCTAAGCAATTTTTCAACTGCGAACGTCGAGTCTTGTTCCGGCGAGCTTTCCGACGAACTTCTCCCAACGGACTCCCAGCAAGCTTCCGAACTTGTGATGACTTTAATGAGTAGCCGAGCCTTCTCGGTGATCTCCGTGAACCTCCGATGATCTCTTTGGCGAACTTCCGAAAATTCCGACAGGTTCCCGATTTCTTCTCGGTTGGTTCCGGCAGCATCTCCGACGATTCTTCGGACTCTTAAACGTCCATCGAACTTGACTCTGGTATCCTTGCTTTGTGTTTTCTGGTTATCATAGTTAATCCTGCACACTTAACTCAATAATATGGATTAGATCAAATAACCCATCAATTGATTTTATCATCAAAATCCGAGATTCAACAGTATATGGTACATAGACTTGAGACACTAAGAATGTCTTATATGAGTAGTCTACTCTTTAATATCAGACTTATAGGTCTCGAGGTTTCAAATCTAACACAACCGGTTATCGGGAGTGGTAGCCAACCTTACGAGGACTATTGAGCGTCGATAGAGGATCATCTGCTCTCGGTATCATAAAAGAAATATCTTATGTGTTCTTGCTCAGAAAAATCCATGGCCAGGGTCATTCGGATTGAGAGAGAAAGAGTTCTCCAAGTGAATCCGATTAGAGCGAGACTTGAGTAGAAATCGTATGGATATGACAGCACCATGCTCGGTATACGGTCTTTGGGATATTAGATAGATAAGGGACTATATGTATATAGTAACTGAGGACAAACAGGTCCAATATATTGGATTTCTCTGTATCGTCTGGAGATTGTGATGTAGTGGCCTAGTACGTTCATAGTCGATGAGTCGAGTGAATTATTATGAAGATAATAATTCACTAAGCCAGGAGGAGTTTTGATATATATAACTCATGGCCAGCTCGATATTGAGCCTAGAGGGTCACACACATATGGTAGGCATTGTGATGAGTAGAGATTCAGATATGAGATATTCACCGGAGCCCCTATCTTATTGGATATCCAATAAGCCCCTGAATTATTGGATCCTATGGATGAGATCCAATAAGAGCCAATGAGATATTATTGAATAGAGTTTCACTAATCTAAGAGGCTTGAGTAGTATGATGGAGATCCAATACCCAATAAGGCAGGATCCATTAGGGTTAAGTTGACATGAGACCTCTATAAATAGGAGAGAACTAGTGGTTCATAGGCTAGAGCTTTTTTGGTTGCCTCTTTAATGCAGATGGAATTATAAAAAAATATAAGGCTCGACTTGTAGTAAAAGTATATTCACAACAATAAGGTATTGATTTTGATGATTTTTTTCTCCGATTGCTATATTCGAAACTGTGAGAACTTTCTTGGATTTAATAGCTCACTTGAATTGGCATGTTTATCAATTTGATGTGAAATATATATTCTTAAATGAAGATTTACATCAAGAGATTTTTGTTACTCAACCTGAAGGGTTTTTGTTAAAGGACATGAAGAAAAGGTGTATAAGCTAAAAAAAGCTTTTTATGGGATTAAACAAGCAAGGGCATGGTATAGTAAAATTGATTATTATTTTCATCAAAATGGATTTAAGAGGAGCAATAATGAACCTACTCTTTATCTAAAGAAGGAATATGAATATAATATTCTAATGGTTTGACTTTATGTTGATGATATTATATATATGGGTTCATCTAACTCTTTTATAGCAGAATTTAAAAAGTGTATGATGAATAAGTTTGAAACGTCAGATCTAGGTTTACTGCATTATTTTCTTAGGTTGGAAGTGAAGCAAGGATTGGATGGAATTTTTATTTTATAAAGAAAGTATGTAATTGATCTACTAAAAAAATCTAACATGATTAATTGTAAAGCTGTAGTAACACCCATGAATGTAAATGAGAAATTGAAACTTGAAGATGATACATGTCTAACAAATGCAAGATACTACAGAAGTTTAGTTAGAGGTTTAATTTATCTAACTCATACTCGACCAAATATTATCTTATTTGTTGGTATAGTATCCAGGTTTATGCATAGTCCAAGCAACATCATCTCGGAAATATTAAAAGAATTTTGCATTATATTGTTGGAACTACAGATTATGGTATTTATATTCTCATAATTTTAAATGTAAATTATTTGGTTTCATTGATAGTGATTGGGCAGGAGCTTTAGATGATAGAAAGAGTACTTAAGGTAATATTTTAGCCTCGGATCAGGAGCTATATCTTGAAGTTCAAAAACGCAAGCAACAACTATGTTATCGATATCAAAAGTAGAATATGTAGCCGCAACATCAGCAGCTTATCAAGTAATATGGCTTAGAAGACTTCTAAAAGATCTTCATCAAGAACAAAAAGAAGCAACGAAAATATTTTGTGACAACAAAGCCACAATTGTAATGATGAAGAATCCAACATTTTATGGAAGAACGAAACATATAGAAATGCGCTATCATTTCTTTCGAGATCTTATAGCAAATAGAGCCATAACAATGAAGTATTGTGGAACAGATGAACAAGTTGTGGATATCCTCACCAAGTCACTTCCAGTTCAGAAGCATATTTATTTCATGTCATGAATCGGTGTATGTAACTATGAATTAAGGGGGAGTATTGAGAATTGATTCATGGTAGTTATATAGATAATTACTATATTCTAGGTAGTTATATATATATTCTAAGTAGTAATACATGATCTAAAAGTTATAAGGTAGTTCCTACACCTAACTCAATCATGGGTGATATGGTGGAGTGAGATAGTTACCACTAGGTCCTATAAATAGGACCATAGTTCATGAAGCAAGATGGTGTGAGTATGCACTTGAGAATATCTTATAAGTATTCTTATCTTACCTCTTATTTAAATACTACAATGGTTTTCTTGATCGAAAGGATTCTTTTTAATTGCATTATAGTATTATGTTTTTATCATTTCCTTGCTCCTCCATCCTCAACATAAGGACCATCGAAGCGAAAGACATCTTCCATGATCAATGCAACTTTAACTATTTCCAATGATGGGGTCACTAGAGAAACCATACGACAAGGTTGAATGCCTAAGGATGATGCCACTCCTCCAATTATCTTTGCAACACTACAAAAACCTTGGAAGAGTTTTTGATTTTTTTTGAGATAGAAGCAAATTAGAGCAATGACTTGGAGTAACCATCCAACAAGGTTGAAGGCCCAAGGACGATGCCACTCCTCCAATTATTTCTCCTTAAATACCATAAAATCATTACAAGAGTTTTTCATCTTTTTTGATATAGAAGCATATTAAAGTAATGATATGAAATATTAGCCTTCAAAACCTTAGCCCAAGAGATCCCAGCAAAATGAGATCTACCAATACTGGTAAAATCCAATGAACACACAGGATTCTTCCTGTGAGAAGTGGAAAGGCCGATGATCGATGGTCGGAGGACCATCAACTTGATAGAAGAGATTAGATGGTTGGTTACCGAGGGAAAGGAAGAAGTGTGAAAGATCGTCAAGAGGAGGAGTTCACGACATTGAAGTTTATTGGTATGTTGGATTTCCCTCAACAAGATTTCCTTATGTAATTAGGAAAATCTTATTTACTATCACAACCATCAATAAAACTCTAAAGCTTATTGTTGGGTCCAGCCCATATGTGGGCTTGGACCGGACAATTGGGCTTTTTGAGCCCAAATCAACAATGAAAAGAAAAAGGGGAAGAGACATGCATGGTGCATGCAGTGAGCGAATAACGAACGAGCGGAGGTGTGTGCAGCGAACTGTGGTGATGCACAGCGAGAGGAAAAAACAGAGAGAGAAAAAGGAGAGAGAAAATAAGTTTTTTGAGTTTTCTGCTTAACGATCAATAGCCAAACGTTGTCTGTTTTGGCCTAAATTTTATGTAAAGAATCCTTGCATTAAGCTCTACAATCCTAACGGTGTTGATCTATAGTTTACTCTCTCTGAGATACTTTTCTGCTATAACCATTCTGTGAGACCTAAAATTATCTTTTTAATAAAATCCATCTTTGGTGGTGATGATAAGTTAATGTTCAGTCAAGATTTATGTTCTTGATGTTATTGTGATCCTCTAGTTATTCTAGAGAAGATTTACTGTAAACCTGTTATGATAGTGGAAGTTTAAGATTTACTGTAAACCTATTATTCTAGTTATTCTAGAGAAGATTTTCTCGCATTAGGTTTTTCACGTTAAAAATTTGGTCTTACTGTATGATTGATTTATTGCTCTATTGTTTATGCTGTTCTGGTTAATATGTGCTTTTGATAATAAGTTGATATTCTGATGAAGAACCCATTTTGATACACAAAATGAGAAAGAGTTATTCCGCTTTAACATATTTTTCCTAACAAGTGATATCAAAGTAATATGTTATTTGGTGCTAGTTTTTTCTTGTGTGATTGAAATAGAAGAGTTAGATGATATAATTAAATTGAACTCATCAAATTATTCCACTTGGAGGCATATGATGGAAGATCTGTTTTATTGCAAAGATTTATATAAGCCCATCAAGATTAAAGATAAACCTTCTACTATGGACAATGAAGAATGAGAAGTTCAACATAGAAAAGCTATTGCCTATATTTGAATATTGATGTATATAAATTTGTATGAGTATATTTCTGATGAAACCAGAGCTGATATTATTTGACAAAGGTTAGAAAACCTTTTGCGAAAAAGATAATGAGAAATAGAATTTCTCTCATCAAAAGACTTATAAATTTGAAGTATAAAGATAGTGGTAACATTGTTAAGCATATAAGCCTATTTCAGAGTCTTGCAAACAAGCTGGTTGCTATGACAATGATATAGATGATGAGATGTAAGGATTATTACTTCTCAGCTCTTTACTAGAAAGTTGGAAAATATATGTTGTAACAATTTGTAACTCTACGCTATAGGGGACTCTAACTATAGATATGGTTAAAGACAGTTTGCTAAATGAAGATGCCAGAAGGAAAAAACACGGTGAGTCTTCTTTTAGTGCATTTGTTACTGAAAAACAAGAAAGACGTGGAAGAAGTCATAGCAGAAATCCACATGGTTATAGAGGAAGATCCAAGTCTAGAAGAGATATCAAATATTTCCACTATAATAGACTGGGTCACATAAAGAAAGAGTATAGGTTTTAGAAGTGAGAACAGAATAAAAGAAAGAAAAATGAGAAAGAGACCAATACAGTTGTTATTGAATGTGATATCATTATTGTTTGTGATGACGGTTGTGTCAGTCTTGTGGCTCAGGACAATAACTAGGGAATTGACTCTGGTACTTCATTTCATATTATTTCTTATAGAGATTTCTTCAGATCTTATACTATTGGTGATTTTGGTAATGTCAGAATGCGAAATAATAGTATATTGAAAATTGTGGGTATTGGAGATATTTGCTTGGATACCAATATTGGTAGCAAATTGATACTTAAAGATGTCAGACATATTTCAGATATTCATCTTAACTTGATATCAACAAACAGACTTGATGTTGAGGGATTTATATATTATTTTGGTGAAAGAAAATGGAAACTCACTAAAGGTTCTCTAATTATGACAAGAGGAAAGAAGCTTAACTCTTTTTATGTCATAGAAGCTAAGCTACACAAAGGAGAGGTTAATGCAATTAAGAAAGGTGAAGGTATAGATCTTTGACACAAGAGGCTTAGTCACATCAACAAGAAGAGACTTCAAACTCTTGTTAGAAAGTAGTTCTTACCAAAGTTGCAAGGTACATCTCTTAAATCTTGTGATCATTGCTTAGCTTAAAAAAACACATAGAGTTGTATTTCATATATATCCATTATCGAAAATATCAGATGTTATTGATTTGATTAATACTGATGTCTGTACTATGCAAAATAGAACTCTTAGAGGTGCTCTTTATTTTGTTACTTTTATTAATGACCATTCTAGAAAAGTTTAGGTTTTTGCTTTCAAATCTAAAGACCAGGTACTCGATGTTTTCAAAAAGTTTCATTTTAGTGTTGAAAGAGAAACTGACAAAAAGCTAAAGTGTATTCGAGCAGATAATGGTGGTGAGTACAGGGTCCTTTTGAGAATTATTGTAGGTTTCGTGGTATCAGGCTTGAGAAAATAGTTCTTAAAACTCCTCAACAGAACGATGTAGCATAAAGGATGAATAGAACCATTGAAGAAATGATTAGGTGTATGCTTTCCCATGCCAAGTTACCGATGTCATTTTAGGGGGAGGCTTTAAGAACTACAGTTGACCTCATAAGTTTTTCTCCATCAGTTCCTCTGAAAGGTGATGTTTCAGAGAGAGTATGGAAAGGAAAAGATATATCTTATAATCACTTGAAAGTCTTTGTGTGTAAAGCATTTGTTCACATTCCTAAAGGTGAGAGATCCAAGCTTGATAATAAGGCAAAAGCATATATCTTCTTGGGATATGTTCATGAAGAGTTTGAGTATATATTATGGGACCCAGTGAATAAGAAGATTATTAGAAACAGAGATGTTATATTTCTTGAAGACCAATTGATTGATGATGGTGATAATGTTGAGAAGCCAAAAATCTTTGTTTAAATTCCTTATAGTTTGGATCTAGTTCCTTCACCTATAGTTCATGATAATAATAGGGGAGATAAACAAGAAGATTATAGTGAGAATGTAAGTGATGATACTCCTATAATTGATGATGTTGAACCAACTGAACAAGCATCTACACCACCAGTTGAGATTTCATTGAGAAGATCCACTAGAGAGTGACAATCATCTATCAGATATCCTCCACATGAGTATATTTTGCTTACTGATGATTTTGGTAATGTCAAAATGAGAAGCAATAGTATATTAAAAATTGTGGGTATTGGAGATATTTGCTTGGATACCAATATTGGTAGCAAATTGATACTCAAAGATGTCAGACATGTTTCAGATATTCATCTTAACTTGATATCTACAAACAGACTTGATGTTGAGGGATTTACATATTATTTTGAAGAAATCAAATGAAAACTCTCTAAAGGTTCTCTAATTATGACAATAGGAAAGAAGCATAACTCTTTTTATGTCATAGAAGCTAAGCTATACAAAGAAGAGGTTAATGCAATTCAGAAAGGTGAAGGTATAGATCTTTGATATAAGAGACTTAGTGATATCGATAAGAAGAGACTTCAAACTCTTGTTAGAAAGTAGTTCTTATCAGAGTTGCAAGGTATATTTCTTAAATCTTGTGATTATTGCTTAGCTGAAAAAACACATAGAGTTGCATTTCATACATATCCATTATCGAAAAGATCAAATGTTATTGATTTAGTTCATACGAATGTCTGTACTATGCAAACTAGAAATCTTGGAAGTGCTCTTTATTTTGTTACTTTTATTGATGACCATTCTAGAAAAGTTTGGGTTTTTGTTTTAAAATCTTAAGACCAGGTACTCAATGTTTTCAAAAAGTTTCATGACAGTGTTAAAAGTGAAACTGACAAAAAGCTAAAGTGTATTCGAGCTGATAATGGTGGTTAGTACAGGAGTCCTTTTGAGAATTATTGCAGTTTTCGTGGTATCAGGCCTGAGAAAATAGTTCATAAAACTCCTCAACAGAACGATGTGACAGAAAGGATGAATAGAACCATTGAAGAAATGATTAGGTGTATGTTTTCCTATGCCAAGTTACCAAAGTCATTTTAGGGGGAGGCTTTAAGAACTATAGTTGACCTCATAAAATTTTCTCCATCAGTTCCTCTGAAAGGTGATGTTTCAGAGAGAGTATGGAAAGGAAAAGATATATCTTATAATTACTTGAATATCTTTGGGTGTAAAGCATTTGTTCATATTCCTAAAGATGAGAGATCCAAGCTTGATAATAAGGCAAAAGCATATATCTTCTTGGGATATGGTCATGAAGAGTTTGAGTATAGATTATAGGACCTAATGAATAAGAAGATTATTAGAAGCAGAGATGTTGTATTTTTGGAGACCAATTGTTTGATGATGGTGATAATGTTGAGAAGCCAAAAACCTCTGTTTATATTCCTTGTAGTTTGGGTCCAGTTCCTTCACTTGTAGTTTATGATGATTATGGGGGAGATAAACAAGAAAGATTATAGTGAAAATGTAAGTGATGATACTCCTACAATTGATGATGTTGAACCAACTGAACAAGCATCTACACCACCAGTTGGGATTCCATTGAGAAAATCCACTAGAGAGTGACAACCATCTTCGAGATATCCTCCACATGAGTATGTTTTGCTTATTGATGATTTTGGTAATGTCAGAATGGGAAACAATAGTATATTGAAAATTGTGTATATTAGATATATTTGCTTGAAAACCAATATTAGTAGCAAATTGATACTCAAAGATGTCAGACATATTCAAGATATTCATCTTAACTTGATATCTACAAACAGACTTGATGTTGAAGGATTTACACATTATTTTGGTGAAAGCAAATGGAAACTCACTAAAGGTTCTCTAATTATGACAAGAGGAAAGAAGCTTGACTCTTTTTATATCATAGAAGCTAAGCTACACAAAGGAGAGGTTAATGCAATTCAGAAAGGTAAATGTATAGATTTTTGACACAAGAGGCTTAGTCATATCAATAAGAAGAGACTTCAAACTCTTGTTAGAAAGTAGTTCTTACCATAGTTGCAAGATACATCTCTTAAATCTTGTGATCATTGCTTAGCTGAAAAAACACAAAGAGTTGCATTTCATACATATACAGTATTGAAAAGATCAGATTTTATTGATTTAGTTCATACTGATGTTTGTACTATGCAAACTAGAACTCTTAGAGGTGCTCTTTATTTTGTTACTTTTATTGATGACCATTCTAGAAAATTTTGGGTTTTTGCTTTTAAAATCTAAAAACCAGGTACTCGATGTTTTCAAAAAAATTTATGTTAGTGTTGAAAGAGAAACTGAAAAAAGCTAAAGTGTATTCGAGCATATAATGGTGTTGAGTACAGGGTCCTTTTGAGAATTATTGTAGGTTTCGTGGTATCAGGCTTGATAAAATAGTTCTTAAAACTCCTCAACAGAATGATGTGGCAGGAAGGATGAATAGAACAATTGAAGAAATGATTACGTGTATGCTTTCTCATGCTAAGTTACCGAAGTCATTTTAGGGGGAGGCTTTAAGAACTACAGTTGACCTCATAAAATTTTCTCCATCAGTTCCTTTGAAAGGTGATGTTTCAGAGAGAGTATAGAAAGGAAAAGATATATCTTATAATCACTTGAAAGTCTTTAGGTGTAAAGCATTTGTTCATATTTCTAAAGATGAGAGATCCAAGTTTGATAATAAGGCAAAAGCATATATCTTCTTGGGATATGGTCATGAAGAGTTTGAATATAGATTATGGGACTCAGTGAATAAGAAGATTATTAGAAGCAGAGATGTTGTATTTTTTGGGGATCAATTGTTTGATGATGGTGATAATGTTGAGAAGCCAAAAACATATGTTTATATTCCTTGTAGTTTGGGTCCAATTCCTTCACTTGTAGTTCATGATGATAATGGGGGAGATAAACAAGAAGATTATAGTGAGAATGTAAGTGATGATACTCCTACAATTGATGATGTTGAACCAACTGAACGAGCAACTACACCACCAGTTGAGATTCCATTGAGAAGATCCACTAGAGAGTGACAATCATCTTCCAGATATCCTCTACATGAGTATGTTTTGCTTACTGATGATTTTGGTAATGTCAGAATGGGAAACAATATTATATTAAAAATTATGGGTATTAGAGATATTTGCTTGGATACCAATATTGGTAGCAAATCGATACTCAAAGATGTTAGACATGTTACAGATATTCATCTTAACTTGATATCTATAAACAGACTTGATGTTGAGGGATTTACACATTATTTTGGTGAAAGCAAATGGAAACTCACTGAAGGTTCTCTAATTATGGCAAGAGGAAAGAAGAACACTTTTTATGTCATAGAAGCTAAGCTACACAAAGGAGAGGTTAATGCAATTCAGAAAGGTGAAGGTATAGATCTTTGACACAAGAGGCTTAGTGATATCAACAAGAAGAGAATTAAAACTCTTGTTAGAGAGTAGTTCTTACCAGAGTTGCAAGG
This sequence comes from Musa schizocarpa, assembly GCA_900464855.2. Taxonomy (NCBI): domain Eukaryota; kingdom Viridiplantae; phylum Streptophyta; class Magnoliopsida; order Zingiberales; family Musaceae; genus Musa; species Musa schizocarpa. Next base: position 1,740,777 of record LS990916.1, read on the forward strand.
TACATCTCTTAAATCTTTTGATCATTGCTTAGCTAAAAAAACACATAGAGTTGCATTTCATACATATCCATTATCGAAAAGATCAGATGTTATTGATTTTGTTCATACTGATGTATGTACTATGTAAACTAGAACTCTTGGAGGTGCTCTTTATTTTGTTACTTTTATTGATGACCATTTTAGAAAAGTTTAGGTTTTTGCTTTAAAATCTAAAAACCAGGTACTCGATGTTTTCAAAATATTTCATATTAGTATTGAAAGAGAAATCGACAAAAAGCTAAAGTGTATTCGAGTAGATAATGGTGATGAGTATAGGGGTCCTTTTTAGAATTATTGTAGGTTTCGTGGTATCAGGCTTGAGAAAATAGTTCCTAAAACTCCTCAACAGAACGATATGACAGAAATGATGAATAGGACCATTGAAGAAATGATTAGGTGTATGCATTCTTATGCCAAGTTACCGATGTCATTTTAGGGGGAGGCTTTAAGAACTACAGTTGACCTCATAAAATTTTCTCCATCAGTTCCTCTGAAAGGTGATGTTTCAGAGAGAGTGTGGAAAGTAAAAGATATATCTTATAATCACTTGTAAGTCTTTTGGTGGAAACCATTTGTTCATATTCCTAAAGATGTGAGATCGAAGCTTGATAATAAGACAAAAGCATATATCTTCTTGGGATATAGTCATGAAGAGTTTGAGTATATATTATGGGACCCAATGAATAAGAAGATTATTAGAAGCAGAGATGTTGTATTTGCTAGTCGTAGGTGCCCAGCAAGCCAATCACGTGAGTGATGGCACATGTGACTTAATATATAATCTTTTTGCTTATTATATTTTGGCATATATCACTTTATAACTATTGCATAAATGCATACATATATTGTGATGTCCTTGGATTTGTGCAATGGGAATCGGATCGTGATGAGATCACGATAGTGAGATCGATTCACCTTTAAACACATATCCTAAATAATCCCGGTCATAGGTTACTCGAGAGGGATATCGTGATAACCGGACAGACTGGTATGCTGTATACCCGTCTATATGATGGATGCAGCTAGTCTCATAGCTGCTTATGTAGGGACACTAGGGATACAGTACAGGTGCTCATTGGAGAATGAGTTCACTGATTGATCCGCTTACGGAATGCTGGATGGTTGATGATGCCTTATTGTTAGACAGCGATTTCGTAGTCCTAGTGGTGTATCTGGTCCTTAGACTTGAGATACCAAGGATGTCTGTATGAGTGCTCCACTCTTTGATACCGGACTTATAGGTTTGGTTGTCCCAGATCTAGTACAAGCTGGTCATTGGGAGTGGTAGTCGACCTTACGAGGGCTATTGAGTGTCGATAGAGGATCATCCACTCTCGGCGTCATGAGAGGAATATCCCATGTGTTCTTGCTCGAGACAAATCCCTAGCTAGGGTCATTCGGGTTGGGGAGAAAGAGTTCTCGGGGAGAATCCGATTAGAGCGAGACTCGAGAAGAAACCGTGTGGGTCCGACAACACCATGCTCGATATACGGTCTACGGTATATTAGATAGATGAGGGACTATAGGTACACAGTATGGCCGGGGACAGACAGGTCCAATGGATTGGATTCCCTCAGATCGTCCCTGGGACTACTGCAGTAGTGGCCTAGTACGTCCGTAGTCGATGAGTCGAAAGTGAATTATTACAGAGATAATAATTCATTGAGTTAGAAGGAGTTCTGACAGGTATGACTCACGGCCAGCTCGATATTGGGCCTAGAGGGTCACACACATATGGTAGGCATTGCGATGAATAGAGGTTCGGATATGAGATATCCGACGGAGCCCTTGTCTTATTGGATGTAGATCCAATACCCACTAGGGGAGGACCCATTAGGGTTTGACAGGGGACCTCTATAAATAGGAGGGATTCAGAGCCCCATGGACTAGAGAGCTTTTGTTTGCCTTTTCCTATTCTCCTCTCCATCTCCACCTCAGAGTAGGTCTGGAGTTTTGAGGAGCGTCGTCGCAACCTTGCTGTGTGGATCACCGCTAGAGAGGAGGACACTTGACCTCCTTCACCCTCTCCTAAGGATCTGCAAGGAAATAGGGATATACGATCTCCCTAGGTAACACAATCTACTCTATACGCAGTTTCATGTTTCGCGGATTTTTTGCGTACCAATCTTCGCACGACGACGAACATCTCTTTGGGAATCGGGGATTTTGTTTTTCTGGTTCTTCTGCTACGCATATGATGTCGCCCCCAAGGATTTCCCAACAGTGGTAAAAGAGCCAGGTTGTTCGTGCGAATGATTGGTTTTGAACTGCATGTGTTGTGTTTAGGAAGAATTTTGACGTCAAAATTGTTGACGCAAAAACAAGGAAGGGCAACAACAGTTGCTGCCCTCGATCTGTGTGCGTGTAGCGCAGCCGAAGTCAGGTAGCACAGGGGCTGCGTCTGCTGCAGCCGGTCGAGGGCCTGCTTGCAGCAGGCTTCTTCGCCGGCCGGCTGGGGCGACCAGACAAAACGCGCCGCAAAGGCGGGGGCGCCCGCCGCCCTCCCGGGCGAAAACCCCCCCCAAGGGGTTCGCCGGTGGGGTTCTTAACCGCTTCTCTGGGGCGGCGATGCCCCGGGCGCCACCAGCAAGGCCGCAACGCCAACAACGCGTCTTGCTTCTTGCCGAAGCGAGGGCCCTCGCCCGTCGCAAGACTGAGAAGCCGCCCGGTGGTGGTGGCGGGCGGCAACGAGCGAGAAGGGGAAAGGGAATTAGGGTTTTCTGGTCAAAAGATAGTTTTGCCCCTTAGAATTTGAGAAATTCAAGTTTCTATCTTTTATCCAAATTACGAAAATACCCCTATGAATTCATAAATTTCCTATAATGTCTCTGATTTCAGAAAATATTAATTAATTAAAAGGTTTAGTTGATTATTATTTTTTTATTATTATTATCTAGTAGTCCTACATGTTGATGATTATTTATACATGTGATGTATGATGTGTGGACGGATGATCATGGACCGTATGATGTGTGCACCTGTGATTATTATTATTGAGGTCTGCGAACCTCCATTATATTTCTCGTTTATTGTCGGGCCCTGCGTGCCTATGATTAAGTTGTAATCACATGAGGGAGGCTGGCGACGGGAGGCGTGGATCGATAAGGGACCCACGAGACGGATGATCGTGATGCATGAATATGCATCAAGATGTCGACGGAACCGACAAGGACGAAATGGACGATCACAGTGCATGGAGATGCACCATTGCACACATAGATCTTGATGTGAGTGATCAAGCCTACTGGCTCGGGCCTAATCATATTAGGTTGTGGTCCATGATCATCTGGTGTAATTGCTTATACACATACTAGATATGTATATATATTTGCATGCGATGTAGATATATATTAAATATGTATATGTGTGACATATTATATTAGGAGACCAAATCATAGAAATATCTCTCGATAATATTAAGTCGGTAAACATGAGGCAATTAGATTGACCCACGTGGCCTTCCATCGTTATAAGTAGGAACCGATTCCCGGTGTAGGTTGAGTTGGTCGAGTCCCTCGAGACTCACCTATATCGTGATTCGCTATCTTCCTTACGATATAGAGATGTCACCGGTGACCTGAGGGCATGGTATATTTAGTCGAGTCCCTCGAGGGTATATCATCAAATCAGACTCATCTTGTAACGAAGGTGTTGACTTAACCGAGCATCATGGTTGGTCGAGTCCCTCGAGGCCATGGTGATTCGGAGGCCGAACAGGACGGGAATCACAAGGAGTTGTGATCGACAAGAGTTGCCTACCTTTTAGGCTTAGTGTGATTGGTCGAGTCCCTCGAGGTTACACTAAGACGCTGATTGGATCCTGATCCCCACTATAAGTCTGCCGGAGACTTCCATTTCACGTGCTGAGGGTGTCGCGTGACTCGTTAGTAAAATAGTGGGAGCATATTAAGATAGAAGTCCATATCTTGATAGTTTATTTCTTGCAAAATCTGCATGTTATTCATTTCTGCTGCATCTTTATTTTCAGAAAATGTCGCTTTCAAATCCCTTACGTGGTATACTTGATGTCAACCGCCTCACTGGTCCAAATTATACGGATTGGCTCCATACCTTGAGAATTGTTCTCACAGCGGAGAAAATCGTGTATGTCCTTGATACAGTGATGCCTGCGCCCGAAGAAGGGGCAAACGAGGATGAAATCGCTCGCTACATAAAGTACATTGATGACTCCACTCTTGCTCAGTGCTATATGTTGGGCTCTATGACTCTTGAGTTACAGAGACAACATGAAAAGATGGATGCCAGATCCATTCTCCTACATGTCCGTAAATTATTTGAGGAACAGGGAAGGACTCAGCGATATGAGATATCTAAGAGCATCTTCCGCGCTAGGATGACTGAGGGGACACCGGTTCAGAACCATGTCCTAAAGATGATTGAGTGGATAGAGAAACTCACAGGTCTAGGAATGGTCCTAGAGGATAACTTGTGTGTGAACATTGTGCTTCAGTCCCTACCAGATTCCTTTTCACAGTTCATAATGAATTTTAATATGAACAAGCTTGAAGTGACTCTCCCAAAGCCTCTCAATATGTTGAGGGAGGCAGAGAGTACTATCAAGAAAGAGAAGCCAGTTCTCTACACCGGTGAGACCAAAAGGAAAAGGAAAGCAGAAAGGTCCCTTAAGAAGGGAAAGGGCAAGGTCAAACCAGGTAAAGCAAAGGTTGCTAAGAAAGACCTAGCAAAGGACAAAGGCCAGTGCTTCCACTGTGTTAAAGATGGGCACTGGAAGAGAAACTGCAAAGAGTACCTTACAGAAAGGGCGAAACAAAAGCTTGATGAAGCTTCAGGTACATTCATGATCAGTCTCCATTTGTCAGACTCTTATGATAACATATGGGTATTAGATACCGGTAGTGCTTATCATATATGCAATTCGTTGTATGTTCTAGCAAGGACTAGGAGACTAGAGAGAGGCGAGATGGACCTCAAGATGGGTAATGGAGCAAAAGTTGCTGTAGTAGCTATTGGCAAGGTCGCCCTACATTTGACTAATTGAGCTTTTATTGCATTAGATACATGTTATTTTGTTCCTTCTATTATCAAAAATATTATCTCCATTTCATGTTTAACAGTTAGTAGATATAAATTTGTTTTTGAGAACAATGGTTGTTCGATATTATTAGATGATAAGATCATCGTGAAAGGAACATTGCATAATGGTTTATTTATATTAGACACCACTCCACACATTATGAATGTAAATGTGTCCAAAAGGAAACGAGATGAGTTGAACAGTGCATACCTGTGGCATTGTAGGCTAGGTCACATCCATGAAAGAAGGATTCAAAAGTTGCTAAATGATGGATATCTAAATCCATTCGACTATGTGTCATATGCAACTTGTGAGCCTTGCATTCGTGGAAAACTGACCAACTCTCCATTAAGTGGAACTGGAGAGAGAGTCACTGAGTTGTTGGAACTCATACATAGTGATGTATGTGGACCCATGTCAACTCATGCCATTGGAGGTTACTCCTACTTCATTATATTTACTGATGATTTCTCAAGGTATGGATATGTGTACTTAATGAAGTACAAGTCCGAGGCCTTTAAGAAATTCAGAGAGTATAAGAATGAGGTGAAAAATCAGACTGGAAAGAGTATCAAAACTCTTCGATCAGATCGAGGAGGTGAGTACTTAAGTACAGAGTTCACTAAGTTCCTCAAGGACCATGGGATATTATCCCAATGGACACCTCATTATACACCTCAACTCAATTGTGTCTTTGAAAGGAGAAATCGTACATTATTAGATATGGTACGGTCCATGATGAGTTTCGCTGACCTACCCATCTCATTCTGGGGATATGCCCTAGAAACCACAGCTTACCTTCTGAACAGAGTTCCAACTAAGTCGGTAGTGTCTACACCATATGAGATATGGAAAGGGAAGAAGCCTGATCTTAAGGTTGTTAAGATTTGGGGCTGCCCTGCAAATGTTAAAAGATACAACCTCGATAAGTTAGAATCAAGGACATAGCGATGCAAATTTGTGGGATACCCCAAGGAAACTTGTGGGTATTATTTCTATCATCTCGAGGACCAAAAGGTCTTTGTAGTTAAGAGAGCAGTGTTCCTTGAGAAGAAACACATTCTTGGCGGAGATAGTGGGAGAATGATAGAATTGAGCGAGGTTGGAGAACCAAGCTCAAGCACCACTCTACAGCCCGAGTCTGTTCAGGTACCTAATACACAAGTTTCAACTTTACGCAGGTCTGATAGAGTATCCCATCCTCCTGAGAGATATGTGGGACATATTAGAGGAGAGGATGCAGAGGATATTGATCCTCAGACCTACGAGGAGGCTATTATGAGTATAGACTCCGGGAAGTGGCAAGAAGCCATGAATTCTGAGATGGATTCTATGTACTCCAATAAGGTTTGGAACCTAGTTGATGCACCCGAAGGTATTATACCCATCGGTTGCAAGTGGATCTTTAAGAAAAATATCGGAGTAGATGGAAAGGTAGAGACCTATAAAGCAAGGCTAGTGGCTAAGGGGTATCGTCAAAGGCAAGGTGTTGACTATGACGAAACCTTCTCACCCATAGCAATGCTAAAATCCATCAGAATTCTATTGGCTATTGCAGCACACTATGATTATGAGATCTGGCAGATGGATGTGAAAACCGCATTCCTCAATGGGAACCTCGAGGAGGAGGTGTATATGATGCAACCTGAGGGATAAGTGTCCAAGAACTGTCCAGATAAGGTGTGTAGGTTGCTTAGATCCATTTATGGATTAAAGCAAGCTTCCCGAAGTTGAAACATAAGATTTGATGAGGTAATCAAATCTTATGACTTTGTTAAGAACGAAGATGAGCCTTGTGTATACAGAAAGGTAAGTGGCAGCGCTATCACCTTTTTGGTGTTATATGTGGATGACATCCTGATCATTGGGAATTACGTAGGAATGCTATCCACAGTAAAGGCTTGGTTATCTAGACACTTCTCCATGAAGGACTTAGGGGAAGAATCCTATATTTTGGGGATTAGAATCTATAGAGATAGATCCAAGAGGATGCTTGGCTTATCCCAGTCTAGGTACATAGAAACCATTGTCAAAAGGTTTGGCATGGAAAATTCCAAGAGAGGTCTCATACCGATGAGACATGGGATATTGATTTCTACGAGTATGTCCCCAAAGACTCCAGAAGAAAGGGCGAACATGGATATGATACCTTATGCCTCAGCAATAGGGTCTATCATGTATGTCATGCTATGTACTAGGCCTGATATAGCACATGCTCTGAGTGTCACGAGCAAGTATCAGGCGGATCCAGGCTTGGAGCACTGGAAAGTAGTAAAGTGTATCCTTAAGTACTTGAGAAGGACTAAGGATCTTTTACTAGTATATGGAGGTAATAGCCTTAAGGTTGAAGGCTACACTAACTCAAGTTTTCAGTCTGATGTCGATGATAACAAGTCGAATTCAGGGTATGTGTACACCTTGAATGGAGGAGTAGTGTGCTGGAAGAGTTCGAAGCAAGATACCACTGTTGACTCGACCACAAAGGCGGAGTACATTGCTGCATCAGATGCAGCAAAGGAGGGAGTTTTGGTGAAGAAGTTCATCACAGATTTGGGAGTCGTGCCGGGTAGCGAAGAGTCGATCTCCCTATATTACGACAACAACGGGGCGATTGCTCAAGTAAAGGAACCTAGGTCTCATCAGAAATCTAAGCATGTTCTGAGGAGGTTCCACCTTATCAGAGATATCGTGACCCGAGGAGATGTAGTAGTAGAAAGAGTTCCATCCGAAGATAACATTGCAGATCCACTAACAAAGTCGTTGTCTTAAATTTGTTTTGAGCGTCACAGGGGTCTGATGGGGATCAGACACATAGGTGATTGGCTTTAGGTCAAGTGGGAGATTGCTAGTCATAGGTGCCCAGCAAGCCAATCACGTGAGTGATGGCACGTGTGACTTAATATAGAATCTTTTTGCTTATTATATTTTGGCATATATCATTTTATAACTATTGCATAAATGCATACATATATTGTGATGTCCTTGGATTTGTGCAATGGGAATCGGATCGTGATGAGATCACGATAGTGAGATCGATTCATCTTTAAACACATATCCTAAATAATCTCGGTCATAGGTTACTCGAGAGGGATATCATGATAACCGGACAGACTGGTGTGTTGTATACTCGTCCATATGATGGATGCAGCTGGTCTAATACGTCCGTAGTCAATGAGTTGAGTGAATTATTACAGAGATAATAATTCACTGAGTTAGAAGGAGTTCTGACAGGTATGACTCACGGCCAGCTCGATATTGGGCCTAGAGGGTCACACACATATGGTAGGCATTGCGATAAATAGAGGTTCGGATATGAGATATCCGATGGAGCCCTTGTCTTATTAGATGCAGATCCAATACCCACTAGGGGAGGACCCATTAGGGTTTGACAGGGGACCTCTATAAATAGGAGGGATTCAGAGCCCCATGGGCTAGAGAGCTTTTGTTTGCCTTTTCCTATTCTCCTCTCCATCTCCACCTCAGAGTAGGTCTGGAGTTTTGAGGAGCGTCGTCGCAACCCTACTTTGTGGATCACCGCTAGAGAGGAGGACGCTTGACCTCCTTCACCCTCTCCTAAGGACCTACAAGGAAACAGAGATATACGATCTCCCTAGGTAACACAATCTACTCTATACGCAGTTTCATGTTTCGCGGATTTTTTGCGTACCAATCTTCGCACGACAACGAACATCTCTTTGGAAATCGGGGATTTTATTTTTCTTGTTCTTCCGCTGCGCATATGATGTCGCCCCCAAGGATTTCCCAACAGTATTTCTTGGAGACCAATTGTTTGATGATGGTGATAATGTTGAGAAGCCAAAAACCTCTGTTTATATTCCTTGTAGTTTGGGTCCAGTTCCTTCACTTGTAGTTCATGATGATAATGGGGGAGATAAACAAAATGATTATAGTGAGAATGTAAGTGATGATACTCCTACAATTGATGATGTTGAACCAACTGAACAAGCATCTACACCACCAGTTGAGATTCCATTGAGAAGATCCACTAGAGAGTGACAACCATCTACCAGATATCCTCTACATGAGTATGTTTTGCTTGCTGATGAGGGAGAGCTAGAAACTTACTAAGAAGTTATTCTATATGAGTATAAGAATGAGTGGGTTAAAGCCATACATGAAGAGATGAGATCATTGCTTGAGAATCACACCTATGACTTGGTAAAGTTACCTAAAGAGAAGAAAGCTCTCAAAAATAAATAGGTTTACAAATTGAAGTCTAAAAATAATAACTCACAACAAAGATAGATACAAGGCACGATTAGTTGTGAAAGGATTCAGTCAGAAGAAAGGTATTGACTTTGAAGAAATATTTTCTCCAATTATGAAAATATCCTATATCCGAGTTGTTCTTAGTTTGGCTACATGTTTGAACTTAGAAGTTGAGCAATTTGATGTGAAAATAGCATTTCTTTATGGTAACTTGGAAGAAGAAATTTACATGGAGTAGTTAGAAGGTTTCAAATTCAAGAGAAAAGAAAATCTGATGTGTAAACTTAAGAAAAGCTTATATGGTCTCAAACAGGCACCTAGACAGTGGTACAAGAAGTTTGATTCCTTTATGATGAGCCAAAGGTATAATAGAACCATATCTGATCATTGTGTGTTTATGAAAAAATTTTCATATGATGATTTTATTATTCTTCTACTATATGTTGATGATATGCTGATTGTTGGCCATGATGCTAGTAAAATTAAAAAGCTTAAAAGAGAGCTAAGTAAGTCTTTTGCTATGAAAGAATTAGGATCGGTGAAACAAATACTTGACATAAAGATTCTTTGTGATAGGAAGATTTGGCTATCTCAAGAGACTTACATTGAAAAGGTTCTTGAAAGATTCAACATAAGTAAAGCCAAACAGTTTGTTCTCCACTTGCAGATCATTTCAAGCTTAGTTCGTAACAATATCCTAAGAAAGAAAAAAAAGAAATATCCAGAATGCCTTACTCATCTGTAGTAGGCAGTTTGATATATGCTATGGTTTGTACTAGGCAAGATATAGCTCATGTAGTTGGAGTTGTCAACCGATTTCTCTCTAATCCTGGAAAGGAATATTGGGCATCAATGAAATAGATATTAAGATATCTAAGAGGTACTTCCAGTTTTTGTTTATGTTTTGATAGTGATTAACCTGTGGTAGAAGGGTACACGGATATAGACATGATAGGTGATACTGATTCTAGGAAGTCAACTTCGGGGTTCTTGATGATATTTACAGGGGGAGTAGTCTCTTGGCAATCTAAGTTACAGAATTGTGTTGCTCTATCAACCACAGAAGCAGAATATATAGCAATTATTGAAGGTTGCAAGGAAACTTTATGAATAAAAAAGTTTCTACAAGAATTAGGCTTGAAACAGAAAGGATATATTATTTATTATGACAATTAAAGTATCATTCATCTCTCTAAGAATTCAACATACCATTCTAGATCCAAGTATATTGATGTGGGATATCACTAGATTTGTGATGTGCTTGAGATGAAAGAATTGCACTTGGAAAATGTGCATATCAATGGATCAGATATGTTAACAAAGTCTTTGCCTAAGGAAAAACTTGAAGCATGTAGGCAAAGAGCGGGCTTGATACAACCCACCATATGAGCTGGAGAGGTAGAATTATTGGGTTCAGCCCATATGTGGGCTTGGACTGGACAATTGAGCTTTTTGAGCCCAAATCAACAATGAAAAGAAAAAGGGGAAGAGATGTGCATAGTGCATGCAGCGAGGAACAACGAATGAGCGGAGGTGCATGTAGTGAATTGTGGCGGAGCACAACGAGAGGAAAGAACAAAGAGAGAAAAAGGAGAGAGAAAAATAGGTTTTTTGAGTTTTTTGCCTGACGATTAGTGGCCAAACTGTCACGGACTTAGCTGGTTTTGCCTAAGTCGTGCGGCACCCTTGCGTGTCCGTCCGCAAAGGTCAGCCTCCCCGAAGCCTCCCATGGTCCCTTAGGTCCCACAAAAGAGAGAACAGGACAGAGAAAAGGCCTCACTCGGGATCCACAAGCAAACATCTCTGAAAAACACTTTATAGACAATGCAAATTACAAACAGACTTTACAAGCTCTGAACAGTTGCACAACAAAGGGTAAAATGGTCCATTACGGATCAAAAATCTCTCACACGTGCCCACATGACACAACCTTTACTTACAAGCCTAAAGCGGCCACCGACCCAACTAAAATGGGACTATCAAGCCTTCGGCCATCCCCCTACATGCTGTACAAAGCATGGACATACCAAAAGACACGGACATACATAAGCATTACATCAAAACACCTGTTTAGAAGTTTGTCCATGACATTCTCCCCCCACTTATTCCTTTGACGTCCTCGCCGAAGCCTTTGTCGACACTGCAACTCCTTGCCTCTGTTGAGTCTTTAATCTTCTGCTCGGTTTGTAATGTGTCCCTTGGCTCCCAACCGCTCTCCTTTGTTGTTTTCGAAGTCGTCGAACCAGTTTGATCCGCCATCTTCGCTTCAACTCACCAATGACTCGACTCCGGTGTGGGGTTGGCTGAGTTGTGTTGATCCTTGTTGATTCCTCGCGGATCCTTCAAATGAAGGAAAAGACCATCCTTATCTTGATCTCTCAAATGCCTCATCTTTCGCTTGGGCGGGTGGATACTTGTTGGAGCTTTTAACGAGCATCGTCTCGCAAACTTCTGAAGATTTGGGTCCTTCATCCACAAAATTTGCTCATTGACTCTTCTTTCACTTAGTTGTCACATCCAAGTAGGTTTGCATCACTTCCGCTTTTGATTGGCATTTCGTTGGGAAATGAAGCAGACAATCTACTCTTAGTAACACTGATTACCATTTGGTGAGGATTTGACAACTACTGTCTTCCATTATCTTCGAAGGGTCTTTGAACTTTTGCAGAGCTCCTCTGCTGGATAGATAAGAGAATTGGGGTACTTGGTTTCGCCCATTCTCTTAAGGGTTGAGAAGGCAAAGGTTACTTGACTCGCCCGCCTCCTCGAGGTTGTACTCCATGCATCGAGTCGGGTTATCGGCCTTCGCCGCTCTTTGCTCACACTTCGAAGCACTTGAAGTATTTGCACTCCCTTGCGTTGAGTTAGCTACTGTGATTCACCTTCTCAATGCCATTGAACTTGGAATGTGGGAAGTTTTCACCCCAACTTGGAGTAATTCTCTAATAGGTTTGGTCGCTTTGTGGGATTGTACCGTCTTCTCCATCAACTCGCCACCTACTCCTCGAGTAGTGAAGGTCCAGCACCGCGTCTTGACCGACTTCGCCGTTCCTTGGTCGCGTGCACTCTTGCATGACCCAAGTCCTTCACTTTCAGCTATCTTGATGAGAAACTCATTGATACCGGTCTTACGAAGTTCCTTGGCCTCGCCCTTCAGCCTTGTCTCGGTGCTTTTGAGTTTGCCTCTGCATGCTCCAACTCCTCGCCCCTTTCTATTTAAAGCGCTCTCCCTCCATGAGAGCAAGGGATCAATGACTTTCATGGAAGTCCCGCCTCTACGGTACCATGGCGTTGCCATGCCCATGGCACTACTATCCGTTGACTCGCATCTGCATCCCTTTTCTTCATAATCAGTAGACATGCCTCTTTGGTACTCCTCTGAGTCCACCTCCATTCTAACTAATGCTTGATTTTGGGTAACTAAGTCCCTCTGGACTCGTCGTCGCTTCCTCGCCCCTTTCGACCCCCTGCTTCAACACCTCTGTGTTCTCCAAGCAACACCCTTTGGTCGATGAACAAACAGACTGCAACTCCCATGCACGGCCTCTACCATCACGTTGTAGGGTTTGCACTGATTCTGTTCTCCTTAGCTTCCTTGGTAGCAACGTTCGCCACTCGACCTTGTCCTCTGACTTGTCGGGCTCCCTTGCTTAATATGAGCTCTGGAGCAGTCCAACTCTCCGGTTGCTTCGATCATACCATTGTATGATCAAGTCCCTCCCATGGGACTCCACCGGTACTTGCATTCGAACTTTTCCTTGGTGGAACACAGCCCCCCATATGCTAATGACCAATGCTTTCATCCGATGCAAAATTCGATGCACGCGACGGAAGACCCCCTCCACGGTACCATGGCCTTCACTCCTTGAATCCATAGCCCTTCTTGCCGTCGTGTTGTTCACCGAAGTGGAGCTTCCAGTAGCTCCCGATCATACCTCCGTATGATCTAGTTCCTCACGGGACTAAGTCGTGTGTATCGCATTGCCACGAACTGTTCCACCACGATCCGCTGCACCATGTCGCCTCCCGGTGACTTCTCCATTGCATTCTCGATCCTTGTGGAAAACTTCAATTGTGAACCCTCCATGTGTGGCCTCTCGCCAATACATCGCAGGTCTCTCTACCTTCGATTTTGTTCGCTCCTCCGGCAATCGACTTTCATCCACCCACTCTTGGGTCACACCTAGATGAAGCACCGCTCTAGGACAGTCCGTCGCCTAGTAGCTCCTCAAGTCCACCGACTTCATTGTAATTTATGCACCATTATGCGGATCCGGGCCTCGCCCCTACCAAAGACAATCTTCTTCGGCAAGACCTTGCTTCCTTCATGGCAACTTGAATGACAATGCTGTGGCATATTCTTCAAGAGTACCCGCCTCTATGTCCTCTTGCCCCATGCTAAGGCCTTCTGAACTCAACTTCGCCTCCGCAAATTGAGTCGCCTTAGTTCCTCCATCAAATGCTCCTCTGAGATAAGGTGCATGTGCCCCGAAGCTCCCTTCGTCTTTGGCACCATGCAAGATGAGTCCGCTCCGTCAGAATGAAGGACCTATGGAACAACATGATCTTACTCTTGCCTCTGCAAGAGTTCATGTCCTTGACCTCCGTCTAAGGAAAGCAATGTGCCTCTGCTCCATGTTCCAACTTCTATGCTGGCTCCCTTCAAGCGGCTTAGGTACTTCGCCAAGTTATACCCAAGTTGCTCCGCTCCTCGTTTTTGCATTGAGTTGATGGTGGCCCTCGCGCCCACCATTCCACGGGTCAGCCCTCCCTTGAGTCCGATCTCCGTATCGACTCCAAGTGTGCCTTCATTTGTGTTGCCTTGGGTCACTCTCTCACTTGATCTCGCAATGCATCCACCAATGCATTCTCTCAAGCGAGATCATGCGACGACTCCTCGCCGCTTGCTCAGTCCATTGAGCTTCGTGGAGTTGTTGTTTGTTAAGGTACTCCTCCTCAACTTGTGAGGTTCGTCCCACATGATTCTCCCTCTGGAGAGCCGGGACTTATCCCTCCTGGATAACTATCCCATTCGAGCAACATCTCTCTTCGTTTTGGAGACCACCATCCCCTTGGACTACTCCAATCTGCTGAACAAACTGTGCATTGTTCTGCCTCCTGCAAACACACTTGCTAGATTACGACTCCGTCAATACAGCCCCATTTGCACCCCTCAAGGCCTAGCAACATCTTTGAACTAGTTGCACCTTTGACCTCGGACGGACGATATCCTTCACATGTCAAGAGAAAGTTTCAATGCTCCATGGGCCGAAGTTTGATTCGCTTTGGGATGGCCACTTAACATTCGTCGATTCGCGATACAAGCCCATGTATGAGTACCAATTTCTTCGAGCTAGCAATTCCCCTCACCTCTATGAGCTTTGTATAACTCTTTTGGTCGTTGAGCAACTCATTCCACCTTGCATGGTCTCATCCTTTACCAAGCGCCTCGCTTGCCTTGAGCACCATCAAGTATAGTTGTCAACGTTGAGCCGTAGCTCAAACTCAACCATCCCAACCTTTATGCGCTTCACATTCTTCCAAGCTTGTCCGTTCTCGTGGTGCCTCTTGTGTGAAGGGTTGGCCATTCCTCGAATGCCAATCTCATGTGCCCGCTCCTCGGCGACTCCTTTTCCCTACATCTCCATGCCCGTTTTCCCCAAACCGGCGCAAGATATGGCCGATCGCCCTCGGCCAAGAGCCCTCGCTTAGGTCCCTCACGTTTGCATGCTAAGTGTTTCTATGAGTGCTTGTCCCGGCTCGATACCATCGTCACGGACTTATTTGGTTTTGTTTAAGTCGTCGGCGGCACCCTTGCGTGTGTCCGTCCGCAAAGGTCGACCTCCCCGAAAGCCTCCCATGGTCCCATAGGTCCCACAAAAGAGAGGGACGAGAGAAAATGCCTCACTCGGGATCCACAAGCAAACATTTCCGAAAAACACTTTATAGACAATGCAAATTACAAACAGACTTTACAAGCTCTGAACAGTTGCACAACAAAGGGTAAAATGGTCTATTACAGATCGAAAATCTCTCACACGTGTCCACATGACACAACCTTTATTTACAAGCCTAAAGCGGCCACCGACCCAACTAAAATGGGACTATCAAGCCTTCGGTCGTCCCCCTACATGCTATACAAAGCATGGACATACCAAAAGATACGGACATACATAAGCATTACATCAAACACCCTGTTTAGAAGTTTGTCCGTGACAAAACGTTATTAGGTTTGGCCCAAATTTTATATGGAGAATCCTTGTAGCAAGCTCTACAATCCTAACAGTGTTAATATGCAGTTTACTCTATCTGAGATACTTTCTTGCTATAACCATTCTGTGAGACCCAAAATTCTCTTTTTATGAAATCCATCTTTGGTGGTGATGATACGTTAATGTTCAGCCAAGATTTATGTTCTTGATGTTATTGTGATCATCTAATTATTCTATAGAAGATTTATTGTAAACCTATTATCATTACTATTGATAGTGAAAGTTTAAGGTGGGCTACGGTCCCGTGATTTTTCCCGCATTAAGTTTTTCATATTAAAAATTTAGTCTCATGATTGATTGATTTTTCTATTATTTATGCTGTTTTAGTTAATATGTGCTCTTGATAATAAGTTGGTATTTTGGTAACGAACTCATAACACAAAGAGAAAGAGTTATTCTGCTTTAATATATTTTTCCCAACACTTATCTCTTTAAAAAGAAGGATCAAGACATTTTCACTCTAAATAAATATTACATGATGATGAGTATTAATTTTTCTTATTATACACTCTTATCTTAGTTTTAAAGATTGCTAACTAGTTAAGTTGATATAAAGAATTTGACTATTTTATAAAATATAATGAATTTAATTATGATTTTATTATTATTATTTTATGAAAAAAACTTGTTGATTGTCATTGTCACAATCTAAAAGCATATGCAAATAACATAAATCACTTAACCGGTCTCTATTAGAGAAAAGAATTTATAGGTAATCTTTTTTTCACCAAGAGAGTAAATGGTGAAGATAATATTTGATCAAAAAAATTTCTTATCAATAATTAACGTATTCACTAACTAAGTTAGCTAATATTTTTATTTAATATTTAATTAATCTTAATAAAATTAACTTGATGCATGATAGAACATGCCATACTCTCACCATATTGCTTTTATGGAAAGCTTATCAAGTGGCTTAGTAAAATCTTGAATTAAATTTCACTTGTATTATTTTTATATTTTATAATAAAATATTTTTTATTGTCATGTCATATTACTACATATATGCAAATAACATAAACTAACCTAACGACTCTCCAATATAGAAAAGTTTCATGCATATTTGGAGAATTCGGTAATCACAAATTTAAGAGGGGTATATTCGTCAATAAGTAGCAGTGGTCGCAGTGGCCTGCGCCGCGAAGGCAATGATTGGATTGAGAGAAGTGACAAAAATACGCACCACCTAGCCTGAACTATAACCACCTATAAGGGGACCACCTGCTTCTCCCTGCTCACGTTATCCTCTTCGGGCCCCACCGCCACTTGTGACACCACGCGTGAATTCTGTGTGCGTCACCTTCGCTAGCTTTAGACCCAGAGGATCGAACGGATAAGATTCACTGGAGATCAGAGATCAGCGAATCGAGGCCGTAAACTGTGTCACCGAGGAATCCTGGGCACCGGTTCGGGTGTGCAGACGGCGGGAGACGTTGGAAGGGGACGCGATTTGGGAAAAGGACCGACGGAGAGGGCGTTGATGTCCGTGTGCAATTGGCGTCTGGAAAGCGCCAGGTGAGAGGGATCAGATCGTTCGATATGGTTATCCGTGGGCATAGAATTCTTGTTCTGCTTGTGTTCGTCCGATTTGATGTTCTCAAAGATGGCCAAGGATTTTTAGCTCTGGAAAGAGGTAGATTATCGGAGGCGGTCATCTGTGTGAAGATTTTGGTTTCTTTCATTGATTCCGATGGGAAAGACGAGATCTTACTGATCGTTAGTGGAATATTGGTAAAAGAGATTCCATTTTTGTGTGTTTTGGTTCAGAAGATTGATTCTGAGAGCGGTATCCGGTTTCGCAGATATGGCTATGCTTTTTAATCTTCTCTCTTATTGGCTTTGGGGAAGAAAAGGTCGTCAATCTCCCGAGCAATCACTGAGTTCTTCGTCTGATTACCTCACGGGGTACAGGGATCCGGATTCTTTGAAAATTGTAGCAGGTAACGTGCCTCAGATCCGATCGAAATGCATGGGTGATTTTGATGATCCGGATCGGGCGATTGGGTGGTTGGAACCGCATGCATCCGAGTTCCGGTCTGAGAGCGAGACGGAGAACGGCTTTGCCGTCTTGGTCCCATGCTATACGCGAGGTTGCTACGCGCAGGTTGATTTCTCCAAGAAGCATGTTTTGGGTACTGTTGGTCTCAACAACGATGATCATTCTGGTAAGAGGGGAATAGATTTTATCTTTATTTTACTGCATTTGCTCTCTTCTTCAACTTGTCCGAGAGGCTTGCATCTTGCACATGTTGATACAGCAGTTCAAGATTCATCATATCATTATGGATCATATGCTATGTTTATGTTATTATAATTAGTAATCTCATAATAATTTGATCCTCATTCCAAATATTTATTTGGAGTACCTTCATTTCATATCAGGAAATTAAAAAGTCTATATCTATGCCTTTAAGGCTTTCTGGATTAATGAAGGGAGAAGATTTCAATGGAAAATTTATCGTAATTTCTCCAACGAAACTGTGGTAGTGCTGTTGGTATGCTACTTTTGACAAACCTTGATCGATACTACACCGCAAAACGTCTAAAGTTTGCTTCAAAGACCGCTAGTTTCGAAGTATTCATTTTGGTTAATGTCTTCCTACTTGACTGATCACTTTTGTAAGTTTTAAGTTGAAGGCCTTGATAAGGGGGATTTGTGTCTGTATGTCAGCGTGCTCATGCAGACAAATGCTGTTTTCAGAAATCCTTCATTATATTATGTTCTTTATATTTGCATTTTGTTTTTTCTTTGAGAAGAACCTATTAATACCAATTGCACTAGTCATGATTAAGCTATTCAGAATTTGGAACAGTCTTGGACAATGGAAACGATTCATTCATGTTTTGCCTTGCTCATAATGATACAGATGACCACGAAGCTGGCCATGCTTTACGGTATTAAGGAATACTGATTTGTAAGGCGAGCGTTCTAGGAGTTGAGTTGTTTTCATTAATTCTTTAATGTTGATGTGTATGTAAAATAGGCTATCTCCAGCCCATCAATAGCCAAACGTTTTCTTGCTCAGGTTAGATGATTCGTTATGGGCTTCTGTAATCTGCCTAATTATTATTTCTCTATAAAAATATTGTAGTTCTTTGACTAATTTTAACTTTTCTAATTCTAGAACCGGAGTACTCCAAAGATTTTACAAGTTGCGCTGAGAAATTTTCTAAGATGGCAACTTAGTACATGGATTCTGAAATTTGTCTAAATATAACTTTTTAAACCTTTTAGCTATTAAACATTGGATAGGCAGTTAGGGTATTAATTGCTTCTGTATGATTTCTCAAGTTGGTTCAACACAATGTTTTGTATGCACAAACAGAGGAACACAACCTTGTTTTTGCATTGCCAGATGTACTTGAATGTGCAGATAAAACCATCCACGTCGCTCCTCCACAACAAGTCCTTCCTCTCGTTAGAGGGACCCCACATCTATGTTGAGTGGGCACCACAGGCATCTGACACTGCACATCCTAACAGGTGCAACAGATTAGTTTAGGCCTTAGGGAACTCGTATGCTAGACTAGACACACTTACACATACAGGTATGCCTTTCATATCCTTGTGCTGTTGTGCATCAATTTAGTTAATTTGATTATGCTGTTAGACGCTTCACACATTGCATCATGAGGTCTTAGGTCTTGACTATTGACCACCTTGATGGAGATATTGTTTCTATCCTTACCAGATCACAGTGTCAGTCTAATTATGAGCACTTCCATGCAATCTCTGAGGCACCGAATTCTCACTTTCATTTATCTTCCTTGCTGGATTTTTCATGGACTAAACACAGAATTTCAGTACAGGAGAAGCACCATGCTTCTAATTTCTAAAAGTTCTTCAGTTTAGAGTTGTAGACCCACAAATGTGCAAGTGGATCTAACTTAAGGAACTACATTTGAAAATGCCTTTTGATTTTTGCTGTTTCCCTTGAGTTGGTGTTACATGGTGCAAGCTCCATATTGTTTTGTACAGATCTATTTCTGTTTTTGTATTGTTTTGTATGTTATTGAAAGCAATATTTTGTTATTTTGTATTGTGCTGTTCACAGCTACTTCTTGTGGTCCTGTTTCTCTTCCAAAATTTTCTCTTAAAAGCAATTCTGTGTTGTCGATCATCTAGAGCCTTTTTTTTTCCTTAAATTTTCAAAATTCGATTGCATGATAATGGTCTAAGTGGAGTTTCGCAGAAGATAAACTTGGCAGCACACTTTACCCATACCTTCTACCACAATTATTTTTTGGATATGATGCCTGCCCATGGTTTCTGTTGTTCTGTCTATCCATTTTTCATATTGGAAACATGTATATTGTTCTTTGGGAAGATGAATTATACTTTTAAAATGTAATTTGATTTAAATTTTTATTATATGAAGTCATATTTATTATTTTATTTTGCAGAAGGCAAAAAGGATATCGAACAGTGGCTTGCAGAACAATTGTCAGCATGAAACAACTACAAGTAGGCTTGATCTTTATAGTGTTCGGTATAAACCGAAGATAAGAGGATATTGATACTTGAGATAAAAAAGGTGAAAAAAGAGATAAATGATTAAATAATTAGAATAGGAGCTGTAGGATGTTTTGGTATTTAAACTTGTTGCTGAACTATCAGAGTGTATATTCAGAAGCAAAAAATTCATTACAAGTTGCAAGAGAAGTGAAAGTGAAGGAAGCAGCAAAGGCATGCAACCTCGATGGACATTCGTAAATATTTCAGGACTACTTAAGTTGACAATATGCTTTTATTCATTCTTTGCTTTCTTTCCGCCTCAAAACAGAAACTTCTCTGCTGAACAATTGGGTGTCGTATTAATTATTTTGCCCAATTCATTATTTTTCTACAAATATTGAAGTCCAGGAAGCTTGAGACTCCTTGTGGCCCGTTAGACAGCATCTGGTCGATATCGTTGTAAAATCTGGAGCTATTTCAGTTGCATGGAATGGTGCTGAATGAATAGCATGAATTCTCATCTTTGTCTGGGGCTAAAGTTTATGAAATCTGCAGCTACATCTGCAAATAAACCACACAAACTGGACTTTTGTCTCTGTTCTTTTTTCCTAATAGTTGCATATATGGAGGGAGGGAAGTTACACCTCATAAAAAATTAGTCAGCAATCTCTTTGTTCAAAATGATATCAATTAGCTGAGTCGAAGTATGGTTGGTAAGTATGCTTTCGTCTCTTGAATTTTTACTTAATATGTTCACAGTTTCTTTCTACTATTCTCGATTGGCTACCGATGGGCTTGTAATAAATAGTCTACTGGCAACCAATTGGGACTTAATCTGTGGAGTAAAGCTATGGCCGAAGAAGGAGTTGAGATGTTAACAAGTGTATCCTTAGTCTTCATGGAATGCTGCATCAAGAGATCCTTCTTATGGAATAGGAAGATACCAACAAGTAGGAGTGCAAATGTATATTAATAGTCAAGTATTTATTTATTATGTGCAGATTATAACAACTCCTTGTACTGTTTGTTGTTCATAGATACATGAGCCATATGAACAGGACTTTGATGGATGCATAATACTCCCATATAATGAAGGAGAAACCACATCACTCTCGAAAGGAGTAATATTCTCTTATGTAAAACAATACATAAAAATTAGTACATGCATGCATAATCATCATCAGTAACATCATGACATAGTTGGATATTCAATAATACATTCTCTCACTAACTGGTAGAGGGACATCACTTCATAGGATAACTTCTTTTATCTCACCATGGCTACTAGACAACGAGCTTATTTCATACCTCAAAAGTAGATAAAGACATGTTTCTCTTAACGATTAATGAAAGATCTATTATCTCTGACAACCTTTTGATCCGTGAAGGAAATCGATCTTTTAGTGTTAGACTTGACCTATTTAGAAAATAATATTTTTATATATATCGTCATTATATATCACACCTATTCGGTGCATGCATTTAAAAAATATATATAGACAATAAGATACTAATAGTCCCATCAATATTTCAACATGAATGGTCAGGATCTCAATTTTTTAATTCAAGATAATTCAACTTCAAGTATCAATGTTGGATTAATAGGATTCAATAAAAATTACTTGACCATAATCTATCCTTAGATTTTAGATATTAATGTGTCATTACGGATCTCACATAGTAATTTCAACACTAAACAAAACTGGTCTCAAAATCATTCTGTTTGGATCAAGTCGACACTAAGAGAGGGGAGGGGAGGTGTGTGTGAAGTATTGCAGCGGATAAAAACATCGATTTTGAAAATCTTCGTACGATAAAAACTGATTACGACGAAAATCATTTGTTTGACTCATACAAGTTTGCCAATGAATAGAGAAGAGGGATTGGATAGTTTGTAATACAGTAAACACACCAAAATTTATAGTGGTTCAGTCGTTGTGACCTACATCCACTCCCGATTCCTCTTTCATCAAGGTCATTGGCATTCACTAGCGGTCTTTCTTTAATAGGTGAAGGCCAATCACTTTCTTACAACTCTATTTTCCTTTTAACATGCTTAGGAGAGAACCTTTACACCCCCTACTATCTCCTCTCTTAAACTTTAACTATATTTTGTTAGGATTATTACTTCCAATCTTCTTACGATAAAAACTGATTACGACGAAAACTATTTGTTTGACTCGTATAAGTTTGCAAGTGAATAAAGAAGAGGGGATTGGATAGTTTGCAATGCAGTAAATAGAATAAGCAGTAAGGAAAGAACACACCGGAATTTATAGTGGTTCGATCGTTATGACCTACATCCACTCTCGATTCCTCTTCCGTCGAGGCCACCGGCATCCACTAGCAGTCTTCCTTTAATAGGTGAAGACCAATAACCTTCTTACAACTCTATTCTCCTTTTAACAGGCTTAGGAGAGAACCTTTACATCCCCTACTACATCCTTTGTTAAACTTTAACTATATTTTGTTGGGATTATTATTTACGATCTTCATTCGATAAAAACTGATTATGACGAAAATCGTTTGTTTGACTCGTATTGTTGAATCTCATATTTTGATGATGAAACTACTTGATATATGTTTATGATTTAATCTGTGTTTTGAGTGACGCAGGATGCTTCAATCAGGATGAGACAATTAAAGCAGGAAAATCATGTTGTGCCGAAGGAACATGTCAGAAGATTGGACGTCGGGCCGGTGGATCGGTCGACGTATCGACAAAGGCTTCGGCCGTGGACTCGGGCATCGGGCCAAGAAGAGCTGACATTATTGCCAAGGATATCGGAGTTGCAGAGTCAACTGACCGATTGGGCAATAGGTCAGGGAGAGGACGATGCGCCAAGAAGAATCGGATGGCGTCGAGAGACCAATGACATGCCGGACAACTTGGTTAAATTGCTTAGGATTAATTGTCTCGATCGAAGTTTTGTTGTGCAGGATTAACTACGATGAAAGTTAGACAAGCAAAGCAGAGGAGTTGCCGAGTCAAGATCATGATTACGTTGGGAGTTCGAGAGTTCGATGGAAGTTGGACGGGTCATCGGAGGTTCTGCGAGAACAGATCCGAGAAGTCCGAAGCTTGCCAAGCGAAGCTCGCCGGAACTTCGCCAAGTGGATCGTCACAAAGTCCAGGAGTTTGCCGGAAGTCCGCAGAAGAATCACCGAGGGTTCATCGGATGATCGACAGAAGTTCGCCGGAAACTTGCCGGAAGAAGCGATTGACGCATCGGAGCAAAGCTGCAGAAATTGTCTTAGATTTAATCGTAATTAGCACATTGATTAAGTTGGAAAATGGGAGGTGATCCCATTAGCTTAATCTTGGGGCAATTGGGCCCCTGAAAAGATTGAAATTGGGTCGAATGGAGCTAACCATGGGGACCTCGATTACACCGAGGAGGTGCAGCGCCTAGGCGAGGAGGTGGCACCGCTGGGGCTATGTCTCCCCCAGGACCAGGCGGTGCAACCGCCCGACCAAGAAAGGTGCAACCGCCGAGCTCGATCTTGAGCTAGGCTGGCGGTGCAACCTCCCTCCGACGAGAAGGTAGCACCGCCGAGCTCGGTCTTGAGCTTCAGCAAGAGAGGTGCAACCGCCTCGATCGAGGAGGTAGCACCGCACGGGGCTCGATCTCGAGCAGACTTCAGGCGATGCAACCGCCCCGACGAGAGGTGCAACCGCCTAGGCTCGATCTCGAGCTCGCCGAGGCGGTGCAACCTCTCCAGTCAGGAGGTGCAACCGCTTGATCCCGGAATTCCGGGATTTGATCGTTTTGAGCTCCAAATTTGAACTGGGTTGGGGCCTATAAATATCCTACCCATTCAGCACAGAAAGAGGAAGAGACCTACACCGAAATCTTGATCTTCTCTGTGATTCTTGAGCTCAAAATTGTTGTAAAGCCTTTAAGTCTCCTCCTTCTGTTCTTTAAGTTTCTGAATTGTAAAAGTGAGGAGAGAAAGGTTCTGTAAGGGTTGTCTCCTGAGCCCATCAAAAGGAGTGAAACTGTAAAAGGGCAGTTGGCCTTCGCCCATTGAAGGAAGGCAACTAGTTGACGTCGGTGACCTCGTCGGAGGAGGAAGCCAAAAGTGGAGTAGGTCAAGACTGACCGAACCACTCTAAATCTCTGGTTTGCTTTTACTTTGAGCACTTTATCATTACTGCAAACCTCCTACATAGCTACTACCCTCTGCGCTTTTACGAACGAGTCTCTAAGTTCTGATCTTTCCGAATCTGCATTCAGACGTAAATCGGTGTTTTCGTACGATCTTTACACTGCAGTTTACGCTTACATTTTGATTCCATTTATAACTGCAAATTGCTTTCTGCGTATTCATAAAACGCTTTTCAAAGTTCAAAACTGTGTTTAGACGTAAAAGTACGCTTTGACGTAAAAACTACGTTTAGACGTAAACTGAGTTTAGACGTAAAACTGCGTTTAAACGTAAAACTGCGTTTAGACGCAAAACTGCGTTTAGACGTAAAACTGTATTTAGACGTAAAACTGCGTTTAGACGTAAAACTGCGTTTAGACGTAAAACTGCACTTAGACGTAAAACTGCGTTTAGACGCAAACTGCGCTTAGACGCAAACTGTGTTTAAGACGCAAACTGCGCTTAGACGCAAACTGTGTTTAGACGCAAACTGTGTTTAGACGCAAACTGCGCTTAGATGCAATCTACGCTTAGATGCAAACTGCGCTTAGACGCAATCTGCATTTAGACGCAAACTGCATTTAGACGCAAACTGCGTAAACTACACTTAGATACAAACTGTGAATCGGCTTTTACATCGAAATCGTTTTTATGGGACAAACGCAGCTTTCGTTTTTAAATCGCTGAAAGATTTCCGCTGCACTAATTCCCCCCCTCTTAGTGCTCTTGATCCTAACAATTGGTATCGAGTAAGGTTAACTCTCTAACGGATTAAAACCCAAGAGAGATGGCATACGCCGTAAAACCAAGAGGGGCATTCTATTACACGTCCACCCATGTTGATTGGGACGGACTACACCTCTTGGAAGACCGAATGAGGATCTTTCTTATTTCTATGGATTTTGAACTGTGGAACCTTGTTGAAAACGGATTTTCAAAGTCTTCTCTTCCAATGATCGATTGGAATGAATTGGAAAAGAAGGCTTTCGCTCTTAATGCAAAGGCTATGAATGCCTTATTTTGCGCACTTGATAAAAATGAGTTTAATCGTGTTTCAACTTGCGAAACTGCATTTGATATTTGGCACACACTTGAAGTGACCCACGAGGGCACAAGTAGAGTGAAAGAGTCAAAAATCAATCTGTTGTTGCATTCTTTTGAACTTTTCCGAATGAAACCGAGTGAAACCATTGGCGACATGTTTACCCGTTTCACGGATGTCGTCAACGGTCTAAAAGGACTCGGAAAAAGTTTTTCGGATTTTGAACTCGTAAATAAGATACTAAGATCCCTTCCTAAAAGTTGGGATCCTAAAGTCACTGCTATTCAAGAGGCAAAAGATCTGCGCAACTTCCCTCTTGAAGAACTAATCGGGTCATTAATGACCTATGAGATGACTTGCAAAGCTCATGAAGAGCAAGAAGACATCCTTCCAAAGAACAGGAAGGATATGGCACTTAAAACTTCTGAATGCCACTTGAGAGAAAACTCAAGTGATGAGGACTGTGATGATGACTTGGCACTTTTAACAAGAAAGTTTAAAAAATTCTTTAAAAGAAACAAGTTTAAGAATGATGCGAAAAATAAACTTGAACCCAAGAAGGACCAAGTGATCTACTATGAATGTAAAAAGCCGGGACACTACAAGAGTGATTGTCCCCAAGTCAAAAGAAGAACATCAAAGAAGAAGACGCTTCAAGCAACATGGGACGACTCGAGCGCATCCGAAGAAGAGGAGACCAACACCGAGCAAGTTGCTCATTACGCTCTAATGGCCATCGAAGACGAGGTAACAAATTCAATAGATGCAGATTTATCATTCGATGAATTATTAAATGCTTTCCATGAATGTTTGATGAGTGTAAGACTATTAGTGGTAAATACAAATTGCTAAAAAAGGAGTATGATAGTCTTATTTACAAGTTTGATAAGTTAAATGCTGAACATAGTGATAGTTTAAACTCATGCATAAAATGCCATGATCTAGAAACTTTTCAAAAAGAAAACGTGTTACTTAAGGACATCTTGAAGAAATTCGAGGTTGGTAGCAAGTCATTAAACATGATCCTTACAAACAAGGGTCATGTTCCCAAAAGAAGTGGGATTGGATTTGTGAGGAGTCCTCACCAAAATCCAACTACCTTCGTAAAAGACCCTATATTACATGTTAGACATCAAAGAAAATACAACTTTTGTTGCAAGTTCGGTCACAGGACGCATTATTGTCCATTCAGGAAATTTTGTCCAAACAAATTGATTTGGGTTCCTAAAGGAACCATGACAAATTCTATGCAACATAATAGAAAATCTAGATCTATTAGTGAGGCACCCAAAAGCAAATGGGTACCTAAAAATCATCCCTTCTTACAAAAACATTAAAACCTTAGGCTGGAGCAAGAATTAAGGTTCTGCTCCTTGATTCTCGATAGTCATAACCCAAATACAATTTGGATACAACAACGAGTGAAAATTATGAAATCACAAATGCAATTTGGATACAACCTAATGTACGACATTGGGAGTATGCACGTTAAAAGGTCTATCTTGATCGTACAAGCGTTTTTGCCTTGAAATAAAAACGCACACGTAATCATGTAAGTAACGTTAATTGCTCTGAATGAAAACTCTCCTCAAGACAAAACCTCCCTGATCAAATCACAACAAAGTGTCCACTGCCTACAGCCGGTGGCACCTCTCCAGCTGACGGTGGCACCTCCAGCCATCACGGGTTGCCCGGTTGCACCAGCTCCGGCCAGGAGGAGGTGCAACCGCCCTTAACTCTGCTTTTTTTTAACCCACGCTAGGGGTCGGGTGAAACCGACCCCAACTCACCTCCCTTTCCTTCTCTACTCCTCCAAGCCTCCTCTATCCCCATTTCACCCCGTTTAGCTTCCCAAATACCTCTCATTTCGGAGCAAAACATCAAGAATCGCTCCCTGTTTTGAAGATTCCACTAAGGTATTCTCTAAGAACCTCTTAAACTCTGTTTTGTTCTTCATTTACTCTTGTTCATCTTTATTCCTCTAAACAGCAGTAGTTATGGGATCTAGAAGATCCTCAAGGGACAAGGGAAAGAGGAGATTAGTAGAAGAGTTTGATTTTACCCTTTTTGATTCAAAAACTCATGCTGAAAAATTTCTCTCTTTCGAACTAAGAAGCATCAACAAGGGAAAATACGTAGATCTGAATGAATTAAGAGACGTAGAGACTATCCAATGGTTTGCAAACCTAAATCTACTTCCAATCTTGCAGATTAACGAACCCATCTATCCTAGGCTAGTTAGATTGTTTTACAATAACATACAAATAGATGATGAAGAAAGGATGTCCACCTATCTTTTAGGACAACACATCTCAATCACTGATAGATTCATTTGTGATATGATAGGCATTCCCATGAAAAGCATAGGACTTTAATTTAGAGGATCATGGGATGATGAAACTATTGGAACATCCTATGTTGAAGCCTTAGGAACAATATTTGCCGATCCTAACATAGCATTTGTTCCTAAAAGTTGTGAACATCTACTGCCTTTAAACACTAAGATACTTCATCATATCATGACTAGTATAATTCTTCCTAAACAATACCATCATGATGAAGTGAGTCAATTAGAATTAGGAACTATGTACTTAATCATGAAAGGACATGACATTTGTCTTGGCTATCTTATCCAACAAAACATGTTAGAATTATCTAAGAAAGATATGATGCTCCTATATGGTGGTATAATTACTAGAATAATGAAAGCTTATGACATTCAAATACCACCAGAAGAAGAAGTAATGAAAGTAGATAGATTCAGCATAATAAACAAAAATCTACTTCATAGACTAAGATGTCACTATAGAAACGGATGGCGGGTTAGAATGTCTAGAAGAACCGATCCCCCCCTCAACTTTGAACACGAACTGAACTCATTTTGGAAACACCAGTATTTAGGAGTACCCAATCTCCTCCGATCTGTCCCTTTGAGGAAACACATCCAATTAAGCAAACTCACACATCATCCATTGAAGATATTGGGATTCGGATGGACCGATTCGAACAAAGACAAGAACGGCTTGAACTTCGACAAGATCAAATCCTAACTGAGCTGCAGCAAATCCATCGACAATTTGACTCTGTATTTAGGCACTTCAACCTTCCACCTCATGAATGAACTTGTATGAACACAATCATCCGTTGTTGTTATAAACTCCTCATGGACTTTGTCTTTGATATGGCATGTTGTAAACTCCTTATGTTACTCATCATGAAGGACTTTGTTTTTGATATGGTTACCTGGCATGTTTTAAACTCCTTATGTTACTCATCATGAAGGACTTTGTTTTTGATATGGTTACCTGATATGTTGTAAACTCCATATGTTACCCTTTACCTTGATCTGTAAGCATATGCAAATTTACAAACATCTCTTGTTGTTTATCTCGGATATTACATTGAAACTAAAATGTTTTAAAAACCTTATGCCTTGAAAAATATAAAGTGACATACCAATATAGTTGATAAGTCAGCAATATGACATTGATATGGTTGCTATTACTGATGTTAATATGGTTGCTATCACTGATACTATGATTAGGCCATACTTGCATCACCAAGAAATATATGATTGCTGTCATTGCTATATGCCTTGTATCAAGATATCAAACAAAAATTTGCATCGTACGAGCTGATATCTTACCATGTGATACATTGCTACACTTGCTAAAATATTCGAAATGTGTACATCATGAAATGATATCAAAATCTTTCTTCACAGCTATACATGTCGATATCATGCCATATGATGAAATGCTACGATTGATAAACACTTGAAATAGTTGCGTTACGATATCAAAAGCTAACACTGCAAAGGAAGCAAAAATTTGCTAGCTTGCATGTGCTATCTTGTATGCCGTAAAACTTGCATATCTAAAACTTGGTAGCTTGAATGTTCTAAGCATGATGTAACATTTGCCAAATTTTCTGGCTTCAAAACTGCATGAAACTTGATATTATGCTTTTCATGCAATGAGTTGAATCAATATCACAAACGATTGATTATGATACTTCTCCTTTTTGTTGATGACAAAGGGGGAGAAGTATGTTGATGACATGACATATGATGCATAAGTTTATGCATATGTTCATGTTGACGTGTTGCAAGTATTCATGATGAATATTGCAATGACTTGAATTAAGTTTGAATTCATGGTTCTATCAATATGGCATATTGATAGGGGGAGTTTGTTTAAACTCTGGGAGTTAAGGTTAACTCCGTTTATGATGACATGTTGCTTAGATTTTTGAATCTAAGAGTTTCTATCAATATGGCATATTGATAGGGGGAGTTTGTTTAAACTCTGGGAGTTAAGTTTAACTCCGTCATCAAGTAGTTGTCATCATCAAAAAGGGGGAGATTGTTGAATCTCATATTTTGATGATGAAACTACTTGATATATGTTTATGATTTAATCTGTGTTTTGAGTGACGCAGGATGCTTCAATCAGGATGAGACAATTAAAGCAGGAAAATCATGTTGTGCCGAAGGAACATGTCAGAAGATTAGACGTCGGGCCGGTGGATCGGTCGACGTATCGATAGAAGGCTTCGGGCCGTGGACTCGGGCATCGGGCCAAGAAGAGCGGGCATTGTGCCAAGGATATTGGAGTTGCAGAGTCAACTGACCGATTGGGCAATAGGCTGCAGGAGAGGACGATGCGCCGAAGAATCGGACGAAGCGTCGAGGGACCAATGACATGCCGGACAACTTGGTTAAATTGCTTAGGATTAATTGTCTCGATCGAAGTTTTGTTGTGCAGGATTAACTACGATGAAAGTTAGACAAACAGTAGGAGTTGCGCCGGAGTCAAGATCATGATCACGTTGGGAGTTCGAGAGTTCGACGGAAGTTCGGACGGTCGTCGGAGGTTCTGCGAGAACAGATCCGAGAAGTCCAGAAGCTTGCCAAGCGAAGCTCGTCGAAACTCGCCAAGTGGATCGTCGCAAAGTCCAAGAGTTTGCCGGAAGTCCGCAGAAGAATCACCGAGGGTTCATCGGATGATCGACGGAAGTTCGCCGGAAACTTGCCGGAAGAAGCGATTGACGCATCGGAGCAAAGCTGCAGAAATTGTCTTAGATTTATTCGTAGTTAGCATGTTGATTAAGTTGGAAAATGGGAGGTGATCCCATTAGCTTAATCTTGGGGCAATTGGGCCCCCCTCGAAAAGATTGAAATTGGGGCGAATGGAGCTAACCATTTGGACCACGATTGCAGGAGAGGTGCAACCGCCTAAGGCCAAGAGGTGGCACCGCCTGGGCTATGTCTCCCAGCGAGACTGGGCGGTGCAACCACCCTAGCCAAGAGGTGCAACCGCCCAGAGCTCGATCTTGAGCTAGATGGGCGGTGCAACCTCCCCGACAGAGAGGTAGCACCGCCTGAGCTCGGTCTTGAGCTCGAGGCAGAGAGGTGCAACCGCCTCGATCACGCAGGTAGCACACCGCAGGGGGCTCGGTCTCGAGAGCGGACTTCAGGCGGTGCAACCGCCCCTACGAGAGGTGCAACCGCACGGGCTCACTCTCCGAACTCGCCGGCGGTGCAACCTCTCCAGTTAGGAGGTGCAACCGCCTGATCCCGGAATTCCGGGATTTGATCGTTTTGAGCTCCAAATTTGAACTGGGTTGGGGCCTATAAATACCCCACCCATTCAGCACAGAAAGAGGGAAGGGACCTACACCGAAATCTTGATCTTCTCTATGATTCTTGAGCTCAAAATTGTTGTAAAGCCTTTAAGTCTCCTCCTGTTCTTTAAGTTTCTGAATTGTAAAAGTGAGGAGAGAAAGGTTCTGTAAGGGTTGTCTCCTAAGCCCATCAAAAGGAGTGAAACTGTAAAAGGGCAGTTGGCCTTCGCCCATTGAAGGAAGGCAGCTAGTTGACGTCGGTGACCTCGTCGGAGGAGGAAGCCAAAAGTGAAGTAGGTCAAGACTGACCGAACCACTCTAAATCTCTGGTTTGCTTTTACTTTGAGCACTTTATCATTACTGCAAACCTCCTACATAGCTACTACCCTCTGCGCTTTTACGAACGAGTCTCTAAGTTCTGATCTTTCCGAATCTGCATTCAGACGTAAATCGATGTTTTCGTATGATCTTTACACTGCAGTTTACGCTTATGTTTTGATTCCATTTATAACTGCAAATTGCTTTCTGCGTATTCATAAAACGCTTTTCAAAGTTCAAAACTGTGTTTAGACGTAAAATTACGCTTTGACGTAAAAACTGCGTTTAGACGTAAACTGAGTTTAGATGTAAAACTGCGTTTAGACGTAAAACTGCATTTAAACGTAAAACTGCGTTTAGACGCAAAACTGCGTTTAGACGTAAAACTGCATTTAGACGTAAAACTATGTTTAGACGTAAAACTGCGTTTAGACGTAAAACTGCACTTAGACGTAAAACTGCGTTTAGACGCAAACCGCGCCAGGGCATAAAACTGTGTTTAAGACGCATAAACCGCGCTTTAGACGCAAACTGTGTTTAGGCATAAACTGTGTTTAGACGCAAACCGCGCTTAGAGCGCCAATCTGGCGCCGACGCAAACTGCGCTTAGACGCAATCTGCATTTAGATGCAAACTGCATTTAGACGCAAACCGCGTAAACTACACTTAGATACAAACTGTGAATCGGCTTTTTTACATGAAATCGTTTTTATCGGACAAACGCAGCTTTCGTTTTAAATCGCTGAAAGATTTCCGCTGCACTAATTCACCCCCTCTTAGTGCTCTTGATCCTAACAATTGGTATCGAGTAAGGTTAACTCTCTAATGGATTAAAACCCAAGAGAGATGGCATACGCTAGAAACCAAGAGGGGCATTCTATTACGTCCACCCATGTTCAGTGGGGACGGACTACACCTCTTGGAAGACCGAATGAGGATCTTTCTTATTTCTATGGATTTTGAACTGTGGAACCTTGTTGAAAATGGATTTTCAAAGTCTTCTCTTCCAATGATCGATTGGAATGAATTGGAAAAGAAGGCTTTAAGCTCTTAATGCAAAGGCTATGAATGCCTTATTTTGCGCACTTGATAAAAATGAGTTTAATCGTGTTTCAACTTCGAAACTGCATTTGATATTTGGCACACACTTGAAGTGACCCACGAGGGCACAAGTAGAGTGAAAGAGTCAAAAATCAATCTGTTGTTGCATTCTTTTGAACTTTTTCGAATGAAACCGAGTGAAACCATTGGCGACATGTTTACCCGTTTCAAGGATGTCGTCAACGGTCTAAAAGGACTCGGAAAAAATTTTTCGGATTTTGAACTCGTAAATAAGATACTAAGATCCCTTCCTAAAAGTTGGGATCCTAAAGTCACTGCTATTCAAGAGGCAAAAGATCTGCGTAACTTCCCTCTTGAAGAACTAATCGGGTCATTAATGACCTATGAGATGACTTGCAAAGCTCATGAAGAGCAAGAAGACATCCTTCCAAAGAACAGGAAGGATATGACACTTAAAACTTCTGAATGCCACTTGAGAGAAAACTCAAGTGATGAGGACTGTGATGATGACTTGGCACTTTTAACAAGAAAGTTTAAAAAATTCTTTAAAAGAAACAAGTTTAAGAATGATGCGAAAAATAAACTTGAACCCAAGAAGGACCAAGTGATCTGCTATGAATGTAAAAAGCCGGGACACTACAAGAGTGATTGTCCCCAAGTCAAAAGAAGAACATCAAAGAAGAAGGTGCTTCAAGCAACATGGGACGACTCGAGCGCATCCGAAGAAGAGGAGACCAACACCGAGCAAGTTGCTCATTACGCTCTAATAGCCATCGAAGACGAGGTAACAAATTCATTAGATGCAGATTTATCATTCGATGAATTATTAAATGCTTTCCATGAATTGTTTGATGAGTGTAAGACTATTAGTGGTAAATACAAATTGCTAAAAAAGGAGTATGATAGTCTTATTTACAAGTTTGATAAGTTAAATGCTGAACATAGTGATAGTTTAAACTCATGCATAAAATGCCATGATCTAGAAACTTTTCAAAAAGAAAACTTGCTACTTAAGGACACCTTGAAGAAATTCGAGGTTGGTAGCAAGTCATTAAACATTATCCTTACAAACAAGGGTCATGTTCCCAAAAGAAGTGGGATTGGATTTGTGAGGAGTCCTCACCAAAATCCAACTACCTTCGTAAAAGGCCCTATCTTACATGTTAGACATCAAAGCAAATGCAACTTTTGATGCAAGTTCGGACACAGGACGCATTATTGTCCATTCAGGAAATTTAGTCCAAACAAATTGATTTGGGTTCCTAAAGGAACCATGACAAATTCTATGCAACATGATAGAAAATCTAGATCTATTAGTGAGGCACCCAAAAGCAAATGGGTACCTAAAAATCATCCCTTCCTACAAAAACATTAAAACCTTAGGCTGGAGCAAGAATTAATGTTCTGCTCCTTGATTCTCGACAATCATAACCCAAATGCAATTTGGATACAACAACGAGTGGAAATTATGAAATCACAAATGCAATTTGGATACAACCTAATGTACGACATTGGGAGTATGCACGTTAAAAGGTCTATCTTGATCGTACAAGCGTTTTTGCCTTGAAATAAAAACGCACACGTAATCATGTAAGTAACGTTAATTGCTCTGAATGAAAACTCTCCTCAAGACAAAACCTCCATGATCAAATCACAACAAAGTGTCCACTGCCTACAGGCGGTGGCACCTCTCCAGTGACGGTGGCACCTCCAGCCATCACGGGTTGCCGGCCCGGTTGCACCGCTCCAATTGAGGAGGTGCAACCGCCTTAACTCTGCCTTTTTAACCCACGCTAGGGCCGGCGGTGAAACCGACCCCAACTCACCTCCCTTTCCTTCTCTACTCCTCCAAGCCTCCTCCATCCCCATTTCACCCCGTTTAGCTTCCCAAATACCTCTCATTTCGGAGCAAAACATCAAGAATCGCTCCCTGTTTTGAAGATTCCACTAAGGTATTCTCTAAGAACCTCTTAAACTCTGTTTTGTTCTTCATTTACTCTTGTTCATCTTTATTCCTCTAAACAGCAGTAGTTATGGGATCTAGAAGATCCTCAAGGGACAAGGGAAAGAGGAGATTAGTAGAAGAGTTTGATTTTACCCTTTTTGATTCAAAAACTCATGCTGAAAAATTTCTCTCTTTCGAACTAAGAAGCATCAACAAGGGAAAATACGTAGATCTGAATGAATTAAGAGACGTAGAGACTATCCAATGGTTTGCAAACCTAAATCTACTTCCAATCTTGCAGATTAACGAACCCATCTATCCTAGGCTAGTTAGATTGTTTTACAATAACATACAAATAGATGATGAAGAAAGGATGTCCACCAATCTTTTAGGACAACACATCTCAATCACTGATAGATTCATTTGTGATATGATAGGCATTCCCATGAAAAGCATAGGACTTTACTTTAGAGGATCATGGGATGATGAAACTATTGGAACATCCTATGTTGAAGCCTTAGGAACAATATTTGCCGATCCTAACATAGCATTTGTTCCTAAAAGTTGTGAACATCTACTGCCTTTAAACACTAAGATACTTCATCATATCATGACTAGTATAATTCTTCCTAAACAATACCATCATGATGAAGTGAGTCAATTAGAATTAGGAACTATGTACTTAATCATGAAAGGACATGACATTTGTCTTGGCTATCTTATCCAACAAAACATGTTAGAATTATCTAAGAAAGATATGATGCTCCTATATGGTGGTATAATTACTAGAATAATGAAAGCTTATGACATTCAAATACCACCAGAAGAAGAAGTAATGAAAGTAGATAGATTCAGCATAATAAACAAAAATCTACTTCACCGACTAAGATGTCACTATAGAAACGGTAACTGGGTTAGAATGCCTAGAAGAACTGATCCCCCTCAACCTGAACCCGAGCCGGAAACACCGGTATTTAGGAGTACCCAATCTCCTCCGATCTGTCCCTTTGAGGAAACACATCCAGTTGAGCAAACTCACACATCATCCATCGAAGATATTGGGATTCGGATGGACCGATTCGAACAAAGACAAGAACGGCTTAAACTTCGACAAGATCAAATCCTAACTGAGCTGCAGCAAATCCATCGACAATTTGACTCTGTATTTAGGCACTTCAACCTTCCACCTCATGAATGAACTTGTATGAACACAATCATCCGTTGTTGTTATAAACTCCTCATGGACTTTGTCTTTGATATGGCATGTTGTAAACTCCTTATGTTACTCATCATGAAGGACTTTGTTTTTGATATGGTTACCTGGCATGTTGTAAACTCCTTATGTTACTCATCATGAAGGACTTTGTTTTTGATATGGTTACCTGATATGTTGTAAACTCCATATGTTACCCTTTACCTTGATCTGTAAGCATATGCAAATTTACAAACATCTCTTATTGTTTATCTCGGATGTTACATTGAAACTAAAATGTTTTAAAAACCTTATGCCTTGAAAAATATAAAGTGACATACCAATATAGTTGATAAGTTGACAATATGACATTGATATGGTTGCTATTCTGATGTTAATATGGTTGCTATCATCGATACTATGATTAGGCCATACTTGCATCACCAAGAAATATATGATTGCTATCATTGCTATATGCCTTGTATCAAGATATCAAACAAAAATTTGCATCATTACAAAGTCGATATCTTACCATGTGATACAATGCTACACTTGCTAAAATATTCGAAATGTGTACATCATGAAATGATATCAAAATCTTGCTTCACAGCTATACATGTCGATATCATGCCATATGATGAAATGCTACGATTGATAAACACTTGAAATAGTTTATTCACGATATCAAAAGCTAACAACGCAAAGGAAGCAAAAATTTGCTAGCTTGCATGTGCTATCTTGTATATCCGATAAAACTTGCATATCTAAAACTTGGTAGCTTGAATGTTCTAAGCACGATGTAACATTTGCCAAATTTTCTGGCTTCAAAACTGCATGATAATAAAACTTGATATTATACTTTTCATGCAATGAGTTGAATCAATATCACAAACGATTGATTGTGATACTTCTCCTTTTTGTTGATGACAAAGGGGGAGAAGTATGCTGATGACATGACATGTGATGCATAAGTTTATGCATATGTTCATGTTGACGTGTTGCAAGTATTCATGATGAATATTGCAATGACTTGAATTCAGTTTGAATTCAAGGTTCTATCAATATGGCATATTGATAGGGGGAGTTTGTTTAAACTCTGGGAGTTAAGGTTAACTCCGTTTATGATGACATGTTGCTTAGATTTTTAAATCTAAGAGTTTCTATCAATATGGCATATTGATAGGGGAGTTTGTTTAAACTCGGGGAGTTAAGTTTAACTCCGTCATCAGTAGTTGTCATCAAAAAGGGGGAGATTGTTGAATCTCATATTTTGATGATGAAACTACTTGATATATGTTTATGATTTAATCTGTGTTTTGAGTGACGCAGGATGCTTCAATCAGGATGAGACAATTAAAGCAGGAAAATCATGTTGTGCCGAAGGAACATGTCAGAAGATTGGACGTCGGGCCGGTGGATCGGTCGACGTATCGATAGAAGGCTTCGGGCCGTGGACTCGGGCATCGGGCCAAGAAGAGCGGGCATTGTGCCAAGGATATCGGAGTTGCAGAGTCAACTGACCGATTGGGCAATAGGCTGCAGGAGAGGACGATGCGCCGAAGAATCGGACGAAGCGTCGAGGGACCAATGACATGCCGGACAACTTGGTTAAATTGCTTAGGATTAATTGTCTCGATCGAAGTTTTGTTGTGCAGGATTAACTACGATGAAAGTTAGAGAAACAGCAGGAGTTGCGCCGGAGTCAAGATCATGATCACGTTGGGAGTTCGAGAGTTCGACGGAAGTTCGGACGGTCGTCGGAGGTTCTCGCGAGAACAGATCCAGAAGTCGAAGCTTGCCAAAAGCGAAGCTTCGTCGAAACTTCGCCAAGTGGATCGTCGCAAAGTCCAGGAGTTTGCGGAAGTCTGCAGAAGAATCACCAAGGGTTCATCGGATGATCGACGAAGTTCGCCGGAAACTTGGAAGAAGAAGCGATTGACGATCGAAGCAAAAGCTGTAGAAATTGTCTTAGATTTAATCGTAGTTAGCACGTTGATTAAGTTGGAAAATGGGAGGTGATCCCATTAGCTTAATCTTGGGGCAATTGGGCCCTCGAAAAGATTGAAATTGGGCGAATGGAGCTAACCATTCGGACCACGATTACACCAGGAGGTGCAACCGCCTAGGCGAGGAGGTGGCACCGCTGGGCTATGTCTCCCCGAGGCTGGCGGTGCAACCGCCCTAGCCAAGAGGTGCAACCGCCTAGAGCTCGATCTTTGAGCTAGGCTGGGCGGTGCAACCTCCCCGACAGAGAGGTAGCACCGCGGGGGGCTCGGGTCTCGAGCGGACTCAAGCGGTGCAACCACCCCCGACGAGAGAGGTGCAACCGCCTGGGCTCGATCTCCGAAGCTCGCCCGGCGGTGCAACCTCTCCAGTCAGGAGGTGCAACCGCCTGATCCCGGAATTCCAGGATTTGATCGTTTTGAGCTCCAAATTTGAACTGGGTTGGGACCTATAAATACCCCACCCATTCAACACAGAAAGAGGATGAGACCTACACCGAAATCTTGATCTTCTCTTTGATTCTTGAGCTCAAAATTGTTGTAAAGCCTATAAGTCTCCTCCTTTTGTTCTTTAAGTTTCTGAATTGTAAAAGTGAGGAGAGAAAGGTTCTGTAAGGGTTGTCTCCTAAGCCCATCAAAAGGAGTGAAACTGTAAAAGGGCAGTTGGCCTTCGCCCATTGAAGGAAGGCAGCTAGTTGACGTCGGTGACCTCGTCGGAGGAGGAAGCCAAAAGTGGAGTAGGTCAAGACTGACCGAACCACTCTAAATCTCTGGTTTGCTTTTACTTTGAGCACTTTATCATTACTGCAAACCTCCTACATAGCTACTACCCTCTGCGCTTTTACGAACGAGTCTCTAAGTTCTGATCTTTCCGAATCTGCATTCAGACGTAAATCGGTGTTTTCGTACGATCTTTACACTGCAGTTTACACTTACGTTTTGATTCCATTTATAACTGCAAATTGCTTTCTGCGTATTCATAAAACGCTTTTCAAAGTTCAAAACTGTGTTTAGACGTAAAATTACGCTTTGACGTAAAAACTGCGTTTAGACGTAAACTGAGTTTAGACGTAAAACTGCGTTTAGACGTAAAACTGCGTTTAAACGTAAAACTGCATTTAGACGCAAAACTGCGTTTAGACGTAAAACTGCATTTAGACATAAAACTGTGTTTAGACGTAAAACTACGTTTAGACGCAAAACTGCGTTTAGACGTAAAACTGCACTTAGACGTAAAACTGCGTTTAGACGCAAACTGCGCTCAAACGCAAACTGTGTTTAAGACGCAAACTGCGCTTAGATGCAAACTGTGTTTAGACGCAAACTATGTTTAGACACAAACTGCGCTTAGACGCAATCTGCGCTTAGACGCAAACTGCGCTTAGACGCAATCTGCATTTAGACGCAAACTGCATTTAGACGCAAACTGCGTAAACTACACTTAGATACAAACTGTGAATCGGCTTTTACATCGAAATCGTTTTTATCGGACAAACGCAGCTTTCGTTTTTAAATCGCTGAAAGATTTCCGCTGCACTAATTCACCCCCCCTCTTAGTGCTCTCGATCCTAACACATATAAGTTTATAAATGAATAGAGAAGAGGAGATTGGATAGTTTGGAATGTAGTAAATAGAATAAACAATAAGGAAAGAACACACTGAAATTTATAGTGGTTCATAACCTACATCCACTCTCAATTCAAGATTATTAAAAGTAGCCATTTTCTTTCCACAAAAGGTGAGTAGCTATTACTACTAACATGGAGGAGATATTCAAATTTTGGTTTAACTTGTGTTGCTAATTATTTTGATGTTCAATCAGTTCTTTATGATAATACTAGGTCAAAACTCAAAGGATTCAAATTTTATTTATATAATTTCTCACTACAATAATTATGTCCTTAACATAATTACTTGTACTAATTATCTATCCACGTACATTTTTAAGTTACTCTTTCTATTTAATTTAAGATGTTGCATTATTAAGAATATGTTATATCATTTTAAGTCAATCTTATTGATAAAATTAATTGATGAATTTGATAAACTAACCTTATGTTAGTTTTGTTTATTAGACAAGTGATATCAAAGATTCTTCAAGTAAAGGTGAAATGATCAATTGTCAAGCTAAAAAATCAAATGTCAAATCAAAGGATCAAACATCAAGTTTAAAAGCCCTATGTTGATCAAGAGTATAGACATTGAGGCGAAAGAAAGATCGATCAATGTGCTATACGATTGATTGATGTGTTGGAGGATTAGTTTATATATTAGTTGAATATGATGTTCTATCGACAAAATAAATGTAATTCCTCACTTAGACAAATCCTTCTCTAACGGTAGTAGTGTTCGTTAGATTACACGATTAAAATCCTAATTAAAATTTATTTAAATAAAAAATTAAATATTATGAACTCTAGTCAAAGAAAATGGTAAAACAACTACATTAAACTATATATATTTTTAATCAATTCCAAAATCTCAAATCATCATCTAATATATGTAATCTCATGACACCTTGGTTTGGAATAACTTAAGAAAACATATTCTCCAACATCAAATTTGAAATCATGTTTACTATGCCAACATAAGTCTATTATTTGTATTGAATGACAAAAAACTGTTCTTTAATCAACTTGATCTTTCAATAACTTTATAATTATATCAAATTTTAAATATTTTCTTTCACTAATATCGTTCCAACATATTAGCGGTCTACATTTCCTCTTATGTTAAGCTACAAATGAGGTCATGTTTTTAATACTTGCTTCATAGTTATTATTATAGTTATTAGTATAAGTAAATACCACTGAGAATAAAATTTCAACCCAAAAACCTTTAAAATCAATAAAATAAGATTTGAACAAATCCGAATCTTTATTATAGTTATTTTTAATAAGATTTTATTTTCTCAATAAAATAATAATAAAATATTATTATAGTTATTAGTATAAGTAAATACTACTATCAATAGTTTTTTACCAACTAAGGTAGCTAAGATTCTCATGATATAAAAATATAATTTTGTCAATTTTTTAAAAGGCTATTAACCTAAATAGTGAGAAAATGTGTTGCCTTAGTTGTTAGATCATCCATAATCACACAAAACAATATCATTTTGGCTAATAGTCTTTGGTAATCTTATCTTAAAATTCATAGATATATTATTCCATTTGTGTTAAGTATAGGCAACAACTCTAATTTTCTAGGTGACTTCTTATGCTCATTTCAATTTGATGACAAATAAAGTTTTGTGAAACATATTTTGTAAGTTTTTATATTATTCTAGCAAAAACTTTTTATTACATTTATATATAACTTAGTTCCATCTGGTTGCATTTGTAGCTTGTCTTATAAGCTTTCTCCATTATCTTCCTTTTCTACTATTAATTAATTATATGTCCTTTCTTAATTCTTAATATTAGGTACATAACCTTGGAGAACCATTCTCATTAACTTTGATTAATTCTTTTAATCAAAGTAGGCTGATGATAAGATTACCTATGCAAATTCCTGCATTTATTCCTAGTTTCTTCAAATCTTTTAAAACAAGTGATCATAACTATTATGTTAAATGAACTATTCTACTAAAAGCATCTAATAGGACATGCCTTTGTTTTTTCTTTTGTATATATTTACCAGAAAACAAAGATCATGCAAATTTTAAATAACATGAATTTATTAATATACTCATCAAGATATAATTAATGGCATTCCATCATGTCAAGGCCTAAATTCTATTTACAACCACCAATTAACTAGTAAGAAGAACATGGAAGATAAAAATATGGATTTTGTATATTCTTTGGTCATCCTTGTAACAACAGTTTATAGTTTTCAATCTGAAGTCTTACAAATGGTTAAAATAAAAATAAAAATAAAAATAAAATAAAATAAAGAGGACTATGCCTCTAAATACAAAGTGTTTTATTGCTGAACATTTATTTATATGCGAATTGAAAACTATAGCAAAAGCTAAAAGAACAGTGAATATATTAGAAGATATTGCAGTACATATATTGATGATTTTATTGATCTTGACTCACTTTTCCTGATTCAAAATGATCAATAAGAAGAAAAAAAAAAAATAAAATTATAAAAGGTAATTATTGTTGTTCAAAAAAATAAATGCCAGTTGGTTTTTCAGACTCTCTTCCCAAAATTCAAAATTTTTGAAAGAAGGAATCAATAAAATTGAAAAAGAAATAGTGGCTTATGGCAGAATTTTAAGAAGAAAAAGAAAAAAAAGAAAACTTGAAGGAATAGTACTCTTTCTTGACATCTCAAGATTTATTTATACACAAATAAATACTCACTAAGATATCCACTCTTAAGTGACATTAAAAAAACAGGCTTTGGATTCTGATGCATAAACTAAACAACAATAAAATATCACATTAATCCTCCAAAATCTATATCTACATGGATCCAAAAGCAACATCTCTACAAGAGATTACCTACATATATCACTCGCATCATCTCAGAAACTTAGGATTTAATGCATGAATTAGAACCAAAAAATAGACCAGATCAGTCCTTGACAACCTCAAGAGAGTAGAGTTATATCATATCAACAAATTAAGCCTCATATTCTACACATGTAAGAACTTTCAGAAATTAATATCAATAATATATTAATATCATATTAAATTTATTCAAGAACAGAGTTATCAATCACAAAGAGAAGTACATATACTTGAAATAAAGGCATACATGTAATGGCTAGTTGCGTGTGTATATATATATATATATATATATCATATCATATCACGGCATGTAGAATTTGGAAAGAGCCCTCAGGACTTGCACTTTCAAGCTCAAGTGGAAGATATAGTCGGCGGTGTG
This sequence comes from Musa schizocarpa, assembly GCA_900464855.2. Lineage (NCBI taxonomy): Eukaryota > Viridiplantae > Streptophyta > Magnoliopsida > Zingiberales > Musaceae > Musa > Musa schizocarpa. The sequence continues at coordinate 1,783,012 of LS990916.1, forward strand.
CAGGAAAAGCTGCGCCGCCGGCAACTGTCTCCCGCCCGGCACCAGCCTCTGCAGCTCTCTCACCTTCCTCCTCACCGACACGCAAACGGCATGCTCCCTCCCTCCACGGATTACGCGACGCCCTGCGTTGCGCAACGCTCCATTACGACCGGCGGAGGCTTCGCGCTGACGTCGCGCCACCGGTAGCCGTCGCCTGTCCACTAGGGGGAGCATTATTGGAGAGCGATGTGGTCGAGGAGAAGAGAAGAGAGGTATGGCTTAACGACGGAGAGGAGAGGAGAGGAGTTTATAGAGAGAGAGAGAGGAGCACAAGGACGCCATGTGCGGGCACGCGGAGGGAGGGAGATAAGCGAAGTCTAGAGCACGGGGGGATTTTTGTCGTCTTGCTGGAGCGGGGCCCATTCCTCATGTAGGTGCGCGTGTGTGATGGCGCTTGCACGCGCAGAACAGCGTGTGAGATGTTACCATGGCCCACAGCGAGAGATAAGAGACTGACGTCACGTCGTCTCCCTCTCTCTCTCTCTAAACACGCAACGCATGCGCGACCACTTACGTGTCGCCATCGTTGATGGTGCTCGAGATTTCCACTGCACGAATATTGAAGCTCCACGAACGGCGCGAGTATTCCCAACATGAAATGGAATCTTGTACTGCAGACACTTGAGATTTAATCTTACTATTATTTCGCCTCAGTTGTCTTTCTTTCGTGATTGCCTCGTAAAAGAAGATCCAAAGTAGGTACTGCATGCATGGTGATAAAGGTGAAAGCAGATGCATGAGCTGCTCGAGAAGGTTACGTTACGTTACCGAGTTTGCTGCCCCAACATGGTGGATGGTGGATGTTTGTTGTCTATATAATGCCTTGCTTTATGCTAATCAATGACCACCAACTTGTTGTGGGGAGATCATCGTTAATGAGGTGGATTTTGATAGCTGTTAAGATTTTTTCTGGATAACAATTAATAGTTTTTCAATTACATGAGAAAATATCATAGTTCTACTAAGAAAAATCTTACCTTCTAACGTGTATATATATACGGAATATCATATTAAACATAAATAATATATTCTTCATTTCATTTCTAATATGATATTAGAGCTATACTTGCCTGAGCAAGATTTTCTCGATGACAACAACTCTAATCTTACAGCCATCGCTATTACTATAGCACCGTCTCTCTTTCTCTTTCTCTTTCTCTACCTGCTGCCCCTTCCCGATACGTTGCAACTCCATTCAACTAGAGAACCATAGGCTTTGAGGATGGATCCATCTTTGCTTTGGCAAAGTGGTAGAAAAGAGTCCTATGCTTCTGCTCATCCATTGAGATGTAGCCCAAGAATTGTTGGAAGCTTGCATGCAAGAAACAGAACCCAAACTTGCAGAGCACGCAGTCAATTCGTAAGAAACTCTTTCTCGCTTTTTGAGGTCACCCCGTTTTCTGGTTATAATAGCATTTTCTTACTTTTTCACTCTCAATTCTTGTATGTGTTAACCAGAGATGAGAGGGGTATTCATAGGCCTCAAGTGGATTTAAACTTGGAGTCTAAAAAAATCTCATCCCGGGTTTTTCGGGTCCTGACAGTACCACCGCTTGCAGCACTAACACTGGATGGTACCATCGCCTAGTCTAATAGTATCATCGCTTGGGAGATTATGTCTGCGCAGTAGACATAGGTGGTACCACTGCCCAAACTAGTGGTACCACTACATGACAATCTTAGAGACTGAGTCTGGGTGGTACTATCACCTAACACAGTCTCTGAGACTGTGCCATGATAGTTCCACCTATTGGATCATTGTTTGGGTCTTTCACTTGGCTCAACACAGTCTAAACTTGGGCTCAATTGCCCCATAATTGAGTTGGCTTAATTTCAACTCAATTATGTGCTAACTATGAAATTTAAGGCATACATTAAGCTAAATAAGTCCAATTTCTTCCGGTGAGCTTTCGATGATCTTCCGGCGAACTTCTAACGATCTCTCGACAATATTCCAACGGACTCTTAGCAAGCTCCTAGATTTTACGACGATCTTCTTGACGAGTTCTGATGAGCTTCTCTAGTAAGCTCCTGGACTTCTCGGTTAATTCTGATAGGACTTTCGATGAACTCTTGAACTCCCAACGAAATCTCATTCTTGACTCAAAGACTTCATTTTGCTTTATGCCTTGATCGCTATTGTAGTTAATCCTACACACTTAAAACCTACTTCTATCTAGACAATTATTACTAAGCTAATCAAATATTATCTGGCATATCATTGGTTCATCGACACTTCGTCTGATTCTTTAGCGCATCTTCCTTTTTTGCGGCCTATTGCCCAATTGGCCAATTGACCTCTGCAAATCCGATTTCCTTAGCATAATTTTTGCTCTTCTTGGCCTGATGCTCGAACTCATAGCTCGAAGTCTTCTACTGATATGTCGACTGATCCTTCGGCTCGACGTCCAATCTTCTGATATGTTTCTCTCTGGCTCAATATTATTCTTCTTGCTTTAATCGTCTTTTCCTAATCGAAGCTTCCTACGTCACTCAAAATATAGATTAAATCATAAACATTATCAATTGGTTTCATCATCAAAATCCGAGATTCAACAATCTCCTCCTTTTTTATGATGACAATCAATTGATGACGGAGTTAACCTTTACTCCTCCAATCAATATGTCGTATTGATAAAACTCTTGGATTTAAAAATCCAAGCAACATGTCATCATAAAATCATGTATAATTAAAATATCCAAGTATATCATCCCATGCATGATTATCATATCATCATATATTCTCCCCGTTTGTCATCAATAAAAAGGAGAAGTGCAACTTTCAAGTATTTGAGATATGCAAGTTTTACAACATACAAGCTAACAAAAATTTTGAGTTGTGCAAGTTTGTAAATTTTGCTTCTTGAGATAGGCAAGATAGCACTTTTGCTTCTCTTGAGATTGCAAGCTAGTATTTCTTGCTTCTCTTTTGAGAAGTATAATTTTTTGCTTCCTTGGCAAAGCGCAACCTAGAAAAATTTTTACATCATTTTACAACATACAAGCTAGCAACGATTTTGAGTTTGCAAGTTTATAAATTTTGCTAGATGTGTAAGTTAATATGTTTGTTTTTCTTTATAATGTTCAAACTAGCAAGTTTTTTAAAAAGAATGCAAGATAGTAAATAACAAGTTTAGAATATGCAAGCTAGCAAGTTTTTTATATATAAAGATTGACAAAATTTTGCATCTTTTGAGATGAGCAAACTAATAAGTTTTGCCTCTCTTTGCGATGTGTATATTTGTAATTTTTACTTCTTTTTAGATGTGCAAGCAAGCAAGTTTTTCTATTTTTGAAATGTGTAAGCCAACAAATTTATCTCCCCCTTTGTCATTGTAAAAAAGAAGGGAAGAATATAATTTTATAATTCTTTTCCTTTTATATCAAATTTCACATCATGATAAAGATAAATTATCATTCTTAATTAAATATGTTTGTGCATCAATATAGTTTCAAATTAAAACATGCACAATTTCTAAACTTTACATTTTATCCTTACTTCATGCATGATACAAAAAATAAATCATTACTATGGGCATATCATATATGATACTAAAGCATTCATGATATTAAATATTAAATCAATATTTTTAAGCATTTATCACCTCATGCATTAAATCAATAATTTGATCATGATACCAAACATTCATCATTTATTTTCTCTCTCTTTGTCATCTAAAAAAGGAGAATCATTCAACGATGCAAATGTTTGAAAGCATGTCAAGTAAGTTTTACACAAATTTATCCAAGCTAGCAAAAATGAGTAGTTAAACAAAAACTTTGCATAAAAAATGAGAAGCTAGCATTTTTGCTTAAGAGATTTTTGGTTAGTCTTACCATGTTTCTTTCTTCCTTTGTCATAAAAAGATAAGAAGAAGAGGAAGAAGGGTAAGGGAGAAATTCATTCTCCAAAAGAAAATCAAATACCAAATTCATGAAAAGATTTGAACCAAGTCAAATCCATAATAAAAAGTTTCATTGAATCAAGCTTTTATTTGAGCAAAGAGAAAAATCAAGATGTCCATACAAAATCAAATCCTTTTTCTTGTAAATAGAAGGAAGAAGGATAATTAAGTCATTAATCAAAAAATTTATGAATCAAGGCTTTCTCTTGCAAATAGAAAGATGATCTCGATTTAAAAAGAAAATCCAAATTATGAAGAACCGAGAAATCCGAAAAAGAAATTCATACATTTGGAAGATTTAGCATTCCTAGTTCTCATTTAATTAAATCAAACTGTTTCTTATTCAATTTCAAATAGTCAAATCATCAAAATCACTTTTCAAGAGATTCATTAAAAGTAACATAAATAGATTTATTAATCTCTTTTTAAAAAATTGATAAAGTAGAGAATTTTTTTTTTCAAGGAGAAAGCTTTCCTCTTTTTAATGTTTCAATTCATATGATTGATTTCTTAGAAGCATGCCCAAATTTTATACCAAATCCATGCATCATTCGTTAAAATCGAAGACCAAAAACAAAAATCATCAACCTTCCAAACAAAAGCCATGCATCATCATGTATAACTTCAAAATCTCATGCATAGAATAAAATCATCAAGCATTGTATCAAAACTTTTAATTTTCATTAAAACATCAAGTATGGTTTCATTGAACATAAGACATCTTTAATCAAAATTGACAAGCAATATAGAAATCAACATGATACATGATTATTGCTTCTTAAACATATACATAAGATTAATTTTACTAGGTCTACAAGCATGAGATTAACATTTTGTTGTATTTTCATAAAATATATAATTATAAATTTTAAAATTACTAGCATGATCCTAATTTTTTTTTATTTACTAACTAACTTAAAAATAACTCATGATAAAGCATCATGTAATTTCAAAATAAAGTAAAAGAGTTTTGTTTGAGTTGTTTACCTCATTGTCGAGAGTCACCAAAGTGAAGTTCCCCACTTTGTCTTTATTGGTTTGCTCCTCATCTTCGGATGTACTCGATTCATCATTTGACACCTTCTTATTCAGTTTTATGTACTCATTTTTGAGTGACCCAGCTTTTTATATTTATAACAAGTAGTTGTGTTCTTTTTAATTTTGTTTTTATTTTTTGATTCTTATTTTATAAACTTTTTAAGATTTATTGTTAAAAGTTCAAAGTCATCATCACTTGAGTTTTCGCTTGAGTGGTCTCCTTGAGTTCGAAGTGTCAAATCCTTCATGTTCTTTGGAAGGTAGTTCTCATATCCATTATATAACACATCTCATTTCGTAGGTCATCAATGACCCAATAAGTCTTTCAATCGAAAAATAGTTCAAATTTTTGACCTCTTGAATGACCGTTACTTTAGAGTCCCAACTCTTTGGAAGGGATCTCAATATTTTATTAACCAGTTCAAAGTTAAAAAATCTTTTACCAAGCACTTTTAGACCATTGATGACATCTTTAAACCGTGTGTACATGTCTCCAATGGTTTCACTTGGTTCCATCCTAAATAATTCAAAATCATGCATCAAAACGTTGATTTTTGAATCTTTAACTTTACTAGTGCCTTCGTGTGTGATTTCAAGTTTATGCCAAATATTGAAAACCGTTTCACAAATAGAAATACAATTAAACTCATTTTTGCTCAAAGCACAAAATAGAGCGTTCATAGCTCTAGCATTCAAAGAAAATTTTTTTTCTCAAAATCATTCCATTCGTTCATTGGAGAAAAAAATTTTTGAAAGTCATTTTCTATAATACTCCATAAATTCAAATCCACTGAAAGCAAAAACACTCTCATTCAAGTTTTCTAATAAGTGTAATCCGTCCCATTGAACATGGGAGGATGAATGATAGAAAGTCCCTCTTGAAAGCCGAAAAGAGTCATTTCTCGTAGGTGTTAAACCAAGTGAGAAATAATGTGTTAGGAAAGAGTCGGGCACTAAAAGAGAGGGGTGCGCAGAATTAGTATAGTAAAAAAATTACTTCGGTTTAAAAATCTTCGTACAATAAAAACCCGATTCCGACGAAAACTGTTTCGTAAATATATTAACTTGAAAGAGTACGAGTATAGTAAAATCAATCAGACGGTAAAGCAGTTTATAGTAAAGGTAAATTACTCAAAACGAAATACAAATCGAGTTTTATAGTGGTTCGGTCATCGTGACCTACATCCACTCCGTTGATTCCTCTTCCGTCAAGACCACCGGCATCCACTAACGATCTTCCTTTAATGGGCGAAGATCAACTACCCTTACAACTTAATTCTCCTTTTGACAGGTTCAGGAGAGAACCTTTACAACCCCATAACCTCCTCTCTTAAGCTTCTCTAACACTTAGAGTTTGAGAGGAGTTCAAACAATATTACAATAGTGTTTTCTTTCTTTTTCACTCTCAATTCTTGTATGTGTTAACCAGGGATGAGAGGGGTATTAATAGGCCTTAAGTGGATTCAAACTTAGAGCCTAAAATGATCTCATCCCGGGTTTCCCAGGTCCTGGCGGTACCACCGCCTGTGCTGGGCGGGACCACCGTTTGCAGCACTGACACTAGGCAGTACCACCGCCCAGTCTGGTGGTACCACCACCTAAACTAGCAATACCATCGCTTGATAGTCTCAGAGACTAAGTTTGGGTGGTACCGTTACCCAAACCGACGATACCATTGCTTGAGATAGTCTCGGAGATTGTGCCATGACGGTTTCACTTGTTGGGTCACTATTTGGGTCTTTCACTTGGCCCAACATAGCCTAACCTTGGGCCCAATTGGCCCATAATTGAGTTGGCTCAATTCCAACCTAATTATGTGCTAACTATGAAATTTAGGGCATACACTAAGCTAAATAAGTCTGGTTTCTTCCGGCGAGCTTCCGATGATCTTCCAACGAACTTCTGACGATCTCTCGACCATGTTCCAACGGACTCTCGGCAAGCTCCTGGACTTCATGATGATCTTCTTGGCAAGTTCTGACAAGCTTCTCTGGTACACTCCTAGACTTCTCGGTCAATTCTGACAGAACTTTCGATGAATATCCGAACTTCCGATGAACTCTCGAACTCCCAACGAAATCTCGTTCTTGACTCTAGGACTTCATTTTACTTTATGCCTTGATTGCTATCATAGTTAATCCTACACATTTAAAACCTACTTCGATCTAGATAATTATTACTGAGCTAATCAAATGTTGTCCGACATGTCATTAGTTCATCGACGCTTCGTCCGATTTTTCGACGCATCGTCCTCTCTTACGGCCTATTGCCTAATCGGCTAGTTGACCTCCACAACTCTGATTTCCTTGGTGCAATTTCTGCTCTTCTTGGCCTGATGCTTGAACTCATGGCCTGAAGTCTTCTGCCGATACGTCGACCGATCCTTCGGCTCGACTTCCAATCTTCTAACATGTTTCTCTCTAGCCGAACATGATTCTTCCTGCTTTAATTGTCTCTTCCTATGTCACTTAAAACATAGATCAAATTATAAACACTATCAATTAGTTTCATCATCAAAATTCGAGATTCAATAGGATCACAAGAGGCAATTCCCACCATTACTTTTCCAACGGTGGTTGTTTTCGATTACAGCACTTCTCTAGCGAACGACATTTGTCTTCCCTTGCTGTAGTGACACGTCTATGCCCTCATCCTCTCGGATCGATGAGTAGCTTCACCGCTTCTTGAAGACTAGCACCCTCCCCTTCATTGTCACCAACAAGGGCGCTGACCATGCCATCTCCTACCATGGGTTCTCGGAGCACCGCCTCAACGACTACTTCCTCCGAACTCCTTCTTCGCCTCATCGAGAAGCATCCGAAATTGGTTGACGCACTTAGTGCGAACCACAAACTGCTTCCTCTCCGGCCCAATGTGCACTATGGCATTTGAAGTCATAGCCTCTCACAGAACTACAAGCCACAACCTCTCATAGAACTGCATATCTCTCATATATCTACGACGAGAACTGCATATTGGCAAGGACTGTAGATCTCTTCTAAGTGATCTCCGAAACCTTCAGTCCACACTAATCTATTGAAAAGAATAGAAGGCAAGAAGAATTATTGAAAAAACTATTTTGCATTCACATGTCCCTCTCCTATTTATACACATTAGGAGGGAGGATTTCCATCAATAGAGTAGAGGATTTTTCTCAACAAAGTAGAGAGATTTCCTCATATAATTAGGAAAATTTTAACTACTATCATGCCCCCGTAAGATGGTGCTCCTATCAAGGATATCAATCTTGGATCAATGTAATGTAAAAAGTTTACGAGTGAGAGGCTTCGTGAGTAGGGCAAGAGCAGATCGCTACTGCTACTGCGACTACGACGGTGGCAGCTACGGTTGTTATGGCTGCAGCTACTGTGAAAGCTGCAGTTGCTACGAAAGCTGCAATAGAGGAGAAAGCTGCAGTGATGCTACAGTGATGCTATAACAGAGGAGGAAGCTATAGTAGAGGTGTAGTAGAGGAGAAAGCATAGGAGAAAGTTGCAGTAGAGGAGATAGTTGCAGCGATGCTACAACAGAGGAGGAAGCTACAGTGATGCTACAGTAGAGGAGGAAGTTGTAGTAGGAGGAGATAGCTACAGTAGAGGTACAATAGAGGAGAAAGGTATAGCGATTTGGTAGAGAAATCTGCAGCGATTAGCTCTTAGCAGGAGCTGAGGATCGATAGTTGACAGCAAGGCAGTGGATGGAGAGGAGAGTCCGATAGGGAAGCGAGTCCGATGGGAAAAAGTTCCCCCCTTCTCTACTATGCGAAAGCAAGGGATGTGGTGAATGAGAGGCTTCAATGGCCGTGGAGCCTCGTTCGTCTCACTTACTCTGATACCATGTTGGAAAGAATAGAAGACAAGAAGCATTATTGAAGAAGTTGTTTTGGATTCACATGTCCCTCTCCTATTTATACAGGTTATGAGGGAGGATTTCCCTCAATAGAGTAAAGGATTTCCCTCAATAGAGTAGAGAGATTTCCTAATATAGTTAAGAAAATCTTATCTACTATCACAATCGAGGCAGTGATCTACACTAATCGCAGCCATCGTCGCCTATTGCAAATCACTGCCTCATCGTCAATTGCCATAAGCACAGCTCGTAGCAAAATAGATTTGCTCTTCCATGCCGCACCTTCAGCTCACTGGAACCTATACAACATCTTGGCTTTGAGTCTTCCTCCTTCACGTCCTCACTATCCAGCTTTTCAACAGCATATCGAGGCTTTGCTCTACTAAGCCATCTTGAATATCGAGAACTTTTCATTCCCTTACTGTATATCACTATCATCGCTGCTGAGCAAGGAATAGCAGTTCTTCCTCACTAGAGAAGCACTTGTATTGCCCTTCAGTAGAGTTCTATGCTGCACTATTCTTCCCATTCTTCATCGCCCCAATCCTCAGCTACAAGAACTGCTGACCGAAGATCTGTAGCTTTGCTTAATATTGAACAACTAAACCAGCCAACACAGAGCTAAATGTGTCCAATAAAGAACTTGTCTGCTAGCAACCCACCTCAGGTGACGCTGATACGCACCGACACTTCTTCTTCTATGATCACTACTGTCACTATAGCAATAGTCCCAAGGAAGAAGTATGGCTCACCGCACCTAATCACAGCAGTCTTCTTACCCACATTTTATCGTTGCAGACTCCCACTTTGCTTTCTCGGATTGGTACATATCCTCAACATATCCTCATCATCTACATCTGACGCTCCAATTATTGTCCCTATAGGAAACCATAGTATTTTTCCTGCTATAGGCATTATTTCCATCAATGCTGCAGCTCTCATCCCCTTTAAGTTATCCAAAGGTGACAACTACACATCTTGGTGTGCTTAATTTTTTAATCTCCTATTAGGCTACATCAATGGCTCTCTTTGTTGTCCACTAATGATGCTCAACATCCCAAGAGCACCCAATCCAGTACCAAATCCGGACCACAAACTATGGTTATGTCAAGATCATCTCATCCTTCAAGCAATTCCAGCCTCAATCGTTGGATCTCTTGCCCTACTCATATCTTCATGTAACACTACTATCAAAGCCTGGTGCAAGTTGCAAACCACCTTAGCAAATCATTCACATACTCGTATGCTCAGTCTCCTATCCAGCCTTATGAAAACATAACAAGAGGAAAGTATTATTATCGATTATCTACAAAATATAAAAGTTATCATCAATAACTTGGCTTTGATAGGTCATTCCATCAATGATGAAGAAGTCATTGCCCACACCCTTAATAGCCTAGGGGACAAGTATAAGGAATTACCAGCAGCAATATGGACACGTGACTCACCAATGTAATTCGAAGAACTCTACGATAAGTTGACTAATTTTGAGATATATCTCAAGCGAGAGGACAAATTGTCATGATCATCCATCACAACTCAAGTCAGTCAAAAATCTAAAAAGGAGGGGCAATCAGAATAACAAGACTGTCAACAAAAGTTTGACTAAGATGTCTCCTGAACTTATAAGCTTCAAACAAACCATCCCTCCTCCACAGCATCAATATTTTATTCACAACTATCAAGGTGGCTACTTCAATTATCCTTAGCCTTAGCTTCCTAAACATCCAAGTCAACAAAGAGTTGTTTGCCAACTATGTGACAAAGTCGGACACTCTGCAAAAGTCTATCGATCTCAATCCAAACTTCCTCCTCCATCACATCGGCCCCATGCAAATCTCATGACTACTCCGAATACTGGTCAACATAATTGGATTATAGACTCTGGCGTATCCCATTACATCACCTCTGATCTACATAACTTATCCATCCACTATAACCATGACGAAAATGAAGATATTATCATAGGTGATGGTAAAGGAATTCTCATTACTCATACTGGTTCCACAATGCTTAATTCACATAACATAACTTTTACACTAGATGATGTTTTGTGTATATCTCACATCAAACGAAATCTCATTTCCATTTCTCAATTTTACAAACAAAATAATACCTTAATTGAATTCTTTCCTAACTCCTTTTTGTCAAGGATTTGAGCATAGGGGTATCTTTGGTCCGAGGTTAGAGTAAAAATAATATTTATGAGTGGTTATCAGTTCTACAAATCATCCAGTCCACTGCTTACTCTATTGTCATAACTCCAATTAATGTGTGACATCGTCGTTTTGGTCATCCCATGTCCTTTATCCAGTAAAAATTATTTTCTCATTTGTCTCTTCTTACTCTTAAAACTAGTAGTATTATAACTTATTGTGATGTTGTTTAAGTCATAGACTCTCTTTTGCTCCATATCCTGCTCTAAACCTTTTGAAATTATTTATACTGATGTTTGAGACCCTATCCCAATCAAATCTTTTGACAAGTTTAGATTTTATGTCATTTTTGTAGACTACTTTACCAACTATACATAGTTATATTCTCTCGACCATAAATATGAGTTTCAATAATATTTTCTAACTTTAGAAGGTTGGTCGAGAACTTTTTTCAATCTACAGCCAAATTAGTTTACTCTAATGGTGGTATTGAATATCATGCCCTCACATCCTATCTCTCAGCTTGTGGTATACAACACCTTAAGTTATCCCTACATACTCCTCAACTAGTTGGTTCTGTTGAATATAAATATCGACATCTAGTTGAAACTGGTCTTACACTCCATCAAGCCTTCATGTTACAACCTTTTGGTCTGCAGCCTTTCAAACTATCATCTACCTCATCAATCATATGCTCACTCCAATCCTTCAATACTAGTCACCGTTTGAAAAACTATTTCATAAATCCTCAAACCTTAAAAAACTCAAAGTATTTGGCTATTTATGTTACCCTTGGCTATGTCCCTCATCGCATAAGATAACATCAAGATCTAAGCCTTGCATTTTCATTAGATACTCTTTTGAACATAATGTTTTTGATGCTATGAACCATAAACTCAAAAAGTTTTTATATCACATCATGTTATTTTTGTGGAGTCTACCTTTCCGCTTCAAAACCTTGAGTCTGCTACTATGCGTCCTACTCTAACAAATATACATCAATGAAGTACACCACCGATCTCGTCAAACGAGTCTCCCACAACACCATCCAGTCATTCTCCTCAGGATCCATACTCTCTTCTTCTCCTGGTTCAACAACTCCTTATCCCCTCCATTGCTCCTCTCCCTTCTTCACAAGATTCCCCTACTGTTGAAGCAATGCCCTCAGAAATACAATCACTACCTTTATCCTCTTATGGGATTAATGACACTGAAGTACCTTCAACGCGTGTCAGTACATCTCCACTGCCCATACCTATAACACAACCTATAGCCCTTAGACACCTAATGATAACACTCTCCAAAAGTAGTATATTTAAACCACGACAAGTCCTTGACTTACATGCTATCACAAAATACTCGTAAGAGACTAATGAACCTACTACAATTACTCAAGCCCAAAAATATCAATACTAGAGTAAAGCTATGTGTAAAGAATATGGTGTCATCCTCTATAATTCTATATGGATCCTTTTACCCTCTCATCCCACATAAAATATCATCGGATGTAAGTGTGTCTTTCGAATTAAGCAGGATCCAAATGGATCCTTACCAGATATAAAGCGCATCTAGTGGCCAAAGGGTTTCATCAATGTCCTAGTGTTGACTTCACAAAGACATGAAGCCTCATTGTTAAACCTACAATAATCCAACTTATTCTGAGTTTGGCCATAACAAAAGACTAGTATTTATGATAACTCTATATTAACAATGTCTTTTTACAAGGGACTCTAACTGAAGATGTCTTCATGCAACAACCTCCTGGCTTAATCCACCCTCAGTATCCAAGGCACGTTTGTAAATTACAAAAAGCTATTTATAGACTTCGTCAAGCTCCAAGAGCCTGGTACACAAAACTTGGTTTGTTTTTGACATCAAATGGCTTCATCAACACTAAGTCTGATACCTCGTTATTTCTCTGTCACCAAAGTAGCAATACAATATATCTTCTGATATATATAGATGATATTATTATCATAGGCAATAATCCTCTAGAAAACAAGGCATTCCTTAGGCATTTGACAGATCATTTTTCCCTCAAAGATCTAGGAACTTTAAGCTATTTTTTGGGAGTGGAAGCAATATACACGTCTTCAGGACTCTTCCTATCACAAAGAAAGTATATTTAAGACTTGTTATCAAAGACGAACATATAAGATGCAAAAGCGATTACAACTCCTATGTCTACTAGTGAGTCACTCAAACTATATGATGGAAGCCCTACTATGGACCCAACTCAATACCGCCAAGTACTTGGCTCCTTACAATACTTATATCTCATCCGTCCAGATATCTCATTTACAGTCAATAAATTATTACAATTCATGGATCGACCATCTACTATGCAATGTTCTATAGTTAAACAAATCTTGCGATATCTTCATGGGACTCTTAATCATGGCCTCTTTTTCCGCGAACACTCTCTCATTCATCTTTATGCCTTTGTTAATGCTGATTGAATAGGAAATTTTGACGATAGAATATCCATAGAGTATATTATCTTCCTTAGATCTAATCTAATCAGTTGGAATTCTAAGAAGCAAAAGACAATTGCACGATCTACAACTGAAGCTGAATACTGTGTCATTGCAACCGCCACTATAGAACTCAATTGGGTCATAAATCTAATTAAAGAATTTGACATCAACTCCACTTCTATTCCTACAATATATTGTGACAATATCAGAGCCACTTACCTATGGGCCAATCCAATATTCTACTCACATATGAAATCGACTTTCACTTCACATGAGAATAAGTTGTCAGACATCAACTACGTGTTTCCCACGTATATACAGCTGGTCAACTAGTAGACTCCCTCACGAAGCTTCTCACTCACAAACCATTTTTATCGTATTGATCCAAGATCAGTATCCTTGATATGAGCACCGTCTTGTGGGGGCATGATAGCAACTAAGATTTTCCCAACTACACGAGGAAATATCACACTCTGTTAAGAAAAATCCTCCCTCATAACATAACATGTATAAATAGGGAGCATCATATCAAACACAAATAACATATTCTTAATTTCATTTCTAACATATTTACCCATTCCTAAACTAAACAGTGGTGATAGAGTTGAAAGCACATTATAGATATGAAGCGGGAAATCTACGTAACTTGAGTAGCTTTTGCTGGCTTAATGACCTTAATCTTGTCCTACTCATGATTGGATGTACGGAGTTTAAGCTGTAGATAACAATCAAAGTCGTTTAGGGTTTCGGGTTCTACAACCATTATGGTCCATCCAATCTATGTCTCCTCATCACAATCATAACATATATATATGTTTTAAGTGTGGTTAACATCTGGATAAGCCTCATAGATACAAAATATTGTAGAATAATCTTTTCAACTATATCAGTAACTTAATTGTTTTGTGTGTATATATGGAAAAGATATTAATTGACAGTTTTGCTGGGCTTTCAGATACTTGTTCTTGGCATCAGGTAGTGACCGAGAAGAACACATGGCAACAAGTAAACAGTAGGCGCCAAAACGGGAGTGCCAGCCAAGAGAATGCTGCATCCGTGAGCTGTATTCGATTTGAGCTGACCAACTCAAATTATCTAAGAGGCGCGATGGGTGTGCACTGTGCAGCATTAAATCATTTTGTTGGAAGGCCAACATCAACAGTACTCTCCACCCCTTCTTCTGTTTCCCAGGTTTCTCTGGGAATGCTCTCTTGGTTGCTCACCAGCAGCACCCATCTTGCTTGTAGCTCTTGTGAGAGAGAGAGAGAGAAAGAGAGAAAAAGAGAGAGACGGAGAGAGAGAGAGAGAGCAGTGAGCTGTGTTCATGTCAGGTGGACAGAGGATGGGACTCCATTACCCTCATCAGCACTAGGGTCGGGGATGGGTGGATGTTGAAGATAGATAGGGAGATGTCATGTGCTTCCATGTGCGACCCTCTCCGCCCCCGCCCTCCTAACCATAATAACAGCTAAGCAAGAAAGAGGCAACACCATCACTACCCCCTCTCTCATGGCTGTGCTTTCCCTCTCTCCCATGCGCCTCCTCAACAAAAGCTGGTCATGTTGTCTTCCTCATTCCCTAATAATGGTCCAACTCACACTATCACTACCACTAACTACATGTTTATACTACCTAAATGAAAAAAAACTATTCCATGCAAATGATCATCTAATGTCACAGTAGATCATCTTATAGTACCGA
Source organism: Musa schizocarpa (assembly GCA_900464855.2). Taxonomy (NCBI): domain Eukaryota; kingdom Viridiplantae; phylum Streptophyta; class Magnoliopsida; order Zingiberales; family Musaceae; genus Musa; species Musa schizocarpa. Next base: position 1,798,177 of record LS990916.1, read on the forward strand.
AAAATAGTTGAACAAATAGGCGTGGTTAGTGTCATGCTAAAATTATATATATATATATATATATATGCTGCAAACACAATTTATAATGTGAAATATACATCAAATTCGGAGCAATGATTGGTTTGATTTAATGAATGTGGTTAGAAGAAACGTTATGTCACAAAGCACATGCATTGTTAGGAATCCTTAGGCATGGCTTAATTCAATGGCTAGTGAGAGGGTGGACCTACCTTATTGAGTATCTTGTTATGAGTGCATAATTAGTTTAGTTGATGTTACCTGATTGTGAGGGCACTTGTGGGGTCATACATTAATGTAATGTGTATGATAGATTGATTCCCTCGCTAAGAGCTATAAGATTTGGACTAAAGATATCGCCCATGTTTTTTTTATCTCTTCAAAGTCGTATGATAAAATTGAAATGATATAGAGAAGATTAGCATGACTCATGTGTAAGGATGGAAAACATAATTTTTTTTTTGCTTTAATCCATATATATATATATGTTTTTTCTAAAACCAAGGACAGGAGTCATTGATATTGCACAAAGTTATGACTTCGTTTCGCAATTATATATTTATATCTATTTGGTTTTTTCTTTTTCACAAACAATTAAGTTTAGAAAATTCTATTATGCTTTACACAAATACAAAATGGGAAGAAAAATGATCCAGTCCTATTAAAATAGACAAATACTCATCATGATTGCAATAGAGCAACCATACCATCATATATACCAAGATTCAAGCTCCAAAACTATTTATCTTCTTATTATATTAAATATGTTTTGAGTTAATCAGCAACATGAAAGTATCAAAGCAAGTCGTTCTTTCGATTGTGTCCATATAACAAGCTTTGGATATCAGAACCAACAGCTCGAATGACCAATTGCAATAGACCAAATCATACCCTCACTTGTCTGTGATGCTTAATTTGACCAACACAATTGGGTTGAAATAAGCATTTAAGCAGTTTTCATGTGTTTTTAGAAGCCATAAGTTAACTTGGGTCCAATTTTAATATGATTCAGACCTCAATCTTCGAAATAAGATTATTGTTCCACTCTTTCTATATTTAATAAATATGAGAGTAGAGAGAGATGATGGCATCATAAACATATTTGCATGATTAATTTTTGAGATAGGTACAAGTGGTTGTGAGTAGATCTTATGACATGAAACTTACTTAATAGAAGATAGATAATTAATAGCAATATCACCCATAGTGAAAGCTAATCTATTCCATGCCAATTAGCAATTTAACATTTGTGATCACAAGATGGTGTTCTATAAATCATTGATAAGTTGTAAACATATGAAAAATTCTATCTTGTTGACAACTCAGATAAATTTCCAAGGAAAAGATAAAGAGGGTTACATAAAACCACAACCCCCTTCTGTGTAGTCTAAGATGATGTTGGTCCTAATTGTTGCCATCATTTAGTCTAAATCAACATTGGCCTTGTTAAGACTCCAAAGTATCAACTTTGTGCAATCTTGCCCATCAATATTTTCATCATATTCATGTCAACAATTACTTACAATCCCTTAATCCTCAATTTCTAGTTGTAATTGTGAACAGCCCATGTTCCAAAATCAGCTTAATCTTCCCTTAAGAACATGTAATAAAAGTCATTCAATCTTGAAATATTAACGTACATATATACTGCATTCTATTCTCTACATGTTATTCTCACAGTAAATAGCATTCGTATTATTGTTAGAATTGGCAGTTCAACACCAAATATTTCATGGTGTGGTTAAAGCTCCAAAAGACAAGAAACCTAAGTGAATGTTAAATGGTCAATTATTTTGCTTGTAACAAAATAATTGGCCATGCTTATTATTAAATGAAGGCTTATGCATGCATATACATATGTGATGACCAAACTAGCATTCTCCTATATCCTAAAACCCTAGAATATATCTAAGTTTTCTATGCTTATTATAGAATGATAAAGGACTGCTGCTACATGGATACTTACTTAGTTGTCTTGAAGCTATTGAAGAATGATGCATGCATATCCAGTTGACTGAAGCTAATTAATATATACAATCCAACTGGCATCCTCCTGTAATATATCCCAATGTTATTCTAAAATCATAGTTTTTAGTTGTTCAAAATAAATATATGAAGAACATATTTATAGAACTTCCTATCTGTGCTTATGACCGAATGAAAAGAGTTCAAAAAAAAAAAAAAAAAAAATGAAGGCATATATAATTGTCTTAAAGATGATATACACCACATATGATCTATGCTTATTACTGTTGAATGAAAATAGTTAAAATGAAGATCGAAAATTGCATATCTACTGGCATTTCTCCTATGTGTTCTATAGCCACCCCTATAGAAATGGGTGTGATGGCTACGAGACTTGTTGTTCCTGAATGCGCAACATCCAACCGAGTAGATGACGGTGACAAAGGCAAGAAGAGCAGCATTTAAGATGACGACCTTCTTCCACCCGTTCTCGAGGGTTGCAAGAACACCTCCCTTGCATGCGTTGCAGCCATAGCACAGCTTATCTTGGTCATTGCTCCATGCCTTGCAATCAGGATTTGATGAAGAGAGATCAGATCTTGGGATGATCCAATATGTAGCATTCGCGTAGGTGAATCCGCAGTAGGTTGGCGGCTTGCAGCAACCAGACTTGAGTACAGAATCAGAAATATGGTGAGATAGATGAAGAACTTGAACAAGAACACAGCAGCAAGAAAGCAAATGGAACATGAAATCTCAAAGCTTTTGAGTTGATCCCGTTGATTTTAATTTAAATCATTTGGCTTGTTGACAGTTTTTATAAGTCCAATCGACTAATCTCCTTCTTCTTCTGATGTAGAATTATTAGATCTCCCCTTATCAAGGATCAAAATGAGCTAAGAATCAAACGCTATGATAGCTAAATGGAATCCGGAGCTATTTGTCAGAACTCACTAAAGAAAATTCACATCAAGGATCAACATGAGCTAAGAATCAAACGCTATGATAGCTAAATGGAATCCGGAGCTATTTGTCAGAACTCATTAAAGAAAATTCAAACTCCAGTTAGTGATAATATAGTAGACATATCTATTCTTCATAAGTCCATTTTAATCTTATTTTAGATTTGGGATTACATCGAGGTAGTATAGTTACAGTCTACGATTAATTCCACATCTCTCATTACATCAATACTTATAAAAGAAATAGTTGTGTGGATCTTCTTCGCAAAAGATAGATGATAGATTCTGTTCCTTCTTTCTCAAAGAAATTCTAACATGATACTTTGTTGCAGAAACACTACTGCAAGCATCAAGTCCTAATCTAGAATGGTGTGAAGGAAAAGAATAAACCTGCATTGGTGATACTGAGAAGATGCATAAGTCCTAATCTGCAATGCTTGTAAGAAACTGATCATGAGAATCGATTTTCCAAAGTTTTCCTCAAAACCTTCTCAAATGCATGCTAAAATCATAAGCATGATCAAAGGATATAAGTACAAAACCCTAGTTTCTATCAGCATATCAAATGCTTTCTTGCAGAAACACTACAACATGAATCAAGTGTGAAAGAGAAGAACAAACCTGTATGGGTGACAGGTTTTTCCTGTAGAACTCGGAGGCCTTCGTGCCGATGTCATCTTCGAGAAGGCCACAGACCTTGGCCTCCTTCAAGCAGCCATGGATCACCCTCCAATTCTTCCGATCCCCCACCCTCTTTTGCAGCCAGTGCGAGTAGTCCCCCAGCCTATACTCCTTGTATCCCTTCCCCGATATCGCCTGGCCGATGCTCTTGTTCGTCACGACCAAGGCGAAGACGGTGAAGGCAGCCATGCCAAGGATCAGCAGGAAGAGGAGGAAGACGTAGATGCAGAGGAAGATGGAGTCCCGGAAGCACGAGCCGACGACGCCCAGCACAGACACGACGAAAAGGAAGACGTCCACGACGAGGAGGGGCAGTTGGAGGAACCGCTCGCATTCCGTGGGGGCCTTGATCCGTAACCATAGGGCGATGTCAATGACCGGGAAGGAGATGAGGAGGGTGTGGAAGTTGAGCACGCCGACCAGGCTGTTGCTTATCTTCACCATGGCTTGCTTGCAACAGAGGCTGCGACTCTAACGAGACTGCACTAGGAGATGGGAGAAGAGGAGGAAACAACAACGGATCTCTACCTTGTTTCCTCCTCCTTTTCTTCTGGTAAACAAAAGCCTACGACTTCAACAAGATGAAGAGAAGAGATGTGAAGGGAAGGAAACAATGTCGAATCTCTATCTCTTATTACCTCCTCTTTCCTCTGTCAAAGCAAAGGCTATAACTGCAATAAGACGAAAGAAGGAGATGTGAAGAGGAGGAGATCTCTTTCTAATTTCCTCCTCTCCTTCTTCTGCCAAACCAGAGACTACAAATCCAATAAGATGAAGGAGAGGAGATAACTCTCTAATTTCCTCCTCTCCTTCCTCTGCCAAACCAAAGACTACGCATGCGATAATAAGATAAGGGAAGAGATGTGAAGGAGAGGAAACAACACTTGGTCTCTGTCTTATTTCCTCCTCTCTTTCTTCCACCAAACCAAACAAGACGAAGGGAAGAGATGTGAGGGGGAGGAGACACACCGGAGATCCCTCTTATTTCCTCCTCATTCTTATATCAAACCAAACAAAACACCTTCAACAAGATGAAGAAGGGAGGAGATGTAGAGGGGAGGATGATGGGGATATAAAGTGAAATAACCTTTGCATATGAACAAATACTAGCAGGCCATGATATGCAGTGAAATTAAATGAAATCACAATCAAATAGAACACCACGATATGCAGCGGAATTAAATGAAATCACAATCAAATAGAACACCACGATATACGTAGAAAACCCATCCAATGTGAAGGGTAAAAACTACGGGGCAAACTAGAGATAATCTACTATGAGAATAATGAATATACAAATCTCAATCTCTTGCCCTAAACCCTAGCAACAATCACAAGAGAATAACTAGGATACAAGGATCACGTCACTGTCCACGATATTTAAAACCTCCCTAAGTAATCACAGCAAGAGTCTATTATAGATTTGATCTAACTTGAGATGAGAACACTACTAGATGATTGAGAATAATCTCTTTGCATTGTCCTTATTTTCTTCCCTTTCTTTCTCTTGTTTTTCTACCTTTTTCTTCTCTTCTTTGTTGCTGCGAAGATCACCACGTTGCTGCCCTTTTTTTGCCTAAAAAATGCATCCATCTCCGTGCCAAAACGTAGCCATCACACCCCCCTTATATTGATATAGGGTTAGGTTAAGAGGGGGTGTGGGTTGATAAAGCTCATATTGGGCTGAATATGGGCTGTTAGCCCAACAACCTCTCCCTTCAGCCTATAAGGGAGGCTGTCCCATGACTCCTTAATGTGAAGCCATGCCGACCAGCTATCGGCATATCTCTTGTCTTTCTTTTTGGTAAAGTCTTTATCAATATATCTACATTGTTGTCATATGTGTAAATTTTCTGAAGCTGCAACTACTTCTCTTCAAATACATTTCAAATCCAATGATATCTGACATCTATATGCTTTGACTTGGAATGAAACATTGAGTTCTTACACAAATGGATGACACTCTGGTTGTCACAATGCTCCATATAATTTTCCTATTTTAGCTCTAATTCTTATAAGAATTCTTTCATCCATAATATTTCTTTGCATACCTCTGTAGCAGTAATATATTCTGCTTCTGTGTTGGAGAGACAAATATACCTTTGTAACTTGGATTGTCATGACATAGCTCCCCCTGTAAAAGTAAGTACATAACCTGAAGTAGACTTCCTCGTATCTATATCTCTTACCATATCTGCATCTGTGTAACCTATCAACACATGTGGTCCACCTCCAAAGAATAAATAAACCTTAGAGCTCCCTCTAAGATATCTAAAAATCCATTTCACTACTGCCCAGTGCTCTTTGTCTGTATTTGCAAGAAATCTGCTAGTAACACCAACTGCATATGCGATGACTGGCCTCGTATATACCATTGTATACATTAAACTTCCAACTGCTAAAGCATAATGAACCTTTTGCATTTTCTCCTCCTCATCACTTGACGGACTCTGTTCTGAGCAAAACTTGAAGTGACCTGCAAGAGGAAAACAATTGGTTTTGCATTGCTCATACTGAATATTTCCAATACCTTCTCGATGTATTTCTCCTGTGACAATCAAATCTTCTTATTTTTCCTGTCACGGGTAATCTATATACCCAGTATTTGATTTGCTGGCCCTATGTCCTTCATTGCAAAAGACTCACTTAGCTCCTTCTTCAATCTGTCAATTTTAGACATATCTTTTCAAAGAATAAGCATATCATCAACATAAAGTAAGAGAATAATAAAATCCTCACCAAACCATTTGATGTACACATAATGATATGAAGTCATTCTTTTGTATTTATTTTCTGTCATAAATGAATCAAACTTTCCGTACCACTGTCTTAGAGCTTGCTTTAGCCCATACAAGCTCTTCTTCAATTTGCAGACAAAGTTCTCTTTACCTTTGACTTTGAAGCCTTCTAATTGCTCCATATAAATTTCCTCCTCCAAATCTCCATGAAGGAAAGCTATCTTCATATCTAACTACTCAACCTCCAAGTCCTGGCTAGCAGTAATACCAAGAGCAACACGAATAGAAGACATTTTAATAACAGGAGAAAAAAATCTCTTCAAAGTCAATACATTTCTTTTGACCAAAGCCTTTCACAACCAATCTAGCTTTGTACTTTGGTTGAGAACAATATTCTTGAGTCTTCAATATGAAAACCCACTTGTTCTTCAAGGCTTTCATTCCATTTGGTAGTAGTACCAAATCATAAGTGTGGTTCTTCTGAAGAGCATCCATTTCTTCCTATATAGCAACTAACCACTTCTCTTTCTGCTCACTTTCAATTGCTTCATGGTAATTCTTTGGTTCACCTACATCAGTAAGCATCACATACTCATCTGTATAGTACCTTTTGGAAGGTTGACGTTGTCTAGAAGATCTTCTAAATTGAGGTTCTACGGGAAGTTGCTCTCTAACTTCTTCTTGCTCAACATGTCCTACAGGTAGATCAACATCAGACTCTATACTATCTTCCTGAACATCTCCCCCATCATCCTGATATACTGGAGGAGTAATTGGGTCACAATCTGCTAATCCTCCTGCAGAAGTATTGGCTGGTGCCTTCTTCTTCTTCAAATCTTCAAAAGTTTGATTCTCAAAGAAGACTACGTCTCTATTTCTAAATACATTCTGCTTTTCTAGATCCCAAAGCATGTAACCAAAATAATCATGTAAGTAGCCAAGAAAAATATATTCTTTAGACTTACCATCTAGCTTGGACCTCTCATTGTTTGGAATATGTGCAAATGCATGACAATCAAACACTCTCAAATGCCAATAGGAAACATCTTTCCCTGACCATACATGTTCTATAACATCACCATCTAGGGCTGTACATGGTGATAAGTTGATCACATCAACTGTAGTCCTCAAAGCCTCATGCCAAAACCTTTTAGGTAGCTTGACTTGTGAAAGCATACATTTGATCTTTTCCATGGTGGTGTGGTTCATCCTCTCTGCAATTGTATTATGCTGAGGTGTACCAGGAACTATCATTTCATGTTGGATCCCATGTGACCTACAATAATTATTAAATAATCATGTATACTCACCACCATTATCTGATCTTATGCATTTCAATTGCTTTTCTGTCTCCCTTTCAACCCTGACATGAAACTCTTTAAAGATATTAATAACCTGATCATTAGTCTTCAAAGCATAAGCCCAAACTTTCCTAGAGAAATCATCTATAAAAGTGACAAAATAAAGTGCACCACTTATACTAAGAACATCAACAGATCCACTAAGAATTTTTATTCTCAAAGGGCTACATACATATGTATAAACACGGTCTAAGGCATTTATTTTTCTAGACAAAGCAGGACTAGCAAAGGAAACTCTATGTTGTTTACTTGCCAAACAATCAATATAAGGGTTCAAATATATACCTTTGAGGTCTGGTAATACCTCTCTTTTAGAAAGAGCTTGCATCCCCTTCTCGCTCATGTGTCCTAGTCACCTATGCCATAACTCCATGCTGAAGTCTTTTTCTGTAGCATTTAACTGCTCACCATAAGCTTTAGCCTGCAACTTGTACAAAGTATGACATTTCTTTCCATTAGTTATCACAAGAGAACCCTTACTGAGCTTCCATTGCCCTTTGTGAAATCTGCTATCATAGTATTCATCATCTAGCCTTTCAACTGAAATTAAATTCAGCCTCAAGTCAACCACATGCATCACATCCTTAAGCACTAACTTACAACCAAGGTTGGTCTTTAAATGGATATCACCCATGCCTATGATGTCTGCTGTGCTATAGTTGCCCATCTTGACAACACCAAAATTTTCAGACCTGTATGTAGCAAAAAACTCCCTTTGTGGTATAGCATGATAAGAAGGACCTGTGTCAATCACCCACTCAAGATCCTGACACGCACAAGAAAAAATATCAGGAGACAAAATCAAATAATCACCACCCTGCACTGTAGTTGTGATATTATCTTTTGACTCTATAGACTCCACTTCTTTTCCCTTTTTCTTGTTGTTGCTTACATTGGTTCTTGTAATATCCTTTCTCACCACAGTTATAGCAAACAATATCTTTTCTTGATCTTGAGTTGCTCCTCATGCGTGAACTGCTTCTAGACTTTGACCTTCCTCCGTTCTCTGAGATAAGTGCTTGTGAATCATTCTGAGATGTTGCTGAACTCTTTCTTCTCAACTCTTCATTCAATAAACTACTTGTTACTTGACTCATAGTGATAACATCATCTGGCACAGAATTACTGAGGGAAACCACCAGTGTCTCCCAACTTTCTAGTAATGAACTGAGAAATAATAATGCTTACAACTCATCATCAAGAGACATTTTCATAGAGGATAACTGATTAGTAATACTTTGCATTTCATTCAAATGCTCAGCAATAGAAGCACTCTCTCTATATTTTAGGTTCATAAGTTTTCTGATCAAAAAGTCTTTGTTGCCAGCTGTTTTTCTTTCATAGAGACTTTTCAACTTTTTCTAAAGAGAATATGTAGAAATTTCAGTAGAAACATGGTGAAAGACACTATCATCAAACCACTATTGAATAAACCCAATTGTTTTTTAATCTAACCTCTTCCACTAATCATCTGTCATAGTTATAGGTTTTGCACTATCCCCCTGCAAAGGTCCATACAAATCTTTGCAATACAAGAGATCTTCCATTCTTGGTTTTCATATCATCCAATTGTTTCCATTCAAACTAATCATGCGAGAAGCATTACTGACCTCCATGTTCAAATACAAAAATTAAATCACCACCCTTGCTCTGATACCAATTGATGGGGATATAAAGTGGAATAACCTTTGCATATGAACAAATACTAGCAGGCCATGATATGCAATAGAATTAAATGAAATTACAATAAAATAGAATAACAAGAGATAATCATGGGGCAAACTAGAGATAATCCACTATGAGAATAATGAATATACAAGTCTCGATCTCTTGCCCTAAACCCTAGCAACAATCATAAGAGAACAACTGGGATATATGGATCATGTCACTGTCCACGATATCTAAAATCTCACCAAGTAATCACAGGAAGAATCTACTGTAGATTTGATCTAACATGAGATGAGAACACTACTAGATGATTGAGAATAGTCTCTTTGCGTTGTTCTTGTTTTCTTCCCTTTCTTTCTTTTTTTCTGTCTTTTTCTTCTCATCTTTGCTGCTGCTAAGATCACCACGTTGTTGTCCTTTTTTTACCAAAAAACGCAGCCACCTCCGTGCTAAAATGCAACCACCATACCCCCTTTATATTGATCTAGGGTTATATTAATAGAGACTGATAAAGCCCACGTTGGATTGAATATGGACTATCAGCCCAATAGAGATAAAGTACTGGATCTGTATCTATTTTCCACCTCTCTTTCTTCTACTATTTCCTCTCTTTATCATCTGCTATTTCCTCTCTTTATCATCTGTCAAACCAAACACTCTAACTGCTATAAGATGAAGGGAAGAGATGTGAGGTGGAGGAAATAATAGTGAATCTATTTCTTATATTGCACCAACAAGTATAGATATTATGGGAGGAAACAATGGATCTATCCCGTATCTCTTCTTGTGAATTAAACATACACAATTGATTTAAAACATTAAAATGCTCAAAAATCTCTTTATTTGTGCATCATCATCATTGATTAATTGATAACATCATCAACCGAGCCTTAGATATTTGTGCATCATTATATATTCAAATTAAAACATACACAATTTCAAAAATCTTATTTTTTATGCACGATACCGAAAACTAAATCAATCATCATTAATAGGCATATCATACATGATACTCAAATATTAAAATTTTTAAGCATTTATCAACATGTTGATCATGATACAAAACATTTATCATTTAAAGCATTCATGATACACATCATATGCAATAAATACATGATGTACATCATTATAATAAGTATTGCATACATCATTTTAACTTCATGAATATTTCATCATTGCATGTATCATAAAAAATATTTCAAGCCATGCAAGCCATAAATACAAAGAAATCATGTCATGAAGGATAAAATCATTTGAATACCAAAAGACATGATTCATATGGTAAATATCTTCTTTAAATAAAAATCAAGAAAAATCATAGGAGTACAAAGAAGAGATCTTGTTTTAAAAGAAAATCAAGTAATAACTCCAAGAACTCATTCAAATCAAATCGTTAACTTGAAACTCATAATCAAGTCATCAAAATTAATTTCGAGATTCACAAAATATCATGAAATCATTAATCTCGATCAGATGAAAAAAACATTTTTAAGTGATTCTTTTTCATCTAAGCATGCCTTAGTCTTTATATGCCAAATCAAGATAAGCATGAAAGTTCAAGACATAAAGCCAAAATCTTATAAAACAACTCATCAAGCAAGATTTTAAACATCCATTTTCAAGCCATATAAAGAGTAAGTCAAGGATTCAATTATCTCATGTCATGAATTCCAATGGCATCTCAAAATATCAACATCACATTAAAAAGATATTTCAAAAAGATATATCAATAAGTGATTCATTTGTATTATTTCATTCATGTTTATTTTCGTGAGATTCACAAGATTGGTAAAATAAATTCATTAATCTCAATAGGATAGAAAATTATTTCCATTTCATACAATTGATTTCATGTTAGCATGCTTTTTCATTTATGTTAAATAAAAACATGCATCAACATTTAGGATCGAAAAATGAATTTCATCATAAAACTACAAGATCAATAGATTCTCAAAAATGAATTGTTAGGATCAAGAAAATCCGAAAATGAGATTTAACACTTTCATATATTCAGACATGATTTTTGCTATAGATTTTCAAATTCAATCACGAAGATAAAACATGCTCATGATCATGGATAACTTAAAATCTCATGCATAAAATTGTTAATCATTGTATCAAAAGCATTTAATATTACATCATTATGCATTACTACAAATCAAACAAGATTTCATTCAACAATGTTAATCAAACATGATACACATTATTACTTCTTAACCATGATTTCATATTTTCAATCAAAATCATTTTGTTTGTTTATCATAAAATATGCAATAGTATCATTCTCGATATTACTAGCATGATCATAATTTTTGTATTTTTATTTTTAAACATATAATTTTCAAGAAAATTAATTCTAAACTAAAAAGAAAAATACATTATGAAAGCATCAAGTAATTTTAAAATAAATCAAAGGCATTTTAATTACCTCAACGTCGAAGGCTGTTAAGGCGTAGTTTGCCACCTCGCTTTTGTTGACTTTCTCCTCGTCTTCGGAGAAGCTTGATTCATCCCAATTTTTGTTCTTCTTCTTGCATTCAAAGCAAGTAGTTCCATTCTTTTTGCTTTTTAATTTTCGTTTCATTTGTAGTTTAAGTTCACCATCACTTGAGCTTATGCTCGAGTGGTCTTCAAATATTCTATGTCCCAAATCCTTCCTGTTCTTTGGAAGGTTGTTTTGTTCATCATATTTATCATGTGCATTGCGCACCATTTCATATGTCATCAACGAACCAATTAGTTCTTCAAGTGGTAAGTTGTTTAGGTTTTTAGCTTCTTGTATTGCAGTTACTTTTGAATCCCACTTCTTAGAAAGAGAACGGAAAATCTTGTTTACGAGTTCAAAATCTGAAAAAGATTTACTAAGAACTCTTAGATTATTAATGACATCCATGAAACGGGTGTACATGTCGCCTATAGTCTCGCTTGGTTGCATTCGAAAAAACTCAAAATCATGCAATAAAATGTTAACTTTCGAGTCTTTGACTCTACTATTTCCCTCGTGCGTGATTTCAAGTGTTCGCCAAATATCAAAAGCCGTTTCGCACGTAAAAATCTGATTAAACTCATTTTTGTCCAAAGCACAAAATAAGGCATTCATAGCCTTTGCGTTTAAAGAAAAATACTTCTTCTCCAAATCCGACCATTCGTTCATCAATTTAGAGGGAAGTTGAAAACCATTTTCAACAATATTCCATAAATCCAAATTCATAGAAATCAAGAAAACTCTTATTCGAGTTTTCCAATAAGTGTAGTCCAATCGGTTAAACAACGGTGGACGAACAATCGAAAAACCCTCTTTAAAGCCATGAAGAGTCATTTCTCTTGGGTGTAAATCCAAAATGAGAAATACCGGGCTCTGATACCAATTGTTAGGATCAAGAGCACTAAGAGGGGGGGGTGAATTAGTGCGACGGATAAAAATGTCAACTTCGTGAAATCTCTCGTATGATAAAAATCGTTTCCGACATAAAACCAATTTCGGAAACTTAGCTTGAAAGCATATGTAAATGCATTGAAGGTAGTAAGCAATTGAAGGGTTTTGCAATAAGATAATAGCAGGAAACAAAATGCAATCCAGAGAAGACGAGAGTTTATAGTGGTTCAGTCAATGTGACCTACATCTACTAATCCGATTCCTCTTCCGTCGAGGCCACCAGCATCCACTAACGATCTTCCTTTACTAGGCGAAGATCAACCTCCTTCTTACACCCCTCTTCTCCTTTTACTGGGTTTAGGAGACAACCCTTACAAGCACTCACTCTTCTCTCTTAAATAGAATTCTAACACTTAAGCTACAGGAGGGAAATTCTAGAGATTGCAGTAGTGTTTTCTCTCTTTTAATCTCTCTGTGCTTGTGTATTTTAGCCAGGGATTGGAGGGATATTTATAGGCTCCAAATCAGTTTGAATTTGGAGCTCAAAATTGTCATCTCTCGGAATTCCGGGGTCTGGCGGTTGCACCGCCTGACAGAGCTCAAAGACTGAGCCTCTGGGCGGTGCCACCGCTTGTCAGGGGCGGTTGCACCGCCTGGCAGAGCTCGGAGACCGAGCTCAGGCGGTTCCACCGCCTGTCAGGGGTGGTTGCACCGCCTAGTCTCGCTCGGAGACTGAGCCCTGGCGGTGCCACCGCCGACCCTGGCGGTGCCACCTCTGGGTCCGAATGGGCTAATCCATTCGGCCCAATTTGGGTCTTTCAAGGGGCCAATTGGCCCAAGATTAATTTAATGGGATCGCCTCCCATTTCTAACTTAATCATCATGCTAACTACGATAATTCTTAAGACTTTTACTACAGCTTGCTCCGATGCATCAATCGCTTCTTCCGGCGAACATCTGACGGACCTCCGACAATGCTCTTGCGGACTTCCAGCAAACTCCTGGACTTGCGATGATCCACTTGGCGAGTTTCAACGAGCTTCTTTTGGCAAGCTCCTGGACTTCTCGGATTTGTTCCCGCAGAACCTCCGACGACCGTCTGGACTTCCGTCGAGCTCTCGAACTCCCAACGTGAACATAGTCTTGACTCCGGCGTAACTCTTGCTGCATATCTTACTTTCATCGTAGTTAATCCTGCACACTTAAAATAAAACTTCGATCGAGACAATTAATCATAAGCAATTAACCAAGTTGTCCGGCATGTCATTGGTCCCTCGACGCTTCGTCCGATTCTTCGGCGCATCGTCCTCTTCTGCGGCCTATTTCCCAATCAGCCAGTTGACTCCGTAACTCCGATATCCTTGGCACAATACTCGCTCTTCTTGGCCCAATGCTTGAGTCCATGACCCGAAGCCTTCTGTCGATACGTTGATCGATCCACCAGCCCGACGTCCAATCTTCTGACATGTTCCTCCGGCACAACATTATTTTTCCTGCTTTAATTGTCTCATCCTGATCGAAGCATCCTACGTTACTCAAAACGCAGATCAAATCATAAAAATATATCAAGTGGTTTCATCATCAAAATACGAGATTCAACACTATTTACCACTTCAGTCTAGCCGTCGGTTTGTGGGTGATACGCCGTACTCATTTTCAATTTAGTACCCTGCATTTGGAATAACTCTGTCTAAAATCTGCTTGTGAAGACCCAATCATGATCACTTACAATAGATCACAGTATCCCATGCAATTTTATAATATTCTCCATAAATATTTGAGTAATACTAGAAGCTGTGTATGGATTATGAACAACGCAAAAGTGAGCATACTTTGTAAGGCGATCTACCGCGACAAAAATTGTACATTTTCCTTATGATGAGGGAAGCCATTTGATGAAGTCAATTGATATATCAGTCCATATTAAGTCCAGGATGGATAAAGGTTGCAGCTTTCTGGGACATACCACTATCTTGCCTTTATGTCGCTGACATACATCACATTGTGCCATAAATTTAACAATAATAATTTTCATCCCTACCTAATAAAAAATTTACGTAATTCTCTTATAGATTCTAAGGAACCCATGTTGAATCTCGAATTTTGATGATAAAATCAATTGGTAAATTATTTGATCCAATCCATATGTTAAGATAAGTGTGTAGGATTAACTACGATAACAGTATGGCATAAAGCAGATAATGGGCCAGAGTTGAAGACTTGGATGATATACCAGGAGCTCGCCGAGAGTTCATCATGACATCATTGGAAGCACATTGGAAGACTCGTCGAAAGCTCGTTGGAAGACTCACCGAAAAGTTCACCGAAAGATCGCCGAGTGAAAAATTGACGTACTGGATCATGCTTGCTTTAATCATAGTTAGAATGATAATTAGAGTTGATTTGAGAGATAATCCCATCAACTATGTTAGGGGCCAACTGAGCTCAGAGTTGGGCTAGTTTAGGCCGAAGTCAAGGCCCAACCAGGATGCTGAATTCTTGGCCGGCGGTGACACCACCTGGAAAGCAGCACCCTAGGTGGTCTGGGTGGTGGTATCGCCCAGACTGGGCAATGGTACCACCGGTAGTTATTGCTGCCAACAGTGGTACCGCCCCTGTCAGGTGGTGGTATCACTAAAGCTCAATCTCCGAGCTCTGTCAGGCAGTGGTACCATCCAGACTGAGCTGTAGTATTGCTCAGTATCAGATGTCAAGCAGTAGTACCGCCCAATAATGGTGGTAGTACCGTCAGTATCCCAGAAATCCGGAATGAGATACTTTTTTGCTTCATTTTTGAAAGCCATTGGGGCCTATAAATACCCCACCTGTTTCAGCATGAAAAGGCACCGAAGTATGCTTATAATCTTGAGTTATTTGGGTGTAAAAGTGTTGTAAACAAGTGCTAGAGTGCTCCTCCTCCCTTTCTAAGTTTTTGAGATCATTCAAGAGAGGTGTGAGACTTGTTAGGGTTGTCTCCTAAACCCGACAACAGGAGAAAGAGCTGTAAAAGGTGATTGGTTTTCACCTATTGAAGGAAGACCTTTAGTGGACGTCGGTGACCTCAACAGAGGAGGAATCCGAAAGTGGATGTAGGTCACATTGACCGAACCACTCTAAATTCTAGTTTACGTTTTATTTTGAGCAATTTACTTTAACTGCAAATAATTTCATAGCAAACTACTTCTCCTCCTCATCTTCCTTTCACTATGCTTACGCTCTCTTACGTTTCAAGTTGCCTTCTTTCTAAATCGATTTCCATCGAACGTACGAAATCTTTTATAAAATCTAAGAATTTTTCGCTATACTAATTCACCCCCCCCCCCTCTTAGTGACGCTTTTGATCCTAACAATTGGTATCAAAGCACAGTTCACTCTCGTTTGGTTTAAAACTCAAGAGAGATGACATTTGCCGGCAACCAAGAGGGTCATTCAATTACACGTCCGCCCATATTCAATGGGATGGATTACACATATTGAAAGACTAGAATGAAGATCTTCCTAATTTCAATGGATTTTGAGCTATGGAACATTGTCGAAAATGATTTTTAAAAGTCTTCTCTTCCAATGAATGATTGGAATGAGTTGGAGAAGAAGGCTTTCATTTTAAATGCCAAGGCTATGAATGCCTTGTTTTGTGTATTAGATAAAAACGAGTTTAATCGAGTGTCAATTTGTGAAACAACTTTTGATATTTAGCACACACTCAAAGTGACTCATGAAGGCACTAGAAGAGTGAAGGAGTAAAAAAATATTCTTTTAGTGCACACTAATGAGTTATTTCGGATGAAACTGAGTGAGACCACTGGAGACATGTACACCCGATCGTCAATGGTCTAAAAAGACTTAGTAAAAGTTTCTCGGATTTAGAACTTATTAATAAAATTTTAAGATCCCTTCCAAAGAGTTGGGACCCTAAAGTAACGGCCATTCAAGAGGCCAAAGATTTAAATAATTTTCCTCTCGAAGAACTAATTGGGTTACTAATGATTTATAAAATGACTTATAAAGCTCATGAAGAGCTTAAGGACACCCTTCCAAAGAATAGGAAGGATATGACACTAAGAACCCAAGAAGATCACTTGAAAGAAAACTCAAGTGATGTAGACCTTAATGAAGATTTGGCACTCTTAACAAGAAAATTCAAAAAATTTATAAAAAAAATAAATTTAAAAATGATACTAAAAATAAATTTGAACCTAAGAAAGATCAAGTAATATGCTACGAATGTAAGAAGCTGAGATATTACAAGAGCAAATGTCCCCTAGTCAAGAAGAGGCAACTAAAGAAGAAAGCTCTCAAAGCAACATAGGACAACTCAAGTACATTCGAAGAAGAGGAGCTACCATCAGAGCAAGTTGCTCACTATGCACTAATGGTCATTGGAGATGAGGTAACAAGTTCATTTGATGCAAATTTATCCTTTGATGAAATATTAAATACTTTTCATGATTTATTTGATGAATGTAAATCAATTAGTAAAAAATATAAATTATTGAAAAAGGAGCATGCTTATCTTGTTAGTGATTTTGATAAATTAAAGGTTGATCATAATAGTAGTTTAACTCCTTGTATGAAATGTGATAAACTAGAAATACTTAGAAAGGAAAACTTGCTACTCAAAGAAACCTTAGAAAAATTTGAGGTTGGTAACAAGTCTTTTAACATGATCCTTGCCAATAAGGGTCACATTCATAGGAGAAGTGAAATCGGATTTGTGAGTAGCTCTCACCAAAATCCAACCACCTTTGTTAAAGGCTCGACCTTGCATGTTTCATCCCGAAACAAATGCAACTTTTATTGTAAAATCAGACATAGATTAATTTGGGTTCCTAAAAATCATCCCTTTTTGTAGAAAAATATACCATCACAAGCCAGGAGCAAGAGATGATACCTTGATAGTGGATGCTCAAGGTATATGACTGAAGATTCATCTCAATTCTCTAAGCTCACTAGCCTAGACGAAGGATATGTCACCTTCGGAGACAACGACAAAGGTAAAATCATTGGTAAAGGGACCATAAGTAATAAATCCAACCTTTTTATTAAAGATGTGTTATTGGTTGATGGCTTAAAGCATAACCTCTTGAGTATTAGTCAATTATGTGATAAAGGATATATTTTTAAATTTGAATCTAATGCTTGCATTATTGAAAAACTATACAAAAATACATCTATGATTGCACTAAAACAAAATAATATATACACTATTGACATTAATGATCTTTACAATGAAATGTGTTTTTTGGTCTTGAATGATGATGCTTGGCTTTGGCATAGGAGATTAGGTCATGCTAGCATAAAACTAATCTCTCAAATATCATCTAAAGAACTTGTGAGAGGAATTTCTTATATTAAGTTTGTTAAAGACAATGTGTGTGATGCATGTCAACTAGGAAAACAAATACAAGGTAGTTTCAAACCAAAGTATCAAATAAGCACCTCTAGACCATTGCAATTGATCCATAAGGACTTGTTTGGACCAATTGCTATTGAATCTCAGATTTTGATAATAAAACCAATTGATAAGTGTTTATGAATTGATCTGCGTTTTGAGTGACGTAGGATGTTTCGATCAAGATGAGATAATTAAAGCAGGAAGAATCATGTTGGGCCAGTGGAACATGTCAAAAGATTGGACATCTAGCTAGAGGATCATATGACGTATCGATAGAAGGCTTCAGGCTATGGATTCGGGCATCAGGCTAAGAAGAGTAAAAATTATGCAAAGGATATCAGAGTTTCAGAGGTCAATTGACTGATTGGGCAATAAGCCACAAGAGAGGACGGTACGTCAAAGAATCGAATGAAGCGTCGATGGACCAATGACATGCCGAACAACATGATTCATGTTTAGTAATAATTGTCTAGATCGAAGTATGTTTTTACATGTGCAGGATTAACTATGATAGCAAGACAAAGTAAAATGAAGTCCCAAAGTCAAGAACGTGATTTCATTGGGAGTTCGAGAGTTCATCGGAAGTCCGAACGTTCGTCGAAAGTTCGTCGGAAGTTATGGCGGAATTGACCAAGAAGCCCAAAGCTTGCCAAAGAAGCTCATAAAAAATTACTAAGAAGATCATCATGAAGTCCAGGAGATTGCCAGGAGTCCGCTAGAACATTGCCAAGAGATCGTTGGAAGTTCACCGGAAGATCGCTGGAAGCTCGCCGGAAGAAATCTAGACTTATGAACTTTGTTTAGCTTAGTAAATATCTTAAAATTTGTAATTAGTAAATAATAGAGATTAGAATTAGGCCAACCCAATTAGGGGGCAGTTGGGCTAAGTTTGGGCTGTGTTGGGCTAAGAGAAAGGCCTAAATAGTGACTAAACAAGTGAAATTATCGTAGCACAGTCTCAGAGACTGTGTCAGGCGGTGGTACCACCCAGACTTAGTCTCCAAGATAGTCTGGGTGGTGGTACTGCCTAGTGTCAGGTTGTAGACGGTGGTATCGCCTAGTGCAGGTGGTGGTACTGCCCGTACCCTGAAATTTCAGAAGTTTAAATTTTGGGCTCCAAATTTGAATCCATTTGGGGCCCATAAATACCCCAGATATTCTTGCATGGATAAGCAAGAAGTATTGAGCAAAACCCTATGATTCAAAAGTTGTAAACCTCAGAAAGTTGAGTTCCCTCCTCCTAAAGCTTAGAGAGAGTTCTAAGGGAGGTGTGAGAAGGATACCTTGTAAAAGAGGGTTATAAAAGGTTGTCTCAGAAACCTGTGAAAAGGAGAAGAGGGGTGTAAAAGGGTAATTGGTCTTCGTCCATTGAAAGAAGACTGATAGTAGATGTCGGTGGCCTCGACAGAAGAGGAATCGACGAATTGGATGTAGGTCACGACGACCGAATTACTATAAAATTTTGGTTTCTTGTGCAATTTACTTTACTGCAAACTACTTTACTTGCTTTACATCCACTATGCTGTTCCATATACTTCCAAAGTTAATACCTTTATGAAATGATTTTTTGTCGGAAACAGATTTAATCGCAACAAAGTTTTGAACCGACGTAATTTTTACCGCTGTACTAATTCACCCCCCATCTTAGTGCCGACTCTTTTCTTAACAATTGGTATCAGAGCCTCGTATTTCTCATTTGGTTTAATACCTATAAGAAATGGCTCTTTGTAGCTTTCAAGAGGGTCACTCTCTCATTCGTCCTCCCTTGTTCAATGGGACGGACTACACTTATTGGAAAACTCATATGAGAGTTTTCTTACTTTTCTTAAACCTTGATTTATGGAATATTATTGAAAATAATTTTTGAAGGTCTTCTCTTCCAATGAACCATTGGAATAATTTAGAGAAGAAGACTTTTTCTTTAAATACTAGAGCTATGAATGCTCTATTTTGCGCATTAGATAAAACCGAATTTAATTGGGTTTCTATTTGCGAAACAACTTTTGACATTTGACATACTCTTGAAATCACACATGAAGGCACTAGCAAAGTTAAATATTCAAAAATTAACTTTTTGATATATGATTTTGAAGTTTTTTATTTGAAACCAAGTGAAACCATTGGAGACATGTACACCCGTTTTATGGATGTCGTCAATGGTTTAAAAGCACTTGGTAAAAGTTTTTCAGACTTTGAACTTAGAAACAAAATTTTACATTCTTTTAATAAGAACTGGGATCCAAAAGTAACCACAATACAAGAGGCAAAAGATCTTAATAAATTTTCACTTGAAGAACTTTTTGGTTCATTAATGACATACAAAATGGCGCACAATGCACAAAATGAACTTGAGAACATCGTTCCAAAGAACAAGAAGGATTTCAAATTTAGAACAATCGAAGACCACTTGAGCATAAGCTCAAGTGATGGTGAACTTGAACTCCTCACTATGAAATTTAAAAAGTTCATAAAACAAAAATTAAAGAACAAAAATAAACTTAAAAAGAATGCAACTACTTGCTATGAACGCCAAAAGAAGGAAGCAATCTTGGACGAAACGAGCTCATCCAAAGATGAATGACAATCCAAAAAAGGGAGGTGACAAACTATGCTTTAACGATTTTCAATAATGAGGTAAAATACTCAAACGAAACCCCCTTTGTTTATCTCAAAATAACATGATGCTTTGCTTGAGTTATTTTTAATTTAGCTTAGAAAAATTATTTTTCTTAAAAATTGCATGTTTAATAATGTAATGAATAATGCTAAAAATAAAAATTTTAGGAATCATGCTTATCCTTCTAGTAATGTTCATGAAAATTACATGTTTTATGAATAAAATATTAGATTTAAATCTAGTGATAATCCTATGTATGTTTTTTCAAGAAGAAATAATGTGTATCTTGATGATTTTTTATTTTAATTGAAACCATGCTTGATGTCTTAATAAAAATATTAAGAGGTTTGATATCATGCTTAATGTGAATCTATGCATGATGATTTTTAGAAATGATGATTTTAGGGTAATTTATGGTTTATTGATCTTGATGTTTTTTGTGATAAAATTTATTTTTTGATCCTAAATGATTGATACATGTTCTTATTTGGTATAAAAAGACAAAAGCATACTTGTATGAAACTAATAACTTAAAATAAAACATCTCTATCTTATCGAGTTTTGAATAAGAGATTGAAATATATATTTATATTATTTTGAATCTCTTGAACTATGAAAGTGATTTTGATGATTTGATGATTTAAATTTGAATAATTTTTTTTATCCAAATCATGATCTTGATTCCTTGATATTTACAAATTAAGATTTATTATGAATCAAGATTTTTTTTTAATCATTCTCCTATGATTTTACTTGGTAATTTCTTAAGAGGAGATTTTCTAAATGAATCATGATTTTTTGGAATTATAATTTTTATGATTCATAATGAATTGAGAGGTATTATACATGAATTGAGATCGTTTGTGTCCTCTCATGACATCTTTTTGCTATAAGAATGTCTTCATCTATACCATGATATTGAATTCTCAATATTGATACTTGAAATTTTTCTATGAATCAAGATCTTATTTTTTAACTCCCATGTTTCTTTTTGTTATTTACTAAAAATGAGATTTGTCAAAGTAAATCATATCTATTGATATGCATGAATTGAGATCTTGTTCTCCTACTATTCGTTTTGCTATTCACTAAAAAGAAGACTTATTCTAATAAACCATGATATGCTACTTAACATCTTTTAAGGTTTATGACTTGAATTTTATTATGGAAAATTCCTTGTATTCATGAAGTATATCTCATCACCAAGTTCTTCTTGATATTCTTCATGTGATGATATGAATGCATGCAATACTATGATTTTGACATTCATGACTTGATTTTTTGATGATTGAAATAATGACTAGAATATTGATGTAATTATGAATGGTGAATTGGTATTATGCATGTAATACTTCAACTTATGATATTGATGCATGCAATGATAAAATATTCATGATAAAAAAATTGTTTTGACATTCATGACTTGATTTTCAACTTTGTTATTTACCATTTTTATGATTTGAAAATTATTATAAAAGGAAAAAGAATTATAGAATTATTTTCTTCCCTTCTTTTTAGACAATGACAAAGGGGGAAAAATTTTGCTAGCTTGCATACTTTAAGAAGAAGAAGTAAAAATTTTGCACTTTCATGTGTAAAATTTGTTAGCTCACAAATTGCAAGGAGAAAAATTTTCTAGGAAGCAAAGTTGCTAGTTTATTCAAAATGATGCATGTAATACTTATGATTTTATTATGATGATGTATTTGATGTATTGCATATCATGTATGAGAATCATGATTAAAATTGCATCAACTTGAATTAAATTTAAATTCAAGTTTTATCTCAATTATGACATATTAAAATAAGAATGATACTTTATTTGTCATAATTTAAAAATTGATGAATTGTACCATTGTTTTGTTATTCCTCTCTTTTTGCCGATGACAAAGGGGAAGAAAGAATTTTTAGCATGCACATCATGAAAAGAGGCAAACTTGTTAGCTTGCATAAGTCAAGAAGATGCAAAATCATGTTAGCTTGCTCATCTCAAAAGAGAAGCAAATATTGCTAACTTGCATATTTCAAGAAGCAAAAGTTGTATTCTTGAACATCATAAATATTACTAGCTTATATGATGTAAAACTCAAAATTTTTGGTAGCTTGCAATGATGATAAAACTTGAGATTTATTATGCAATGATTTGAGCTTGGATGTCTAAAAACACTTGCTAGTTGCACTTCTCCTTTTTGTGGATGGCAAAGGAGGAGAAGTATGATGTTATGCATAAGTTTATGATAATATGTTGCTTGAATTTTTGAATCCAAGAGTCTCTATTAATATGACATATTGATAGGGGGAGTTTGTTTAAACTCCATCATCAATTGGTTGTCATCATAAAAAATAGGGAGATTGTTGAATCTCGGATTTTGATGATGAAACCAATTAATAAGTGTTTATGAATTAATCTATGTTTTGAGTGACGCAGGATGCTTCGATCAGGATGAGACAATTAAAGCAGGAAGAATCATATTAGGTCAGTAAAACATGTCAAAAGATTGGATGTCTAGCTGGAGGATCGGATGACGTATTGACAGAAGGCTTCGGGCCATAGATTCGGGCATCGGGCTAAGAAGAGTAAAAATTATGCAAAGGATATCGGAGTTTCGGAAGCCAAATAGCCAATTGGGCAATAGGCCACAAGAGAGAACTATGCGTCGAAGAATCGGACGAAGTATCGATGAACCAATGACATGTCGGACAACATGATTCATGTTTAGTAATAATTGTCTAGATTGAAGTGTGTATTTATGTGCAGGATTAACTATGATAGCAAGGCATAAAGCAAAATGAAGTCCCGAAGTCAAGAACGCGATTTCGTTGGGAGTTCGATAGTTCATCGGAAGTCCGAACGTTCATCGGAAGTTCTGTCAGAATTGATCGAGAAATCCTAGAGCTTGCCAAAGAAGCTCATCGGAACTCGCCAAGAAGATCATCATGAAGTCTAGGAGCTTGCCCGGAGTCCGTTAGAATATTGCCGAGAGATCTTTAGAAGTTCGCCGAAAGCTCGTCGGAAGAAACCTAGACTTACATACTTTGTTTAGCTTAGTAAATATCTTAAAATTTATAGTTAGCACATAATAGGGATTAGAATTGGGCCAACCCAATTAGGAGACAATTAGGCCAAGTTTGGGCTATGTTGGGCCAAGAGAAAGGTCCAAATAGTGACCAAACAGGTGAAACTATCATGGCACAATCTCTAAGACTATGTTAGGCGGTGGTACTGCCCAGACTCAGTCTTCGAAACTATCTGGGCGGTGGTATCGCCTGTACCCTGAAATTTTAGGGGTTTGAATTTTATGCTCCAAATTTGAATCCATTTGAGGCCTATAAATACCCCAGTTATTCTTGCATAGATAAGCAAGAAATATTGAGCAAAACCCTATGATTCTAAAGTTATAAACTTTAGAAAGTTGAGTTCCCTCCTCCCAAAGCTTAGAGAGAGTTCTAAGGGAGGTGTCAGAGGGATACTTTGTAAAAGAGGGTTGTAAAATGTTATCTCCTAAATCTATAAAAAGGAGAAAAGAGGTGTAAAAGGGTAGTTGGTCTTTTCTCATTGAAAAAAGACTGATAGTGGATGCCGGTGGCCTCGACAGAAGAGGAATCGGCGAAGTGGATGTAGGTCACAATGACCGAACCACTATAAAAATTACAATTTACTTTACTGCAAACTACTTTGCTTACTTTACATCCACCATGCTCTTCCGTATACTTTCAAAGTTAATAACTTTATGAAATGGTTTATTGTCGAAAACATATTTAATCGCAACGAAGTTTTGAACCGACGTAATTTTTACCGTTGCACTAATTCACCCACCCCCTCTCTTAGTGCCGACTCTTTTCTTAACAATTGCTACATCAAGCTTAGGAGGTAGCAAGTATGCCTTTGTTATTATTAATGATTATAGTAGATATACTTGGACTTACTTCTTAGCACACAAAAATGATTGCTTTAGGTATTTCTCTAAGTTTTGTAAACTTGTTCAAAATGAAAAAGGTTTTATGATTTCGTCAATTCAAAGTGATCATGGTGGTGAGGTTCAAAACCATGATTTCTAAGAATTTTATGAATCTAATGGATACAACCACAACTTCTATACTCTAAGAAATCCTCAACAAAATGGAGTAGTAGAAAGAAAGAATAGAAACTTATAAGAAATGGCTAGAACCATGTTAAACGAACATAGCCTACCCAAATATTTTTGGGCCAAAGCCATAAATATGGCATGCTATGTTATAAATAGAGTTCTAGTAAGACCATTACTTTCCAAAACTCCTTATGAGTTATAAAACAACAAAAAACCCAACATTTCATACTTTAAAGTTTTCGGGTGTAAATATTTTATTTTGAATGAAAAAGATACTTTAGGAAAGTTTGATGCAAAATTCGATGAGGGAATTTTTCTTGGTTATTCTTCTATTTCAAAGGCTTTTCGAATCTTCAATAAAAGAACTTTAGTTATAGAAGAATCTATTCATGTTGTTTTTAATAAAATCTCTGAAGTTAAGAAAAATGATTTTGATGATGATCTTAAATTTAATATTTTGAATTTAAATGAATCCCTTTCTCAATTTAGCAACTTGGATGCATCTACTTCCGAACCTTTTTTGCCGAAGGAATGGAAGTATGTAGATGCTCATCATAAGAAGCTAATTATAGGAGATATATCGAAAGGGGTTAAGACTCATTTGTCTCTTAAAAATTTTTGTGGCAACACTACTTTTCTCTCCCAAATTGAACCTAAATGATTGACGAAGTTCTCTATGGATTTGAGAATGATAATTTTCCTAATCATGTGTTTGAGTTAACTAAAGCTCTCTATGGATTGAAACAAGCCCAAGGGCTTGGTATGAGAGACTTAGCTCATTTTTAATTCATAATAATTTCTCTAAAGGCAAGGTCGATATTACATTATTTATTAAAAAATTTAAAATAATTTTTTTATTATTTAAATTTATGTTGATGACATTATTTTTGGTTCTACAAATGAATCCTTATGTAAATCATTTGCCAAATGTATGAGTCTAGAATTTAAAATGAACCTAATGAGGGAACTTACTAACCTTCTTTTTAGGCTTACAAATTAAACAACTTAGCAATGATATTTTTTTTAATTAAACAAAATATGCTTTAGACATGCTAAAAAGATTTAACATGGATAGTTCAAAAGCTATCAACACTCCTATGAGTACCTCCACTAAGTTAGACATTGACGAAAGTGGAGAAAGCTTTGATCAAAAAGCTTATAAGGGTATGATAGGTAGCTTGCTTTACCTCATTGCAACTGGACCGGACATCATGTTTAGCGTAAGACTTTGTGCTAGATTTCAATCTAACCCTAAGCAATCTCATTTAAAAGCTATTAAAATGATATTTAGATACCTAAAAGGAACTTCTAAACTAGGATTATGGTATCCTAAATCTAAGAACTTTGAATTCTTAGTTATGCTGATGCGGATTTTGCTGGATGTAGTTTAGATAGAAAAAATATATCCGGAACGTATTAATTTTTAGGACACGCATTTGTTTCTTGGTCTTCTAAGAAACAAAACTTGGTTGCATTATCTACAACTAAAGCTGAGTACATAGCTACAGGTGCATGCTGTGCTCAAGTTATATGGATGAAAAATACTTTAAAGGATTATGAAATTGACCTAAACAATATACCTATAAAGTGTGATAACACTAGTGCAATATGCTTAGCTAAAAATCCTATTCAACACTCTAGAACTAAACACATTAACATTAGGCATCACTTTTACAAGATCTTGTTAATAATCATTATGTAATATTAGAGTTTATTAATATGAAACATCAATTGGCCGATATTTTTACAAAACCCTTAAATAAAGAATAATTTAACTTCATTAGAAGATAATTAGGGATGTTAAACTGTCTGAATTCATGAATTTGTTAAATTTTTATTTTCGGACTTTCTTGATCACTCACCTGGATCATGATCTTATAATATACGCAATGAGCCATATGCATTTTTCCATATGAGTTGTTACGATGCTTGCATACAAATTTTATATGGTGAATCATGAAATTATAGTATGCATTTTGTTTTATGAGTTCTATACAATGTTTGAGTATGGTATGCATTTTATATGATGAATCATGAATGTATAATCTTCAATACGAATCTTCTCCTCTTATGATGCAAATTTTACATGATGAAGTAAATAAGATTGTATGCTTCACAATAATAAAAATCTTGTAAAATTAGAATCACTTATGATAGCACCACACACCAATGTGAGCAGTGCTCACTGCCCGTAGGCGATGGCACTGCCCAACTGACGATAGCACCACCAATTGTCTCGGGTGGCAGGCGGTAGCACCGCCCGCAACCTTTGCCATATAAAAAAGGCACTTAGGGCCAGTGGTAGAACCGACCCCAAGCCCTCCTACACTCCTTCCTCACACCTCTAAACACCTCTCCATCCCTCATTTTTCTTGATCCTCCTTTAGAAACTCAAGGAAACCCTCCTCTTCTTCAAAGTCAAGGATCAATCTCAACCTTTCAAGAAGATTACTGCAAGGGTAATTCTCAAACCTCTTCTCTTAATTTATTAATAGATCTTGCCTCTTATGTGTAGTTCTCTTATCATTTATGTGTTTAGTCTCATGGCTTCTAGAAGATCCTCTAGGGACAAAGGGAAGAGGAGATTAGATGAAAATTATGACACTCTACTTTTCGATTCTAATCAACATGCCCTGAAATTTCCATTAATAGAGTTTAGACATGTTCATAAGGGTAAATATGTTGATTTAGATAAATTAATTTATTTGGAACCTATTCGATGGTTTGCTAATCTAGACATTCTTCCAATTATTCAAATGAGTGAACCTATTTACCCTAGACTTGTTAGGCTATTTTACAACAATTTAAATGTAGATGAAGAAGAAAGGATAACTACTTATCTATTAGGATATCATATACCCATTACAGATAGATCAATTTGCAATATCATAGGAATTCCGATAAAAGAAAGAGGGTGTTATTTTAGAGGACAATGGGATAATGAAACAGTTGGGACTACTTACGTTGATGCCTTAGGAATAATTTTTGGCAATCCTAACTTAACGATTCTTCCAAAATGCTATGAACATTTACTACTTTTAAGCACCAAAATACTTCATCACATCTTGATAAGTATCATTCTCCCAACGCAATATCATCATGATGAAGTAAGCCAAATGGAACTAGGTACTATGTATTGGATTATGAAGGGACATAACAATTGTTTTGATTACCTAATCCAACAAAACATGATTGAGATATCAGAAAAGGAATGATGCTTTCATATGGTGGCTTAATCACAAGACTACTCCATGCCTATGATATTGTCATTCCACTCGACGAAGAAGTTATAAAACTACACAGATTTAGTATCATAAATAAAAATATACTTCGATGGATGAGATGTACATTCAGAAATGGTATATGGACTAGACAGCTTAGAAGGACTGATCCCCTCCAACCAGAACCTGAACCTAAAACACCAATTTTTAGGGGTAATCTATCTCCTCCAACTGGTCCCTTTGAGGAATCACCTCCAATAGAGCAAGCACCTCCTACATCTATCGACGACATAGAGACTCGGATGGATCGATTTGAACAACGACAAGATCGACTTGAATAATGCCAAGATCAAATTTTGACTGAGTTATAGTAGATTCATCAACAACTTAATACCCTGTTTAGATATTTTGACTGGCCATCACCTGAATAATTAATTGTGACCTTTTGCTGATGACAAAGGGGGAGAAATAGATGAAATCTCCTTCTTTTATTCTGCTTACTTTGACGTTGTAATCCTATGTTGTTTACCTTGATGTTGTAAACTCAAAATGTTACTTACTTTGATGATTACAATTCTGTGCTTTGATTTCCATGTTATCTCTTCAAATGATTAGTATGATATCATGCTTACCTTGATGCTGAAAATCTCTGTCAATATCATGCTTACCTTAATGCTAAAAATTTCTATCAATATCATGCTTACTTTGATATTGAAAATCTCTGTCAATATCATACTTATCTTGATGCTAAAAATTTGTCAATATTATGCTTACTTTGATGCTAAAAATTTCTGCGATTTTGACTCGAAAATGGATGTCATGTCTTGACATCATTTCTATCGATGAATACGTGGTAAATCATGATGTGCATGATGATAAAAAGTCTAAATTATCAATTTGATGTTTGAATTCAAAGACGTTGAATTCAAGAGTATCTTTTCTTAATTATGGCATATAGATAGGGGGAGTTAAGATTAACTCAATCACCAATTGATTGTCATCATAAAAAAGGGGGAGATTGTTGAATTTCGGATTTCGATGATGAAATCAATTAGTAAATTATTTGATCTAATCCATGTGTTGAGATAAGTGTACAAGATTAACTACGATAGCAGTAAGGCATAAAACAGAT
Source organism: Musa schizocarpa (assembly GCA_900464855.2). NCBI lineage: Eukaryota > Viridiplantae > Streptophyta > Magnoliopsida > Zingiberales > Musaceae > Musa > Musa schizocarpa. Next base: position 1,827,399 of record LS990916.1, read on the forward strand.
GATGAGCCGGAGTCGAAGATTCGGATGATATGCCGAGAGCTCATCATGAGATCACCGGAAGCACGTTGGAAGACTCGTCGAAAGCTCGTCGGAAGATCGTCGAAAGCACGCCGGAAGACTAACCAAGAGTTGGTCGGGAGTTCGTCGGAAGCTCGTCGGAAGACTCACCGAATAGTTCACCGGAAAATCACCGAGTGAAAAATTGACGTACTGGACCATGCTTGCCTTAATCATAGTTAGAATGATAATTAGAGTTGATTTGTGAGGTAATCCCATCAACTCCGTTAGGGGCCAACTTGGCTTGGAGTGGGCTAGTTTGGGCTGGAGTCAAGGCCTAACCAAGATGCTGAATTCTTGGTCGGCGATGGCAATGCCTAGAAAGTAGTACCTCAGGTGGTCTAGGTGATGGTACCACCCAAACTGGGCGGTGGTATCATCGGTAATTATTACTACAAATGGTGGTACCGCCCTTGTCAAGCGGTGGTACCGTCAGAGCTTAGTCTCCGAGCTCTATCATGTGGTGGTATCACCCAGACTGAGTAGTACCGCCCATAATAACAGTGGTACCGCCAATACCCCAGAAATCCAGGATGAGACACTTTTTGGCTCCATTTTTTAAAGCGATTGGGGACTATAAATACCCCACCCTTTTCAGCATGAAAAAGCACCGAAGTGTGATTATAATCTTGAGTTATTAGGGTGTAAAAGTATTGTTAACAAGGGCTAGAGTGCTCCTCCTCCCTTTCTAAGTTTTTGAGATCATTCAAGAGAGGTGTGAGACTTGTAAAAGTTATCTCCTAAACTCGACAAAAGGAGAAAGAGTTATAAAAAGTGATTGGTCTTCACCTATTGAAGGATAGCCTTTAGTGGATGCCGGTGACCTAGACGGAGGAGGAATCCGAAAGTGGATGTAGGTCACATTGACCGAACCACTCTAAATTCTAGTTTGTATTTCTTTTTAAACAATTTACATTAACTACAAATCATTTCATAGCAAACTGCTTCTCCTCATCTTGCTTTCACTATGCTTATGCTCTCTTACGTTTCAAGTTGCTTTCTTTCCGAATCGATTTTCATCGAACATATGAAATATTTTACAAATCTAAGAATTTTTCATTGCACTAATTTACCTCCCCCATCTTAGTGACACTCTTGATCCTAACAACCCGGAGTGCCCGGTCGTAGGTGTGGAATGCATCTCTTGAAGGATGGTCTTTATACAAGTAGAATTTGGCACAAGCACAATACGTCCCATATAATGTAATTCTTTTGAGTCCCAACTGTAATGAGCCACGAAGCTTGGTATTTCCTCTAATTTTTTTATGATCTTATTGGTCTCCGGATCTTCCTGCCATTCCCTCTTAATACCCTCAAGGAAGTTGCTGGTCGGAAGTAAAACAACAAAAAATTCAGCTTGCTTAGGTAGCTGTGAAAGTGCATCTGCAATAATATTTTCTTTCCCCTTTTTGTGAGTTATTTCATAATCATATCCAAGAAGCTTTGTTACCTATTTTTGCTGCTCGAGGAAAGATATCTTTCGCTCCAAGAAATATTTTAGACTTTTATAGTCAGTCTTGATTTGAAAGCATTGCTTGATCAAATATGGTCTCTATTTGGTCACCGTATGCACAATCGCGAGTATCTCCTTGTCATAAATAGTTATTCTGAGATGGAAAGGAGATAATGTCTTACTAGTATAAGCGAGGGGGCGACCATCTTGCATTAGTACAACACCAATTTTGACTCCGGAGGCATAGACTTCAATAACAAAATGTTAGGATCAAGAGCACTAAGAAGGGGTGAATTAGTGCAGCGGAAAACTTTCTACGTTTAAAACTGAGTTCGTACGACAAAGCCGATTTCAGTAGAAAATTCTATTCATAAATCACTTTAACTTGTGATTAGGCAAGAGGTAGTTAAAACAAATCTGTTAAGGTAGTTTGCTATTGTGATAGAAATCAGAATGTAAGCGCAAACTGAAATACGATGTTCGTACAAGAAAATCGATTTACGTCTAAACACAATTCGGAAAGTATTGAGCTTGGAAACGCAGACGTAAAAGCGCAGAAGGCAGTAAGCTTATTAAGGAGGTTTGCAGTAAGGAAAATAAGCTCAAAGTAAATGCAAACCAGAGACGACGAGAGTTTATAGTGGTTCGGTCACTCGTGACCTACATCCACTCCTCCGATTCCTCTTCCGTCGAGGCCACCTGCATCCACTAACGATCTTCCTTTACTCGGCGAAGATCAACCTCCTTCTTACGCCCCTCTTCTCGTTTTACTGGGTTTAGGAGATAACCCTTACAAGCACTCACTCTTCTCTCTTAAACAGAGTTTTAACACTTAAGTTAGAGGAGGGAAATTCTAGAGATTGCAGCAGTGTTTTCTCTCTTTTAATCTCTCTGTGCTTTTGTGTTTTACCCAGGGATGGGAGGGGCATTTATAGGCTCCAAATCTGTTTGAATTTGGAGCTCAAAACTGTCATCTCCCGAAATTCCGGGGTTTGGCAGTTGCACCACCTGACTAGGGCGGTTGCATCGCTGCCAGAGCTCGGAGACTGAGCTCCTGGGTGGTGCCACCGCTTGTCAGGGGTGGTTGCACCGCCTGGCAGAGCTCAGAGACCGAGCTCAGGTAGTGCCACAGCCTGACTGGGGCGGTTGCACCGCCCAGCCAGAGCTCGGAGACCGAGCCCTGGGCGGTTCCATCGCTTGTCAGGGGTAGTTGCACCGCCCAGTTTCGCTCGGAGACTGAGCCCTAGCAGTGCCACCACCTGCCTGGGGTGGTTGCACTGCCCAGTCTTGGTGGGAGACCAACTCCTAGGCGGTGCCATCGCCGACCCTAGCGGTGCCACCTTTGGCCAAGTCATCTGGGTCCGAATGGGCTGATCCATTCGGCCCAATTTGGTTCTTTCAAGGGCCCAATTGCCCCTAGTTTAAGTTAATGGGATCACCTCTCATTTCTAACTTAATCATCATGCTAACTACGACAATTCTTAAGACAACTTGCTACGGTGCGTCAATCGCTTCTTCCAATGAGCTTCCGGTGAACTTCCGTCGATCATCCGATGAACCCTCGGTGATGCTCCTGCGGACTTCCGACAAACTCCTGGACTTGCGACGATCCACTTGGCGAGTTCCGACGAGCTTCTTTTGGCAAGCACCTAGACTTCTCGGATTTGTTTCCGCAGAACCTCCGACGACCGTCCGAACTTCAATCGAGCTCTCAAACTCCCAACATGATTGTAGTCTTGACTCCGGCGCAACTCCTACTACATGTCTTACTTCCATCGTAGTTAATCCTGCACACTTAAAATAAAACTTCGATCGAGACAATTAATCCTAAGCAATTAACCAAGTTGTCTGGCATGTCATTGGTCCCTCGACGCTTCGTCCGATTCTTCATCGCATCGTCCTCTCCTACGGCCTATTGTCCAATCGACCAATTGACTCCGCAACTCCGATATCCTTGGCACAATATCCGCTCTTCTTAGCCCGATGCCCAAGTCCACGGCCCGAAGCCTTCTGTCGTTACGTCGACCGATCCACCGGCCCGACGTCCAATCTTCTGACATGTTCCTCCAGCACAACATGATTTTTCCTGCTTTAATTGTCTCATCCTGATCGAAGCATCCTGTGTCACTCAAAACATAGATTAAAACATAAACACATATCAAGTGGTTTCATCATCAAAATACGAGATTCAACAATCTCCCCCTTTTTGATGATGAGAACCACTTGATGACGGAGTTAACCTTAACTCCGAGAGTTTAAACAAACTCCCCCTATCAATATGCCATATTGATAGAACCTTGAATTCAAACTGAATTCAAGTTATTGCAATATTCATCATGAATACTTGCAACACATTATCATGAACATATGCATAAACTTATGCATCACATGTCATGTCATTAACATACTTCTCTCCCTTTATCATCAACAAAAAGGAGAAGTACCACAATCAAGTGTTTGGAATATAAGTTTAACTTATTGCATGAAAAACATAATATCAAGTTTTATCATCATGTAGTTTTGAAGCTGGAAGATTTAGCAAGTGTTACATCATACTTAGAACATTCAAGCTATCAAGTTTTAGATATGCAAGTCCTATAGCATACAAGATAGCACTTTTGGTAATGTTCAAGATAGCAAGTTCTACATCATGCAAGCTAGCAAATTAGAGATGTTCAAGAAGGTAACTCTTGCTTCTTGAAATATGAAAATTTTGTCAACTTTGCTAGATGCGTAAGTTAGCATTTTTGCTTCTTGAGATATGCAAGATAGCACTTTTGTATTTTCTTGAGATTTAAAGCTAGCAATTATCGGTGATGTTCAAGATAGCAATTTCTTCTCTTTTGAGATGTGCAATTTTTGCTTTCTTCTTGAATTGTGCAATTTGCTTCTTTTGAGATAGCAACTTTTTGCTTCTCATTAGATCACAAGCTAGCAATTCTAGTAAATTTTACACCATGCAAGGTAGCAAATTTTTGTGATGTTCAAGATGTCAAGTTCTTTTCCTTGCAATATGTAAGCTAGCAAGTTTGCCAAACTTGCAAGAGATAATGTTTTACATGATGTCTATGCTAGAAATTTTTGCTCCCCCTATGTCATTGTCAAAAAGAAGGGAAGACCTTTATATCAATTTTCATATTATGACAAAGGTAAGTATCAATCTTATTTGTGCATCATTATATATTCAAATTAAAATATACATAATTTCAAAAACCTTATTTTTCATGCACGATACAAATAAATCAATCATCATTATGAGCATATCATACATGATATTCAAGCATTAGATTTTTTAAGCATTTATCAATATTTTGATCATGATATCAAATATTCATCATTTAAAGCATTCATGATACACATCATATGCAATACATAATGTAGATCATTATCATAAGTATTGCATACATCATTTTAACTTCATGAATATTTCATCATTGCATGCATCATACCAAAACTTTTCAAGCCATGCAAGCCATAAATACAAAGAAATCATGTCATGAAGGATAAAATCATTTGAATACCAAAAGACATGATTCATATAGTAAATATCTTCTTTAAATAAAATATCAAGAAAAATCATAGGAGTACAAAGAAGAGATCTTGTTTTAAAAGAAAATCAAGTAATAACTCCAAGAGCTCACAAGGAAAAATCATGATTCATTTAGAAAATCTCCTCTCAAGAGAATATCAAGTAAAATCATAGGAGATCAATTAATAAGAAATTTTGATTTATAATAAAGTCTCATGTATCGAATGTCGAGAAATCAAAATGATGATTTATAAAAAAAATATCACAAGTTATATTCAAGAGAAAAATCATCATTCTTTTTCAACTCATTCAATTTGTCAAATCAACATTTCTTAGATATGTATGATACCAAAACACGGTTTCAAAAAAATTCATAACATAGGTAGAATCATGATTTTATTGATAATATATTTTTCCACTTTTTATTTTAAATATTTAATTTCATGTTAGCATGTTTTTTCATTTATGTTAAATAAAAACATGCATCAACATTTAGGATCGAAAAATGAATTTCGTCATCAAGATCAATAGATTCTCAAAAATGAATTGTTATGGTCAAGAAAATCCGAAAATGAGATTTAATATTTTCATGCATTCGGACATATTTTTACCATATGTTTTTCAAATACACTCATGAAAATAACACATGCTTATCATCATTTATAACTTAAAATTTCATGCATAAAATTATCAATCATGATATCAAAATATTACATCATTATGCATTTCTTCAAATCAAACATGATTTTATTTAATCAAAATCGAGAAATAACAATGGAGATCAATATGATACACATTATTATTTCTCAGCATGATTTCATATTTTCAATAAAAATCATTTTGTTTGTTTATCATAAAATATGCAATATTATCATTTTCGAAATTACTAGCATGATCATAATTTTTTTTTTTTTTTAAACATGTAATTTTTAAGAAAATTAATTCTAAACTAAAAAGGACAATACATCATGAAAGCATCAAGTAATTTCAAAATAAACCAAAGGCATTTTAATTACCTCAATGTCGTAGGCTGTTAAGGCGTAGTTTGCCATCTCGCTTTTCTTGATCTTCTCCTCGTCTTCGGAGGAGCTCAATTCATCCCACTTAGTGTTCTTCTTCTTTGGCCTATTCCTCCGTTCAAGTTCATTTTTTATTTTAGATTTTTGGTTAATAAACTTATTAAGATTTAATGTTCGAAGTTCAAGTTCATCATTGTCCTCATCACTTGAGTCATCGCTCAAGTGGTATTCATTTGTCCGGGGTTCCAAATCCTTCCTGTTCTTTGGAAGGTTGTTTTGTTCATCATGTTCATCATGTGCATTGTGCACTATTTCATATGTCATCAATGAACCAATTAGTTCTTCAAGTGGTAAGTTGTTTAGGTTTTTAGCTTCTTGTACTATAGTTACTTTTGAATCCCACTTCTTTAAAAGAGAACATAAAATCTTGTTTACGAGTTTAAAATTCAAAAAATATTTTCCAAGAGCTCTTAAACAATTGATGACATCCGTGAAATGGGTGTACATGTCAACAATGGTTTCGCAAGGCTTCATTCGAAAAAGTTCATAAGAATGCATGAGAATGTTGATTTTGGACTCTTTCACTCGGCTAGTGCCTTCATGAGTGACCTCAAGAGTTCTCCAAATATCAAAAGCCGAATCACACATTGAAACGCGATTAAATTCATTTTTGTCAAGTGCACAAAACAAGGCATTCATAGCCTTTGCGTTTAAAGAAAAATACTTCTTCTCCAAAACCGACAATTCGTTCATCGGTTTAGAAGGAAGTTGAAAACCATTTTCAACAATATTCCATAAATCCAAATTCATAGAAATCAAGAAAACTCTTATTCGAGTTTTCCAATAAGTGTACTCCAATCCATTAAAAAACGGTGGACCAAAAATCGAAAAGTCCTCTTGAAAGCCATGAAGAGCCATTTCTCTTTGGTGTAAATCCGAAATGAGAAATACCGGGCTCTGATACCAATTGTTAGGATCAAGAGCACTAAGAGGGGGGGGGGGGGGGGGGGGGTGAATTAGTGCAGCGGAAAACTTTCTACGTTTAAATCTGAGTTCGTACGACAAAGCCGATTTCAGTAGAAAATTCGATTCGTAAATCACTTTAACTTGTGATTAGGCAAGAGGCAGTTAAAACGAATCTGTTAAGGCAGTTTTCTATTGTGATAGAAATCAGAATGTAAGCGCAAACTGAAATACGATGTTCGTACGAGAAAATCGATTTACGTCTAAATACGATTCGGAAAGTATTGAGCTTGGAAACGTAGACGCAAAAGCGTAGAAGGCAGTAAGCTTATGAAGGAGGTTTGTAGTAAGGAAAATAAGCTCAAAGTAAATGCAAACCAGAGACGACGAGAGTTTATAGTGGTTCGGTCACTCGTGACCTACATCTACTCCTCCGATTCCTCTTCCGTCGAGGCCATCGGCATCCACTAACGATCTTCCTTTACTCGGCTAAGATTAACCTCCTTCTTACACCCCTCTTCTCCTTTTACTGGGTTTAGGAGACAACCCTTACAAGCACTCACTCTCCTCTCTTAAACAGAGTTCTAACACTTAAGCTAGAGGAGGGAAATTCTAGAGATTGCAGCAGTGTTTTCTCTCTTTTAATCTCTCTGTGCTGGTGTGTTTTACCCAGGGATTGGAGGGGTATTTATAGGCTCCAAATCTGTTTGAATTTGTAGCTCAAAACTGTCATCTCCCAGAATTCCGGGGTCTGGCGGTTGCATCGCCTGACTGGGGCGGTTACACCGCTGTCAGAGCTCGAAGACTGAGCTCCTGGGTGGTGCCACCGCTTGTCAGGGGCAGTTGCACCACCTGGCAGAGCTCGGAGACCGAGCTCAGGCGGTGCCACCGCCTGACTGGGGCTGTTGCACCGACCAGCTAGAGCTCGGAGACCGAGCCCTGTGCGGTTCCACCGCTTGTCAGGGGCGGTTGCACCGCCCAGTCTCACTCGGAGACTGAGCCCTGGCGGTGCTACCACCTGCCTGGGGCGGTTGCACCGCCCAGTCTCGCTGGGAGACCAACTCCTGGGCGGTGCCGCCTTTGGCCAAGTCATCTTGGTCCGAATGGGTTGATCCATTCGGCCCAATTTGGTTCTTTCAAGGGCCCAATTGCCCCTAGATTAAGTTAATGGGATCACCTCCCATTTCTAACTTAATCATCGTGCTAACTATGACAATTCTTAAGACAGCTTGCTCCGGTGCGTCAATCGCTTCTTCTAGTGAGCTTCCGGTGAACTTCCGTCGATCATCCGATGAACCCTTGGTGATGCTCCTGCGGACTTCCGGCAAACTCCTGGACTTGCGACGATCCACTTGGCGAGTTCCGATGAGTTTCTTTTGGCAAGCTCTTGGACTTCTCGGATTTGTTCCCGTAGAACCTCCGACGGCCGTCCGAACTTCCGTCGAGCTCTCAAACTCCCAATGTGATCATAGTCTTGACTCCGGCGTAACTCCTGCTGCATGTCTTACTTCCATCGTAATTAATCCTGCACACTTAAAACAAAACTTCGATCGAGACAATTAATCCTAAGCAATTAACCAAGTTGTCTGGCATGTCATTGGTCCCTCGACGCTTCGTCCGATTCTTCGTCGCATCGTCCACTCCTGCGGCCTATTATCCAATCGGCCAGTTGACTCCGCAACTCCGATATCCTTGGCACAATACCCGCTCTTCTTGGCCCGATGCCCGAGTCCACGGCCTGAAGCCTTCTGTCGTTACGTGGACCGATCCACCGGCCCGACGTCCAATCTTCTGACAGGTTCCTCCAGCACAACATGATTTTTCCTGCTTTAATTGTCTCATCCTGATCGAAGCATCCTGTGTCACTCAAAACACAGATTAAAACATAAACACATATCAAGTGGTTTCATCATCAAAATACAAGATTCAACACAAAAGTCTTGCCGAAGTCGGATAGCTCTAGTACGGGCGTTTTCATCATTATAGCTTTAAGTTCGTTGAAGGCAGTGGTGGCTTTGTGCGATCATTAGAAAGCATCTTTTTTTGGCAAGAAAGTAAGGGGTGCACTAATCATTCCATAGTTTTTCACGAACTTACGGTAGTAGCTTATTAAACCGAGAAAGCCATGCAACGATTTTGTGTTCCTCGGGGTCGGCCTGTTCTGCATTGCTTTAATTTTGGAGAGGTCTACTACCACACCTTCCTTTGATATGATATACCCAAGATATTCCATCTTCTATTGAAGAAAGTTGTTCTTCGATTTTTTGACAAAAAGAAAATGTTCTTGCAAAATTGTCAAAATAAGTCATAAGTGCTAAAAATGACTTTCAAGAGAAGGGCTATAAATAACGATATCGTCAAAGAAAATCAACACAAACTTACAAAGATAATCCTAAAAAATATCATTTATAAGGATCTAGAAGGAGGAGGGTGTTAGGATAGGAGCGGCACTAAGAGGGGGGGGAGGTGAATTAGTGCAGCGGTAAAATGACGTTGGTTTAAAAACTTTCGTACGATAAAAACCAATATCGATGAAAACCGATTTGGAAGCTTGATAACTTAGAAGCGTATGGAAGCGTAGTGACTAAGTAAAGAAGTTTGCAGTATGTAAATGACAAAATTAGGATGCAAACCAGAAAACACAATAGTTTTAAAGTGGTTCGGTCAAAATGACCTACATCCACTTGCAAAGCCTTCTTCGAAGAGGCTCCCAACTTCCACTAGCAAATCTCTTTGAAGGGAAAAGACTAATACCCTCTTACAACCTTTACAAGTGGTTCACACTCTTATAATTCTTTTTCAACAAGAAGGAGGGAGGTGAACACTCAAGCAATTTGAAAACTAGACTTGCTAAGACTTTACTAAGACTCTTTTCTCAATCTCTTGCTTCTCAAAGGTTGTAATCTCAGCTGAGAATAGATGGGTATTTATAGGCCCTAAGAGGATTCAAATTTGGGCTCCAAAAATTTGAATTTTCTTGGGTTTCCGAGGCTGGCAGTGCCACCGTCGGACCTCTCGAGTGCTGGGCGGTGCCACCGCTCAGATCTCGGGTTTTGGGCGGTGCCACCGCCTACACTATTTCAACCCATTGGTTGGGCTCCAAACTTGGCCCAAACCAGTCTGAACTCGGGCCCAATTGGCCCCTACTTGGGTTATAGGATTAATACCTAATTCTAACCCTAATTAATGTGCTAACTATGAATTTAAAGATATTTCCCAAGCTATTACAAAGTCCGTAAGTCAAGACTTCTTCCGGCGAGCTTCCGACAGTCTTTTGATAAACTCTCGGAAACCATTATGCGGACTCCCAACAAGCTCCTAGACTTCATGATTTGATCTTGGTGAGTTCCAACGAGCTTCTTCGGCAAGCTCCGATCTTTCTCAGTGAGCTCCGCGAACTTACCACGAACTTTTCAGCGAGCTTCCGAAAAACCCTTCAGCAAGCTCCCTACTCATTCTCGGCTAGTTCCGGCAGCATTCCCGATGAACCTTCGGACTTCCATCGAACTCTCGAACTCCCAACGAATCCTTCACGCTTGACTCTGACACTTTGTTTCGCTTTATGTCATTGTCGTTATCGTAGTTATTCCTGCACACACAAACTAAGACTCTACTCCGATCTAGACAATTATTACAACGCGAATTGACATTCTATTGCCCGACACGTCATTGGTTGGCACTTCGTCCGATTCTTCAGCGTATCGTCCTCTCTTGCAGCTTGTTGCCCAATCGGTAGTTGACCTTCGCAACCCCGATATTCTTGGTGCAATTCCGCTCTCCTTGGCCCGATGCCCGACATCCGAAGCCTTCTGCCGTCCAATATCCTGACATGATCTCCTCCGACGCAACGTCAATTCCTCCTGCGTTAATTGTCTAATCCTGATCGTGTAGACCTGCATCACTCAAAATGCTTTTAAACATCTAAACACAATAAATTAGTTTCATCATCAAAATCTGAGATTCAACAATCTACCCTTTTTTGATGATGACAACTAATTGATGACTAACAGAGTTTAACCAAACTCCCCCTATCAATATGTCGTATTGATAGAACGCTTGGAACATTCATCACATGTTATGAAAAAAATATTTAAACCATCTTGCAAATATATAAAATATTCAATTCAATGCATGAAGTCATCAATATACTTCTCCCCCTATGTCATCAACAAAAAGGAGAAGTAGCTCTAGCTATTTTAAAAGATATGCAAGTTTTTACAACATGAAGCTAGATTTTCATCACAACATATAAGCACAAAAGAATAGCAAGATTCTTAAGTTCAATCATAGAAATTCAACGCTTGAATTTTTGTGCAAGATTGCACTTTGCTTTTCTTTGCAAGTAACAATATTTATGATGTTTGATATAGCAAATTTCTTCAATACAATGATCGAGCTAGCAAATTCTTCATTCAAGTGTGCAAGATAGCAATAACTTTCTCCCCCTTTGTCAATGTCAAAAAGAAGGAGAGGAACCAATGATTTAGACTTTTACATCAATTCTGCATCAATCAATATTTCAATAATCACATGATGCATACAAGACAATAATGCAAAGAAATCATTTCATGAAGGATATCAATGTAAAAACTCACCAAGTATCACATGATACAATCGCAAATCATGATATCATTATGTGATACATCATGAGATGATAATTTATCATATTAATGAAAGATATCAATTGTTAAACATGATATGATAATAGTCTCAAAAATTTTAATTTGCGATACATGTGATACATTGCGATACACTAAAAAATTTAATACGATGCTTTTAAGGATATCAACCTATTTTTGATACAAGGCATGGCAAGAGCAATTATATTGCAAGTTTTCTAAGTTTTGCATTTTTGCTTCTTTCGAGATAGCAATTATTTGCTTCTCTACAAACTAGCAACTTTTACGATATGCAAGTTTTGCTACATACTAGCTAGCAAATTAAAGATGTTCAAGAAAGTAAGCTCTTTCTTCTCTTTTGAGAAGTGTCATTTTTTGCTTCCTTAGCAAAATACCAAACTAGTAAGGGACCATGTTTTACATGAGGCAATCAAACAATTTGGCAAGTGTTACATTTGTATCTTTTCTTTAGATGTGCAAGAAAGTAAGCAAGTTCTTGCATTTTCTTAACTTGTGCAAGGTAGCTAATTTCTCTTTTAGATGACCCTTTACATCAATTCAAGATAGAACATTAGCAACTCTTTCTCTCCCTTTGTCATTGGCAAAAAGAAAGGAAGATTCAAGTCATGAATCTCAAAATAATAATTTTATCATGAATATTTCATCATTGCGTGCATCATTATTGCATGCATAATACCAAATCATCATATATATTTTCAAAACATATAAACTCATCATTATATGCATGATTCCAAATCATCATTCATATCATTTCAATCATTGTTTCAATCATCACTATAACTCATCATGCACAAAATGTAAAATCATCTAACATGAAACAAACATTTATTTTTAAAATATTTATCACTATTTTGATATATGATATTAAAGTATTCATGATACCGAACATTAAGTCAATAATGATTTATTTTATCAAATCTCTTCTTTTTATAAACAACAAAAATTGTAGGTGTACAAAGAAGAGATTGTGATTAAAAAAAATCTCAAGTAGTAAATCCAAGAAGTCAAGATCATAATTCGAATATAAACTCATTCAAATTCAAAACGTCAAATTCATCAAAATCTCAACATTACTTTCAAGAGATTCAAAATGGTATACATAGATTTATCATAAAGCAAATTAATTTTCAATCATCACATAAGGCATTTAAAGAATTTTTGAAAGATAGGAGAATGATTAATTTAAGCATGCAATGTTTCAATCAAATTCAAGTCATGAATACCAATACTTTCATATTGTGAGTATCAATTCATGAATACTAAACAACATTATTTGTGATTCCAATTTTGCAAGATCAAGATTATGATTTAGATAAAACTCATTTAAATCAAATTGTTAACTTGAAATTCATAATCAAGTCATCAAAATCAATTTCAAGATTCACAAAATAGAGTTTGCAGATATATTTGTAGAGCCACACGGACTTCCACCTCTTAGATGTCATGATCATCGGATCTCACTATTACCCGAAAAGGCACCAACCAATGTCTGACCCTATAGATATCCATATTTCCAAAAGGCAGAGATAGAGAGGATTGGCACAGAGATGCTCAAAACAGGAGTTATACGAGCTAGTGTTAGCCCATATTCTTCCCCAGTCTTACTAGTCAGAAAGAAGGATGGCTTATGGCGGATGTGTGTCGATTATCAAGCACTTAACAACATTACAGTGAAAGATAAATATCCTATTCCAGTAGTGGATGAACTGTTGGACGAATTGGGAGGAGCTCAGGTCTTCACTAAATTGGACCTACGATCGGGCTATCATCAAATCAGAGTACATGAAAGGGATGTTCAGAAAACTGCCTTCAGGACACATAACGGCCATTATGAGTTTCTAGTAATGCCTTTCGGGTTAACCAATGCACCCTCTACCTTCCAGAGTTTAATGAATGATATATTTCAGGCTCATTTCCGTAAGTTTGTTTTGGTTTTCTTTGATGATATTTTAATATACAGTCATTCTTTAGAAAGTCATTTATTACATTTACGAATTGTCTTTAATATTCTTCGTGAGCATGGTTTTTTTATTAAGAAATCCAAGTGCAGTTTTGGGCAACCTGAGGTTGAATACCTCGGCCATATCATATCTCAAAAGGGTGTTACAGTTGATCCTTAAAAAATCCAAGTGATGACAGACTAGCCAATTCCAAAGTCAATCAAAGCTTTAAGGGGGTTTTTGGGACTAACATGCTATTATCGAAAGTTTGTGAAGAATTATGGCAAAATTAGTGCCCCCTTGACGTCACTTCTAAAGAAAAATGCATTCAGATGGTCAGAAGAGGCAACTCAGGCATTTCAATTCTTGAAAACTACAATGACTACTACACCTGTGCTCGCTTTACTCGATTTTAATAAGATGTTTGTGATTGAATCTGATGCTTCTGGAGCTTGAATAGGGGCTGTATTAATGCAGGAAGGTCGGCCTATCGCTTATGCAAGTAAGGCTCTTTCCCCTTCCCATTTGAGTTTATCTATTTATGACAAGGAGATGCTAGCTATAATACATGCAACCACAAAATGGAGACCCTACCTAATTGGTCGACGGTTTCAAATATGCACTGATCACAAAAGCCTCAAATATTTTCTAGAGCAAAAGATTTCTTCTCCAGAGCAACAAAAATGGGTCACAAAGCTACTGGGATTCGATTATGAGATCATTTATAAAAAGGGGAGTGAGAATTTAGTAGCAGATGCCCTCTCACGCCTTCCAGAACAAGCTGAACTAGTAGCTATTTCTATTCCTATTTGCGAGACTTTGGAAGTTATCATAAGGGAATGGATAAATAATCCTGAGATCCAAAACATCATTAAAAAATTAGAAGAAGCCCCAGGTTCTGTCTCAAATTATAGTTGGGATTTGGTGGACTTACGCTATAAAGGCCGAATAGTGGTTGCCCCACATTCTTCTTGCCAAGCAATAATTCTGAAGGAGTTCCATTCAACACCAATTGCTGGTCACTCGGGATTTCTCCGCACTTATAAGCGAGTTCGACAACCTTTTTACTGGAAAGGTATGAAAAATTTTATCAAGAAATTTGTTATTGAATGTGATGTTTGCCAATGTCACAAAAGTGAGATAGTAGCCACCCCAGGCTTACTACAGCCCCTCCCTGTTCCTGATGCTGCTTGGACCGACATATCTATGGATTTCATTGACAGTCTCCCATCATCTCAAGGAAAGAGTACTATACTTGTAGTCGTGGATTGACTTACAAAATATGCTCATTTCTGTGCTTTACGACATCCTTATACTACTGCAAGTGTTGCTCATATTTTTGTGGAAAACATAGCTAAATTGCATGGGAGTCCCCCTTCCATTGTTAGTGACAGAGACAAGATATTTACTAGCTCCTTCTGGACAGAACTTTTTCGTTTACAAGGTACTCAGTTGAATATGAGCACTGCTTATCATCCGCAAACATATGGGCAAACTGAAGTGGTAAACAGGTGCCTAGAAAATTACCTCTGATGCTTTACTAGCGACAAGCTGAAGGAATGGGTCAAATGGCTTTCTTGGGCAGAGTGGTGGTATAATACCTCTTATCATTCTTCTATTAAAATGACTCCATTTGAAGCAGTTTATGGCCAACCCCCAGCTACAATTACAAAGTATGTACCCGGTTCTTCTAAAATTGATCAAGTGGACAAGGAATTGATGGATAGAAATAAGATTATTCAGCTTTTAAAGGATAACCTCATAGCCGCACAAGCAAGAATGAAACAACAAGTTGATAAACACCGAAGTGAACGAGAATTTACTGTGGGTGATTGGGTTTTCCTTCGTCTTTAACCCTACAAGCAAACTTCCATAAAGGTCCGATCTTCCATGAAGCTATCTCCTCGGTTTTTTGGGCCTTATAAGGTATTAGAACGCATTGGACCAGTGGTCTACCACTTGGATTTGCCTGCTAGCTCTAAAATACATCCAGTCTTTCATGTTGCATGCCTTAAAAGGAAATTGGGTGAAGATGCAATAGTGCAGTGCCATTTGCCGGACACTTCTACTACTGGGGAAGTTCAAGCTCAACCACAAGTCATACTTGATCGACGAGTTGCAATGTACCGCAGACATCTTGTAACTGAAGTGCTGGTGCAATGGGCCAACTTACCAAAGGAAGATGCCACTTGGGAGTCCTACGGCATGCTAAAGGAGAAGTCTCTAGAATTTGATGCTGCTTAGCCTTGTGGACAAGACTGAATTAAAGGAGGCGGGATTGTTAGGATCCTTTTATTTTTTCTTTTATTTTTTGTGCTTTCCTTTTATTTTCTGCATATTTATTAAGTCTGTTTAGTTTAGCTAAAGTCGGAACTCTATAAATAGGGATGTAACTGCTTCTTTTTTATCATCTATGAAAAATATTATTTTATCTTTTGACAAACCCTAGGAGGCTGATCCCCTCGAAGTGATCATCCCCTTTCTCTTCTTCTGTTTTTACGATAAGACTTTAGGGTCTTATCAGATTAATCCTAAGCATTATCACATATCATATAATTATCATCCCTAATATTGCATACATCATTCAACATTTCAAAACATAATATGCATGAAACCTTAGCAATATACTTTTCATGATCAAATTTTTTAATTTTTCAAAAGATGTTAAAAAGAAAAACATGATATAATTTTTAAAAAATAATTTTTTATTTCCTATTCCTACTATCTAAATTAAGCACTCATGAAAAACTTCAAGTAATTTCAAGCCCATCAAAGCCCAATTTGCCGTTTCACCTTTGGAAGTTTTTGATTCATCCTTGGTTGCCTTCCTCTTCTTTGGCCTCTTCCTCCGTTCAAGTTTATTATTTATTTTAGATCTTTGTTTAATAAACTTATTAAGATTTAGTATTCAAAGTTCAAGTTCATCATTGTCCTCATCACTTGAGTCATCGCTCAAGTGGTATTAATTTATCCGGAGTTCCAAATCCTTCCTATTCTTTGGAAGGTGATTTAGTTCATCATGTTCATCATGTGCATTGTGCACCATTTGATATGTCACCAATGAACCAATTAGTTCTTCGAGTAGAAAAATATTTAAATATTTTGTTTCTTGTATTATAGTTATTTTAGGATCCCACCTTTTTGGAAGGGATTTTAAGATCTTGCTTACGAGATCAAAATTCAAAAAATATTTACCAAGAACTCTCAGATTATTGATGACATCCGTGAAACAGGTGTATATGTCGCCTATAGTCTGGCTTGGTTGCATTCGAAAAAGCTCAGAATCATGCAATAAAATGTTAACTTTTGAGTCTTTGACTCTACTAGTTCCCTCGTGTGTGATTTCAAGTGTTCGCCAAATATCAAAAGCCATTTCACACATAGAAATCCGATTGAACTCATTTTTGTCCAAAGCGCAAAATAAGGCATTCATAGCCTTTGCGTTTAAAGAAAAATACTTCTTCTCCAAATCCGACCATTCGTTAATCGGTTTAGAGGGAAGTTGAAAACCATTTTCAACAATATTCCACAAATCCAAATTCTTAGAAATCAAGAAAACTCTTATTCGAGTTTTCCAATAAGTGTAGTCCAATCCGTTAAACAACGGTGGACAAACAACCGATAAGCCCTCTTGAAAGTCATGAAGAGCCATTTCTCTCGGGTGTAAATCCGAAATGAGAAATACCGGGCTCTGATACCAATTGTTAGGATAGGAGCGACACTAAGAGGGGGGGTGAATTAGTGCAGCGGTAAAATGACGTTGGTTTAAAAACTTTCGTACGATAAAAACTAATATCGATGAAAACCGATTTGGAAGCTTGATAACTTAGAGGCATATGGAAGCGTAGTGACTAAGTAAAGAAGTTTACAGTATGTAAATGGCAAGATTAGGATGCAAACCGGAGAACATAGTAGTTTTAAAGTGGTTCGGTCAAAATAACCTACATCCACTTGCGAAGCCTTCTTTAAAGAGGCTCCCAACTTCCACTAGCAAATCTCTTTGAAGGGGAAGGACTAATACCCCTCTTACAACCTTTACAAGTGGTTCACACTCTTATAATTCTTTTTCAACAAGAAGGAGGGAGGTGAACACTCAAGCAATTTGAAAACTAGACTTGCTAAGACTTTGCTAAGACTCTTTTCTCAATCTCTTGCTTCTCAAAGGTTATAATCTCAGCTGAGAATAGAGGGGTATTTACAGGCCCCAAGAGGATTCAAATTTGGGCTCCAAAAATTTGAATTCTCTTAGGTTTATGAGGCTGGCGGTGCCACTACCGGACCTCTCGGGTGCTGGGCGGTTCCACCACTCAGTCCAGCGGTGCCACTGCTCAGATCTCGGGTTCTGGGTGGTGCCACCACCTAATCTGGCGGTGCCATCGCTTACACTATTTCAGCCTACTGGTTGGGCTCCAAACTTGGCTCAAACCAGTCCGAACTCAGGCCCAATTGACCCCTACTTGGGTTATAGGATTAATACCTAATCCTAACCCTAATTAATGTGCTAACTACAAATTTAAAGATATTTCCCAAGCTATTACAAAGTTCATAAGTCAAGACTTCTTCCGGCGAACTTCCGACAGTCTTCCGATAAACTCTCGGAAACCATTATGCGAACTCCCAACAAGCTCCTAGACTTCATGATTTGATCTTGGTGAGTTCCAACGAGCTTCTTCGGCAAGCTCCAATCTTTCTCAATGAGCTCCACGAACTTCCCACAAACCTTCCGGTGAGCTTCCGAAAAACCCTTCGGCAAGCTCCCTACTCATTCTCGGCTAGTTCCGGTAGCATTCCTGACGAACCTTTGGACTTCCGTCGAACTCTCGAACTCCTAACGAATCCTTCGCGCTTGACTCTGACACTTTGTTTCGCTTTATGTCTTTGTCATTATCGTAGTTATTCCTGCACACACAAACTAAGACTTTACTCTGATCTAGATAGTTATTACAATGCGAATTGACATTCTGTTGCCCGACACGTCATTGGTTGGCACTTCGTCCGATTCTTCAGTGCATCGTTCTCTCTTGCGGCTTGTTGCCCAATCGGTAGTTGACATCCGCAACCCCGATATCCTTGGTGCAATTCCGCTCTCCTTGGCCCGATGCCCGACATCCGAAGCCTTCTGCCGTCTAATATCCTGACGTGATCTCCTCCGGCGCAACGTCAATTCCTCCTGCGTCAACTGTCTAATCATGATCGAGTAGACCTGCATCACTCAAAATGCTTTTAAACATCTAAACACAATCAATTAGTTTCATCATCAAAATCTATGATTCAACAGAGGGAGCATTGGTGAGATCAAAGGGCATTACTACAAATTTGTAGTGGTCGTTATGTGTTCAAAAGGTGATTTTTGGTATGTCTTCTTCGCACACTCATATTTGATGATACCTAGATCGAAGGTCCAGCTTTGTGAAGACTCATGCTCCCTTTAATTCATCAAGCAATTCATCTACTACTAGAATAGGATATTTGTTCTCGATGTTTATGTCATTGAGAGCTCAGTAATCAATGCACATTCGTCATGTTCCGTCCTTTTGTATGAGGAGCACCGATGAAGAGTAGCTGTTGTAACTTGGCAGAATAACTCCTATTCCAAGCATCTCATTTACAATCCTTTCTATTTTATCCTTCTAGAGATGTGGATACTGATATAGCCGAGTATTTGCTAGAGGTTTGCCCGAAAGAATCGGTATACAATGATCATGCCAACGGGTAGGAGGTAGGTTGCGTGATTTGTTAAATATATCTGAACATTTAGCAAGCAAAGGAAGTAGGTTTGCATCTTCAAATTATGTTGGCTCTTCCTTAGTTTGCTGCTCAATTTATACTAAAAAGCCACTGCATGCTTTGTGTAAAACCTTCTCCATTCGTTGTGTGTAAATCATCGTTACATTGCCCCCACGTTTCCCGTGTAGTATCACCTGTTTTCCCTTGCTGTAAACTTTCACAATTAGTTTCACAAACATCCAGGAAACATTACCTAATGTTGTCATCCATTCGATGCAGAGCATGGCCTCATAATCATCAAGAGGGAGGAGAAAGAAATATGCAATTATCTCTTGATCCTGCAACAATAGTTTCATCCGCCGGCACTTATGATCACACTTCAAAATTTGTCCGTCGGCAACCTTAACATCAAACCTACTATAATTCTCGATAGGTAAGGACATCCAAACAGCAACCTTTCTATTCATAAAATTATTAGTGCTCCCGATGTCAATAAGAACGGTGATAGGTTGTTGCTTCAGAAGTTCTCTCACTTTTATCATTTGCGGGTTCATATAATCGGCAAGGGCATGCATCGTAATATCAACTGACTACTATTCTTCATCCACGATCTCTTCCTCATGCTCCTTGACCTCCTCCTCCATGTCTTAAAGAGGTTCAATCAATAGGAGGTGGCCCCTTTTGCAGCGATAATCGTGGTTCCATGGCTCATTACAATGCCAACAAAGACCCTTTGCTGATCGGTCATGTAGTTCTTCTCTTGTCAAATTTTTTTACAATGAAGGATGACTACGAGCAGAAGGAGGTTTATATTCCATGGGCCTAGGAGTGGTTCTCATCCTCTGAGCATCTTGGTAGAGCTATTCTTCTTATATTCGAGAGAAAGAAATCGCAGTTGTCACGGTACGGGGCTACCGTGCCATAACCTCCCATTTTATCTTTGGCTTGAGTCATTCGATGAATGTTCCTAACAATTAATGGGTAGTCCAATCATGAGAAAGGTAGGATAGCTTCTCAAACTTGGTTTGGTACTTTTGAATTGTAGAGGTTTATCGAATATTTGCGAGTTGGCCATTGATATTTTCATACTCCGTAGGTCTGAAATGATTCAATAGTGCATTCTTAAATTAATTCTACGTTAGAGCCCCATGATTGTATTCTAACCAATTGTACCATTAAACAACATCACCTTCAAGGTGGATGACAATAATTTCCACCATAGCATCATCCGACATTCGGTAGTAGCGAAAGTAACGTTCGACGTGCAAAATCCACCCCACCGGGTCTCCTTCCCATCACGGGAAGTCCACCCTCATATATGACTGAAGCATGTTCAAGGGTTGTCACTCCTTCTATGGAGGTCTCTATGAACTCTCTCCTCGCTGAAATTTGGTTGGACTCGACAGTTGTCCAATTCTGAATTCTGGAAACAAATCGCGTAATTTGTCCTCTAAGCACGATTCAAGCCGCGATTCAATCCGAGATTCTAATGCTTCAAATTTGGCATCAATTGGATCTTGAGAAGCTATAGCATATGCTTGTAGATCAGAAATATCCCTCCCTTTTTTTTGTTGACGGGTTAATGGCATGGGGTGGTGGAAGGTTCAGAAAAATTGAGGATCACGGAAAGGTACTGCAACAGGTTTTTACGTCTAAAGTATAGCAGCTTGGACGCAAAAGGTCAGTGGTTTATATTAAGAATTTTTTGACAAAATCAAAGGAAAATATGCTGTTAGGAAGTATCAAAGCTGCCGTAAAAATTTCATAGAGATTTGGATAGAAAAAACACAGTAGCAAGATTAAACAAACTATGCTATGCGGTTAGAATTCTGTAGTGTCTCTTTCGTCATAGAGATGAAAATTTTGTGACGAAAAGTTTATGCAGCAATATAGGAACAACTTTTTTTAGAATTTTTAATAAGGATAACTAAATTGCAGTAGCAATAAGATAGGAAATCAGAATTTGTTGCAATTCACAGGGAGATCAAAGGATGATTTGCGGTGGTGGAGATGACAGCGGAATTTGATGATGATCTTTTAAGCAATTATAGGAATTGCTTTGAGTGGTTGTGGAGGGTTGATGGATGGATGTGGAAGGGCAGTGAGATACCAAGAATGCTACTCTGATTCCAAGTGTTAGAACCCTTGTAGATTCTAAACTTGGGGTTGATCTCTTTAGGGGATCGATCTCCTTGGAACTCTATAGGGGTTCCTTCTTCCATGTTGCTGCTCAAAGGCTGCTAAAAAGATTCATCTATTTCTTATTAAAAGAGGATGAATACATGACTATTTATAGGGCTTCTAAACCCCAACTTCTAATATGACTCCTACTCAAGACTCCTACTAAATTAGGACTCATACTCAAGACTCCTAATAGGACTCTTACTCAAGACTCCTACTTCTAACCACCTCCTAATGCTTCTCTAAGAAGCAACCTCTAAACTAATCCTATCCTTAGCCGACCTCTTCACCTCTTTAATAGGGGTCGGCTAGGTAGGTTTTACATAAATGCCACTTTCAATGAAACTCAATTAGGACTCTCCTAGCTAGAGTCCTAACACACACGCGGATGCCGACGGTACCATGGGCATCCCACACCACCAGTGAACGTAGTGCCCACCGTAGGTAGTAGTTGCACCCCTTGTGAAGGCGGCGACCACCCTCACGTGTAATGGTGGTGCTCGCAGAGCATGCCTGCAGAAGGGCGGTGGCCATAGATGGCGGCAACCGCTATCCTCATGGGCAGAGGGCAGCGACAGCGACTGTGAGTGGGCATAGACCACACCCAGGTGGCGACCGCACACGAGCAGAAATCGCGCATCGACGACGGTCATGCGCGAGCAAGAGCCACACACAGGAATCGATCACACGCTAGTAGCAGGTGTAGCCAGCCGTGCGCTGGTTGTAGCTACGGCCAACCGTACGCTGGCAGCAGCCGTAGCCAACTATGCGCAAGCGATGACAATGACACAAGCAACAGCCACACGCGCGGGGGCAGGAACCGTCATAGCAGTCGCACACGGGCAATGACGTGGCAGTGCTGTGATCATATTTTTGGGCAAATTTATAGTTTTGCCCTAGGTTTTCCCTTTGGTCAAATTATATCTTTGCCCTTTTGTATTTTATTAATATTCTTTAATTCTTTTGATAATTCTACCCTTTACAAATCTCATAATTCCAATTTATATCATATCAAATATTTTTAATTTTACCCTTAAAAAAATAAGAATTCTAATTTATATTCTCAATTATAAAATTAATAAATATGATTTATTATAATTATGATGGAATTTAATCATGATTATATTTTGATTATTTAATTGAATTTAATTTTTGATTAAAAAAATATAAATTATGGTTTACTTTTATAGTTTTCTCATATGAATTATTGATTATATTTTTAATATGTGGTAAATAAAATTTAATTATTGTTCTTGGATATTCATTTGGTTATTTACATGTATATATTTAAAATTATGAAATGATATTTATCTTTCTTATAAAGGCTCTTTATGATTTATATATATCATGATTATCATATGAGTTTTTTCTTTTACTGATTAATGTTTAATAATTATTAAACTACTTTAGTATAAATTAAGATAAATATATTTATGAATATTATTTATAATTTATCTTCATAAGTTTTATTTGATCGATAGTTGCCAAAATATCCTTGGATGATAGACTTATGAAATATGAATTACAATAAAGGCCTTATCATTAATAGGATATTTTAGATTGGATTTTATATTTTTGTATAGGTCTTGTAGCCACCAAAGTGACCTGGATCAATAATTTATAAAATATATTACAAAATTAGTCCTAAATGATATTAAATAAAATAACATTCACAATAGCAGCATAAATCAAGATAAAACAATTTGGCGAATATTATTTATAATTTAACTTCCTAAGTTTTATTTGATCGGTAGCTACCAAAGAAGCTTGAGATGATAGGCTTATAGGATATAATTTACAATAAAGTTCTTATCATTCATGGGATATTTTAGATTATATTTTATCTTTTTATATTGGTCCTACAACCACCAAACCAATAATCTATAAAATGTATTATGGAATTGATCATAAATGACATTAAATAAAATAATATTCACGATGACAAATATAATTAGGAGATCTAGATAATCCCAAATGAGAATATATTTTAAATAGTTATATGATGGGGTAGGATGATATTGTTTTGGATATCATTGTAGTTTAGGGTTGCATACTCAAAGATAATAATACTATTCTACAAGGATGGTATTAGTCTTCCATAAATGATTTTTAGTGAACACTAGATATGTCAATATTTCATCCAAAGGTAAAATATAGATGATATTAATAATTTATTATATTTTAGAAATTCAAAACATTAATGTTATATTATTACAATGGTACTTCCTTTATTATATTTTTTGTAAATGTCCCTATATCTTTTGAAATAAATGACTTGAGCATATGTAAGTTGTATTGAGTAAGTGAGACCTTGATCAGATTAATTGAATAGAACATAAATTTAATTACTAAAAGTTCTATGGAATAAACAATTGAGGCGACTGATTAGGAAAGGTATGAAAGACTCAATTTTTTGATATTTAGACTTCAATACAGTTTATAACTAGCGCATGAGAATATCTAAGGATCAATTTTCTGAAAAGTTATTAGTTGACACCTTAAAATGATAGTATTTGAAGAATTCAAGAGTATATCCTCAATACTTAGGATGAAGCGTAAGTAACCTAAGTTTATAATTACTATATAAACTCATAAAAGAATATCTTCATAATAATGTATTACTTCTGTAGCAAAGAAAGTTATGTGAAGAAGAAAAAAAAGAAAAAACTATAATATTTGATTTGAAATGAAAAGGTATAAATACAACCTTTATATGGTTCAAATCAAATATTATAGATATTATTGATGGATTAGTTTGATACTTTAACATATGTTACCAATAATAGATATTCATAAAAAAAATGAATGAAGGGAGATAAAACCAAAAGAGAATGAGATATTCATTATTATAGGGAATCATCTTAAAGTGAAAGCGATATTAGTTTGTATTTATCGCCTACATCTAAAGATGATTCATTTGATAGATCTTGAGGATCCATGTTGTATTCTTATAATTATGAAAATTTTGGTTCTTTACCTAGAATTATTAGAATATTATTTCCCTTTTGGTGGTTATAAACTTACTGTGATTCAATAAAAAATAACCTTTAAATTCTGTATAAGAGTCTATACATAATTGATATGATTATAATGGTCCTATAATTAAATATTAAAATATAATATAATTTTATAAACTCCTTGAGATTATTCTTATATTTGTGGGTCACTCTATGATTTTGTCTCATTAAATAGAGACATTTTATCAACATCTAAATAACCTGTTGAGATATGATTATATATATCTAATTTATGTAAAGTTTATAACTATTCATACTCTTGAAGTGTATATAAATGAAGTCGATAAACATTTAGATAGAAAAGTCAAGCTCATCATATCTGACAAGGGTAATGAATTTTATGGTATTTATAATGAACCCAATTATAATTCTAATTCTTTTGCCAGATTCTTAAAAAAAATAGGTATATGTATTTAATATGATTTTTCAGATGTGTTACAGCAGAATATGATTGCTGAAAGGTATAATCACACCTTTATAGATATGGTTAGGAGCATGATAAGTTATTATTTTGTACCCAAATCAATGTGGAAAGAAACTCTAAGGACAACTATGTATATCTTGAATGGTATTCCTAGTAAGTAAATTACATTGACTTCTTTTTAAGTTATGAAATAATAGAAAATCTAACTTAAGATGTTTACATATTTGAGATTATCCCATAGAGATAAGGATCTTTAACTCACATAAAAGAAAATTAGATTTAATAATTAATTTTGAATATTTTATTATCTATTCAGAAAAGTTTAAAGGGTTACATATCTTATTACTCTAATCAGTGGGAGTGAAAATCTTGAAATTTAATTTTGATATATAGGAGATATAAGTTGATACTCCTTTATTATTTAAGATATTATTGTTACTCAAATCATTAAATGATTTGATAAAAGTGAATAACAAAATAATATTACTAAACTCTCATATTATATTAATATAGCTATTAATGGTCTTATAGAATAACCATAATTGACAACGTTTGGAATATCTCAAATGGAAAGGAATCTTGTCATTTATGATTATTATATGACATATCTACAAGAATTATATTATGATATATGAATTAGAATAGATCCCTTATTACTTTTATAGGTCATGAAAAGTAATGATTTTGAAAAATAATATGATGCAATAAAAGAAGAGTTAAAATCAATAACTAGAATGGTGTTTGATAAATTTATTAAATTGTCCAATAATTATAAAATAGTTTATTATATAAATGTGACTCAAAGGATAATGTCGAACGATATAATAGTCAGACTTATTAAAAGTTTTACTCATAAAGAATTTATCGACCATAACAAAATATTTAGTTTTTAATGAACTCGTTAAGAATCATCATGATATTAGTGACTCATTATGAGTTTAAGTTATATCATAATGATATGAAAATAATTTTTTTTTAAAAGATCTAGCTTTATATGGGTTACTCTAAATGATTTACAAAGAAAATGAAAGAAATATAAAGGTTGGTATGCAAATTTAGGAATCCATTTATGACCTTAAACAAGCTTCAAGATAATGATATATAAAAGTTTTTGATATCATTATTTCATTTTAGATTTAAGAAAAATACTATTGATTAGTATTTATATCAGTGGGAGCAAGTTTATTATATTGGTTTTATATATGGATAATATTTTGCCTTATCAATAGTGATATTGGTTTATTATACTAAATCAAGAAATTTATCACTAAGAGTTTTAAGATGGTTGATATGAATGAGATATTTATATTATTAGCATTAAGTAATTTAAGGATATACCTCAATGATTGTGAAGACTATCTTAGAAAGGATATATCAATCGAGTCAAGATTTAATATATAACTTTGTTCAGTAAATCATACAGGTAAAATTTTAGTTAATAATAAATATTTTAAAATGACTTGAAAAGAATCAGATAAAGAAGATATTCTTTGTATATGCGCAATTTGAAGTCTATGCTCAAGCTTATGTCGGAACATATATTAGTTTTATAATTAAAAGACTAGGTATATATTGGAGTTACCTAGAAGTAAAAACACTAAAGAACTACAAATAAAGTAATAAGATATCCGGAATGGACAAAAGATTATATGCTCACATGTATGAAATTATATCAGCCTAAAATGATGGTATTTTTTAGATGATGATTGTATAAATTACCTCGATAATAGGAAATCTACCTTACGGTTAATATATATATTAATTAGAGGGGTAATTTATTATTATTAATAATAGAAGTTGATTTTGTGGCATGTTTTGAGGCCACTATCAAATTTTTTGATTGCAAAATTTTATCTCAGGATTTGGTTCAGTCATACTCAATTGCTAAGTCGTTGAAGATATTTTATGACATTACAGGAATTTTCTTTTTTAAGAATGATAAGTACTATTACATTTCTATACATTATGGTATAAAATACTTGATGGTTAGAGAGGAGGAGTCCAGAAACATCCAATGTCAATTAATTACTTGAGTTCCACTATATTGATTGTGATCCATTCATTTATGACTTATAGCCTAAAATATTTTAAAAGAACATGTTCTTATGGTTGTGTTTGTGAGCAACCCATAAAGGATATAGTGATGTATGTTTGAGTAGATACTATAATTGATATTTTTGCTTACATACTTAAAGTTATTTTTTTTTTGCTATTTTGTTTACAATTATATATGTATATGTTTTAGTTGAATGTGATAACAGGATTATCTTGACAAGATAAATTCTAAGGGTCATTTTGGACTGTATCAGGAAAGACTAACAATGTTTTGGTACATAGAAGGAAGTGTGACACTTATGACATATAACCGTGACTCATATTGTTAGTCAGATTTAATATAATATTATTATATTTATTGGACTTATTAGCTTATTTTTAAAATTCGCGTGGGTTTATATAGTTTTTTTCTAAAAATCTCAGAATCTAATTGGGTCAAACTATTTTCAAATAAATTTTATTTATTTATTTTAAAATTTTAAGTCTTTTTGTATCTTACCAATTAATGAGCCAAGTGGGAGAATGTTAGATTATGTCGTCCTATTTAATTAGGTAAGATATATTATAGATATGATTGGATTCTGATTATAATTATTGACCAATAGGAAAGA
This sequence comes from Musa schizocarpa, assembly GCA_900464855.2. Classification (NCBI taxonomy): domain Eukaryota; kingdom Viridiplantae; phylum Streptophyta; class Magnoliopsida; order Zingiberales; family Musaceae; genus Musa; species Musa schizocarpa. Next base: position 1,855,015 of record LS990916.1, read on the forward strand.
AGTTCATGTTAAAGTAGAATTCCTTAGGAGATAACTTTAATGGGAGGGACTCTCCTAATAACTTATCCTAGACCCTCTGCTCTTAACCTATAAATAGATATGACCTCTATGGGCTAAATAAAAGCATCTCATAGAGGATTCAGTTGAGGGATTACAATGTCTCTCTTAACCTTTCTCCCTAACTATCAATCTAAGTCGTCCTATGAAAGGATAGGAAGAAAGAAGATTGATCTAGTTCTCCTTAGAGATTGATATCTCAGATCTGACAATGGGGCACCTATAGATTAGATAAGGTTTATTCTTCTGAACAACAATAAAAGGCACACATCGTAATATTGTTAGATCTAATTTTATTTGATTTTAATCCTGACATAAAAGTTTTTTCGCATTACAGAAAGTATGATTATAGATTTTATGCTAACACAAACAGTTACTAAGAAGCTACATATTTTTTTAGAAATAAAAATTATAACTTACACACTTTTGTTCTTACTAAAAGTGTTTGTTCTTACTAAAAGTGTCTGCATTTGTTTAATCTATTGAATCCTGAATTTTAATGAGTTTATGATCTAATCAGTGTTTGAGAAAATTGATGCAAGACTAACTTCAATCATGAAAAGATAAATTGATTGAAATAGGAGAATCATACGTTGGGTCGAAGTCAGAGATCGGGCATCGGGCCAGAAGGATCAGACATTACACTAAGATCGGACGTTGCGGGAGTCAACATGCCGAAGGATCAGACAATACGCCAAAGGAAAGTACGACGCACTGGAAGTTCGAAAAACCAATAACATGCCGGACAATATAAAACTCATATTGTGTAATCGTTTATGTCTTGATTGTTATAGTTTAGGTTTTAATTAAGTTGGTTTTGGATTTAACTATGCTAACTCAATTAAGGGCCCATTGAGCCTAAATCAGGGCTGATTTAGGCCTATTGGAAGGCCCATTCAATGACCTATAGTTGGGTCAAGTGGTGACACTGCCAGACCAAGTGATTGAACCTCCTATGAGTTGGAACGTACGAAGTGTATGTTCCTAAATGACCCGACGATGGTACCACTAGTGTTAAGCGGTGGCACCGCCCAGACTGGCAGTAGTACCACCACTACATAGTCTTCTAGGCTATCAGGCAATAGTACCACCTAGACTAGGCAGTGGAAACGCTAGTGCTCAATGCTACAGGTGGTGGTACCGCCCAACACTAGCGGTAGTATCACAAGTACCCCGAAAACCCGAGGATGTGACCATTTGACTTCATTTTTAAACCTATTTGGGGCCTATAAATATCTCACTCATTCTTGCTTAAGATAGCAAGAAAAGAGTACAAAAAACTTATGATTCTAAGCATGCAAACTCTATTGAAAGCCTTTAGTTCGTTCCTCCTCAATCTTCTAAGTCATTCTAAGGGAGTTGTGAGGACTACTTGTAAAATGAGTTATAAAGGTTCTTTCCTAAACTTATGAAAAGGAGAAAAGAGTTATAAAAAGGTGGTTGATCCTCAAAAAATAGTGTCCACTAATAGTCTTCCTTCAATAGGCAAAGACCAACTACCACTTTACAGTGCTTTCTCCTTTTCACAGGTTTAGGAGATAACCCTTACAAGCCTCACACCTCTTTTGAATGATCAAAACACTAGAAAGGGAGGAGGACTTTTTGCACTTTTGCAACACTTTTAACACTCTAAGATTTCAAGATCTTGTTCACACTTTCTTGCCCATTCATGTAGAAAAGGATGAGGTATTTATAGGCCCCAATAACTTCAGAATTGAAGCCAAAAAGTGTCACATCCCTAAATTTCGGGGTGTTGGCGGTACCAACACTATTATTGGACAGTACTACCATCAGTAGACTGACACTAGGTGGTACTACCGCTTAGTCTAGGCGGTACGATTACCTAACAGAGCTCAGAGATTGAGCTCTAGCGATACCATCGCTTTACAGCATTAACTACCGATGGTACCATCGCCTAGTTTGGACAGTACGACCACCTAGAGTACCTGGGAGATTGAGTCCTAGGTGGTGCTACCATCGGTCCTAGCGGTGTCATTACCGACCGTGACTTTAAGTGTTGAATGGGCTGTTCAACCGGCCCAACTTAGCCCTGTTAAAGGCCCAATGAGTTAGCGGGGTTACCTCCTAATCCTAACTCTACTTATGGTCTAACTACGATAATTATGGCAAGCAATCTCTATCCAGTATGTCGATTGTTCTCTCGACGAACTTTCAGTGAACTTCTCGGTGAACTTCCGGTGAGCTTCCGACGAACTCCTAATGAACTCTCAGCGAACTCTTGACGAACTCTCGGCAAAATCTCGATGAACTCTCAGTGAGCTCTTGGCGAACTCTTGGCGAGCTTCTGATAAACTTATGTTACATCATCCGAATCTTTGACGTATCGTTTGATCATTGACTCCAGCCTAACATATGCTTTATGCCTTACCGCTATCGTAGTTAATCCTGCACACTTTTCTCAACATATATATTAGATCAAACTATTTAACAATTGATTTCGTCATGAAAATCTGAGATTCAATAATCTCTCTGTTTTTTATAATGATAATCAATTGATGATGGAGTTAACCTTAACTCCCCCTATCTATATGCCATCCTTGAGAAAAGATATTCTTGAATTCAAAGCCTTTGAATTCAAGCATCAAACCAATAATTTATATTCATTTATGTTAAATCTCGGATTTTGATGATGAAGTCAATTATAAATTGTTTGATCTAATCCATATATTGAGAAAAGTGTGCAAGATTAACTATGATAGCAGTAAAATATAAAACATGTGTTGTGCTAGAGTCAAGATCGAGATCTCATTGGGAGTTCAAGAGTTCATCGGAAGTCCGGACGTTCATCGAAAGTTCTGCCGGAACCAACCGAGAAGTCCAGGAGCTTGCTAAAGAAGCTCATCGAAACTCACCAAGAAGATCGTCGTAAAGTCCAGGAGCTTGTTGGGAGTCCATCGAAATATTATCGAGGGTTCGTCGGATGTTCGTCGGAAGTTCGCTAGAAGCTCGTCGGAAGAGCAATTGATGCACCAGAACAAGAAGTGCTATGATTATGTCTTAATTATCATAGTTAGATTATAAATTAAGTTAGGATTGGGATGTAATCCCACTAACTTAATTAGGGGCAACTGGGCCCTTAACAGGGTTGAATTGGGCCGAATTGAGCAACTCATTCAGCACATGAATTCTTGGCCGACGGTGGCACCGTTTGGAAGGTAGTGTCCCAGGTTGTCTGGGTGATGGTACCACCCAGACTGGGTGGTGGTACCATCGGCAATGAATGCTACCAGCAGTGGTACTGCCCCTATTAGGCGGTGGTACTGTCTAGTGTCAAACCAGCGACAGTAGTACCGCCCAGTAACAGTGGTGATACCGCCAGTACCTTGAAATCCGAGGATATGACACTTTTTGGCTCCAATTTTGAAGCCATTGGGGCCTATAAAAATCTCACCATTTTTTGCATAAAAGGGCATAAAAGTGTTAAACATCTTCTTGAATCTCTGGGGTGTTAAGTGTTGTAAAAGTTAGAAAGAATCCTCCCCTCCCTCTCTTAGCTTTGTAAACATCCAAGAAAGAGAAGTGAGGCTTGTAAGGGTTATCTCTTAAACCCAAGAAAAGGAGAAAGCACTGTAAAGAGGTGTTTGGTCTTCACCTATTGAAGGAAGGCCTTTTGTGGATGCCAGTGACTTTGATGAAGGAGAAATCCGAAAGTAGATGTAGGTGACATCGACCGAACCACTCTAAATTCTAGTTTGCTTTTTATTTATGCAATTTACATTACTGCAAATCTCCTTAATCTTCTCTTACACTTTTTTGAAAGCTTTGAAATTCAATTTCTCTTCGAAATGGATTGAATCGAAATAATTTTCATCGGAATCAGTTTTAATCGAGATAAAGACTTTTGAAATTGGAAAAGTTTTTCGCTGCACTAATTCACCCCCCCTCTTAATGCCGCTCTTGATCCTAATAGTTAGTATTAGAGCAAGGTTCACTCTTATTTGGTTTTAAACCGAAGAGAGATGGCATTTGCCGGCAACCTAGAGGGTCATTCAATTACACCTCTACCCATGTTCAATGGGACAGATTACAGTGGAAGACTAGAATGATAATTTTCCTAATTTCAATGGATTTCTAATTATGGAATATTATAGAAAATGGGTTTCAAAAGTCTTCTCTTCTAATGAATGATTGGAATGAATTGGAGAAGAAGATTTTTGCTTTAAACACCAAGGCTATAAATGCCTTGTTTTGTGGTTTAGATAAAAATGAGTTCAATCATGTATCTATTTGTGAAACTACTTTTAGCATTTGGCACACATTCAAAGTGACTCATAAAGGCATTAGTAAAGTGAAGGAATGAAAATTTAATCTTTTAATGCACACTTATGAGTTGTTTCGAATGAAACTGAGTGAGACCATTGGAGACATGTATACTCGATTTACAGATATCGTCAATGGTCTAAAAGGACTTTGTAAAAGTTTCTTGAATTTTGAACTTGTTAATAAAATTTTAAGATCCCTTCCAAAAAGTTGGGACCCTAAAGTTACGATCATTCAAGAGGCCAAAGATTTAAATAACTTTCCAGAACTAATTGGGTCACTAATGACCTATGAGATCACTTGTAATGCTCATGAAGAGCTTGAGAACAACCTTCTAAAGAACAGGAAGGATATGGCTCTAAAAACTCAAGAAGACCACTTGAAAGAAAATTCAAGTGATGAGGACTTTGATGAAGACTTGGCACTCCTAACAAAAATGTTTAAAAATTTTATAAAAAATAAATTTAAAAATTATACTAAAAATAAAATTGAACCCAAGAAAGAACAAGTGATATGCTATAAATGCAAGAAGCCGGGACATTACAAGAGCTAATGTCCCCAAGCAAAGAAGAGACAACCAAAAAGGAAGAAGGCTCTTACAGCAACATGGGATGACTTAAGTTCATCCGAAGAAGAGGAGTCAACCAACACCGAGCAAGTTGCTCACTATGCACTAATGGCTATTGGAGATGAGGTGAGCAGTTCATTTGATACAAATTTATCCTTTGATGAACTATTAAATGTTTTTCATGATTTATTTGATAAATATAAATCAATTAGTAAAAAATATAAATTGTTAAAAAAAGAGCATGATTCTCTTGTTAGTGATTTCAATAAATTAAAAGCTGAGCACAATGATAGTTTAGCTCCATATACGAAATGTGATGAACTAGAAATATTTCAAAAGGAAAACTTGCCACTTAAAAAAACCTTAGAAAATTTTAAGATTGGTCGCAAGTGTTGAATCTCAGATTTTGATAAAGAAATCAATTATAAGTTGTTTGATCTAATCTATATGTTGAGAAAAGTATGCAGGATTAACTACGATAATAGTAAGACATAAAGCATGATTTATGCCAGAGTCAAGATCGAGATCTCATTGGGAGTTTGAGAGTTCGACGGAAGTCCGGACATTCGTCGGAAGTTCTACCGAAACCAAACGAGAAATACAAGAGCTTGCCAAAAAGCTCGTCAGAACTAGCCAAGAAGATCATCGTAAAGTCAAGGAGTTTTCCGGGAGTCCACTGGAATATTACCGAAAGTTCGTCGGATGTTCGCCAAAAGTATGCCGAAAGCTCGCCGGAAGAGCAATTGACGCATCGGAACAAGCAGCATTATAATCATGTCTTAGTTATCATAGTTAGAGCATAAATTAAGTTAGGATTGGGAGATGATCCCACTAACTTAATTAGGGGCCAACTGGGCCCTTAACAGGACTGAATTGGGTCGAATTGAGCACCCAATTCAACCCCTGAATTCTTGGCCGACGGTGGCACCACCTAGAAAGCAATGCTCCCTAGGATTTTTGAGCAGTGGTACCATCTAGTGTCAGGTGTCAAGAGGTGGTACTGCCCAGTAATGACAGTGGTACCGCTAGGACCTCAGAAATCCGGGACTATACACTTTTTGGCTCCATTTTTTAAGCCATTGGGGCCTATAAAAATCCCATCCTTTTCTGCATGAAAGGGCACAAAAGCATTGAGATAATCTTGAGTTGTTGGGGTGTAAAAGTGTTGTAAACAAGTGCTAGAGTTCTCCTCCTCCCTTTCTAAGTTTTGAGATCATTCAAGAGAGGTGTGAGACTTGTAAGGGTTCTCTCCAAACCCATGAAAAGGAGAAAGTGCTGTAAGAGGTGGTTGGTCTTCGCCTATTGAAGAATGGCTTTTAGTGGACACTAGTGACCTCGACAGAGGAGGAATCCAAAAGTGGATGTAGGTCACAAAGACCGAACCACTTTAAATTCTGGTTTGCTTTTCAATTTATGTAAGTTTCATTACTGCAAGCTACATTACCTTCTTACTGCTTTCTCTATACTCACATACACTTTCAAGTTAAACACCTTACGAAATGATTTTTATCGGAATCGGTTTTAATCGAAACGTAGACTTTTGAAGTCGTGAAAGTTTTCTATTGTACTAATTCACCCCCTCTCTTAGTGCCGCTCTTGATCCTAACAATTAGTATTAGAGCAAGGTTCACTCTCGTTTGGTTTAAAACCCAAGAGAGATGGCATTTGCTGGTTACCTAGAGGGTCATTCAATTATATATTCGCCCATGTTCAATGGGACATATTATAAATATTGAAAGACTAGAATAAGGATCTTCCTAATTTCAATGGATTTTGAGCTTTGGAATATTATCGAAAATGGTTTTCAAAAGTCTTCTCTTCCAATAAATGATTGGAATGAGTTGGAGAAGACTTTTACTTTAAATACCAAGGCTATGAATGCCTTGTTTTGTGCATTAGATAAAAACGAGTTTAGTCGAATGTCGATTTGTGAAACGGCTTTTGATATTTGGCACATACTCGAAATGACTCATGAAGGCACTAGTAGAGTGAAGAAGTCGAAAATTAATATTTTAATGCATACTTATGAGTTATTTCGAATGAAACTGAGTGAGGCCATTGAAGATATGTATACTCGATTTACGGATGTCATCAATAGTCTAAAAGGACTTGGTAAAGGTTTCTTAGATTTTGAACTCGTTAATAAAGTTTTAAGATTCCTTCCAAAGAGTTGGGACACTAAAGTCATAGTCATTCAAGAGGCCAAAGATTTAAATAATTTTCATCTCGAAGAACTATTTGGGTCGCTAATAACCTATGAGATGACTTGTAAAGCTCATGAAGAGCTTGAAGATACCCTTCCAAATAACAAGAAGGATATGGCACTAAGAACCCAAGAAGATCACTTGAAAGAAAACTCAAGTGATGAGGACCTTGATAAAGACTTAGCACATTTAACAAGAAAATTTAAAAAATTCATAAGAAGGAATAAATTTAAAAATGACACTAAAAATAAATTTGAACCCAAGAAAGATCAAGTAATATGATACGAATGCAAAAAGCCAGGATACTACAAGAGCGAATGACCCTAAGCTAAGAAGAGGACACCAAAGAAGAAGGCTCTCAATGCAACATGGGACGACTCAAGTGCATCCGAAGAAGAGGAGCCAACCAACACCGAGCAAGTTGCTCACCATGCACTAATGGCCATTGGAGATGAGGTAACAAGTTCAATTGATGCAAATTTATCATTTGATAAACTATTAAATGTATTTCATGATTTATTTGATGAAGGCAAATCAATTAGTAAAAAATATAAATTGTTAAAAAAGGAGCATGATTCTCTTGTTAGTGATTACAATAAATTAAAAGTTAAGCATAATGATAGTTTAGCTCCATGTACGAAATGTCATGAAGTAAAAATATTTAGAAAGGAAAACTTGCTACTCAAAGAAACCTTAGAAAAATTTGAGGTTGGTAGCAAATCCTTGAACATGATCCTTGCCAATAAAGGTCACGCTCATAAAAGAAGTGGAATCGGATTTGTGAATAGCTCTCACCAAAATCCAACCACCTTTGTTAAAGGCCCTATCTTACATATTTCACCCTAAAACAAATGTAACTTTTGTTACAAACTTGGACATGTAGCTTATCATTATCCATTTAAGAAGTATAGTCCACACAAATTAATTTGGGTTCCTAAAGGAACCGTAAAGGATTCCATACAAAATGATAAGTTAAGTCGATCAATTTTTGAGGCACCCAAGGTCAAATGGGAACCTAAAAATCATCCTCTTTTATAGAAACGTATACCATCACAAGCTAAAAGCAAGAGATGATACCTTGATAGTAGATGCTCAAGGCATATGATCGGAGATCCATCTCAATTCTCTAAGCTCACTAGCCTAGACGAAGGATATGTCACCTTTGAAGACAACAACAAGGGTAAAATCATTAGCAAAGGAACTATAGGTAACACATACAACTTTTTTATTGAAGATGCGTTGTTAGTTGATGGCTTAAAGCATAAACTTTTGAACATTAGTCAATTGTGTGATAAAGGATATATTATTAGATTTGAATATAATACTTGTATTATAGAAAAACCACACAAAAACACATCTATGATTGCTCTAAAACAAAATAATGTATACACTATCGACATTAATGATCTTTGTACTGAAATGTGTTTTTCGATTTTAAATGACGATGCTTGGCTTTGGCATAGGAGATTAGGTTATACTAGCATGAAACAAATATCTTAAATTTCATCTAAAGAACTTGTAAGAGCAATTCCTTATATCAAGTTTGTCAAAGATAATGTGTGTGATACATGTCAACTAGGAAAACAAATAAAAGATAGTTTCAAACCTAAGAACCAAATAAGTGTTGAACTTGATAGGAAGCGGGGATGGAGTTATCAAAACAGAAGAAGAGTAGGACAAGCTTTAATCTTCTATTTTTCTCTCAAGAAAAAATACTTTTACAATTTCAGAAACTCTACATACCTCATGACCCAACATATGAGGTTTATATAGTCCCCAAAGATACATTATATTAATTATATTCAAGATGAATCATTCTCTTTCAAGAAATCCTTTCAAGAACCAATAACCAATTTGACTTATCCTTCTATAGACTTTTAATCCATTTTTTCTTCTTGATGTAATGATTCTCCCACTTGATGCAATGAACCTTTCTTTTTATGAAATGAACCTCTTTATGACTCTTAAACAAGTTTAATTCCAACATTCTCCCCTCTTAAACTTGTTTCATCCAACATGCCAAGTTTCTTCCGAAGTTGTTGAAATATTTCAAATTTAAGAGGTTTTGTAAGTATATCAGCCACTTGTTCACTTGTCTTGAAATGATGTATCTCCACTTCTTTATTTTTGATATGATCTCTTATGAAATGAAATCTTGTATCGATATGCTTCGATCTTTCATGATAGACTGGATTCTTGGCTAAGGCAATAGTTGATTTGTTATCAACATAAATCTTGGTTGACTTCTCCTGTGGCATATGAAGTTCTTGGAGTAATCTTCTTAACCATATTGCATGACAAACACTAGAAGAAGCTGCTATATATTCTGCTTAACAACTTGATAGAGCAACGATTCGTTGCTTTTTTGAAGACCAAGTGAATGTAGCTTCACCAAAATAAAATATAAATCCAGTTGTACTCTTCCGATTATCGTAGCTTCCGGCCCAATCATTGTCACTATATCCAATGAGCTCCAACTTTTTAGATGATGAATAGAACATTCCATACTTAATTGTTCCTTTGATATATCACAAAATTCTTTTAGCGACATTTAAATGAGATGTCTTTGGAACTTCCATAAATCTACTTATTAAACCAACTTCAAATAGTATATCAGGTCGAGTGCATGTCAAATACCTTAAACATCCAACTAGACTTTTATAATAAGTTGGATTAATGTATTTACCTTCACCTTCCTTGGTCAACTTGGTGTCATATTCAACAGGTGTATCTGTAGGATGACAATCTTCCATAGAAAACTTCTTTAAAACCTCCTTTGCATAATTTTCTTGTGAGATAAATATTCCTCCATTATCTTGTATAACTTCGATACCAAGGAAATAAGTCATTAAGCCTAAGTCGGTCATCTCAAACTCCTTTTTCATAGAGTGCTTAAAATCTTTAATCATGGAGCTACTATTGCCTGTAAATATTAAATCATCTATGTACAGGCATATAAACAAGATATCTCCATTAGAGTTAGATTTCATATAGAGAGTATGTTCATGTGGATATTTAGAAAAACCATTTTGAATAAAATAAGTATCTATTCGAGAATTCCATGCTCGTGGGGCTTGTTTAAGCCCATAAAGATCTCTCTTTAACTTGTATACTTTGTCTTCTTGTTCTTGAATAATAAAACTAGGGGGTTGTTGAATATATACCTCTTCTTCAAGAACTCCATTAAGAAATGCTGATTTGACATCCATTTGTAAAATCTTTCATTTCATTTGAGCTACTAGAGAGATAAGTAATCTTACTGTCTCCAATCGAGCAACTGGCGCAAATACTTCTTCATAGTCAATCCCATATTGTTGTTTATATCCTTTTGCAACCAATCTGGCTTTGTATTTCTCCACCTCTCCTGTTGTATTTCTTTTTTGTTTTGAAGATCCACTTAATACCGATAGCTTGGTGGTCTTCCGGAAGTGTAGTAAGCTCCCATGTATTATTTTTGTTAATGGCATGAATCTCTTCATTCATAGCTTGTCGCCATTTTTCATCTCTATAAGCTTCTTCAAAGGTTAATGGATCATATCCTGCAAAAAGACAAAATAAAGAAAGTTCATCATTGTTAGTATCAATCCTTTGAGTCACATCATATAGGTCCTGAATCGGTCTTGTCCTTCTTATAATTGGACTTCTTGAATCTTGTGACCTAGCTGATCTAGGTGATGATTCTGGCAAAGCCACTTCTGTGCTTGCTTGTATTATATCATCTTCTTCTGAAGCTATAGCTTTCTTATGCTGCTCATCACTTTTCCAATTCCAAATCTGTTGTTCATCAAACTCAACATCTCTTGATATCACAACTTTATTTGTGATAGGATTATAGAGTTTGTAACCTCTAGAATTCTCTGGATAACCTAGCAAAATGCATTTTTGACTTTTATCCTCCAATTTTGTTCTCTTCTCTTCTGGTATCTTGGCAAATGCAACACTTCCAAAAATCCTCAAATGATCAACTCTTGGTTTTTGTAAGCTCCATGCTTCTTTTGGTGTAACATTACCAATTCGCTTTATCGGAAACCTGTTAAGCAAATAAACTGCACAAGCAACAACATCACCCCAAAATTTTTTGGAATTTTTTTTTCCTTTAACATACATCGGACCATATTAAGGATAGTCCTATTTTTTCTTTCTGAGACACCATTTTGTTGAGGTGTGTATGGCATGGTGAATTGATGTAGAATTCTATTATTTCTACAAAAACTTTCAAATTCATTTGATATATTTTCACCACCCCTATCTATTCTTAAACATTTAATCTTACAATAACTTTGTCTTTCAACCAAATCCTTAAATTCTTTGAATTTGCTTAAAACTTATTTCTTTTCTTTTAACATATAAACCCAAGTTTTTCCACTATGATCATCAGTGAAGGTAAGAAAATACCTGCTTCCGCCACAAACATCTGAGTGTACCAGATCAAGTCGATTTCATGCTCTTTTTGTCCTTCTCACTTTGAAAGGCTTTCTTTCTTGCTTACCCATGACACATACTTCACATAATTTTGCTGGGCGATCAATTTTTGGCATTCCTATCACCATATTATATTTTTCTAGAAGTTTCAAAGCCTTAAAATTTAAGTGAGCATATCTAAGATGCCAAAGTGTATAAATATCCTCAATATCAGCTTTAAAACAATTTGATTGATCAAAAATAGTTAAATGCATAGGAAACATTCTATTCTTTGCCATTTTCACATATGATATCAGTGTTTTATTCTTATCACGAATTGAGAGAGCTATATCTTTCATCTCAATTTCATAACCTTTTTCAAGTAATTGTCCCAAGCTTAAAATATTATTTTTCATATCAGGAACATAATAAATATCTGAAATGCATACTTCCTTGCCATTATTAAGTTCAAGGAGAATTTTACCTTTGCCTCTTACTGGTGTTTGAGATAAATCGCCAAATGTAATGTTCCCGGAATAACTTGTATCCATTTCTAAAAATAACTCTTTGATGCCACACATGTGATTTGAAGCTCCTGTATCTAGATACCATGTCATAGATTGATCATCTTTCAAATTATCATAACTCATTAATAAAACTTAATTTACGTTCTTTTCTTCCTCAACAAAATTTGCCTTATCACCTTGATTGTTAGGATTATAATAACATTCATAAGAATAATGTCCATACCTTTTGCAAATATAACATTGTATTTCAGACCTTTTAGAGTTTCTGCCACGTCCACGGCCTCGGCCATGTCCTCGACCATAACCTCAGCCTCTTTGGCTAGAATTTTCTCCACCACTTTCATTGTTTGGAGATTCTTGATTGGTCTGATTTCTGCCTCCTCTTCCTCTTTGTCCTCGTCCTCTTCCTCTTTGAGAATTTGATTCTCATTTATTTTCAAGAGTAAGCTTCGTTTGTAATGCTTGCTCCATAGTTTTGTCTTCTCTTTTTGTAATCCTTTGTTCATGAACTTGAAGGGAACCCATAAGTTCTTCTAAAGACATTTTTTCCAAATCATTAGATTCTTCGATCGCAAAAGCAATAAAATCAAATTTCGGATCTAGAGATCTCAATATTTTTTCTATTACTCTCTGCTCATTTACTTGTTCACCATTTTGTCTCATTTGATGAACAATAGAAATGATTTTTGAGAAGTAATCAAAAATAGTTTCAGAAGTACCTTGTTGTAATTTCTCAAACTCGGCTCGTAAAACTTGTAGACGAAGTTTCTTTACCTTATCAACACCACCGAATGCTTTTTGAAGCATTTCCCAAGCCTCCTTTGAATTATTTGCTGGAGCGATGATCTCGAACATTGTATCATCAAGCCCTTGGTAGATTGTGAACAAAGCCTTTTTCTCCTTCTTCCTTCTTTCTTTGAGTTGTTTTCTTCCTTCTGCATTCATTGCTCCTTCTGCTGGACTTGGTTTAGCAAATCCATCTTCTACAAACTCCCATACATCTTGGAAGCCTAGAAGAACCTTCATTTGGATGCACCATATGTCATAATTTTCTTTTGTCAATCTGGGAATCTGGAGTTGGATGACACTTGAGGAAGAGGACATAGCTTAACTTGGCTCTGATACCAAATGTTGAACTTGATAGGAAGCGGGGATGGAGTTATCAAAACTGAAGAATAGTAGGACAAGCTTTAATCTTCTATGTTTCTCTCAAGAAAAAATACTTTTACAATTTCAGAAACTCTACATACCTCATGACCCAACATATGAGGTTTATATAGTCCCCAAAGATACATTATATTAATTGTATTCAAGATGAATTATTCTCTTTCAAGAAACCCTTTCAAGAACCAATAACCAATTTGACTTATCCTTCTATAGACTTTTAATCATTTTTTCTTCTTGATGTAATGATTCTCCCACTTGATGCAATGAACCTTTCTTTTGAGGAAATGAACCTCTTTATGACTCTTGAACAAGTTTAATTCCAACAATAAGCACCTCTAAACTTTTGCAATTGATAAATATGGACTTGTTCGGACTAATTTCTACATCAAATCTAGGAGGTAGCAAATACACATTTGTCATCGTGGATGATTATAATAGATACGCATGGACTTATTTTTTGACACACAAAAGTGAATACATTAGGTATTGCTCCAAGTTTTGTAAACTTGTTGAAAATGAAAAGGGTTTTATGATTTTGTCAATTCGAAGTGATCATGGTGGTGAATTTTAAAACTGTGATTTCCAAGAATTTTGTGAATCTAATGGATACAACTAGAACTTCTCTACTCCAAGAAATCCTCAACAAAATGGAGTGGTAGAAAAAAAGAATAGAAATTTATAAGAAATAGCAAGAACTATGTTAAATGAACATAGCCTACCCAAATATTTTTGGGCCGAAGCCATAAATACGGCATACTATGTCATGAAAAGAGTTCTAGTAAGACCCTTACTCACCAAAACTCCTTATGAGTTGTGGAATAATAAAAAACCCAATGTTTCATATTTTAAAGTTTTTGGGTGTAAGTATTTTATCTTGAATGAAAAAGATGCCTTAGGAAAATTTGATGCTAAATCCAATTAAAGAAATTTTTCTTGGTTATTCTTCTATTTCTAAAGTATTTCATATCTTTAATAAAAGAACTTTGATTATAAAATAATCTATTCATGTTGTTTTTAATGAAGTTTCTGAAGTTAAGAAAAATGATTTTGATGATGATGTTAATTTTGATGTCTTGAATTTAAATGAAACCCTTTCTCCATCTAGCAACTTGGATGCTTTTACTTCCGAAACATCCTTACCCAAGGATTGGAAGTATGTAGATACTCATCCTAAGGAGCTAATCATATGAGACAAATCTAAAGGGGTTCAAACTCATTCCTCTCTTAAGAATTTTTGTGTAAATGCTACTTTTCTCTCCCAAATTAAACCTAAATGCATTGACGAGGCCTTGAAAGATGATTCATGGGTCATCACAATATAAGGTGAGTTAAATCAATTTGAGAGAAATGAGGTGTAGAAGCTTGTTCCAAGGTCAAATGACCATTTAGTTATTAGTACTAAATAGGTCTTTAGAAACAAGCAAGATGAATTTGGTATCATGGTTAGAAACAAGGCTAGATTAGTGGCCAAAGGTTTCAACCAAGAAGAAGGTATTAATTATGAAAAAACCTTCGCTCCTATGGCTCGATTGATGCCATAAGGATGCTCTTTGCCTATGCTAGTAGTAATAATTTTAAATTATTTTAAATTGATATTAAAAGTACTTTTCTTAATAGCTTTATTTCCGAAGAAGTTTATGTTGAACAACCATCCGGATTTGAGAATGATGATTTCCCTAATCATATGTTTAAATTGACTAAAGCTCTCTATGGATTAAAATAAGTCCCAAGGGCTTGGTATGAGAGACTTAGCTCATTTCTAATTCATAATAATTTTTCTAAAGGCAAGGTTGATACTATATTGTTTATCAAAAAATTTAAAAATAATTTTCTAATTGTTTAAATTTATGTTGATGATATTATTTTCGGTTCCACAAATGAATCTCTTTGTGAATTATTTGCTAAAAGTACGAGTCTTGAATTTGAAATGAGTTTGATAGGGGAATTAACTTTCTTTCTAGGCTTACAAATCAAACAACTAAGTATTGATATTTTTCTTAGTCAAATAAAATATGCTTTAGATTTGCTAAAAAGGTTTAATATGGAGAGCTCAAATGCTATCAATACTTCCATGAGTACCTCCACTAAGTTGTTAGGATCGGAGCAGCACTAAGAGTGGGGGGTGAATTAGTGCAGCGGATTAAAACTTCGGTTTTTAAAAAATCTTTCGTATGATAAGAGCGGAACTTGACAAGCTTAATCTTGAAAGCGTATTCTTAAATATGCGCAGCAAAAGTAATGAGGAACTAAAGCATATAAGAAGGTTTGCAATAATGTAAATAGCAATAATGAAATGCAAACCAAGGATCACGCCGATTTTAGAGTGGTTCGGTCAAATGACCTACTCCACTTGTGAGGCCCCTCTTCGATGAGGCTCCCACCTTCCACTAGCAAGTCTCTTGAAATGGAAGGGTAAATATCCCTCTTACAACTCTTTACAAGCGGTTCACTCTCTTACAGATTTTCGAGAAGAGATGAGGTGAACACTAGCAAATTGAAAAGAAGACAAGCTAACACTTTTCTAAGACCTTTCTCTCAAACTCTTGCTGCTCAAAAAAGTTGTGTTCTCATTGAGATTTGAGGGGTATTTATAGGCCTCAAGAGGATTCAAATTTGGGCTCCAAAATTTGAGCTCCAAAATTCAAATTCTCTTTGGGTTCGATCTTTGTGGTGCCACCGCTTAGCTTCAGTTTGGGGTGTGCCACCGCCCAGCCCAGAGGTGTCACCGCCCAGCTCGGGCACTGGGCGGTGCCACCTGCCTAGCCCCAGTGGTGCCACCGCCTACTCTGATGTTCAGCCCACTAGTTGGGCTTCAATCTTGGCCCAAACTAGTCCGAACTCGGGCCCAATTGGCCCTTACTTGGGATATAGGATTAATACCTAATCCTAACCCTAATTAACATGCTAACTACGAATTTAAAGACATTTGATAAACTATTACAAAGTCCATAAGTCAAGACTTCTTCCGGCGAGCTTCCGGCGAACTTTCGGTGGTCTTCCGATAAACTCTTGGAGACCATTCTGCGGACTCCCGGCAAGCTCTTAAACTTCACGATTTGATCTTGGTGAGTTCGAACAAGCTTCTTCGGCAAGCTCCGATCTTTCTCGGTGAACTCTGCGAACTTCCCACGAACCTTCCGGCGAGCTTCCGAAAAAACCCTTCGGCAAGCTCCCTACTCATTCTCGGCTAGTTCCGGCAGCGTTCCCGACGATCCTTCGGACTTCTGTCAAACTCTTGAACTCCCAACGAATCCTTCGTGCTTGACTCCACACTTTGTTTCGCTTTATGTCTTCATCGTTAGCGTAGTTAATCCTGCACATGCAAACCAAAATTCTACTCCGATCTAGACAATTATTACAATGCGAATTGACATTCCGTTGCCCTACACGTCATTGGTTGGCACTTCGTCCGATTCTTCAGCGCATCGTCCTCTCTTGCGGCTTGTTGCCCAATCGGCAATTGACCTCCGCAATCCCGATATCCTTGGCGCAATTCCGCTCTCCTTGGCCCGATGCCCGACGTCCGAAGCCTTCTGCCATCCAATATCCTGACGTGATCTCCTCCGACGCAATGTCAATTCCTCCTGCGTCAACTGTCTAATCCTGATCGAGTAGACCTGCATTACTCAAAATGCAGTTAAACATCTAAACACAATCAATTAGTTTCATCATCAAAATCCGAGATTCAACAATCTCCCCCTTTTTGATGATGACAACTAATTGATGACTAACAAAGTTAACCTTAACTCCCCGGAGTTTAAACAAACTCCCCCTATCAATATGCCATTGATAGAACACTTGGATTATCTCAAATCCAAGTAACATTCATCACATGTTATGAAAAACATTTAAACCATAATGCAAATATATATAAAATGTTTAATTCAATGCATGAAGTCATCAATATACTTCTCCCCCTATGTCATCAACAAAAAGGAGAAGTAGCTCTAGCTATTTTAAAAGATATACAAGTTTTTACAACATGAAGCTAGATTTTCATCACAACATATAGGCACAAAAGCATGGCAATTCAACACTTGAATTTTTGTGCAAGATTACACTTTACTTTTCTTTGCAAGTAATAATATTTATGATGTTTGATATAGCAAATTTTATATCATGCAAGGTAGCAAACTTTTGTGATGTTTCAAGATAGTAAGTTCTTTCTTCTCTTTTGAAAAGTGCTATTTTCGCTTCCTTTACAAAGTGCAAGCTAGCAAACTGTTTGAAAAAGTGAGCAAGTTTTGCAACATAGAAGCTAGTAGAAATTTCGAAAGCAAATACAAGATAGCTTTCTTGTTGGAGTGTGTAAGCTATCGATTCTTGCTTCCTATTGTAATGTGTAGGTTGCAAGTCTTGCTTCTTGAGATAGGCAAGATAGTGATGTTCAAGAAGACAACTTTTGCTTCTTGAAATAAGCAAGTTAGCAATCTTTGCTATTTAAGATAGGCAAGCTAGCAATCAAGTTTTTGCATCTTCTTGACTTGTGCAAGCTAGCTATCTCCCCCTTTGTCATTGTCAAAAAGAAGGGAAGACCCTTTACATCAATTATGACAAAGGTAAGTATCAATCTCATTTGTGCATCATTATATTTTCAAATTGAAACATGTATTATTTCAAAAACCTTATATTTCATTCATGCACGATATTGAATAAATCAATCAACATTATGAGCATATCATACATGATACATTATTTTGGTAATAAATCATAGCATTTATCAATATTTTGATCATGATACCATGCATTCATCATTTAGAGCATTTATGATACACATTATATGCATATATCATCACAATAAAAAATAATTGCGTGCATAATTTCAAATCATAAATTTTTCAAATCATGATGGTATTAACTTGTCAAATTTCATCCGACCATTCATGATCATAACCCTTCATTTGTATGTATCAAAATAATATCAAGAGTATTTCATGCATAATTTTATATCACCACATAAGAAATATCAAGAAGAAAGTAGTTGGGTGATGCGATAAACATTTCATGAATACAAGGAATTGCATAAAAATAATATCATGAAAGATTAAAATATGTGAATGCCAAAATGCATAATTTCTTTTTGAAAAACCTACTCATAAATAATCAAACGAAAATCTTGGGAGATCGATTAATGAAAAAATCTTGATTCATAATAAATCTTAATTTGTAAATATCACGGAATCAAGATCATGATTTAAAAAAAAAACTCATTCAAATTCAAATCGTCCAAATCATCAAAATCTCAATATTACTTTCAAGAGATTCAAAATGGTATACATAGATTTATCATAAAGTAAATTAATTTTCAATCATCACATAAGTCATTTAAAGAATTTTTGAAACATAGGAGAATGATTAATTTAAGCATGCAATGTTTCAATCAAATTCAAGTCATGAATAACAATACTTTCATATTGTGAGTATCAATTCATGAATACTAAATGACATTATTTGTGATTCCAATTTTGCAAGATCAAGATTATGATTTAGATAAAACTCATTTAAATCAAATCGTTAACTTGAAATTCATAATCAAGTCATCAAAATCAATTTCGAGATTCACAAAATTAGTAAAATAAATTCATTAATTTCAATAGGATAGAAAATTCATTTCCATTTCATACAATTAATTTCATGTGAGAGTATTTAAGTCTTTTGTGAAAACATGTATCATCATCAAAACATAAGTTTCGTCATGAAGCCATTAAGACCAAACACATCATGATATCACATCTATCATCAAAAGACTATCAAGAAATTCATCATAGATGTACATGCACTATGTCATCTTAATATGTCATAAAAACGATTAGTCTAAAAATATGTTAATCTAAAATGAGAGTTTCAAATCAACATTTACATCAAAAACTCATGTATATCATAAAATCATCAAGATACACATGTATGGATTAATCCTAAGCATTATCACATATCATATAATTATCATCCCTAATGTTGTATACATCATTTAACATTTCAAAAACATAACATGCAGGAAACCTTAGCAATATACATTTCATGATCAAAGTTTTTAATTTTTCAAAAGATGCTAAAAAGAAAAACATGATATAATTTTTGAAAAATAATTTTTATTTCCTATTCCTACTATCTAAATTAAGCACTCATGAAAAACTTCAAGTAATTTCAAAATAATTCAAGAGAGTTGAGTTACTTACCTTGTAGTCGAAGCCCATCAAAGCCCAATTCGCCGTTTCATCTTTGGAAGTTCTTGATTCATCCTTGGGTGCCTTCCTTTTCTTTGGCCTCTTCCTCCGTTCAAGTTCATTGTTCATTTTAAATTTTAGATTTTTGTTTAATGAACTTATTAAGAGTTAGTGTTCGAAGTTCAAGTTCATCATTGTCCTCATCACTTGAGTCATCGCTCAAGTGGTATTCATTTGTCCGGAGTTCCAAATCCTTCATATTCTTTGGAAGGTGGTTCAAGTGTTCATTGTGTTCATCATGTGCATTGCGCACCATTTCATATGTCATCAATGAGCCGATAAGTTCTTCAAGTGGAAAAATATTTAAATCTTTTGTTTCTTGTATTGCCGTAACTTTTAATTCCCAAACTTTAGAAAGCGATCGTAAAACTTTACTCACAAGTTCAAAATTCGAGAAACATTTTCCAAGAGTTTGTAAACCATTGACGACATCCGTAAAACGGGTGTACATGTCAACAATGGTTTCGCTCGGCTTCATTTGAAAAAGCTCGAAATCATGCATTAAAATGTTAACTTTCGAGTCTTTGACTCTACTAGTTCCCTCGTGTGTGATTTCAAGTGTTCGCCAAATATCAAAAGCTGTTTCACACGTAGAAATCCGATTGAACTCTTTTTTGTCTAGTGCACAAAACAAGGCATTCATAGCCTTTGCATTTAAAGCAAAAACCTTCTTCTCCGATTTATTCCATTCGCTCATCGGAAGAGAAGATTTTTGAAATTCGTTTTCAACAATAGTCCAAAGCTCAAAATCCATAGAAATGAGGAAGATCCTCATCCGAGTCTTCCAATACGTGTAATCCGACCCATTAAACATAGGTGGACGTGTGATAGAATGGCCCTCTTGCATGCCGGAGTAAGCCATCTCTCTTGGGTATTAAACCAAATATGAGAGATAACCTCGCTTTGATACCAATTGTTAGGATCGGAGTAGCACTAAGAGGGGGGGGTGAATTAGTGCAGCGGATTAAAACTTCGGTTTTTAAAAAATCTTTCATATGATAAGAGCGGAACTTGACAAGCTTAATCTTGAAAGTGTATTCTTAAATATGCGCAGCAAAAGTAATGAGGAACTAAAGCATATAAGAAGGTTTGCAATAATGTAAATAGCAATAATGAAATGCAAACCAAGGATCACGCCGATTTTAGAGTGGTTCGGTCAAATGACCTACTCCACTTGCGAGGCCCCTCTTCGATGAGGCTCCCACCTTCCACTAGCAAGTCTCTTGAAATGGAAGGGTAAATATCCCTCTTACAACTCTTTACAAGCGGTTCACTCTCTTACAGATTTTCGAGAAGAGATGAGGTGAACACTAGCAAATTGAAAAGAAGACAAGCTAACACTTTTCTAAGACCTTTCTCTCAAACTCTTGCTGCTCAAAAAGTTGTGTTCTCAGCTGAGATTTGAGGGGTATTTATAGGCCTCAAGAGGATTCAAATTTGGGCTCCAAAATTTGAGCTCCAAAATTCAAATTCTCTTTGGGTTCCGATGCTGGCGGTGCCACCGCCTAGCGCTCGGGTGCTGGGCGGTGCCACCGCCCAGCCCAGGAGGTGTCACCGCCCAGCTCTCGGGCACTGGGCGGTGCCACCGCCTAGCCCAGGCGGTGCCACCGCCTACAGTGTTTTCAGCCCACTAGTTGGGCTTCAATCTGGGACCAAACTAGTCCGAACTCGGGCCCAATTGGCCCCTACTTGGGTTATAGGATTAATACCTAATCCTAACCCTAATTAACATGCTAACTACGAATTTAAAGACATTTTATAAACTATTACAAAGTCCATAAGTTAAGACTTCTTCCGGCGAGCTTCCGGCGAACTTTCGGTGGTCTTCCGATAAACTCTTGGAGACCATTCTGCGGACTCCCGGCAAGCTCTTAAACTTCACGATTTGATCTTGGTGAGTTCGAACGAGCTTCTTTGGCAAGCTCCGATCTTTCTCGGCGAACTCTGCGAACTTCCCACGAACCTTCCGGCGAGCTTCCGAAAAAACCCTTCGGCAAGCTCCCTACTCATTTTCGGCTAGTTCCGGCAGCGTTCCCGACGATCCTTCGGACTTCTGTCGAACTCTTGAACTCCCAACGAATCCTTCGTGCTTGACTCCACACTTTGTTTCGCTTTATGTCTTCATCGTTAGCGTAGTTAATCCTGCACATGCAAACCAAAATTCTACTCCGATCTAGACAATTATTACAATGCGAATTGACATTCCGTTGCCCTACACGTCATTGGTTGGCACTTCGTCCGATTCTTCAGCGCATCGTCCTCTCTTGCGGCTTGTTGCCCAATTGGCAATTGACCTCCGCAATCCCGATATCCTTGGCGCAATTCCGCTCTCCTTGGCCCGATGCCCGACGTCCGAAGCCTTCTGCCATCCAATATCCTGACGTGATCTCCTCCGACGCAATGTCAATTCCTCCTGCGTCAACTGTCTAATCCTGATCGAGTAGACCTGCATTACTCAAAATGCAGTTAAACATCTAAACACAATCAATTAGTTTCATCATCAAATCTGAGATTTAACATAAGTTAGACATTGGTGAAAGTAGAGAAAACTTTGATCAAAAAACTTATAGGGGTCTGATAGAAAGTTTACTATACCTCATCGCAACTAGACCAGATATCATGTTTAGTGTAGGTCTTTGTGCTAGTTTTCAATATAATCCTAAGATATCTCATCTTAAAGCAGTTAAGAGAATTCTTAGATATCTTAAAGATATCACAAATCTAGGATTATGGTATCCAAAATCCAAAAACTTTGAACTAATTACATATACTAATGCAGATTTTGCTGGATGTAGATTAGATAAAAAAAGCACATCTGGAATATGTCAATTTTTAGGACATGCACTTGTTTCTTGGTTTTCCAAGAAACAAAACTCGATTGTACTATCTACAACCGAAGTTGAGTACATTGCAGCTAGTGCATGTTGTGTATAAATTGTGTGGATGAAAAACACTTTAGAGGATTATAAGATTTATGTTAAAAAAATTCCCATAAAATGTGATAACACAAGTGCAATATGTTTCACAAAAAATCTCATTCAACACTCTAGAACTAAATATATTGATATTAGGCATCACTTTATATGAGATCATGTTAATAATCATGATGTAATCTTAGAGTTTATTGATACGAAACATCAATTAGCTGATATCTTTACAAAACCTTATTTTGTTAGAAATATGGTTAAAAGAGTTAGGAATGTTAATTTGTCAAAATGTATGAATTTGATGTATATCTTTTCCTGACTATCTTTTTGTATCTCATAAATGGAGCTTTCATGAACTTATTTTGTTTTTATCTTCCTTGGTATCAAGTTTACTTCATACCCTTGCTCCATCAATTAATGATTTTTGATATACTCAATTACTCCATGGATTTCATTGATAAATGAATCTCTCACGGATTTATCTCTTGTGAATTTTTAATGAGAAATGGATTTGATGTGATGCTCCTCTCATTATGAAGGTTTGTTCATGGAATTTCTTTTATCCTTCATATGATGATTTTTTCATATGAATTCTTTCTTAATGAAGGAAGATTTTTTTTTTTTTTTTTAGATGAACACTTACAAGAGTGAGGAGTTGATTTCACATTAATATCTTGATCCTTATGAAAATTGAAGCATGATTTAATGAAACTTTGTTATCATTTTTGACTTGATTCAAATCATTTCACAAAGTTGGTTCTTAATAGATTTCCTCCTTACTTTCCTTCTTCATGCAAAGTTTTGATGATAAAAAAGGGGAGAAGTTGATGCAAGCTATCTCTTTAAATGTTTGTAACTTTTAATGTGATAATTTTTTAATAATATAATTGGTATCGTCAAATACAAATTGAAATGTGACATGAATTTTTATCACAGTTGCATTATTGAATCGTTCTCCTTTTTGTTGATAACAAAGAGAGAGAAATAATATCAAAATATGGTAAATTGATGACAAATGCATGCAATGAATTTTATCATATATACTTGAAATGTTTGCTTGATAAATTTCCTTCGTTATGATAAGATATCTAGAGCTTAACTTGCTATTTTACAATTAATATCTTGTCATAAAATGATGAATTGCTATTTTTGTCATCTTTCATATTTGAAATATCATACTTGAAAATAGATGTCATGCCTTGACATCATTTTGAGAATATTTGATCATGATAGGAATCATGATATGCATGCTGATAGGTTTAATGAACATATCTTACTAGTTTATTTCTTGAATTCAAATGCCTTGAATGCAAGAATGTCTTTTCTCTAGTATGGCATATAGATAGGGGGAGTTAAGGTTAACTCCGTCATCAATTGATTGTCATCATAAAAAATGGGGAGATTGTTGAATCTCAGATTTTGATAATGAAGTTAATTATAAATTATTTAATCTAATATATATGTTAAGAAAAGTGTGCAGAATTAACAACGATAGTAGTAAGACATAAAGCAGGGTTTGTGCCGGAGTCAAGATCGAGATCTCATTGGGAGTTCGAGAGTTTGACGGAAGTCCAGATGTTCGTCAGAAGTTCTGCTAGAACCAACCGAGAAGTCCAGGAGCTTATCAAAGAAGCTCATTAGAACTCGCCAAGAAGATCATTGTAAAGTCTAGGAGCTTGCTGGGAGTCCCCTGGAACATTGTCGAAAGTTTATCGAATGTTTGTCGGAAGTACGTTGAAAGCTCACCGGAAGAGCAATTGACGCACTGGAACAAGCAGCACTATAATCATGTCTTAGCTATCATAGTTAAAGTATAAATTAAGTTAGGATTGGGAGTTGATCCTACTATCTTAATTAGGGGCCAACTAGGCCATTAACAGGGCTAAATTGGGCCGAATTGAGCACCAAATTCAACCCATGAATTCTTAGTCGGTAATGGCACCACCTAGAAAGCAGTGCCCCCTAGGATTTCTGGGCGGTAGTACTACTGGTAGTTATTGCTGCTAGTGGTGGTACCGCCCCTATCAGGTGGTGGTACTACCAGAGCTCGGTCTCCGAGCTCTGTCAGGTGGTGATATTGCTTAGTGTTAGGTGTCATGCAGTGGTACCGCTCAGTAATGGCAATGGTACCACCAGAACCCTAAAAATATGGGATTAGATATTTTTTTGCTCCATTTTTGAAGCCATTAAGGCCTATAGAAACCCAACCCTTTTCTGCATAAAAGGGCACAAAAGCATTGAGATAATCTTGAGTTGTTCGGGTGTAAAATTATTGTAAACAAGTGTTAGAGTTCTCCTCCTCCCTTTCTAAGTTTTGAGATCACTCAAGAGAGGTGTGAGACTTGAAGGGTTCTCTCCTAAATCCGTGAAAAGGAGAAAGTACTATAAGAGGTGGTTGGTCTTCGCCTATTGAAGGAAGGCCTTTAGTAGACGTCGGTGACCTCGACGAAGGAGGAATCCAAAAGTGGATATAGGTCACAAAGACCGAACCACTCTAAATTCTAGTTTGCTTTTCAATTTATGCAAGTTTGATTACTGCAAGCTACATTACCTTCTTACTGCCTTCTCTACACTCACATATGCTTTCAAGTTAAACTCCTTACGAAACGATTTTCATTGGAATTGGTTTTAATCAAAATGTAGACTTTTAAAATCATGAAAGTTTTCCGCTGCACTAAATCCCCCCTCTTAGTGTCACTCTTGATTCTAACAGCAAATCCTTGAACATGATCCTTGCCAACAATGATCACATTCATAGAAATGGTGGAATTGGATTTATGAGTAGCTCTCATCAAAATCCAACCACCTTTGTTAAAGGCCCTACTTTGCATGTTTCAACCCCAAATGCAACTTTTGTTGTAAATTTGGGCATATAACTTATCATTATCAATTTAAGAAATAAAGTCCACACAAATTGATTTGGGTTCCTAAAGGAATCGTAAAGAACTCCATGTTAAATGATAATTTAAGCTGATCGATTTTTGAGGCACCCAAGGTCAAATGGGTACCTAAAAATCATCCTTTTTTGTAGAAACCTTTACCATCATAAGCTAGGAGCAAGAGATAGTACCTTGATAGTGGATGCTCAAAGCATATGACCGGAGATCCATCTTAATTCTCTAAGCTCACTAGCCTAAACGAAGAATATGTCACCTTTGAAGATAACAACAAGGGTAAAATCATTAGCAAAGGAACCATAGGTAACAAATCCACCTTTTATATTGAAGATGTGTTGTTAGTTGATAGCTTAAAGCATAACCTTTTGACCATTAGTCAATTATGTGATAAAGGATATATTATTAGATTTGAATACAATGCTTGCATTATTGAAAAACCATACAAAACCACATCTATGATTGCTATAAAATAAAATAATGTATACACTATCGACATTAATGATCTTTGTAATGAAATGTGTTTTTCGGTTTTGAATAATGATGCTTGGCTTTGGCATAGGAGGTTAGGTCATGCAAGCATGAAACTAATCTCTCAAATTTCATCTAAAGAACTTGTGAGGAATTCCTCACATTAAGTTCATCAAAGATAATGTGTGTGATGCATGTCAACTAGGAAAATAAATAAAAAGTAGTTTCAAACCAAGAATCAAATAAGCACCTCTAAGCTATTGCAATTAATCCATATAGACTTAATCGGATCAATTGCTACATCAAACTTAGGAGGTAGCAAATACACATTTGTTATCGTGGATGATTATAGTAGATATACATGGACTTACTTTTTGGCAAACAAAAGTGATTGCTTTAGGTATTTCTCTAAGTTTTGCAAACATATTTAAAATAAAAAGGGTTATATGATTTCATCAATTCGGAGTGATCATGGTGATGAATTTCAGAACCGTGATTTCTAAGAATTTTATGAATCTAATGGATACAACCATAATTTTTCTATTTCAAGAAATACTCAACAAAATAGAGTAGTAGAAAGAAAAAAATAGAAACTTATAAGAAATATCTAGAACCATATTAATCGAACATAGCCTACCCAAATATTTTTGAGCCGAAGCCATAAATATGGCATGCTATGTTATGAATAGAGTTCTAGTAAGACCATTACTCACCAAAGCTCCTTATGAGCTATGGAACAATAAAAAACCCAATGTTTCATTTTTTAAAGTTTTTTGGTGTAAGTGTTTTTATCTTGAATGAAAAAGATGCCTTAGGAAAATTTGATGTAAAATCCGATGAAAGGATTTTTCTTGACTATTCTTCCATTTCTAAAGCATTTCGTATCTTTAACAAATGAACTTTAATTATAGAAGAGTCTATTCATATTATTTTCAATGAAGTTTCCGAAGTCAAGAAAAATGGTTTTGCTGATAATGTTAATTTTGATGTTTTGAATTTAAATGAAACCCCTTCTCCATCTAGTAACTTGGATGCATCTTCTTTTGAAACATCCTTACCCAAGAAATTGAAGTATATAGATGCTCATCCTAAGGTGCTAATCATAAGAGACACATCAAAAGGGGTTCAAACTCGTTCTTCTCTTAAGATTTTTTGTGCCAACAACACTTTTCTCTCCCAAATTGAACCTAAATGTATTAACGATGCCTTGAAAGATGATTCATGGGTTATCGCAATACAAGAAGAGTTGAATCAATTTGAGAGAAATGAGGTGTAGAAACTTATTCCTAAGCCTAACGACCATTTAGTTATTGGTACTAAATGGGTTTTTAGAAATAAGCAACATAAATTTAGTATCGTGGTTCGAAACAAGGCCAGATTAGTGGCCAAGGGTTTCAACCAAGAAGAATGTATCGATTATGAAGAAACCTTCATTCCTATAGCACGATTAGAAGTCATAAGGATGCTCCTTGCCTATACTAGTAGTAACAATTTTAAGTTGTTTTAAATGGATGTTAAAAGTGCTTTCCTTAATGGCTTTATTTCCAAAGAAGTTTATATTGAACAACCTCCTAGATTTGAGAATAATAATCTCCTTAATCATGTGTTTAAATTGACTAAAGCCCTCTATGGATTGAAACAAGCCCGAAGTGCTTGGTATAAGAGACTTAGCTCATTTCTTATCGAAAATAATTTCTCTAAAGACAAGGTCGATACTACATTGTTTATCAAAAATTTTAAAAATAATTTTCTTAGTGTTCAAATTTATGTTGATGATATTATTTTCGGTTTCACGAATAAATCTCTATGTGAATCATTTGCTAAAAGTATGAGTCTTGAATTTGAAATGAATTTGATGGGGGAATTCACTTTCTTTTTAGGCTTACAAATCAAACAACTAAGTAATGGTATTTTTCTTTGTCAAATAAAATATGCTTTAGATTTGCTAAAAAGGTTTAATATAGATAGCTCAAAGGCTATCAATACTCCTATGAGTACCTCGACTAAGTAAGACATTGATGAAAGTGGAGAAAGCTTTGATCAAAAAGCTTATAGGGGTATGATAGGAAGTTTACTATACCTCATCGCAACTAGACTGGATATCATGTTTAGTGTAGGACTTTGTGCTAGGTTTCAATCTAATCCTAAGATATCTCATTTTAAAAAAGTTAAGAGAATTCTTAGATATCTTAAAGGTACCACTAATCTAGGATTATGTTATCCAAAATCTGATAACTTTAAATTAATTGCTTATGCTGATGCGGATTTTGCTGGATGTAGATTAGATAGAAAAGGTACATCTGGAATATGTCAATTTTTAGGACATGCACTTGTTTCTTGGTCTTCCAAGAAACAAAACTCGGTTGCACTATCTACAACCGAAGCTGAGTACATTGCAGCTAGTGCATATTGTGCATAAGTTGTGTGGATGAAAAACACTTTAGAGGATTATAAGATCCATCTTAAAAATATTCTTATAAAATGTGATAACACAAGTGCAATATGTTTAACAAAAAATCTCATTCAACACTCTAGAACTAAATATATTGATATTAGGCATCACTTTATATGAGATCATGTTAATAATCATGATATAATCTTAGAGTTTATTGATATGAAACATCAGTTACCCGATATTTTTACAAAGCCTTTAAGTGAAGAATAATTTGATTTTAGTAGAAGAGAATTAGGAATGTTAATTTGTCCGAATGCATGAATTTGTTAAATTTTATTTTTGGACTTTCTTGATTCTTTGGATCACTCACTTAAATCTTAAATCTTAATTTCATTGTGTGCTTCATGATAATAAAATGCTTACTTCGGTGTTATAACTCTATGCTGAAAATTTCATCATGTTATAATCTCTTTATCATACAAATAATGCATTATCGGATTCTTAATATTGTGAACTTTTGAATGCTACAATGCAATAATGATATTTCATGCAAAGAGTGATGAAAGGCTATGTCGAAATATTTTATCATGTGTAAAGTGATTGTGCATTTAAATATCTTGATGTTTGATTAATGAAAGTCATTGACAAATGCATCTCTCACGGATTTCACTCTTATGAATTTTTAATGAGAAATGGATTTGATGTAATGCTCTTCTCACTATGAAGTTTTATTCATGAATTTCTCCTTCATGTGATGCTCCCCTCCTATGAATTCTTCCTTATTCTTCTTATGAAAGATGAATTTTATGAATTCTAATGGATATCTTAATCCTTGATAGATAAATTTTCATGTGTGATAATTATTTGCAAGATTGGGGATTTGATTTCATATGGATATCTCGATCCTTTTCATGAATCCCTTCTCTTTGTCAAAATGATAGATGTTTTAACGAAAACTTATTTATCATTTTTGAGTTGATTCAAATCATTTCACAAATTTAGTTCTTAATGGATTCCCTCCTTACCTTCTTTCCTCTTCTTCATGCAAAATTATGATGACAAAGGGGGAGAAGTTGATGGAATTTATCGCTTTAATGTTGATAACATTTAATTATGAGAACTTTTTAGTGTGAAACTTATTTGAATTTTTTTCATCACACTTGAATTGTTGAATTGTTCTTCTCTTTGTTGATGATAAAGGGGGAGAAATAATACCTAAATGTGATAAATTGATGACAAATGTATGCAATGTATTTCATTATATATGTTTGAAATGTTTACTTGATAAAATGATAAGATATCTAGAGCTTAACTTACTATTTTACAATTGATATCTTGCCGATAAATTGCTATCTTTGTGATCTTTTATATTTGAAATATTATACTTGAAAATGGATGTCATGTCTTGACATCATTTTGATAAATACTTGACATCGTATTTTGAGAATATTAGATCATGATATAAATCATGATGTGCATGTTGATAAGTTTAATGAACTTATCTTGTTAGTTTGTTTCTTGAATTCAAAGGCCTTGAATTCAAGAATGTCTTTTCTCAAGCATATAGATAGGGGGAGTTAAGGTTAACTTCGTCATCAGTTGATTGTTATCATCAAAAAGGGGGAGATTATTGAATCTCGGATTTTGATGAGAAAGTCAATTGTAAATTATTTGATCTAATCCATATGTTAAGAAAAGTGTGCTGGATTAACTATGATAGTAGTAAGACATAAAGCAGGTGTTGTGTCGGAGTCAAGATCGAGATCTCATTGGGAGTTCGAGAGTTCATCGGAAGTCCGGACGTTCGTCGGAAGTTCTGTCAGAACCAACTGAGAAGTCCAAGAGCTTGCCAAAGAAGCTTATCGGAACTTGCTAAGAAGATCGTCATAAAGTCTAGGAGCTTGCCGGGAGTCCACCGGAACATTACCGAGAGTTCGTTGGATGTTCGTCGGAAGTTCGCCGGAAGCTCGCCGGAAGAGCAATTGATGCATCGAAACATGAAGTGTTATGATTATGTCTTAATTATCATAGTTAGATCATAAATTAAGTTAATATTAAGAGGTAATCCCATTAACTTAATTAGGGGCCAACTAGGCCCTTAATAGGGTTGAATTGAGCCGAATTGAGCAGCCCATTCAGCACTTGAATTCTTGGCCGGTGGTGCACCGCCGGCCCGGTAGTGTCTCGGGTTGTCTTGGCGGTGGTACTGCCAGCAGTGAATGCTGCCAGCGGTGGTACCACTCATGTCAAGCGGTGGTACCGCCTAGTGTCAGACCAACGGCAATAGTACTACCCAATAACAATGGTGGTACCGCTAGTACCTTGAAATCTAAGGATCTAACACTTTTTGGCTCAAATTTTGAAGCCATTGGGGCATATAAAAATTTCACCCTTTTCTGCATGAAAGGGCACGAAAGTGTTAAACATCTTCTTGAATCTCTGGGGTGTTAAGTGTTGTAAAAGTTAGAAAGAGTCCTCCCCTCCCTCTCTTAGCTTTATAAACATCCAAAAAAGAGGAGTGAGGCTTGTAAGGGTTATCTCCTAAACCCGGGAAAAGGAGAAAGCACTGTAAAGAAGTGTTTGGTCTTCACCTATTAAAGGAATGCCTTTAATGGATACTGGTGACCTCGATGGAGGAGGAATTTGAAAGTAGATGTAGGTCACATCGACCGAACTACTCTAAATTATGGTTTGCTTTTCATTTGTATAATTTATATTACTGTAAATCTCCTTAATCTTCTTTTGCACTTTTACAAAAGCTTTCAAATTAAATTTCTCTCCGAAATGGATTGAATCAAAATGATTTTTGTCGAAATCGATTTTAATCGAAATAAAGACTTTTGAATTCGGGAAAGTTTTTCGTCGAAATCTTAGTGCCGCTCTTGATCATAACAATTTAAACTTATCAACACGCACATCATGATACTTATCATGATTTACTAATTCAAAATATGATACCATGTATTGATCAATAAAAATGATGTCAAGGCATGATATCTATTTTCAAGTCAAATGATGATAGACAATCATCATTTTTAAATATGATATGAATTTCGAATATGAAATTTAGCAAGATGACAATTCTTGATAAAAGATAACAATTCATCATTCCGAGGCATGATATCGATTGTAAATAGCAATTTAAGCTCATTATACCTTATCATGATGATAGACAATTATCAAGTATTCATGAAACATTTCAAGTATCTACAATGTATATGAAATACATTTTTATATGTTTTAAGTATTTACGATGTGTTGCGATGTATTTGACAATACCAATCATATTTCAAGCATCTGCAAGACATTCAAGCATTTAGGACAAGATACATTTTATACATTTGTCTCAAACATTCAATTTGTCATCAATTTATCATATTTCTCTCCCTTTATTATTAATAAAAAGGAGAACACTTCAACAATACAAGTATAGTAAAAATTCAAGCAAATTTCACACCAATTTATCTAAGCCATAAACGAAGGTAAGCAAAAACTTTGCATGATAACTTCTTTTGGATAAGCTAACATTTTTACTTTGGATGCACAAAGTCTTTTTTTTATTCTTCTTTAGATGTGTAAGTTTCTTTCTTCCTTTATCACAAAATAAGAAGAAAAGGAGAAAGATAAGGAAAGAACCCATTAAGAACCAAATTTATGAAATGATTTGAACCAAGTCAAATTCAAAACAATAAATGAGTTTCATTAAATCATACTTTAATTTTAATAAAGAGAAGGGATTTATGAAAAGGATTTATGATTCATGAAAAGGATTCATGCATCAAATGAAGGATTAAAAATCCTCAAATATAATTTCATAAATAATATTTCATAAATCAAATTCATTGCTCATTAAAAATTCACAAGAGTGAAATCCGTGAGAGATGACTTTGTCAATGTATTCCATGAGTGAAGGGACTAAGTGTATCAAAAATCATTAAGTTTATATGAAATAAATTTGATACCAAGTAGATTGATATTTCAAATTTCATGAAAGCCTTAAAAAAAAAGAGAAAATCCGAAAAAGATATACATCAAAATCATGCATATAGGCAATTTAACATCCCTAACTCCCTTCTTATAAAATTAAATTGTTATTCACTTAAAGGTTTTGTAAAGATATCGACTAATTGATATTTTGTATCAATAAACTCTAAAAATATGTCATAGTTATTAACATGATCTCTTATGAAATGATGCTTAATGTCAATATGTTTAGCTCTAGAGTGTTAAATATGATTTTTTATTAAACATATTGCACCTGTGTTATCACATTTTATTGAAATATTCTTAAGATAAATTCTATACTCTTTCAATGTATTTTTCATCCATACAACTTGTGCACAACATTCACTAGCCGCTATGTATTCGGCCTGAGTCGTAGATAGTATAATCGAGTTTTGTTTCTTGGAAGACCAAGAGACAAGTGCATGACCTAAGTATTGACATGTTCCGGATGTACTTTTTCTATCTATTCTATATCTAGCAAAATCTGCATCAGCATAAGTAATTAATTCAAAATTTTGAAATTTTGGATACCATAATCCTATATTAGTGATTCCTTTAAAATATCTATGAATTCTTTTAACTATTTTAAGATGAGAAAGCTTAGGATTAGATTGAAACCTAGTACAAAGTCCTATGCTAAACATGATATCTGGTCTAGTTGTGGTGAGGTATAGTAAACTACCTATCATACCCCTATAAGCTTTTTTATTAAAGCTTTCTCCACTTTCGTCAATGTCTAATTTAGTGAAGGTACTCATAGGAGTATTTATAGCCTTTGAACTATTCATATTAAACTATTTTAGTAAGTCTAATACATATTTTATTTGACTAAAAAAAATATCATCACTAAGTTGTTTCATTTGTATGCATAAAAAGAAAGTTAGTTCACCCATTAAACTCATTTCAAACTTTAGGCTCATACTCTTGGCAAATGATTGACATAAAGATTCATTTGTAGAGCCAAAATAATATCATCAACATAAATATGAACAATAAGAAAGTTATTTTTAAAATTTTTAATAAAGAATGTAGTATCAACCTTGTTTTTAGAGAAATTATTTTGGATAAGAAAAAAGCTAAGTCTCTCATACCAAGCCCTTGGGGCTTGTTTTAATCTATAGAGAGCTTTAGTCAATTTAAACACATGATTAGAAAAATTATCATTCTCAAAATTGGGAGGTTGTTTAACATAAACTTCTTCTTCAGAAATAAAGCCATTAAGAAAAGCACTTTTAACATCCATTTGAAATAAGTTAAACTTATTACAGCTAGCATAGGCAAAAAGCATCCAGCTTCTAATCTTACCACAGAGTGAATGTTTCTTTATAATCGATACATTGTTCTTAGTTGAAACCCTTGGCCACTAATCTAGCTTTGTTTCTAACCACGATACCAAATTCATTTTCTTATTTCTAAAGACCCATTTAGTACCAATAACTAAATGGTCACTAGGTCTCGGAACAAGCTCTCATACCTCATTTCTCTCCAATTGGTTCAACTATTCTTACATTGCGATAACTCATGAATCATCTTTCAAGGCCTCGTCAATGCATTTAGGTTCAATTTGAGAAAGAAAAATGACGTTGGCAAAAAAATTGTTAAGAGAAGAATGAGTTTGAACCCCTTTTGATGTGTCTCCTATGATTAGCTCCTTAGGATGAGCATCTACGTACTTTCATTCCTTGGGTAAAGATGTTTCGGAAGAAGATGCATCCAAGTTGCTAGTTGGAGGAAGGGTTTCATTCAAATTCAAAGCATCAAAATTAATATCATCATCAAAATCATTTTTCTTATATTCGAAAACTTTATTAAAGACAATATGAATAGACTCTTCGATAACCAAGGTTCTTTTGTTAAAGATACGAAAGGCTTTAGAAATAGAAGAATAACCAAGAAAAATGCCTTTATCGGATTTTACATCAAACTTCCTAAGGCATCTTTTTCATTCAAGATAAAACATTTACAATCAAAAACTTTAAAATATAAAATGTTGGGTTTTTTGTTATTCCACAATTCATAAGAAGTTTTGGAAAGTAATGGTCTTACTAGAATCATATTCATGGCATAGCATGTCGTATTAACGGTTTCGACCCAAAAATATTTTGGTAAGCTATGTTCGTTCAATATGTTTCTTGTTATTTCTTATAAATTTTTATTTTTTCTTTCTACTACTCCATTTTGTTGAGGATTTCTTGAAGTAGAGAAATTATGGTTGTATCCATTAGATTCATAAAAATTTTAAAAATTATGATTTTAAAATTCGCCATTGTGATCACTCTGAATTGATGAAATCATAAATCCTTTTTCATTTTGAATAAGTTTACAAAACTTAGAAAAATACCCAAAGCAATCACTTTTGTGTGTTAAGAAATATGTCCAAGTGTATCTACTATAATCATCCACAATGACAAAGGCGTATTTGCTACCTCCTAGGTTTGATGTATTAATTGATCCAAACAAATCCATATGGATCAATTGTAATAGTCTAGAGGTGCTTATTTGATTCTTTGGTTTAAAACTACCTTTTATTTGTTTTCTTAGTTGACATGCATCACACACATTATCTTTAACAAATTTAATGTTCAGAATACCTCTTACAAGTTCTTTGGATGAGATTTGAGATATTAGTTTTATGCTAGCATGACCTAATCTCCTATGTCAAAGCCAAGCATCATCATTTAAAACTGAAAAATATATTTCATTACAAAGATCATTAATATCAATAGTGTACACATTATTTTGTTTTAGGGCAATCATAGAGATGTTTTTGTGTGGTTGTTCAATAATGCAAGCATTGGATTCAAATCTAGTGACATATCCTTTATCACATAATTAACTAATACTCAAGAGATTATGCTTTAAGCCATCAACCAACAATACATCTTTAATCAAAATGTTGGATTTGTTACCTATGATTCCTTTACCAATGATTTTACCCTTATTGTTGTCTCCGAATGTGACATACCCTTCATCTAGGCTAGCGAGCTTAGAAAAATAAGATGGATCTCCGGTCATATGCCTTAAGCATCCACTATCAAGGTACCATCTCTTGCTCCTAGCTTGTGAAGTTAAATATTTCTACAAAAAAATATAATTTTTAGGTACCCATTTGACCTTGGGTGCCTCAAAAATCGATTGACTCAACTTATCATTTTGCACTGAGTTTTTTACGATTCTTTTAGGAACCCAAATCAATTTGTGTAAACTATATCTCTTAAACAGATATTTATAAGTAATATGTCCAAATTTGTAACAAAAGTTACATTTGTTTCAAAGTGAAATATGCAAAGTTAGGCCTTTAACAAAGATAGTTGGGTTTTTATGAGTGTTACTTACAAAGCCGATTTCATTTCTTCTATAAACATAATTCTTACTTATAAGGATCATGTTTAAGGATTTGCTACCTATTTCAAATTTTTTTAAGGTTTCATATAGTTGTAAATTCTCCTTTTTAAGTATTTCTAATTTATCACATTTTGTGCAATGAGCTAAACTTTTATTAGGCTCAATTTTTAATCTATCAAAATCACTAACATGAGAAGCATACTTCTTTTTTAATAGTTTATACTTTTTACTAACTAATTTACATTCATCAAACAGATCATGAAAAGCACTTAATAATTCATCAAAAGATAAATGACCTTCGATTGAGTTACTTACCTCGTCGCCATATTCCATCAATGCGTAGTTAGCAACTTGCTCTTTGTTGGTTGGCTCCTCTTCTTCGGATGCACTTTAGTTGTCCCAAGTTACTTTAAGCGCTTTCTTCTTTTTTGGTTGCTTATTCTTCACTTGGGGACATTCACTTTTGAAGTGCCCTAGTTTCTTGCATTCATAGCAAATGATTTGATCCTTTTTAAGTTCACTTTTGTTTTTAGTTTTGTTTCTTCTTATGAATTTTTTGAATTTTCTTGTTAGAAGTGCTAAGTCATCATCATCATCATCATCATCGTTACTTGAGTTTTCTTTCAAGTGATCTTCTTGAGTTCTAAATGTTAAATCCTTTATATTCTTTGGAAGATTATTCTCATGTGCATTGTATGACATTTCGTATGTCATCAAGGATCTGATAAGTTCTTCGAGTGGAATGTTGTTCAAATCCTTTGCTTCTTGAATAATAGTTACTTTAGGATCCCAACTCTTTAGAAGGGATCTTAATATCTTGTTAACAAGTTAAACATTAGAAAAACTTTTACCAAGGGCTTTTAGACCATTGACGATATCCGTAAATCAGGTGTACATGTCTCCAATAGTCTCACTTGGTTTTATGCGAAACAATTCATAACTATAAACCAAAAGATTGATTTTTGACTCTTTAACCCTACTTGTGCCTTCGTATATGATTTCAAGTGTATACCAAATGTTATAAGTCATTTCGCAAATAGAAACTTGATTAAATTCGTTTTTATCCAACGCACAAAACAAAGCATTCATAGCTTTGGCGTTCAAAGAGAAAGTTTTCTTCTCAAATTCATTCCATTCGCTCATTAGAAGAAAAGACTTTTGAAATATGTTTTCAACGATATTCCATAACTCGAAATCTATAAAAATTAAGATCCTTATCCTAGTTTTCTAATACATGCAATCTGTCCCATTGAACATGGGAGGACGAGTGGTAGAATACCCCTCTTGATTGCCAGCAAAAGTCATCTCTCTTAGGTTTTAAATCAAATCGAGAGTAACGGTACTCTAATACCAATTGTTAGGATCAAGAGCGGCACTAAAAAGGGGGTTGAATTAGTACAGCAAAAAAAATCATCAGATTTGTAAAATATTCATTCGTTGAAAACCAATCTCGAAAAGTACTTGACTTTAGAGTAAATGAACTAGCAATTAACTTAGAAAGTAATGATAATAATGAAAAGTAGAATGAAAATTAGCACACTGAAATTTATAGTGGTTCGGTCATTGTGACCTACATCCACTTCTGATTCCTCCTCCGTCGAGGTCATCAGCGTCTACTAATGGTCTTTCTTCAATAGGCGAAGACCAACCACCTCTTTATATCACTTTCTCCTTTTCACGGGTTTAAGAGATAACCCTTACAAGCCTCACCTCTCTTGAATGATCACAACACCAGAAAGGGAGGAGGAGGACTCTTTGCACTTTTATAACTCTATTAACACTCCAAGATTTCAAGATCTTGTTCACACTTTCATGCCCATTCATACAGAAAAGGGTGAGATATTTATAGGCCCTAATGACTTTAGAATTAGAGTCAAAAAGTATCACATCCTCAGATTTTGGGGTATTAGCAGTACCATCATCATTATTGGGTGGTACTATCACCTGCAGACTGACACTGAGCAGTACTACTGCTCAGTCTAGGTGGTACGACCGCTACCACTGCTTGATAGTATTAATTGCCGATAGTACACTGCTCAGAGCACCTGGTAGATTGAGTCCCAAACTGTCACGAACGGTCGTTGCGCTCTCACAACAACTCCGTTCAACGAACCGTTCGTCGCTCACACCTACATGTACAGTTTCTTGACAGCATGTTTTCTCTTGGTTTTGGGCCATTTTGTTTGTAAAAATATAAGTTCGAACAAGCTGCAGTGTTACAAAGCGACCGCTCACCGAACCAAGCAAAACAGCCTCAAAACAGCTCTGTTTTCGCATGTCGCGGGCTAATTTATGGAATCTGCCTCCGCTCACCAAAACGTCATCCATCTCAGCCCCTTTGAACCCCCCGGGTGGCACAGGGCTGGATGGGGTTTCGGATATATACCGGGCGTTGAACACTCTTTCGCAAGTTCGAACGTTGCCTTGACGGGAACTTGTTGTCGCGCCCGGGACCAGGCGAGCGGCTGTTTGTGGGCTTGCAGCTGTTCGTTCAACCTCCTAAAGCCCTTGTTTTCTCCCTCTCCCTCTTTTCTCTTGTGCACGCAAGGTGCTCGCTGAATTGCTTGTAAAGCTTCCCCTTTTCGCGAGACGTCGGGACTTGTCCGCCGCTCGTTCTTTCGAACTAATCAACTTTCTCTTTTTATAGGTCCTTCGGGACCTACAAGAGGTTACAAGTGGGCTGGTCCTTGCGGAGCAATATCGCAAGGGCGAAGCGCAACTTAGGCAATGCAAGCTAAGTTCACGTCTTTGCCGCAAGGGTGACTCACGACTTAAGCAACGTAAGCTAAGTTCGCGTCTTTGGCCGCAAGGGTGCCTCACGCCTTAGGCAATTCCAGCTAAGGCCATGACATTGTGGTATCAGAGTGGGCAAGCACTTCGAGCGAGCAGCGAATGAACTTTGCAACTTCGCCATGGCAAAGCATCGTGGTGAATCTAGCAAGACGGGGCAAGCCGGACCCTTGCCCCAAGCAGCCGTAGGCAGGCTGCATGTGCACACTCGCTCTCATGTTGTTGGAGCCGCTCAAGAGGAGCGCGGCAGTGAACATGATGAGCGAGAAGTTGGCTACTCTCCGCGAGCAGAGGAAGCGCAATCTAGAGTGCTAACAGGGAAAAAGAGTTACAAGAGTTACAAGCGAGCATGGAGGAACTCTACCACGGCCAACAAAGGCTTGTTGGGGTAGAGAGCTCGCAAGAGGAAGCGGAGTCCAGGATCAATAAGGTCGAGGCCCTAGTCGATCGGCTGTCGGATGACACCAAAGACTCCGTGCAACACTTACAGGATGTTGTGACGGAACTTACTTCAAAGGTGGCCATGCTCACAAGAACACTAAATGCAGGAGGAAGCAACACCCACGTTGCACCAGCACAAAACTTGAGGGCACCCGAGCCTCATGATATGGAGGGGCCAGAGATGCCAAAGAGCTCAAGAACTTTCTGTTCGACATTGAACAATACTTCCGAGCTACGAGGCCCGATTCTAAAGATACCAAAGTTTCTATAGCAAAAATGTATCTGAACGGAGATGCGAAACTTTGGTGGCGAACCCGTTGGGAGGAGATCCAAAAAGGGCGGTGTCGAGTCGACACATGGGAGGACTTGAAGCGGGAGTTGAGAACTCGGTTCCTACCGGAGAACACAGAGTTCGTCGCAAGAAGGAAGTTGAGACAACTCCGCCAGAGTACTACCATCCGAGACTATGTGAAACAATTTTCTGCACTAATGCTGGACATACATGACATGTCCGAGAAGGACAAGTTGTTCAGCTTCCTCGATGGTTTGAAGCCATGGGCTCAATAGGAACTAAATCGAAGGAATGTTACCGATATAGTCGGGGCAATTGCTGCTGCAGAAAGACTCACCGACTTTGTTTCCTTCGAAGACCCAGGGAGAAGGAAACAATCTTCAGGCAATCGCCCTCCAAAACATTCTCGAGGGAAGGAGCTCGGGGGCGAACAAAAGAAAAGAGTTCCCATAAAGGGCCAAACCCGAAAGGCAAGACCTCCAAACCTAGAGGATGTTTCTTGTGCGGAGGACCGCACATGGTGAGGGAGTGCCCACAAAAATAGGCACTCAATGCTTTGACGGCTTCCATCCACCCCCCCCCGATCGGATAAGGGCAAAGCTCTTGCTCTTAATTCGAGCAGTTCTGAATCCAGCAGCGACGACGAGGAGTCGCAAGGACCCCGAATGGGAGCAATGCGTTTGTTGAACACCATGCAGGGTCAAGTGGGGGAGAACATTAAGACAAAGCTACAAAAAGTAGGAAGTAGTGAGCTGATATATGTGGACATCAAGCTAAATGGCCAAACAACCCGTGCAATGGTGGACACGGGCGCTACCCACAACTTCATAGCCGATCGAGAAGCACAACGACTTGGGTTGATCTTGGAGAAGAGCCCAAGCCGAATGAAGGCGGTGAACTCGGAGGCCAGGCGAATCTCCGAGTTGACAAAAGGTGTTCCCATCAAAATCGGGACATGGAGCGGGAACACCAACATGATGGCCATGCCACTAGATGACTTCCAAGTGATTCTTGGAATGGAGTTCATGCACGCGGCGAAGTTGGTGCCAATGTCGTTCCTGAACTCTCTATGTATGATGGGAGGTGATGACCCCTGCGTGGTTCCCGTCTCTCGAAGAGGAACCAAGGAGCCCCAACACATATCGGCATTACAACTGAAGAAAGGGGTGCGAAAAGGCGAATTGACATTCGTGGCTGCTATGAAGCTAGAGCCACTCAACGAGAAGGCCATTCAAGAACTTGCTGCGGTGGTGAGCATCCTGAAAGAGTTCAAGGATGTTATGCCACCCGAGTTACCGAAGACTCTTCCACCACGCAGAGACATGGATCACAGCATCGAGCTGGAGCCAGGAGTGAAGCCTCCAGCGAGACCACCCTACCGCATGCCCCCGCCAGAGTTGGCAGAACTCAGGAAGCAGTTAGGTGAACTGCTAAGCGGTGGTCTCATCCGTAGCTCTAAAGCACCTTTCGGAGCTCCAGTTCTCTTCCAGAAGAAACAAGATGAGAGCCTCCGATTATGCGTCAACTACCGAGCCCTTAATAAAGTGATAGTGAAAAACAAGTATCCCATCCCGCTCATTGCAGACTTGTTCGACCAATTGGGCAAAGCTAAGTATTTCTCAAAACTTGACCTTTGATCGAGGTATTGGCAGGTGCGCATTGCTGAAGGCGACGAAGTGAAGACTACCTGTGTGATCAGGTATGGAGCATTTGAATTCTTGGTGATTCCTTTCGGCTTAACCAATGCTCCGGCCACATTTTGCACTCTCATGAACCAGCTATTCAAGGAGTATTTGGATAAGTTTGTGATCGTCTACTTGGACAATATCGTCGTCTACAGTCAAACGCTCGAGGAGCACGTTAAGCACCTTCGAACGATTTTCAAGGTTCTCAGGGAGAACACTTTGTTCGTGAAAAGGGAGAAATGTTACTTTGCCCAAACTGAGATATTATTCTTGGGACATCGGATCGGTGATGGCTCCATTCATATGGATAAGTCGAAGGTGCAAGCGGTTGCGGAATGGCGAACTCCAAAGAAGGTGCTAGAGTTGAGATCCTTCCTTGGTTTCGTCAATTATTATCGACGCTTCATAGCGGGATATTTGAAGCATGCAACCACACTTACGGAGTTGCTGAAGAAGGAGCAGCCTTAGAAGTGGTCTGACAAATGTGAAATAGCATTCCAAGATCTGAAGGCTGTTGTCTTGGAAGAACCAGTGCTCAAATTGCCAAACTATGGGGAGCCTTTTGAAGTCCATACATATGCTTTAGACTTCGCTATTAGGGGAGTACTCATGCAGGAGGGTCATCCGGTGGCCTACGAGAGCCGTAAACTCAATGAGACCGAGCGACGGTATCCAGTGAATGAGAAGGAGAGGAGATAACAGTAGTGATCCACTGTCTACGAGTTTGGCGACACTATCTCCTCGGATCGCGATTTGTGCTGAGGACGAACAACATTTCTTTGAGCTATTTCCAAACTCAAAAGAAGCTCTCCCCAGAGCAAGTGTGTTGGCAGGACTTCCTGGCTGAATTTGATATGGCAATGGAGTATAAGCCTGGGAAGGCAAATATCGTGGCCGATGCATTGAGTCGGAAGGTGGAGCGTGTGAATGCCGCACAATTGGAGGGAGGAAACCAAGCAAGTCAGTTGCACTCCAACTTCCTTTCCAGAATCAGGGATGGACTATATAGTGACCCCCAAGCAGTTATCCTGATGCAGCTCATCAAATAAGGCAAGACACGACGATTTTGGGTCCAAGAGGGATTTGTTTACACAAAAGAGAATAGGGTTTATGTTCCCCGAGTGGACAATTTGAGGCGTGAGCTCTTAAAAGAGTGTCACGATTCCCTTTGGGCTGGACACCCAGGCATTCATAAAATGTTGCCTCTCATGGAGAGGGCCTTCTACTGGCCGAAGATGGGGACTGATGTGGAGGAATATATTTGAACATGCCTTACTTGCCAACAAGACAAGGTGGAGCAGCGGAAACCGGTGGGACTTTTGGAGCCGTTGCCCGTACCAGAAAGGTCATGGGAGAGCATTTCCTTGGATTTCATATCAAGCTTGTCACTTGTAGGGAGACTCGGATCGATACTCATGGTGGTCGATCGATTTTCAAAGTATGCAACTTTCATTGCTGCTCCCCTACACTGTTCAGCAGAGGAGGCGGCCAAGCTAATGATGAAGGATGTGGTGAAGTATTGGGGAGTCCCACACAATATCATTAGTGATCGAGATGCTCGGTTCCTGGGACAATTCTAGACCAAGCTATTCAAATTATTGGGGTCGAAGTTATACTTCTCTACAAGCCTCCACCCCTAGACAGATGGCCAGACTGAAAGAATAAACTCGCTCCTAGAGCAATATCTCCAGCACTAGGTGAGTGCCAACAAACGAGATTGGGTGAAGCTGTTGGACATTGCCCAATTCTCCTACAATTTGCAGTGGAGCTCTGCATCCAATAAGAGCCCATTCGAGATCATCACAGGACAACAACCATCGACTCCGCACACCATGGCAATTGGATACACTGGGAGTAGTCCATCAACCTATCATTTCGCAAAGGAGTGGCATCGAAATGCAGATATTGCGCGGGCTTACTTGGAGAAGGCGGCAAAAAGAATGAAGAAGTGGGCAGACTTGGGAAGGCGACCGCAAGAGTTCAAAGTTGGTGATTTGGTGTTGGTAAAGCTCCAATCGGCATCACTCCAATTCTTTAGGAACAAAGTCCACAAAGGATTGGTGCGCAAGTATGAAGGGCCCTTCCCAATTATCAGCAGGGTAGGCAACGTCTCTTACAAGTTGTAGCTGCTCGCATGGTTCAAAATTCACAACGTTCTTCATGCTAGCAACCTAAAAGCCTACCACTCGGATCCGCAAGATGCTTTCCAAAGTGTTCCAACTCGGCTACCTCCCATCATCGCCTCCTACGAGAAGCGAGTTGAAACCATTCTAGCAGACCGCAAGATAAAGCTACCCAACGGAGCTGAGCAGACAGAGTACTTGGTGAAGTGGCGAAAGCTTCCCCGAACTGAAGACAGTTGGGAGCCTGAAGATGCCCTGCGACATGAAGAAGAAATCATCAACAACTACCAACAAGCGTCGACAAGGGCGTCAACAATTTAAGTGGGGGAGAATGTCACAAACGGTCGTCACGCTCTCACAACAACTTCGTTCAACGAACCGTTCGTCGCTCACACCTACATGTATAGCTGCTTGACAGTATGTTTTCTCTTGGTTTTGGGCCATTTTGCTTATAAAAATGTAAGTTCGAACAAGCTGCAGCGTTACAAAGCGACCGCTCACCGAACCGAGCAAAACAGCCCCAAAACAGCCCAAAACAGCTCCGTTTTTGTGTGTCGCGGGCTAATTTCTGGAATCTGCCTCCGCTCACCAAAACATCAGCCATCTCAGCCCCTTTAAACCCCCTGGGTGGCACAGGACTGGATGGGGCTTCGGATATATACCGGGCGTTGAACACTCTTACGCAAGTTCGCATGTTGCCTTGACGGGAACTTGTTGTCGCGCCCGGGACCAGGTAAGCGGTTGTTTGTGGGCTTGCAGCTATTCGTTCAACCTCCTAAAGCCCTTGTTTTCTCCCTCTCCCTCTTTTCTCTTGTGCACGCAAGGTGCTCGCTGAATTTCTTGTAAAACTTCCCCTTTTCGCGAGACGTCGGGACTTGTCCGCCGCTCGTTCTTTCGAACTAATCAACTTTCTCTTTCTACAGGTCCTTCAGGACCTACGAGAGGTTACAAGTGGGCTGATCCTTGCGGAGCAATATCGCAAGGGCGAAGCGCAACTTAGGCAACGCAAGCTAAGTTCGCGTCTTTGCCGCAAGGGTGACTCACGACTTAGGCAACGCAAGCTAAGTCTGCGTCTTTGGCCGCAAGGGTGCCTCATGCCTTAGTCAATTCCATCTAAGGCCATGACAAAATGGTGCCACCGTTGATCCTGGCGGTGCCACTGCTGGTATTGGCGGTGCCACCGCCGACCATGACTTCAGGTGTTGAATGGGTTGTTCAACCAGCCTAATTCAGCCCTACTATGGGCCCAGTTGGCTCCTAACTGAGGTGTGGGATTACCTCTTAATCCTAACCCAACTTATGGTCTAACTACGATAATTAAGGCAAGCAATCTCTGTCTGGTATGTCGATTATTCTCTTGGGGAACTCTCAACGAGCTCCCGACGAACTCTTAGCGAGCTTCCGGCAAACTTCCGGGACATCGTTCGAATCTTCAACGTATCGTCCGATCTTTGACTCCAGCCCAACATATTCTTTATGCATTAACGCTATCGTAGTTAA
The DNA here is from genome assembly GCA_900464855.2 of Musa schizocarpa. Classification (NCBI taxonomy): domain Eukaryota; kingdom Viridiplantae; phylum Streptophyta; class Magnoliopsida; order Zingiberales; family Musaceae; genus Musa; species Musa schizocarpa. The sequence continues at coordinate 1,899,312 of LS990916.1, forward strand.
TCCTACATACTTTTCTTAACATATAGATTAGATCAAATAATTTACTAATTGATTTCATCATCAAAATCCGAGATTCAACACTTGTAAAAAGAGTTGTAAAGGTTTTCTTGGAAAGGATAAAATAGTTGTAACAAGGATAGTTGATCTTCGTTCATTGAAAGTGTTGGGAAAAAACATGTTAAAGCGGAATATTCTTTTCCCTCTTTATGTATCAAAATGGGTTCCTCATCAAAATACCAACTTGATATCCAAATAAAAATATTAACCAGCACAACATAAATAATAGAGCAAATAATCAATCACACAATGAGACCAAATCTTTTTAACGTGGAAAACCCAATGTGGGAAAAACCACGAGACCGTAGTCCACCTCAAACTTCCACTATCAATAGTAATGATAACAGGTTTACAATTGGTCTTCTCTAGAATAATCAAAGGATCACAATAACATAAAGATCATAGATCTTAGCTCAGGAATAGATATCTTCATCACATAGATGAATCTCCTCGTAAGGGAATTTTAGGTCTCACAAAGTGGATATAGCAGGAAAGTACCTTAGAGAGGGTAAACTGTAGATCAACACCATTAGGATTGTAGAGTTTGCTGCAAGGATTCTTCACATAAAATTTGGGCTACAACTGACAACGTTTGGCCATCGATCGTCAAGCATAAATCTCTAAAATCTTACTTTCTCTCTCTATTTCTCTCTCTCTTCTTTTCTCTATGTGCGCCGTCGCTCACTGCACATTGCATGCTCACCTACACACATGAAAAAACCTTTTCTTACTGCACCAAACCCTTTCTTTTGTTTGCTGCCCTTAATTAGTGATTTGGGCTCAATAAGCCCAATTGTCCAAGCCCATATATGGGCTAGACCCAATAATTCTCCCCCTCCAGCTCATATGGTAGGTTGTACCAAGCCCGCTCTTCGCCTACATGCTTCAAGCTTCTCCTTAGGCAAAGACTTTGTCAACATATCTGAACCATTCTTATTAGTATGCACTTTTTCCAACTGTAATTCTTTCAACTCAAGTACATCACGAATCCAGTGATATCTCACATCAATATGCTTGGATCTAGAATGGTATGTTGAATTCTTGGAGAGGTGAATGGTGCTCTGACTATCATAGTAAACAGTATATCCTTCCTGTTTCAAGTCCAATTCCTGTAGAAACTTTTTCATCCATAAAGTTTCCTTGTAGGCTTCAGTAATTGCTATGTATTCTGCTTCTATGGTTGATAGAGCAACACACTTCTGTAACTTAGACTGCCAAGAGATTGCTTCTCCTGCAAATGTCATCAAGAATCCCAAAGTGGATTTCCTAGAATCAGTATCATCTGCCATGTCTACATCTATGTAACCTTCTAACACAGGTTCATCACTGCCAAAACATAAACACAACCTGGAAGTACCTCTTAGATATCTTAATATCCATTTCACTACTGTCCAATGTTCCTTTCTAGGATTAGAGAGAAATCGGTTGACAACTCCAACTGCATGAGCTATATTTGTCCTAGTATAAACTATAGCATACATCAAACTGCCTACTGCAGATGAGTAAAGCACTTTGGACATTTCTTTTTTTTCTTTCTCGCTTGTAGGACATTATTTCGAATTAAGCTTGAAATGACCTGCAAGTGGAGAACAAACTTCTTTGGCTTTACTCATGTTGAATCTTTCAAGAACCTTTTCAATGTAAGTCTCTTGAGATAGCCAAATCTTCCTTTTCTTCCTATCACGAAGAATCTTCATGCCAAGTATTTGTTTCACCGATCCCAAGCCTTTCATAGCAAAAGATTTACTTAGCTCTCTTTTAAGCTTTCCAATTTTTCCAACAATCAGCATATCATCCACATAGAGTAGTAAAATAATAAAATCATCATCTGAAAATTTCTTCATAAACGCACAATGATCAGATGTGGTTCTATCATACCCTTGGCTCATCATAAAGGAATCAAACTTCTTATACCACTATCTAGATGCCTGTTTGAGTCCATATAAGCTTTTCTTAAGCTTACACACCAGATTTTCTTTTCTCTTGACTTTGAAACCTTCTTGTTGCTCCATGTAAATTTCTTCTTCCAAATCACCATGAAGAAATGTTGTTTTTACATCAAGTTGCTCAACTTCTAAATTCAAGCGGGTAGCTAAACCAAGAACAACTCGGATAGAGGACATTTTCACAACTGGAGAAAATATTTCTTCAAAGTCAATACCTTTCTTCTGACTGAATCCTTTTACAACTAGTCGTGCCTTGTATCTTTGTTGTGAGCTATTGTTTTCGGTCTTCAATTTGTAAATCCACTTATTCTTGAGAGCTTTCTTCTCTTTAGGCAACTTTACCAAGTAATAGGTGTGGTTCTCAAGCAAGGATCTCATCTCTTCTTGCATGGCTTTAACCCACTCATTCTTATTCTCATGTAGAATAGCTTCTTGGTAAGTTTCTGGCTCTCCCCCGTCAGTAAGCATAACATACTCATGTGGAGAATATCTAGTAGATGGTTGTCGCTCTCTAGTGGATCTTCTCAATGGAATCTCAACTAGTGGTGGAGGTGCTTATTCAGTTGGTTCAGCATCATCAACTGTAGGTGTATCATCACTGGTATTCTCACCACAATCTTCTTGTTCATCTCCCCGATGATCATCATGAACTATAAGTGAAGCAATTGAACCCAGACTTCAAGGAATATAAACAAAGGTTTCTGGCTTCTCAATATTATCACTATCATCAAACAATTGGTCTTCAAGAAACACAACATCTTTCCTTTTAATAATCTTCTTGTTCACTGGATCCCATAATTTGTACCCAAAATCTTCATGACCATATCCCAAGAAGATACATGCTTTTGCTTTACTATCAAGCTTGGACCTCTCATCTTTAGGAATATGAACAAATGCTTTACACCCAAAGACTCTTAAGTGATTATAAGATATATCTTTTCCTCTCCATACTCTCTCTGGAACATCACCTTTCAGAGGAACTGATGGAGAAAGATTTATTAGATCAACTATAGTTCTTATAGCCTCCCCCCAAAATGACTTTGGTAACTTGGCGTGGGAAAGCATATGCTAGTCATAGGTGCCCAGCAAGCCAATCACGTGAGTGATGGCACGTGTGACTTAATATAGAATCTTTTTGCTTATTATATTTTGGCATATATCATTTTATAACTATTGCATAAATGCATACATATATTGTGATGTCCTTGGATTTGTGCAATGGGAATCGGATCGTGATGAGATCACGATAGTGAGATCGATTCACCTTTAAACACATATCCTAAATAATCCCGGTCATAGGTTACTCGAGAGGGATATCGTGATAACCGGACAGACTGGTGTGTTGTATACCCGTCCATATGATGGATGCAGCTGGTCTCATAGCTACTTGTGTAGGGATACTAGGGATACAGTACAGGTGCTTATTGGAGAATGAGTTCACTGATTGATCCGCTTACGGAATGTTGGATGGTTGATGATGCCTTATTGTCAGACAGTGATTCCGTAGTCCTAGTGGTGTATCTGGTCCTTAGACTTAAGACACCAAGGATATCTTGTATGAGTGCTCCACTCTTTGATACCTGACTTATAGGTTTGGTTGTCCCAGATCTAGTACAGCTGGTCATTGGGAGTGGTAGTTGACCTTACGAGAGCTATTGAGTGTCAATAGAGGATCATCCACTCTCGGCGTCATAAGAGGAATATCCCATGTGTTCTTACTCAGACAAATCCTTGGCCAGGGTCATTCGGGTTGAGAGAGAAAGAGTTCTCCGGGAGAATCCGATTAGAGCGAGACTCGAGTAGAAACCGTATGGGTCTGACAACACCATGCTCGATATACGGTCTCTGGTATATTAGATGGATGAGGGACTATAGGTACACGGTAACTGAGGACAAACAGGTCCAATGGATTGGATTCCCCTGTATCATCTGGGGACTACAGCGTAGTGGCCTAGTACGTCCGTAGTCGATGATGTTAGGATCGGAGCGGCACTAAGAGGGGGGGGGGTGAATTAGTGCAGCGGATTAAAACTTCGGTTTTAATAAATCTTTCGTATGATAAGAATAATGTTTCGTTTGAAACCGTTTCAATTGCGTTGAAAGCGTACGTAATAAGATGAGGGCAGTGAACTTAGCAAAGTAAAGGTTTGCAGAAAGATAAATGCATAAACATAAACGCAAACCAGAGATTACGCTGATTTTAGAGTGGTTCGGTCAAATGACCTACATCCACTTATGAGGCTCCTCTCTGATGATGAGGCTCCCACCTTCCACTAGCAAATCTCTTGAAATGGAAGGGCAAATACCCTCTTACAACCTTTTTTACAAACAGTTCAACCTCTTACAAATTTTCAAAGAAGAAAGGAGGAGAACTTTTCTAGCAAATTGAAAACTAGACTTGCTAAGACTTTCTAAGACTTTTCTCTTAATCAATTGCTGCTCAAAAGTTGTTTCTCTCATTTGAGATTTGAGGGGTATTTATAGGCCTCAAGAGGATTCAAATTTGGGCTCCAAATTTGAATTCTCAAATGGAGTTCCGATGCTAGCGGGTGCCACCGCTTTGTCGATTCGACTGACAAGGTCTTTTGGTGCCACCGCCCAGCCCAAGCGGTGCTACCGCCCAGCTCTCGGGCACTGGGTGGTACCACCGCCTAGCCCAAGCGGTGCCACCGCCTACAGTATTTTCAGCCCACTAGTTGGGCTCCAATCTTGATTAATGATTGAGTATCATGTATGATATGCTTATTAATGATGATTGATTTATTTTTCGGTATAGTGCATGAAAAATAAGGTTATTGAAATTGTGTATGTTTTAATTTGAATATATAATGATGCACAAATAAGAATGATACTTACCTTTGTCATAATATGGAAATTGATATAAGGGTCTTCCCTTCTTTTTGACAATGACAAAGGGGGAGCAAGAATTTCTAGCGTGGACATCATGAAAAGAGGCAAACTAACTAGCTTGCACAATTCAAGATGAAAGCAAAAAATTGCACTTCTCAAAAGAGAAGATGCAAATGTAACATTTGCCAAATTATTTGCTTGCCTCATGTAAAATATGTTAGGATCAGAGCGGCAATAAGAGGGGGGGTGAATTAGCGCAGCGGTAAAGTATGATAAACTTTCGACGATTTAAACACTTACGGAAACTTCGTATGATAAAAACAACGTTTCGTTTGAAACCGTTTCGATTGCGTTTTTAACTTGAAGGCATATGTAAGAAGGAGACAAAGAAGTAGAGCATCAAAGTGAAGATGATTTGCAGTAATATAAATGACAATAAGATAAATGCAAACAAGAGAAGACGGTAGTTTATAGTGGTTCGGTCAATCGTGACCTACATCCACTCCTCCGATTCCTCTTCCGTCGAGGCCAGCGGCATCCACTAATGATCTTTCTTTACTAGGCGAAGATCAACCTCCTTCTTACACTACTCTTACAACCTCTTACAAGTGGTTCACCATTTTACAAAGATTTCAATGAAAAGAAAGGAGGTGAACACTCAAGCTATTGAAAACAAGACTTTTCCTAAAGCTTTTCTCAACTTCTAGCTTCTCAAAAGATTGTAATCTCAGCTGAGATTTGAGGGGTATTTATAGGCCTCAAGAGGATTCAAATTTGGGCTCCAAATTTGAATTCTCGTTGGGTTCCGATCTTTGGCGGTGCCATACCTTTTGTCGATGGCGGTGCCACCTTTGTCGATGTCGGAAGCCGAAAGCGGCGGTGCCACCGCCTCTCTCTCGGCACTGGAGAAAAAAGCCACCGCCTCAGCTCTTCGGTGGGCGGTGCAACGCCTGGCAAGCTGCCACCGCCAGACTCTTCGGTTGATTGGTTGGGCTTCAACCTTAGCCCAAACCAAGTCTAATTTTAGGCCCAGTTGGCCCCTAACCAGGATATAGTATTATTTCTTAATCCTAATCCTAATTACATGTTAACTACTTAACAAAAACACATTCTAAGCAAATTTCAACCGCTGAGCGTCGAGTCTTGCTCAGCCCGTGAGCTTTCCAAATTTAACTTCTTCCCGGCGGGCTCCCAAAGCAAGCTCCCGAACTTGTGATGACTTTAATGAGTAGCGAGCCTTTCGGTGATCTCCGTGAACCTCCGACGATCTCTTGGCGAACTTCCGAAAAAATTCGGTTGGGTTCCCGATTTTTTTTTTCGGTTGGTTTAAGAAGCATCTCCGGACGATTCTTGAACTCTTAAACGTCCATCGAACTTGACTCCGTATCCTTGCTTTGTGTTTTCTGGTTATCGTAGTTAATCCCGCACACTTAACTCAATAATATGGATTAGATCAAATAACCCATCAATTGATTTTATCATCAAAATCCGAGATTCAACAATCTCCCCCTTTTTTATGATGACAATCAATTGATGACGGAGTTAACATAACTCCCCCTATCTATATGCCATATTATGATAAGATAAAAACACTTGAATTCCTTCCCATGAATTCAAGCATGAACCAATAAGTTCTAACCGTAGAACTTATCGTTTTTCTCATTCAGCATAATGTCAATGCTAAACTTCAATGAAAATCCATTTCAAGTAGAAAGATAAGAGATAAAGATTTTCAACATGATCATACATTTTAGATTATGCTCAAAGATTATGCAAGGTACATAAGACATTCACAAAATTTTAGGTATATAAGTTAAGTCATCATTTTTCTCCCCCTTTGTCATCAACAAAAAGGAAAAACTATTTTACAGAAATTCATGTTCAAAGAGAAAGATAAGCATTCATCCATAAGCATATAACAACAAAAGTTCAGTTGTTGTTCAAAAGACGACAAGCTTGGAACATAAGAGCAAGAGTAAGACAAAACAGAATACAAAGATACATCAGTCCGTAGGAGGAAATCCATAGTGATGATATATAACATTTATTTTTTGGTTTAGCTGTCGTAGTTCCTTTAAAATTTCCATTTGCTGGAGCTGAATTTGTTCCTGCTGCGATTTGAGTTGGTCTTGTTGGAATTTGATCTGAGATAGTTCTGCCATAATGATTCCTTCAGAGGATGAAACAGGGGCTGAAGGCGCTGCATCAAAGGGACTAGGAGGAGGAGATTCATTTCCCATAAGAATTGGTGTTTCTGGTTGTTCTACTGGTGGAGGAATAGGATCTGTCCGTCTAGGTTGCCTTATCCATACTCCATTGTTAAATATGCACCTAAGTCTTTTTAGCAGATTTTTATTGATGACGTTATATCTATTACTTTGAATTGTTTCTTTGTCGGGTGGGATGCAGATGTTATAGGCACGAAGAAATCTAGTGTTTAAACCCCCATATGGCAACATAATGTCTTTAGCTGTAATTTCCTGCATGTGTTGCCGTATTGAGTATCCAAAACAGTTTTGTTGACTAGTCATGATCCAATACATGGTGCTTATCTCTACTGTACTCATTTCATCAAGATGATATTGCTTAGGGAAAAGTATGCTTGTCATAATATGATGAAGAACCTTAGAGTTAAAAGGTAGTAAGTGTTCACAACTCTTGGGTATTATTCCAAAGTTTGAGTTTTCAAAAATGGTTTCGATAGCTTCGGCGTAGGTTGCTCCTATTATATTCACATCCCATTTTGCTCTAAAATAGTAGCCCCTATCTTTTTCAGTGATGCCGATTAGTTCACAAATAGAATTATCAGAGATCCTAATTTGTGTTCCTAACATGTAAGAACTTAGCCTATCGTTCTCTACCCATAGGTTTGCATAAAAGAGCTTAACTAATCGAGGATAAATTGGTTCATCTATTTGTAAGAGAGGTAGGGCCTCTAGATGAGCAAACCACCTAATCGGTTCTAAATCTCCTAGTTCATCAAGATCAACGTATTTTCCCTTATGGACATATCTTGTTTCAAAGTTTGGAAATCTAAGGGCATCTTCTTTGGATCTAAAAAGATTATGGTCATATGAATCTCCTTCAATCCTTTTCCCTTTTAATCTCTTAGGAGCCATTTTCTAGACAAAATGATAAGAGAAATATGAATTGTAATGAATAGATGACATAAGAAGAGAGTGAAGGGAAGATTTGGAGAGTGTTTCTTACCTTATAGAGTGTTTCTTAGATGATGGAGAGTTTGGATCAATAATCTTCCTTCTCCAAGGTCTCTAGAGGTTAGAATGAGGGATTGAGAGAGTTTTGGAGAGTTGGAGCAAGGTTTCCACGGGTTGGGGGCGGTGTCACCGCCGGCCCTAACCCTCTCGGGTTTAAAAGAGTTCTCGGGCGGTGCCACCGCCTGAACAAGCGGTGCCACCGCTTGGCGCCCGAGCGCTCAGGCGGTGCTACCGTCGATTCTGGCGGTGCCACCGCTGGCTGGCCGCGGAAGAAGGAAAAAAAGTTTTCTTCCTCCTTCTTGAATTCTAGAGGTCTTTGACGCAAGCAAAGGTTGAGATATGGAGTTGTATTTTAATATTTCATTTGGAATCGAAAGAAGCGGATGAAATCAAATCCACAAACGAGCGGGACAAGGATGAGCCAATTTTTGTAAACTACATTCAAACTTCTTACTTGAAGGGACAATTTAACATGCCTAGTTCCCTTCTAATAAATTCAAATTGGTCTTCATTTAGGGCTTTTGTAAATATATCTGCTAATTGATGCTTTGTGTCAATGAATTCTAGAACAACATCATTGTTAAGGACATGATCACGTATGAAATGATGCCTAACGTCGATGTGCTTAGTCCTAGAGTGCTGAATTGGATTTTTAGTAAGACATATGGCACTAGTATTATCACATTTTATGGGGATATTTTTAAAATGAATTCCATAGTCTTCTAATGTATTTTTCATCCATACAACTTGTGCACAGCATGCACTCGCAGCAATGTATTTGGCTTCCGCCGTAGATAGTGCAACTAAATTTTGTTTCTTGGAAGTCCAAGAAACAAGTGCTTGTCCTAAATCCTCCTATCCTTTGGAAGGTTGTTCTCGAGTTTTCTTTTTGTCACATTGTTCATTTCGTAGGTCATTAGAGACCCAACAAGTTCTTCAAGAGGAAATGTTTTAAAGTCCTTGGCCTCTTGAATAGCCGTAACTTTTGATTCCATCTTTTTGGAAGGGATCTTAAGATTTTAGTGACTAGTTCAAAGTTAGAAAAACTTTTACCAAGAGCTTTGAGTCCATTGATGACATCCGAGAAACGGGTGTGCATGTCTCCGATGGACTCACTTGGTTTCATCCGGAAAAGTTCGTAAGAGTGCACAAGAATGTTGATTTTGGACTCTTTCACTCGGCTAGTGCCTTCATGAGTGACCTCAAGAGTTCTCCAAATATCAAAAGCCAAATCACAAATTGAAATGCGATTAAATTCATTTTTGTCAAGTGCACAATATAAGACATTCATAGCCTTTGCATTTAAAGCAAAAAATTTCTTCTCCAATTCATCCCATTCGCTCATCGGAAGAGAAGATTTTTTAAATCCATTTTCGACAATATTCCAAAGCTCGAGATTCAACGAAAGTAAGAAAACTCTCATTCGAGTTTTCCAATAGGTGTAGTCCGTCCCATTAAAAAGGGAGGACGAAAGAGAGAGTGACCCTCTTGAAAGCCATAAAGAGCCATTTCTATTTGGGTGTTAAACCAAAGTAGAAAACCGTGGCTCTAATACCAATTGTTAGGATCGGAGCGGTACTAAGAGGGGGGGTGAATTAGTGCAGCGGTAAAGTATGATAAACTTTCGACGATTTAAACACTTACGGAAACTTCGTATGATAAAAACAACGTTTCGTTTAAAACCGTTTTGATTGCGTTTTTAACTTGAAGGAATATGTAAGAAGGAGACAAAGAAGTAGAGCATCAAAGTGAAGATGGTTTGCAGTAATATAAATGACAATAAGATAAATGCAAACCAGAGAAGACAGTAGTTTATAGTGGTTCGGTCAATCGTGACCTACATCCACTCCTTTGATTCCTCTTCCGTCGAGGCCACCGGCATCCACTAATGATCTTCCTTTACTAGGCGAAGATCAACCTCCTTCTTACACTACTCTTACAACCTCTTACAAGTGGTTCACCCTTTTCCAAAGATTTCAATGAAAAGAAAGGAGGTGAACACTCAAGCTATTGAAAATAAGACTTTTCCTAAAGCTTTTCTCAACTTCTAGCTTCTCAAAAGGTTGTAATCTCAGCTGAGATTTGAGGGGTATTTATAGGCCTCAAGAGGATTCAAATTTGGGCTCCAAATTTGAATTCTCGTTGGGTTCCCGATGCTGTCGGTGCCACCGCCTGTCAGTGGCGGTGCCACCGCCTATTAGTGTCAGAAGCTGACAGTGCTGGGCAGTGCCACCGCCCAGCCCAGGCGGTGCCACCGCCTGGCTCTCGGGCACTGGGCGGTGCCATCGCTCAGCCCAGACGGTGCCACCGCCCAGCTCTCGGGTGCTGGGCGGTGCAACCGCCCAGTCTGGCAGTGCCACCACCAGACTCTTCGGTTGACTGGTTGGGCTTCAACCTTAGCCCAAACCAAGTCTAATTTTAGGCCCAGTTGGCCCCTAATCAGGATATAGGATTATTTCTTAATCCTAATCCTAATTACATGTTAACTACTTAACAAAAACACATTCTAAGCAAATTTTCAACCGCGAACGTCGAATCTTGTTCCGGCGAGCTTTCCAACGAACTTCTTCCGACGGGCTCCCAGCAAGCTCCCAAACTTGTGATGACTTTAATGAGTAGCCGAGCCTTCTCAGTGATCTCCGTGAACCTCCGACGATCTCTTCGGTGAACTTCCGAAAATTCCGACAGGTTCCCGATTTTTTTCTCGGTTGGTTCCGGCAGCATCTCCGACAATTCTTCGAACTCTTAAACGTCCATCGAACTTGACTCCGGTATCCTTGCTTTGTGTTTTCTGGTTATCATAGTTAATCCTGCACACTTAACTCAATAATATGGATTAGATCAAATAACCCATCAATTGATTTTATCATCAAAATCCGAGATTCAACAAAATATTATCTCTTGCTAGTTTGGCATTTTTGCTAGCTTGTATGTTGCAAAACTTGATCACTTTTTCAAACATTTTGCTAGCTTACACTTTGCAAATAAAGCAAAAATGACACTTCTAGAAGAAAGAGCTTGTTATTTTGAACATCACAAGCTTGCCTATCCTAAGAAACAAAAATTGCAAAAGTGCTATCTTGCCTATCTCAAGAAGCAAAACTTGCAACTTGCACATTGCAATAGGAAGCAAGAATTATGAGCTTACACAAGAAAGCTATCTTACATTTGCTTTCGAAATTTTTGCTAGCTTGTATATTGTGAAACTTACATATCGTAAACATTGCTAGCTTGTAGTCTAAAGAGAAGCAAAATGTTGCTATCTCAAAAGAAGCAAATGTGTTATCTTGCCTATCTTAAGAGGCAAAAATGCTAACTTGCACATCTAGCAAAACTTGACAAATTTTTATATTTCAAGAAGCAAGAGTTGCTTTCTTGAACATCTCAATATTGCTAGCTTGCATAATGTAGAACTTACTATCTTGAACATTACCAAAAGTGCTATCTTGTATGCTGTAAAACTTGCATATCTAAAACTTGATAGCTTGAATGTCCTAAGCATGATGCATTACTTGCTAAATTTTCTAGCTTCAAAACTGCATGATGATAAAAATTAATATTATGTTTTCATGCAATGAGTTGAACTTATATTACCAACACAAAGAATAATTGTACTTCTCCTTTTTGTTGATGACAAAGGGGGAGAAGTATGTTGATGACATGATATGCATAAGTTGATGCATATGTTCATGTTGATGTGTTGCAAGTATTCATGATGAATATTGCAATGACTTGAATTATGTTTATATTCAAGGTTCTATCAATATGGCATATTGATAGGGGGAGTTTGTTTAAACTCCGGGAGTTAAGGTTAACGGTTGTCATCATCAAAAAGGGGGAGATTGTTGAATCTCGTATTTTGATGATGAAACCACTTGATATGTGTTTATAATTTAAACTGCATTTTGAGTGATGCAGGTCTACTCGATCAGGATTAGACAGTTAACGCAGGAGGAATTGACGTTGCGCCGGAGGAGATCACGTTAGGATATTGGACGGCAGAAGGCTTCGGACGTTGGGCATCGGGCCAAAGGAGAGTGAAATAATGCCAAGGATATCGGGGTTGCGGAGGTTAACTACCGATTGGGCAACAAGCCGCAAGAGAGGATGATGCGCTGAAGAATCGGACGAAGCGCCAACCAATGACGTGCCGGGCAACAGAATGTCAATTCGCGTTGTAATAACTATCTAGATCGGAGTAGAGTTTTGGCTTACATGTGCAGGATTAACTACGATAACGATGAAGACATAAAGCGAAACAAAGTGCGGAGTCAAGCACGAAGGATTCGTTGGGAGTTCAAGAGTTCGACGAAAGTCCGAAGGATCATTGGGAACGTTGCCGGAACTAGCCGAGAATGAGTAGGGAGCTTGCCAAAGGGTTTTTCGGAAGCTCGCCGGAAGGTTCGTGGGAAGTTCACAGAGTTCGCCGAGAAAGATCGGAGCTTGCCAAAGAAGCTCATTGGAACTCGCCAAGATCAAATCGTGAAGTTTAAGAGCTTGCCGGGAGTCCGCAGAATGGTTTCCGAGAGTTTATCGGAAGACCGCCGAAAGTTCGCCGGAAGCTCGTCGGAAGAAGTCTTGACTTATGGACTTTGTAATAGCTTATAAAATGTTTTTAAATTCATAGTTAGCATGTTAATTAGGGTTAGGATTAGGTATTAATCCTATAACCCAAGTAGGGGCCAAATGGGCCCGAGTTCGGACTAGTTTGGGCCAAGATTGGAGCCCAACTAGTGGGCTGAAAATACTGTAGGCGGTGGCACCGCCTGGGCTAGGCAGTGGCACCGTCCAGTGCCCGAGAGCTGGGCGGTAGCATCGCTGGCTGGCGGTGGCACCACCAAGACCTTGTCGTGGTCGAACCGAGAGGCGGTGGCACCGCCAAAGATCGGAACTCCACGAGAATTCAAATTTGGAGCCCAAATTTGAATCCTCTTGAGGCCTATAAATACCTCTCAAATCTCAGCTGAGAGAACAACTTTTTGAGCAGCAATTGATTGAGAGAAAAGTCTTAGAAAGTCTTAGCAAGTCTAGTTTTCAATTTGTTAGAAAAGTTCTCCTCCTTTCTTGCTGAAAATTTGTAAGAGGTTGAACTGTTTGTAAAAGGTTGTAAGAGGGGTATTTGCCCTTCCATTTCAAAGAGATTTGCTAGTGGAAGGTGGGAGCCTCATCGAAGAGGGGCCTCATAAGTGGATGTAGGTCATTTGACCGAACCACTCTAAAATCTATGTAATCTCCGGTTTGTGTTTATGTTTATGCATTTATCTTTCTGCAAACCTTTACTTTGCTAAGTTCACTGCCCTCATCTTATTACGTATGCTTTCAACGCAATTGAAACAGTTTCAAACGAAACATTATTCTTATCATACGAAAGATTTATTAAAACCGAAGTTTTAATCCGCTGCACTAATTCACCCCCCTCTTAGTGCCGCTCCGATCCTAACAGATGAGTCAAGTGAATTATTATAGAGATAATAATTCACTGAGTTAGAAGGAGTTCTGACAAGTATGACTCACGGCCAGCTCGATATTGGGCCTAGAGGGTCACACACATATGGTAGGCATTGCGATGAATAGAGGTTCGGATATGAGATATCCGATGGAGCCCTTGTCTTATTGGATGCAGATCCAATACCCACTAGGGGAGGACCCATTAGGGTTTGACAGGGGACCTCTATAAATAGGAGGGATTCAGAGCCCCATGGGCTAGAGAGCTTTTGTCTGCCTTTTCCTATTCTCCTCTCCATCTCCACCTCAGAGTAGGTCTGGAGTTTTGAGGAGCGTCGTCGCAACCCTGCTGTGTGGATCACCGCTAAAGAGGAGGACGCTTGACCTCCTTCACCCTCTCCCAAGGATCTACAAGGAAATAGGGATATACGATCTCCCTAGGTAACACAATCTACTATATACGCAGTTTCATGTTTCGTGGATTTTTGCGTACCAATCTTCGCACGACGACGAACATCTCTTTGGGAATCGGGGATTTTGTTTTTCTTGTTCTTCCGCTGCGCATATGATGTCGCCCCCAAGGATTTCCCAACATCATACACCTAATCTTTTCTTCAATGGTTATGTTCATCCTCTCTACCACACTGTTCTGTTGAAGAATTTTAGGAACTGTTTTCTCAAGCCTGATACCATAGAACCTGCAATAATTCTCAAAAGGACCCTTGTGCTCACCACTATTATCTGATCGGATACGCTTTAGCTTTCTACTAGTTTCTCTTTCAACACTAATATGAAACTCTTTGAAAACATCGAGTACCTGGTCTTTAGATTTCAAAGCAAAAGCTCACACTTTTCTAGAATGATCATCAATAAAAGTAACAAAATAAAGAGCACCTCCAAGAGTTCTAGTTTGCATAGTACAAACATCAGTATGAACTAAATCAATAACATTTGATCTTCTAGATGATGGATATGTCTGAAATGCAACTCTATGTGTTTTTCCAGCTAAGCAATGATCACAAGATTTAAGAGATGTACCTTGTAACTCTAGTAATAACTGCTTTCTAGCAAGAGTTTGAAGTCCCTTCTCGCTGATATGTCCAAGCCTCTTATGCCAAAGATCAAAGATCTATACTTTCACCTTTTTGAATTGCATTAATCTCTCCTTTATGTAGCTTAGCTTCCATTACATAAAATGAGTTAAGTTTCTTTCCTCTTGCCACAATCAGAGAACCTTTAGTGAGTTTTCATTTGCTTTCACCAAAATAGTGTGCAAAGCCCTCATCATCAAGTCTACCTGTAGATATCAAGTTAAGATGAATATCTGGAACATGTCTTATATCTTTGAGTATCAATTTGCTCCCAATACTAGTCTCTAAGCAAATATCTCCAATACCCACAATCTTAGATGTACCACTATTTCCCATTCTGACATTACCAAAATCACCAGCAGTGTAAGATATAAAGAAATCACCATGAGAAGTAACATGAAATGAAGCACCAGAGTCAATTACCCAATTACTGTCCTGAGCTACAAGACTAACACAACCTTCATCACAAACAATAGTGATATTACCTTCAACAGCAACTGTATTTGTCTCTTTCTCATTTTTCTTCATTTCAATCTGTTATCGCTTCCAAAACCTACACTCTTTCTTCATGTGACCTAGCCTATTACAGTGAAAACATTTGATATCTCTTCTAGACTTGGATCTTCCGCTATAACCATGTGGATTTCTGTTATGACTTCTTTCACGTCTTTCTTGTTTTTCAGTAACAAATGTCCCAGAAGAAGATTCACCCTATTCTTTCCTTCTAGCATCTTCATTTAGCAAACTGTCTTTAACCATATCTATAGTTAGAGTTCCCTCTAGCGTGGAGTTGTAAATAGTCACCACATACGTTTCCCAACTTTCTGGAAAAGAGCTGAGAAGTAATAATCCTTGCATCTCATCATCTATATTCATTTTCATAGCAACCAACTTATTTGCAAGACTTTGAAATAGGCTTATATGCTCAACAATGTTACCATCATCTTTATACTTCAAATTTACAAGCCTTCTGAGGAGAGAAATTCTATTTCCCACAGTCTTTTTCGCAAAGAGATTTTCTAATCTTTGCCAAACAACATCAGCTCTGGTTTCATCTGAAATATGCTCATGCAAGTTTATATCTATCGATCTTCTAATATAGACAATAGCTTTTCTATGTTGAACTTCTCATTCTTCATCGTCCATAGTAGAAGGTTTATCTTTAACCTTGATAGGCTTATACGAATCTTTGCAATAAAGCAAATCTTCCATCAAACACCTCCAAGTGGAATAATTTGATGAGTTCAATTTAATCATACCATCAGATTGCTCCATTTCAATCACACAAGAAAAACTAGTACCAAATAACCTGATGCTCTGATACCACTTGTTGGGAAAAAAACCCGTTAAAGCGAAATATTTTTTTCCCTCTTTATGTATCAAAATGGGTTCCTCATCAAAATACCAACTTGATATCCAAATGAAAATATCAACCAGCACAACATAAACAATAGAGCAAATAATCAATCACACAATGAGACCAAATTTTTTTAACGTGAAAAACCCAATGTGGGAAAAACTACGGAACCGTAGTCCACCTCAAACTTCCACTATCAATAGTAATGATAACAGGTTTACAATTGATCTTCTCTAGAATAATCAGAGGATCACAATAACATCAAGATCATAGATCTTAGCTCAGGTATAGATATGTTCATCACATAGATGGATCTCCTCGTAAGGGAATTTTAGGTCTCACAAAGTGGATATAGCAGGAAAGTACCTTAGAGAGGGTAAACTATAGATCAATACTGTTAGGATTGTAGAGTTTGCTGCAAAGATTCTCTACATAAAATTTGGGTCAAAACTGACAACGTTTGGCTACCGATCATCAAACAGAAATCTTTAAAACCTTATTTTCTCTCTCTATTTCTCTCTCTCTTCTTTTCTTCATGTGCGTCGCCGCTCGCTGCATGCTGCATGCTCACCTGCACACACTAAAAAACCTTTTCTTACTGTACCAAACCCTTTCTTTTGTTTGCTACCTTTAATTAGTGATTTGGGCTCAATAAGCCTAATTGTCAAAGCTCACATATGGGCTGGACTCAACAGAAAGAAGATCGTTAATGAAAGCCGGTAGTTTCGACGGATGAAGAATTAGAAGTAGATATAGGTCGCAACGATCGAACTACTATAAATTCAGTGTGCTTTTTATTCTTATTGCTTACTGATTTAGTTGCTCACTATTTTTACTCACATTATAAGTTAAATGTATTTTCGATACAAATTTAATCAAACAAAATTTTTTAAATCATTTCAACTTTTCAAAAGCACTAATTTACCTCCCCCTCTTAGTACCTTTACGATTATAATAGTTATACATTGAAATATATTTTAGAAACTAGCTTTTACTATACCCTAATATGTATAAACTAGTTTCTACACTACTAGGATTCAACATGATAGAAAAATATGTATTACCTACACAATAAGGGTCAAATATTATTCTAGACCTTATCACATATACGGCATTAGCTATCCTTTGCTTTAATTATAAAAATATATCTAATATTACCTTGATCTGAAAAGTATCATAAACATTTTATGTGATTTGAAATGCATATATGTTATTCCAAAAACTATTTAAGTATTTTATTATGATCTTGAAATACATATTAGATTTAAGTTTTTATAAATTATTTGAGCATAAAGAAAGTATTTGATAGCCATATATATTTGGCATAAAGAATTCATATATTTTTTAAAAAAATATTTATTCATAATAAATTTTGATTAACATATGAGTCATACAGAGATATGGTTTGCTTATTCGATTACCTCTTAATTTTTTTCAAAATTTCACAATAAAAATATGATTAATCAAATATTAATTAAAATATAAAATTATTTTATTGAGCATATTATGAAATATTTTATAGATAGATTGATTATGGATTAAATTATGTCTTACAGTGTTATAGCATCGTCGGCTTTTCATTGGGTTCGACGTTATAGCATACATAATATGTTGTGTGCCAACTCTAATATATATTACGTGATGCTTTCTGTTGATAATAATATAAAACTAATATTTAATATATCCCTCAAAAGTAATTTTTAGTTCATCTTTATTTTCATGTCATAAACATAACGTATATCAAGCTAATTGACCCAAATAACTTTAAATTAACTTGTTGTTCATCCACTTTCAATAATTTCGTTTTTTTTTTTTATGTTAACATGATTAACATTTACAGATACAATTTGATCTTCTTTTGTATGATGGGATATAAATAGGAATAATTTTTGTATATAAATAAATACTAGAAGACCATAATACGCAGCGGAATTAAATAAAATCACAATCAAATAAAACACCAAGATATACGTAGAAAATTCCTTCAATATGCAGGGTAAAAACCACATGATAAACTAGAGATAATCCACTATGAGAATAATGAATATACAAATCTCAATCTCTTGCCCTAAACTCTAGCAACAATTACAAGAGAATAACTGGGATACAAGGATCACGTCACTGTTTACAATATCTAAAACCTCCCCCTCCTCAAGTAATCACAGCAAGAGTTTACTATAGATTTGATCTAATCTGAGATAAGAACACTATTAGATGATTGAGAATAGCCTCTCTGTTGTCCTTATCTTCTTCCATTTTTTTGTCTTCATTTTCTGTCTTGTTTTCTTCCTTTTCTTTGGAATCCCGTAGCTATTCTCTTCTCCCACGTTGTTATCCTATTTATGTTTTTTTCTGCCTCCAAACCGTAGCCACTATGGGCTGAATCTGTGGGCTATCAGCCCAACATTGTACAGATAATGAAACCAGAATACTCTTTTTATTTATGCTTAAAAACTGATTGGGTTGATACAAATATTGGATCTTCCTGAGAAATGCTTAAAAACATTTACAAATACAATTTGATCTTCCTGAGCTGACGCCGAGAACCCTTCTCCTTCTCCACCCGTTCTCGACCTCTTCAACGACGCCTTGGGGTTCGGTTGCTGGCGGTTCTCCCCGTGGTGTGTTGCCGTCATCGAGGGCTGTGTCGAGATCGGTGATGTCTTCCTCCACCACTTCTTGAAGGGCGTCCTCCTAGCCGGCAGTACTGGGCCCTTCCTCTTCCTCGTTCACTGTTGCAACCTCAAAAACCTTTGGCAGGATCAATGTTCTTGCGAATTAAGGAAACCTCAATTTCGGCTATTCTATCTCCACGACTCCGGCTGCTGCCTGTCTGCGGCCACGCATTCCACCTCAGCATCATTGGTGAAGCCCGATCTCATCAAAAAGCCTCCGCTCGCATTTGGGCAAGCCAAACGATACCTTCGACGCACCTCCGGCAACATCAATCTGAAGCAACGAACTCTGGCAACATCAATCTCATTACTGCGGTCGCTTTCTTCCCTACAACTACTGCGGCACTTCCTCGGCGACTTCTTCCACTGCCGTTTGGCACTTTCTACCGCCTCTCCTTGGGTCGCAGCCACAGCCACAACTGCTGTCTCTCTCCGCCGGCTGCTGTCCCTTTCATGAGCGACCACTGGGACATCACTGATCCGCTACTATCGCTGTAGAAACATCAACGCCTTCTCCTTTAGTTCCGTAGTGCCTCTTCTCAATTCATCACCCCTGCACGAGGAGGCGCCATCAAGCGGACACAGCCCAGCCATCTCCCATTCGGTAGAGAATTGTTGCAGATCACTGGCCTCTACCACACTGCAGATTTCCCTCTCCCACCGATCGCTACTCCAAAGATCGACGGTGGAACACTGCAGGAGATAACGCTGTTTTCCTCCCTCCCACCTCCCACGAGGAAGGCCTTCGTCTGAACTGCTGGATAGGGGTCTCTCATTCGATCTACTTGTTGAGTTTCGGTGGACTGCACGATTGGAGATCTTCAATTGGCCTGCAAAGAACTTCTCACAGAACTGCATATCTCTCGTAGATCTGCTTGCAGTCTTCACTACCGCATCCTGCTCATCCACTGCTTGGAGTAGCTCTTCCCAACACCAAACAGTGGAGCAGCAGCAGCACAGACGAGGAGGACCTCGACCGTGAGAGAAGTGAATTGATGTGGATGTGAACTTCTCACAGAACTGCTTGCAGTCTTCACTATCGCATTCTGCTCATCTACTGCTTGCAGTCTCAGAACTGCTTGGACAAATTGAGCCGTTTGAGTCTAAATCAAAGAAATAAAAAAAAGAAAGAAAGGGCAAAAAGGTAACGAAAAATATTAGAGCGTGCGGCGGCAAGAAAAAAAGGAGAGAGAAAAAAAAAGAGAAAATAAGGTTTCTAGTTTTTTGCTTGACTATCGGTGGTCAAACGTTATCAATTTTGACCTAAATTTTATGTGAAGAATCCTTGTAGCAAACTCTACAATCCTAACGATGTCGATCTGCAGTTTACCCTCTCTAAGATACTTTCCTGTTATATCCATCTTATGAGATCTAGAATTCTCTTTGAGTAGATTCATATGATATGTTAGAGCTAAGATTATGTTCTTGATTTATTGTGATCCTCTGATCATTCTAGAGAAGACCTATTGTAAATCTGTTATCATTACTATTGATAGTAGAAATTTGAGGTGGACTACGATCCCGTAATTTTTCCCACATTGGGTTTTCCACGTTAAAAGATTTGGTCTCACTATGTGATTGGTGCATTTGCTCTATTGTTTATGCTGTACTGGTTGATATTTTTATTTGGATATCAAGTTGGTATTTTTGATGAGGAACCCATTTTGATATACAAAGAGGAAAAAGAATATTCCGCTTTAACAGGTTTTCCCAACAAGTGGTATCAGAGCAACAGGTTGTTTGGTGCTAGTTTTTCTTGTATGATTGAAATGGAGCAATCAGATAATATGATTACATTGAACTAATCAAATTATTCCACTTGGAGGCGTCTAATGGAAGATTTGCTCTATTGCAAAGATTTGTATAAGCCTATCAAGGTTAAAGATAAACCTTCTACTATGGACGATAAAGAATGGGAAGTTCAACATAGAAAAGTCATTGCCTATATTAGAAGATGGATGGATATAAACTTGCATGAGCATATTTCAAATGAAACTAGAGCTGATGTTGTTTGGCAAAGATTAGAAAACCTCTTTGCGAAAAAGACAATGGGAAATAGAATTTCTCTCCTCAAAAGGCTTGTAAATTTGAAGTATAAAGATGGTGGTAACATTGTTGAGCATATAAGCCTATTTCAGAGTCTTGCAAACAAGTTGGTTGCTATAAAAATGAATATAGATGATGAGATGCAAGGATTATTACTTCTCAACTCTTTACTAGAAAGTTGGGAAACATATGTGGTGACTATTTGCAACTCCATACCAGAAGAAATTCTAACTATAGATATGGTTAAAGACAGTTTGCTAAATGAAGATGCTAGAAGGAAATAACATGGTAAATCTTCTTCTGAGGCATTTGTTACTGAAAAACAAGAAAGACGTGGAAGATGTCATAACAAAAATCCACATGGATATAGAGGAAGATCCAAGTCTAGAAAAAATATCAAATGTTTTCACTGTAACAGGTCAGGTCACATAAAGAAAGAGTGTAGGCTTTGGAAGCGAGAACAGAATGAAATGAAGAAAAATGAGAAAGAGATCAATACAGTTGCTACTGAAGGTAATATCACTATTGTTTGTGATGAAGGTTGTGTTAGTCTTGTAGCTCAGGACAGTAATTGGGTAATTAACTCTGGTGCTTCATTTCATGTTACTTCTCATGGTGATTTATTTAGATCTTACACTGCTGGTGATTTTGGTAATGTCAGAATGGGAAACAGTGGTACATCTAAGATTGTGGGTATTGGAGATATTTGCTTGGAGACAAGTATTATGAGCAAATTGATACTCAAAGATGTAAGGCAAGTTGGGAAATCAGCGGGGGGGGGGGGGGGGGGGGTGACATCATATCTTGTGGAAGAAGAACAAGAAAACAAAATCCCCGATTCCAAAAAAAAGATGTTCATCGATGCGAAGATTGGTGCGTAAAAATCCAAGAAAATACAAAAACTGGCAAGATAGAGATTGTGTTACCTAGGGAGATCGTATATCCCTGTTTCCTTGCAGATCCTTAGGAGAGGGTGAAGGAGGTCAAGCATCCGACTCTCTAGCGGTGATCCACACAGCAGGGTTGCGACGACCCTCCTCAAAACTCCAGGCCTCTAAGGTGGAGAGGGAGAGGAGAATAGGAAAGGCAAGCAAAGACTCTAGCCTATGAGGTTGTGAATCCCTCCTATTTATAGAGATCCCGTGTCAAACCCTAATGGGTCCTTCCCTATGTTAGGATCGGAGCAGCACTAAGAGGGGGGGGTGAATTAGTGCAGCGGATTAAAACTTCGGTTTTTAAAAAATCTTTCGTATGATAAGAGCGGAACTTGACAAGCTTAATCTTGAAAGCGTATTCTTAAATATGTGCAGCAAAAGTAATAAGGAACTAAAGTATATAAGAAGGTTTGCAATAATGTAAATAGCAATAATGAAATGCAAACCAAGGATCACGCCGATTTTAGAGTGGTTCGGTCAAATGACCTACTCCACTTGCGAGGCCCCTCTTCGATGAGGCTCCCACCTTCCACTAGCAAGTCTCTTGAAATGGAAGGGTAAATACCCCTCTTACAACTCTTTACAAGCGGTTCACTCTCTTACAGATTTTTGAGAAGAGATGAGGTGAACACTAGCAAATTGAAAAGAAGACAAGCTAACACTTTTCTAAGACCTTTCTCTTAAACTCTTGCTGCTCAAAAAGTTGTTGTCTCAGCTGAGATTTGAGGGGTATTTATAGGCCTCAAGAGGATTCAAATTTGGGCTCCAAAATTTGGGCTCCAAAATTCAAATTCTCTTTGGGTTCCCGATCTTTGGCCGGTGCCCCACCGCCAAAAGCGGTGCCACCTTGGCCTTCGGGTGCTGTTGGCGGTGCCCGCCCAGCCTAAGAGGTGTCACCGCCCAGCACTGGGGTGCTGGGCGGTGCCACCGCTCAGCCCAGTGGTGCCACCGCCTACAGTGTTTTCAGCCGCTATAGTGTTTTCAGCCCACCCACCCTCACAGTGTTTTCAGCCTCTGGTGTTATAGGCCCCTACTTGGGTTATAGGATTAATACCTAATCCTAACCCTAATTAACATGCTAACTACGAATTTTAAAGACATTATATAAGCTATTACAAAGTCCATAAGTCAAGACTTCTTCCCGTGAGCTTCCGCTGAACTTTTCGTGGTCTTTCGATAAACTCTGGAAACCATTCTGCGGGGACTCGGCAAGCTCTTAAACTTCACGATTTGATCTTGGCGAAGTTCCAACGAGCTTCTTCGGTAAGCTCGATCTTTCTCGGCAAACTCTGCGAACTTCCCACTAACCTTCTCGGCGAGCTTCCAAAAAAAACCCTTGGCAAGCTCCCTACTCATTCTCGGCTAGTTCGGCGGCGTTCCCGATGATCGCCGGACTTCCGTCGAACTCTTGAACTCCCAACGAATCCTTCGTTCTTGACTCCACACTTTGTTTCACTTTATGCCTTCATCGTTATCATAGTTAATCCTGCACATGCAAAACAAAACTCTACTCCGATCTAGACGGTTATTACAACGCGAATTGACATTACGTTGCTAAGACGTCATTGGTTGGCGCCCATTCGATTCTTTTCTTTAGCACATCGTTCTCTCTTGCGGCTTGTTGCCCAATCGGCGGTTGACCTCCGAACCCCGAGATATCCTTGGCGCAATTCCGCTCTTCTTGGCCCGATGCGACGTTCAAGCCTTCGCCGTCAATATCGGCGTGATCTCCTCCGGCAACAACGTCAATTCCTCCTGCGTTTCTTGTCTAATTCGATCGAGTAGACCTGCATCACTCAAAATGCAGTTAAACATCTAAACACAATCAATTAATTTCATCATCAAAATCTGAGATTCAACAATCTCCCCCTTTTTGATGATGACAACTAATTGATGACTAACGGAGTTAACCTTAACTCCCCGGAGTTTAAACAAACTCCCCTATCAATATGCCATTGATAGAACACTTGGATTATCTCAAATCCAAGTAACATTCATCATATGTTATGAAAAACATTTAAACCATCATGCAAATATATAAAATGTTTAATTCAATGCATGAAGTCATCAATATACTTCTCCCCTATGTCATCAACAAAAAAGGAGAAGTAGCTCTAGCTATTTTAAAAAGATATGCAAGTTTTTACAACATGAAGCTAGATTTTCATCACAACATATAGGCACAAAAGCATGGCAATTCAACACTTGAATTTTTTTTGTGCAAGATTACACTTTGCTTTTCTTTGCAAGTAACAATATTTATGATGTTTGATATAGCAAATTTTATATCATCTTGAGGTAGCAAACTTTTGTGATGTTTCAAGATAGTAAGTTCTTTCTTCTCTTTTTGAGAAGTGCTATTTTCGCTTCCTTTACAAAGTGCAAGCTAGCAAAGTGTTTGAAAAAGTGAGCAAGTTTTGCAACATAGAAGCTAGCAAAAATTTCGAAAGCAAATACAAGATAGCTTTCTTGTTGGAGTGTAAGCTATCGATTCTTGCTTCCTATTGTAATGTGTAGGTTGCAAGTCTTGCTTCTTGAGATAGGCAAGATAGTGATGTTCAAGAAGACAACTTTTGCTTCTTGAAATAAGCAAGTTAGTAATCTTTGCTACTTAAGATAGGCAAGCTAGCAATAACTTTCTCCCCCTTTGTTAATGTCAAAAAGAAGGAGAGGAACCAATGATTTAGACTTTTACATCAACTTTGCATCAATCAATATTTCAATCATCACATGATGCATACAAGACAATAATGTAATGAAATCATTTCACTGAAGGATACCAATGTGAAAATTCACTAAGGATCACATGAAACAATCACAAATCATGATATCATTATGCGATACATCATGATATGATAATAGTCTAAAAAAAATTAATTTGTGATACATGTGATACATTCGATACACTAAAAAATTCATTGAGATGCTTTTAAGGATATCAACATATTTTTTTTATACAAAGCATGGCAAAGCAATTTTGTTGCAAGTTTTCTAAGTTTTGCAATTTTTTTACTTCTTTTCGAGATAGCAATTCTTTTGCTTCTCTCTGAGCTAACAACTTTTACAAT
The DNA here is from genome assembly GCA_900464855.2 of Musa schizocarpa. Classification (NCBI taxonomy): domain Eukaryota; kingdom Viridiplantae; phylum Streptophyta; class Magnoliopsida; order Zingiberales; family Musaceae; genus Musa; species Musa schizocarpa. Next base: position 1,924,000 of record LS990916.1, read on the forward strand.
ATGCAAGTTTTACTACATATAAGCTAGCAAATTTAAAGATTTGCAAGTTAGCATATTTGCTTTTCTTTGCGATGTGCATGATAGCATTTCTTTGTAATGTTTAATATAGCAAATTGTACATTATGTTAGCTAGCAAATTAAAGATGTTCAAGAAAGCAAGCACTTTCTTCTCTTTTGAGAAGTGTCAATTTTTTTGCTTCCTTAGCAAAATGTCAACCTAACAAGAGACAATGTTTTACATGAGGCAAGCAAACAATTTGGCAATTGTTACATTTGCATCTTCTCTTTAGATGTGCAAGAAAGTAAGGAAGTTTTTGCATTTTCTTGACTTGTGCAAGGTAGCTAATTTCTGTTTGAGATGACCCTTTACATCAATTCAAGATAGCACATTAGTAACTCTTTCTCTCCCGTTGTCATTGGCAAAAAGAAAGGAAGATTCAAGTCATGAATATCAAAATAATAATTTTGTCATAAGTATTTCATCATTGCGTATATCATTATTACATGCATAATACTAAATCATCATATATTCAAAACATATTAACTCATCATTATATGCATGATTCCAAATCATCATTCATATCATTTCAATCATTGTTTCAATCATCACTATAACTCATCATGCGCATGATGTAAAATCATCTAACATGATACAAATATTTATTTTCAAAATGTTTATCACTATTTTCATGTATGATAATAAAGTATTCATGATGCATATATCATCACAATACAAAGCAATTGCATGCATAATTTCAAAGTATAAATATTTCAAATCATGAAGATATTAACTTGTCAAATTTCATCCAATCATTCATGATTATAACTTTTCATTTGTATACATCAAAATAATATCAAGAGTATTTCATGCATAATTTTAATCACCACATAAGGAATATCAAGAAGAAAGTAATTGGGTGATGCGATAAACATTTCATGAATACAAGGAATTGTATAAAAATCATATCATGAAAAGATAATAATAGAAGACACATTTTGTTTTGAAAAATCTCCTCTTAAATAATCAAGGAAAAATCTTAGGAGATCGATTAATGAAAAAATCTTGATTCATAATAAATCTTAATTTGTAAATATCACAGAATCAAGATCATGATTTTGAATAAAACTCATTCAAATTCAAATCATCCAAATCATCAAAATCTCAACATTTCTTTCAAGAGATTCAAAATGGCATAGATAGTTTTATTGGTCTCTTAGGTAGAAATCAATAAGATAAAGGATTACATTTCATTTTTTATAAATTTCTATTCATGTGATTTGCTTCTTATGAGCATGCCTTAGTCTTTATATGCCAAATCAATATAAGCATTAAAGTTCAAGATGTAAAGGCAAAATCTTATAAGACAACTCATTTATAAAATATTCATCATGTTTATTTTCATGAGATTCATAAGATTGGTAAAATAAATTCATTAATCTCAATAGAATAGAAAATTCATTTCCATTTCATACAATTGATTTCATGTGAGAGTGTTCAAGTCTTTTTGTGAAAACATTGTATCATCATTTAAAGTCAAAACATAAGTTTCGTCATAAAGCCGTCAAGCCCAAACACATCAAAAATAAAACATCATGATATCACATCTATCATCAAAAGACTATCAAGAAATTCACACATAGATGTACATGCACTATGTCATCTTAATATGTCATGAGAATGTCATATTAATTCGTCATAAAAATGATTAAACCAAAAACATGTTAATCCAAAATGAGAGTATCAAATCAACATTTACTTCAAAAACTCATGTATGTCATAAAATCATCAAGATACACATGTATGGATTAATCCTAAGCATTATCACATATCATATAATTATCATCCCTAATGTTGTATACATCATTTAACATTTCAAAAACATAACATGCATGAAACCTTAGCAATATACATTTCATGATCAAAGTTTTTAATTTTTCAAAATATGCTAAAAAGAAAAACATGATATAATTTTTGAAAAATAATTTTTATTTCCTATTCCTACTATCTAAATTAAGCACTCATGAAAAACTTCAAGTAATTTCAAAATAATTCAAGAGAGTTGAGTTAGTTACCTTGTAGTCGAAGCCCATCAAAGCCCAATTCGCCATTTCATCTTTGGAAGTTCTTGATTCATCCTTGGGTGCCTTCCTTTTCTTTGGCCTCTTCCTCCGTTCAAGTTCATTGTTCATTTTAGATTTTTGTTTAATGAACTTATTAAGAGTTAGTGTTCGAAGTTCAAGTTCATCATTGTCCTCATCACTTGAGTCATCGCTCAAGTGGTATTTATTTGTCCGGAGTTCCAAATCCTTCCTATTCTTTGGAAGGTGGTTCAAGTGTTCATTGTGTTCATCATGTGCATTGCGCACCATTTCATATGTCATCAATGAGCCGATAAGTTCTTCAAGTGGAAAAATATTTAAATCTTTTGTTTCTTGTATTGCCGTAACTTTTGATTCCCAAACTTTAGAAAGTGATCGTAAAACTTTACTAACAAGTTCAAAATTCGAGAAACATTTGCCAAGAGTTTGTAAACCATTGACGACATCCGTAAAACGGGTGTACATGTCAACAATGGTTTCGCTCGGCTTCATTTGAAAAAGCTCGAAATCATGCATTAAAATGTTAACTTTCGAGTCTTTGACTCTACTAGTTCCCTCGTGTGTGATTTCAAGTGTTCGCCAAATATCAAAAGCCGTTTCGCAGGTAGAAATCCGATTGAACTCATTTTTGTCTAAAGCGCAAAATAAGGCATTCATAGCCTTTGCGTTTAAAGAAAAATACTTCTTCTCCAAATCCGACCATTCGTTCATCGGTTTAGAGGGAAGTTGAAAACCATTTTCAACAATATTCCATATATCCAAATTCATAGAAATCAAGAAAACTCTCATTCGAGTTTTCCAATAAGTGTAGTCCAATCCGTTAAACAACGGTGGACAAAAAACCGATAAGCCCTCTTGAAAGCCATGAAGAGCCATTTCTCTCGGGTGTAAATCCGAAATGAGAAATACCGGGCTCTAATACCAATTGTTAGGATCGGAGTAGCACTAAGAGGGGGGGTGAATTAGTGCAGCGGATTAAAACTTCGGTTTTTAAAAAATCTTTCGTATGATAAGAGCGGAACTTGACAAGCTTAATCTTGAAAGCGTATTCTTAAATATGCGCAGCAAAAGTAATAAGGAACTAAAGTATATAAGAAGGTTTGCAATAATGTAAATAGCAATAATGAAATGCAAACCAAGGATCACGCCGATTTTAGAGTGGTTCGGTCAAATGACCTACTCCACTTGCGAGGCCCCTCTTCGATGAGGCTCCCACCTTCCACTAGCAAGTCTCTTGAAATGGAAGGATAAATACCCCTCTTACAACTCTTTACAAGCGGTTCACTCTCTTACAGATTTTCGAGAAGAGATGAGGTGAACACTAGCAAATTGAAAAGAAGACAAGCTAACACTTTTCTAAGACCTTTCTCTCAAACTCTTGCTGCTCAAAAAGTTGTTGTCTCAGCTGAGATTTGAGGGGTATTTATAGGCCTCAAGAGGATTCAAATTTGGGCTCCAAAATTTGGGCTCCAAAATTCAAATTCTCTTTGGGTTCCGATCTTTGGCGGTGCCACCCACCAGCCATAGCAGTGCCACCACTTGGCCTTTCGGGTGCTGGAAGGTGCCACCGCCTACTGTGTTTTCAGCCCCCTTCTGATGTTTTCAGCCCACCGCCTACGTGTTTTTTAGCCTACAAGTGTTATAGGCCCCTACTTGGGTTATAGGATTAATACCTAATCCTAACCCTAATTAACATGCTAACTACGAATTTTAAAGACATTATATAAGCTATTACAAAGTCCATAAGTCAAGACTTCTTCCGGCGAAGCCCGCTGAACTTTGGCGGTCTTCCGATAAACTCGGAAACCATTCTCATGGACTCCCGGCAAGCTCTTAAACTTCACGATTTGATCTTGGCGAAGTTCCAACGAGCTTCTTCGACAAGCTCGATCTTTCTCGGCAAACTCTGCGAACTTCCCACGAACCTTCCGTGAAGCTTCCAAAAACCCTTCGGCAAGCTCCCTACTCATTTCGGCTAGTTCCGGCGGCGTTCCCGATGATCCCGGACTTCCGTCGAACTCTTGAACTCCCAGCGAATCCTTCGTTCTTGACTCCACACTTTGTTTCACTTTATGCCTTCATCGTTATCATAGTTAATCCTGCACATGCAAACCAAAACTCTACTCGATCGATCTGACTGACAGTTATTACAACGCGAATTGACATTCTCATTTGCCCTACACGTCATTGGTTGGCGCTTTTGTGCGATTCTTTAGCACATCGTCCTCTCTTGCGGCTTGTTGCCCAATCGGCGGTTGACCTCCGCAGAACCCCGATATCCTTGGCGCAATTCCGGCTCTTCTTGGCCCGATGCCCGGACGCTCAAGCCTTCGCCGTCCAATATCGGACGTGATCTCCTCTCCTATAGCGTCAATTCCTCCTGCGTTAACTGTCTAATTCTGATCGAGTAGACCTGCATCACTCAAAATGCAGTTAAACATCTAAACACAATCAATTAGTTTCATCATCAAAATCCGAGATTCAACACCCTAGTGGGTATTGGATCTGCATCCAATAAGACAAGGGCTCCGTCGGATATCTCATATCCGAACCTCTACTCATCGCAATGCCTACCATATGTGTGTGACCCTCTAGGCCCAATATCGAGCTGGCCGTGAGTCATACCTGTCAGAACTCCTTCTAACTCGGTGAATTATTATCTCTGTAATAATTCACTTTCGACTCATCGACACGGACGGGCGTGCTAGGCCACTACGCCGTAGTCCCCAGAACGATCTGGGGGAATCCAATCCATTGGACCGCATCGTCTCGATTACCATGTACCTATAGTCCCTCATCCATCTAATATCCCAGAGACCGTATATCGAGCATGGTGTTGTCAGACTCATACGGTTTCTACTCGAGTCTCGTTCTAATCGGATTCTCCCGGAGAACTCTTTCTCTCTCAACCCGAATGACCCTGGCCAGGGATTTGTCTAAGCAAGAACACATGGAATATTCCTCTCATGACGCCGAGAGTGGATGATCCTCTATCGACACTCAATAGCCCTCGTTGCTAGTCATAGGTGCCCAGCAAGCCAATCACGTGAGTGATGGCACGTGTGACTTGATACAGAATCTTTTTGCTTATTATATTTTGGCGTATATCACTTTATAACTATTGCATAAATGCATATATATATTGTGATGTCCTTGGATTTGTGCAATGCGAATCGGATCATGATGAGATCACGATAATGAGATCGATTCACCTTTAAACACATATCCTAAATAATCCCGGTCATAGGTTACCGAGAGGACATCGTGATAACCGGATAGACCTGGTGTCTTTGTATACCCGTCCATATGATGGATGCAGCTGGTGGTCTCATAGCTGCTCGTGTAGGGACACTAGGGATATAGTACAGGTGCTCATTGGAGAATGAGTTCATCGATTGATCCGCTTACGGAATCTTTGGATGGTTAATGATGCCTTATTGTCGATAGCGATTCCGTAGTCCTAGTGGTGTATATCGGTCCTTAGACTTGAGACACCAAGGATGTCCTCTGTATGAGTGCTCCACTCTTTGATACCAGACTTATAGGTTGGGCTGTCCCGGATCTAGTACATTTTGGTCATTAGGAGTGGTAGTCGACCTTACGAGGGCTATTGAGTGTCGATAGAGGATCATCCCACTCTCGGCGTCATGAGAGGAATATCCCATGTGTTCTTGCTCGAGACAAATCCTTGGCCGTGGTCATTCGGGTTGAGAGAGAAAGAGTTCTCGGGAGAATCGATTAGAGGCGAGACTTCGAGTAGAAACCGTATGAGTCCGACAACACCATGCTCGATATACGGTCTCTAGGATATTAGATGGATGAGGGACTATAGGTACATGGTAATCGAGACGACACAGGTCCAATGGATTGGATTCCCCCAGATCGCACCGGGGACTACTGGCGTAGTGGCCTAGCACGCCCGTAGAATGATGAGTCGAAAGTGAATTATTACAGAGATAATAATTCACCGAAGTAGAAAAGAGTTCCACGGCAGGTATGACTCACGGCCAGCTCGATATTGGGCCCAGAGGGTCACACATATGGTAGGCATTGCGATGAGTAGAGGTTGGGATATGAGATATCCGGACGGAGCCCTTGTCTTATTGGATGATCCAATACCCACTAGGGAAGGACCCATTAGAGTTTGACACGGGATCTCTATAAATAGGAGAGATTCACACCTCATAGGCTAGAGTCTTTACTTGCCTTTTCCTATTCTCCTCCTCTCCCTCTCCACCTCGAGGAGGCCGGAGGTTTTTTTGAGGAGGGTCGCCGCAACCCCCTTTGTGTGGATCACCGCTAGAGAGGAGGACGCTTGACCTCCTTCACCCTCTCCTAAGGATCTGCAAGGAAATAGGCATATCTACGATCTCCCTAGGTAACACAATCTCTATCACGCAGTTTTTGTGTTTTTATGATTTTTTGCGCGACCAATCTTCGCACAACTTGACCAACATCTTTTTTTGGAATCGGGGATTTTTGTTTTCTTGTTCTTCCATTGCGATATGATGTCGCCCCTTGATTTCCCAATAGTGGTATCGAGCTAGGTTGTTAAATGCGAATGATTGGTTTTGAACTGCGTGTGTTGTGTTTAGGAAGAATATTGACGTCAAAATCATTGACGAAAAGCGAGGAAGGGCAGCAAAGTTTGTGCCCTCGATCTCGTCGTCGCAGCAAATAAGCAAGCACTATGCCCGCAAAGAAGCAGTCGGGGTGGTCTGCTTGTAGCAGGCTTGCTGCCGGGCGGGGTTGGCAGCCCACGAGCAGAGGTGCCGCGCAGGGCAGCGGCGCGCCGCCGCCATGAAGGAAGCGGCGCCGCCAGCCAGGGCACGACGCCTTTGCCGCCGCATGGCGTACGACGCCATTACCATGGTCCCATGGCGAAACCCCCCCACAAAGGGCGGCCGCTGGCGGGACAGCACCGTCTGGAGGCAGCGGGGGGCCGAAGGAGGCGCCCACCCATGATGGCGATCGCCGCCGCAAATGGGCGTCAGCCGACTGGCGAGGGCGTTGCCTTCGCCCGCCTGCCTGACGCCCGCCGATGAGGGTGGCGGCGGCAGCGGCAGCAACAGAGGGAATTAGGGTTTTGGACAAAAGGACAGTTTTGCCCCTATGAATTTGAGAAATTCCAGTTTCTGTCTTTTGTCCAAATTACGAAAATACCCTTAGGAATTGAGAAATTCCCTACATGTCCCTGATTTCTGAAAAATATTAATTAATTAAAAGGTTTAGTTGATTATTATTTTTATTATTATCTAGTAGTCCTACATGATGATGATTATTTATACATGTGATGTATGATGTGTGGACGGATGATCATGGACCGTGTGATGTGCGTACTTGTGATTATTATTATTGAGGTCTACGAACCTCCATTATATTTCTCGTTTATTGTCGGGCCTGCGTGCCTATGATTAAGTTGTAATCACATGAGGAGGCGCAGCGGGAGCGTGGATGCGATAGCGGAACCCACGAGACGGACGATCGTGATGCATGGAGATGCATCAAGATGTCGACGGAACCGACGAGGATGAGATGGACAATCACAAGGGCATGGAGATGCACCGTTGCACACACAGATCTTGATGTGAGTGATTAGGCCTACTGGCTCGGGCCTAATCATATTAGGTTGTGGTCCATGATCATCTGATGTGATTGCTTATACACATGCTAGATATGTATATATATTTGCATGCGATGTAGATATATATTAAATATGTATATGTGTGACATGTCATATTAGGAGACCAAATTATAGAAACATCTCTCGATAATATTAAGTCGGTAAACGTGAGGCAATTATATTGATCCACGTGGCCTTCCATCGTTATGAGTAGGAACCGATTCTCGGTGTAGGTTGAGTTGGTCGAGTCCCTCGAGACTCACCTACATCGCGATTCGCTATCTTGCCTACAACATAGAGATGTCACCGGTGACCTGAGGACATGGTATGCTTGGTCGAGTCCCTCGAGGGTATATCATCAAATCAGACTCATCTTGTAACGAAGGTGTTGACTTAACCGAGCATCATGGTTGGTCGAGTCCCTCGAGGCCATAGTGATTTGGAGGCCGAACAGGACAGGAATCACAAGGAGTTGTGATCGGCAAGAGTTGCCTACCTTTTAGGCTTAGTGTGATTGGTCGAGTCCCTCGAGGTTACTCTAAGATGCCGATTGGATCCTCGATCCCCACTAGAAGTCTGCTTTGGAGACTTCGTTTCCGCATCTTTGAGGGTGTCATTGACTCGTTAGTAAAATAGTGGGAGCATATTAAGATAGAAGTCCATATCTTGATAGTTTATTTCTTGCAAAATCTGCATGTTATTCATTTCTGCTACATCTTTATTTTCAGAAAATGTCGCTTTCAAATCCCTTTACGTGGCATACTTGATGTCAACCGCCTTCTTGGTCCAAATCATAATGGATTGGCTCCGTAACTTGAGAATTGTTCTCACAGCGGAGAAAATGGGTATACGTCCTTGATCTGATGATGCCTACGCCCGAAGAAGGGGCAAGCGAGGATGAGATCGCTTCGCACGTGAAGTACATTGATGACTCCACTCTTGCTCATTGCTATATGTTGGGCTCTATGACTCGAGAATTCTGAGAGACAACATGAAAAGATGGATGCAGATCCATTATCCTACATGTCCGAAAAATTGTTTGAGGAATAGGGAAGGACTCAACGATATGAGATATCTAAGAGCCTTTTCCGCGCTAGGATGATTTGAGGGGGACAGGTTCAGAACCATGTCCTAAAGATGATTGAGTGGATAGAGAAACTCACAGGTCAAGGAATGGTCCTAGAGGATAACTTGTGTGTGGACATTGTGCTTGATCCCTACGATTCCTTTTCACAGTTCATAATGAATTTTAATATGAACAAGCTTGAGGTGACTCTCCCAGAGCTCCTCAATATGTTGAGGGAGGGAGAGAGTACTATTAAGAAAGAGAAGCCAGTTCTCTACACTGGTGAGACCGAAAGAAAAGGAAAGCGGAGAAAGGTCCCTTAAGAAGGGAAAGGGCAAGGGCAAACAAGGTAAAAGCAAAGATTGCTAAGAAAAGACCCAGCAAAGGACAAAGGCCAGTGCTTCCACTGTGGTAAAGATGGGCATTGGAAGAGAAACTGCAAAGAGTACCTTGCAGAAAGGGCGAAACAAAAGCTTGATGAAGCTTCAGGTACATTCATGATCAGTCTCCATTTGTCAGACTCTTATGATAACACATGGGTATTGGATACCGGTAGTGCTTATCATATATGCAATTCGTTGCAAGTTCTGGCAAGGCCTAGGAGACTACAGAGAGGCGAGATGGACCTCAAGATGGGTAATGGAGCAAAAGTTGTTTGTATTAAATTTTGTTGGCAGGTCGCCCCTACATCTGCCTAGTGGAGCTTTTATTGCATTAGATGCATGTTATTTTGTTCCTTCTATTATCAAAAACATTATCTCCATTTCATGTTTAACAGTTAGTGGATATAAATTTGTTTTTGAGAACAATGGTTGTTCGATATTATTAGATGATAAGATCATCACGAAAGGAACATTGCATAATGGTTTATTTATGTTAGACACCACTCCACATATCATGAATGTAAATATGTCCAAAAAGAAACGAGATGAGTTGAACACTGCATACCTGTGGCATTGTAGGCTAGGTCACATCTATGAAATAAGGATTCAAAAGTTGCTAAATGATGGATATCTAGATCCATTCGACTATGTGTCATATACAACTTGTGAGCCTTGCATTCGTGGAAAACTGACCAAATCTCCATTTAGTAGAGGCGGGAGAGAGCCAATGAGTTGTTGGAACTCATACATAGTGAAGTATGTGGACCCATGTCAACTCATGCCATTGGAGGTTACTCCTACTTCATTACATTTCTTGATGATTTCTCAAGGTATGGATATGTGTACTTAATGAAGTACAAGTCCGAGGCCTTTGAGAAATTCAGAGAGTATAAGAATGAGGTGGAGAACCGGTGGAAAGAGTATCAAAACTCTTCGATCAGATCGAGGAGGTGAATACTTAAGCACAGAGTTTACTCGGGTTCCTCAAGGACCATGGGATATTATCCCAATGGACACCTCCTTATACACCTCAAGCTCAATGGTGTCTCTCGAAAGGAGAAATGGTACATTATTAGATATGGTGCGGTCCATGATGAGTTTCGTTGACCTACCCATCTCATTCGGGATATGCCCTAGAAACAAAGAACTTACCTTTCCAACAGAGTTCCAACTAAGTGGTAGTGTCTACACCATATGAGATATGGAAAGGGAAGAAGCATGATCTTAAGGTTGTTAAGATCTGGGGCTACCCCTGCCCATGTTAGAAGACACAACCCCGATAAGTTATAATCAAGGATGAGCGATGCAAATTTGTGAGATACCCCAAGGAAACTTGTGGGTATTATTTCTATCATCTCGAGGACCAAAAGGTCTTTGTAGCTAAGAGAGCAGTGTTCTTGAGAAGGAACACATTCTTGACGGAGACGGTGGGAGAATGATAGAATTGAGCGAGGTTGGAGAACCAAGCTCAAGCACCACTCTGACCGAAGTCCGTTCAAGTACCTAATACACAAAGTATCAACTTTACGCAGGTCCGATAGAGTATCCCATCCTCCCAGAGATGTGGGACATATTAGAGCAGAGAGGATGTAGAGGATATTGATCCTCGAGACCCACGAGGAGGCTATTATGAGTATAGACTCGGGGAAGTGGAAAGAAGCCATGAATTTCGAGATGGATTCTATGTACTCCAATGAGGTTTGGAACCTAATTGATGCCCGAAGATATTGTACCGATCGGTTGCAAGTGGATCTTTAAGAAAAAAGATCGAGTAGATGGAAAGGTAGAGACCTATAAAGCAAGGCTAGTGGCTAAGGGTATTGTCAAAGGCAAGGTGTTGACTACGATTTAAACTTTCTCACCCGTAGCAATGCTAAAATCCATCAGAATTCTATTAGCTATTGCAAAGACACTATGATTATGAGATCTGGCAGATGGATGTGAAAACCGCATTCCTCAACGGGGAACCTCGAGGAGGAGGAGGTGTATATGATGCAACCGAGGGATTCGTGTCCAAGAACTGCCAGATAAGGTGTGTAGGTTGCTTAGATCCATTTATGGACTAAAAGCAAGCTTCCCGAAGTTGGAACATAAGATTTGATGAGGCAATCAGATCTTATGACTTCAAGATTAAGAACGAAGATGAGCCTTGTGTATACAGAAAGGTAAGTGGGAGCGCTATCACCTTTTTTTGGTGTTATATGTGGATGACATCCTCATCATGGGAATGACATAGGAATGCTATCCACAAGAAAGGCTTGGTTATCTAGACACTTCTCCATGAAGGACTTAGGGGAAGCATCTTATATCTTGGGGATTAGAATCTATAGAGATAGATCCAAGAGGATGCTTGGCTTGTCCCAGTCCAGGTACATAGAAACTATTGTCAAAAGGTTTGGCATGAAAAATTCCAAGAGAGGTCTCATACCGATGAGATATGGGATATCGCTTTCTCAGTATGTCCCCAAAGACTCCGGTAAGAAAGGGCTAACATGGATATGATACCTTATGCCTCAAAGCAATAGGGTCTATCATGTATGCCATGCTATGTTTTGGGCCTGATATAGCGCATGCTCGAAAGTGTCGAAGAAAGGTATTAGGCGAGATCCGGGCTTGGAGCACCGGAAAGCAAGAAAGTGTATCCTTAAGTACTTGAGAAGGACTAAGGATCTTTTACTAGTATATGGAGGTAATAGCCTTAAGGTTGAAGGCTACGACGACTCAAGTTTTCAGTCGATGTCGATGATAGCAAGTCGAATTCGGGGTATGTGTACACCTTGAATGGAGGAGGTGTCTTTGGAAGAGTTCCAAGCAAGATACCACCACGACTTCGACCAGAGGCGAGTACATTGCTGCATCGGATGCAGCAAAGGAGGGAGTCCGGGTGAAGAAGTTCATCACAGATTTGGGAGTCGATCTGAGATAGCGACAAGTCGACTTCCTTATATTACGCGACAACTATGGGGTGATTACTCAAATAAGGGAACCCGGGTCTCATGAAGTGTTCGAGGAGGTTCCAGCTTATAAGAGAGATCAGAACCCGAGGAGATGTAGCAGTGGAAAGAGTTCCATCCGAAGATAATATTGCAGATCCTTGACAAAGCCGTTGTCTCATTTTGTCTTTGAGCGTCACAAGGGTCCGATGGGGATCGAGACACATATATGTGATTGGCTTTTAGGTCAAGTGGGAGATTGCTAGTCATAGGTGCCCAAAGAAGCCAATCCGTGAGTGATGGCACGTGTGACTTGATACGAGAATCTTTTGTTTATTATATTTTGGCGTATATCACTTTTATAACTATTGCATAAATGCATATATATATTGTGATGTCCTTGGATTTGTGCAATGGGGAATCGGATCGTGATGAGATCACGATAATGAGATCGATTCACCTTTAAACACATATCCTAAATAATCCCGGTCATAGGTTACCGAGAGGGACATCGTGATAACCGGATAGACCGGTGTGTGCTGTATACCGTCCATATGATGGATGCAGTTGGTCTCATAGCTGCTCATGTAGGGACACTAGGGATACAAGATCAGGTGCTCATTGGAGAATGAGTTCAATGATTGATCCGCCACGGAATCTTTGGATGGTTGATGATGCCTTATTGTCGATAGCGATTCCATAGTCCTAGTGGCGTATCTGGTCCTTAGACTTGAGACACCAAGGATGTCCCTGTATGAGTGCTCCACTCTTTGATACCGGACTTATAGGTTTGGTGTCCCGGATCTAGTACAGTGATCATTGGGAATGGTAGTCGACCTTACGAGGGCTATTGAGTGTCGATAGAGGATCATCCACTCTCGGTGTCATGAGAGAAATATCCCATGTGTTCTTGCTCGAGACAAATCCCTGGCCGGGTCATTCGGGTTGAGAGAGAAAGAGTTCTCAGGGAGAATCGATTAGAGCGAGACTCGAGTAGAAACCGTATGATGAGTCCGACAACACCATGCTCGATATCTCGGTCTCCTCGAGATATTAGATGGATGAGGGACTATAGGTACATGGTAATCGAGGACGATGGGTCCAATGGATTGGATTCCCCTCAGATCACGGGGACTTTGGCAGTAGTGGCCTAATCACGTCCATGAAGTCGATGAGTCGAAAGTGAATTATTACAGAGATAATAATTCGAAGTTAGAAAGAGTTTCGGCTGTGTATGACTCACGGCCATTTCGACATTGAGCTTAGAGGGTCACACACATATGGTAGGCATTGCGATGAGTAGAGGTTCGGATATGAGATATCCGGACGGAGCCTTTGTCTTATTGGATGCAGATCCAACACCCACTAGGGAAGGACCCATTAGGGTTTGAAACGGGATCTCTATAAATAGGAGGGATTCATGACCTCGAGAGGCTAGAGTCTTTGCTTGCCTTTCCTATTCTCCTCTCCCTCTCCACCTTAGAGGCTGGAGTTTTGAGGAGGGTCGCCGCAACCCCGGGCTGTGTGGATCACCGCTAGAGAGGAGGATGCTTGACCTCCTTCACCCTCTCCTAAGGATCTGCAAGTAAAGAGGGATATACGATCTCCCCAGGTAACACAATCTCTATACGCAATTTTGTGTTTTGCGGATTTTTGCGCACCAATCTTCGCACGACGACGAACATCTTTTTGGGAATAGGGGATTTTTGTTTTCTTGTTCTTCCGCTGCGCATATGATGTCTCCCCCTTGATTTCCCAACACTCGTAAGGTCGACTACCACTCCCAATGACCAACTGTACTAGATCTGGGACAGCCAAACCTATAAGTCTGGTATCAAAGAGTGGAGCACTCATATAGGACATCCTTGGTGTCTCAAGTCTAAGGACCAGATACACCACTAGGACTACGGAATCGCTATCTGACAATAAGGCATCATCAACCATCCAAGCATTCCATAAGCGGATCAATCATTGAACTCATTCTCAATGAGCACATGATCGCATCCCTAGTGTCCCTACACTAGCAGCATATGAGACCCATTTGCATCCATCATATGGACGGGTATACAAAGACACCAGTCTATCCGATTATCACGATGTCCCTCTCGGTAACCTATGACCGGGATTATTTAGGATATGTGTTTAAAGGTGAATCGATCTCATTATCGTGATCTCATCACGATCCGATTCCCATTGCAAAAAAAATCCAAGGACATCACAATATATATATATATGCATTTATGCAATAGTTATAAAGTGATATACGCCAAAAATATAATAAGCAAAAGATTCTCAGATCAAGTCACACGTGCCATCACTCACGGATTGGCTTGTTGGGCACCTATGACTAGCAATCTCCCACTTGACCTAAAGTCAATCACCTATGTGTTCGATCCCAATCGGACCTCGCGACGACTCAAAGACAAAATGAGACAACGGCTTTGTCGGTGGATCGCAATATTATCTTCGGATGGAACTCTTTCCATCTGCTACATCTCCTCGGGTTACGATCTCTCTTATAAGTTGGAACCTCCTCGAACACTTTCGATGAGACGGGTTCCCTTATTTGAGTAATCACCCCATAGTTGTCGCAATATAAGGAAGTCGACTTGTCGCTATATCAGTATCGACTCCCAAATCTGTGATGAACTTCTTCACCCGGACTCCTCCTTTGCTGCATCCGATGCAGCAATGTATCCTACGGGTGGTCGAAGTCAGAAGTGGTATCTTGCTTGGAACTCTTCCAAAGACTGCTTGCTCCTCCATTCAAGGTGTACACAAATCCTGAATTCAACTTGCTATCATCGACATCGACTAAAAACTTGAGTCAGTGTAGCCTTCAACCTTAAGGCTATTACCTCCATATACTAGTAAAAGATCCTTAGTCCTTCTCAAGTACTTAAGGATACACTTTACTTGCTTTCCAATGCTCCAAGCTTGGATCGGCCTCGACACCGCCGTGACACTCGTGAGCATGCTTATATCAGGCCTAGTACATAGCATGACATACATGATAGACCCTATTGGTGAGGCATAAGGTATCATATCCATGTTTGCCCTTTCTTCTGGAGTCTTTGGGGACATACTCGTAGAAAGCGATATCCCATGTCTCATCGGTATGAGATCTCTCTTGGAATTTTCCATGCCAAACCTTTTGACAATAGTTTCTATGTACCTAGACTGGGACAAGCCAAGCATCCTCTTGGATCTATCTCTATAGATTCTAATCCCCAAGATATAAGATGCTTCCCCTAAGTCCTTCATGGAGAAGTGTCTAGATAACCAAGCCTTTACTGTGGATAGCATTCCTATGTCATTCCCAATGATAAGGATGTCATCCACATATAACACCAAAAAAGGTGATAGCGCCCCACTTACCTTTTCAGATACACAAGGCTCATCTTCGTTTTAACTTAAGTCATAAGATCCGATTGCCTCATCAAATCTTATGTTCCATTTGGGAAGCTTTGTTTTTAGTCCATAAATGGATCTAAGCAACCTACACACCTTATCCGGGCAGTTCTTGGACACTTAATCCCTCAGTTGCATCATATACACCTCCTCCTCGAGGTTCCCGTTGAGGAATGCGGTTTTCACATCCATCTACCAGATCTCATAATCATAGTGTGCTGCAATAGCCAATAGAATTTGATGGATTTTAGCATTGCTAACGGGTGAGAAGTTTTTTCGTCAGAGTCAACACCTTGCCTTTTGACGATACCCCTTAGCCACTAGCCTTGCTTTATAGGTCTCTACCTTTCCATCTACTCCGATCTTTTTTTCTTAAAGATCCACTTGCAAACCGATGGGTACAATACCTTCAAGCATCAACTAGGTTCCAAACCTTATTGGAGTACATAGAATCCATCTCAGAAATTCATGGCTTTTTTTCCACTTCAGGAGTCTATACTCATAATAGCCTCCTCGTAAGTCCTGAGGATCAATATCCTCTATATCCTTTGCTCTAATATGTCCCACATATCTCTGGGAGGATGGGATACTCTATCGACTCCAAGCAAAGTTGATACTTGTGTATTAGGTACCTGAACAAACTCGGGCTATAGAGTGGTGCTTGAGCTTGGTTCTCCAACCTCGCTCAATTCTATCATTCTCCCATTGTCTCCGTCAAGAATGTGTTCCTTCTCAAGGAACACTGCTCTCTTAGCTACAAAGACCTTTTGGTCCTCGAGATGATAGAAATAATACCCACAAGTTTCCTTGGGGTATCCCACAAATTTGCATTTCTGTCCTTGATTCTAACTTATCGGGTGTGTGTCTTCTAACATGGGCAGGGGCAGCCCTTGATCTTAACACTTTAAGATCATGCTTCTTCCCTTTCCATATCTCATATGGTGTAGACACTACCACTTAGTTGGAACTCTGTTCAGAAAGGTAAGTCATGGTTTCTAGGGCATATCCCCGAATGAGATGGGTAGGTCAACTAAACTCATCATGGACCGCACCATATCTAATAATGTACGATTTCTCCTTTCAGAGACACCATTGAGCTGAGGTGTATAAGGAGGTGTCCATTGGGATAATATCCCATGGTCCTTAAGGAACTGAGTAAACTCTGTACTTAAGTATTCACCTCCTCGATCTGATCGAAGAGTTTTGATACTCTTTCCAGTCTGTTTCTCAACCTTATTCTTATACTCTCTGAATTTCTCAAAGGCCTCAAACTTGTACTTCATTAAGTACACATATCCATACCTTGAGAAATCATCAGTAAATGTAATGAAGTAGGAGTAACCTCCAATGGCATGAGTTGACATGGGTCCACATACATCACTATGTATGAGTTCCAACAACTCATTGGCTCTCTCTCCAGTTCTACTAAATGGAGATTTGGTCAGTTTTTCCACGAATGCAAGGCTCACAAGTTGTATATGACACATAGTCGAATGGATCTAGATATCCATCATTTAGCAACTTTTGAATCCTTCTTTCATGGATGTGACCTAGCCTACAATGCCACAGGTATGCACTGTTCAACTCATCTCGTTTCCTTTTGGACATATTTACATTCATGATATGTGGAGTGGTGTCTAACATAAATAAACCATTATGCAATGTTCCTTTCGTGATGATCTTATCATCTAATAATATCGAACAACCATTGTTCTCAAAAAAACAAATTTATATCCACTAACCGTTAAACATGAAATGGAGATAATATTTTTTTATAATAGAAGGAACAAAATAACATGCATCTAATGCAATAAAAGCTCCACTAGGCAGATGTAGGGCGACCTCACCAACAGCTAATACAAAGAACTTTTGCTCCATTACCCATCTTGAGGTCCATCTCGCTCTTCAGAGTCTTCTAGGTCTTTGCGTAACCCAGAACGATTGCATATATGATAAGCACTACCGGTATCCAATACCCATGTGTTATCATAAGAGTTTGACAAATGGAGACCGATCATGAATGTACTCAAGCTTCATCAAGCTTTTGTTTAAGCCCTTTTCGCAAGGTACTCTTTGCAGTTTCTCTTCCAATGCCCATCTTTACCACGATTGGAAGCACTTGCCTTTGTCCTTTGCTGGGTCTTTCTTAGCAACCTTTGCTTTACCTTGTTTGCCCTTGCCCTTTCCCTTCTTAAGGGACCTTTTCTCTTTCCTTTTCTTTTGGTCTCACCGATTGTAGAGAACCGGCTTCTCTTTCTTAATGGCACTCTCTGCCTCCCTCAACATATATTGAGGAGCTCGGGAGAGTCACCTCAAGCTTGTTCATATTAAAAATCATTATGAACTGTGAAAAGGAATCTGGTAGGAACCGAAGCACAATGTCCACACACAAGTTATCCTCTAGGACCATTCCTAGACCGTGAGTTTCTCTATCCACTCAATCATCTTTAGGACATGGTTCTGAACCGTGTCCCCTCGGTCATCCTAGCGGAAAAGGCTCTTGGATATCTCATATCGTTGAGTCCTCCCCTGTTCCTCAAACAATTTACGGACATGTAGGAGAATGGATCCGCATCCATCTTTTCATGTTGTCTCAGAACTCTGGAGTCATAGAGCCCAACATATAGCACCGAGCAAGAGTGGAGTCATCAATGTACTTCTCACGAGTTTAGTGATCTCATCCTCGCTTGCCCTTCTTTGAGCGTAGGGCATCATCAGATCAAGGGCATTAACCATTTTTCTCATTTGGAGAACAATTCTCAAGTTACGGAGCCAATCCGTATAATTTGGACCAAGAAGGCGGTTGACATCAAGTATACCACGTAAGGGGATTTGAAAGTTTACATTTTTGAAAATAAAGATGTAGCAAATGAATAACATGCAGATTTTGCAAAGAAATAAACTATCAAGATATGGACTTCTATCTTAATATGCTCCCACTATTTTACTAACGAAGTCACGCGACACCCTCAAAGACGTGAAACGGAAGTCTCCAGCAGACTTCTAGTGGGGATCAGGATCCAATCAGCGTCTTAGAGTAACCTCGAGGGACTCGACCAATCACACTAAGCCTAAAAGGTAGGCAACTCTTGCCGATCACAACTCCTTGTGATTCTCGTCCTGTTCGGCCTCCGAATCACCATGGCCTCGAGGGACTCGACCAACCATGATGCTCGGTTAAGTCAACACCTTCGTTACAAGATGAGTCCGATTTGATGATATACCCTCGAGGGACTCACCAAGCATACCATGTCCTCGGGTCACCGGTGACATCTCTATGTCGTAAGCAAGATAGCTTAATCGCGATATAGGTGAGTCTCGAGGGACTCACCAACTCAACCTACACCGAGAATCGGTTCCTACCATAACGATGGAAGGCCACGTGGGTCAATCTAATTGCCCTCACGCCACCGAATTTAATATTATCGAGAGATGTTTTTATAATTTGGTCTCCTAATATGACATGTCACACATATACATATTTAATATATATCCACATCGCATGCAAAATATATATACATATCTAGTATGTGTATAAGCAATCACATCGATGATCATGGACCATGTTCCCTAATATGATTAGGCCCGAGCCGAAGAGGGGCCTAATCACTCACATCAAGATCTATGGGTGCAACGGTGCATCTCCATGCCCTTGTGATCGCCCATCTCGCCCTTGTTTGCCTGTCGACATCTTGATGCATCTCCATGCATCACGATCGTCCGTCTCGTAGGTCTCGCTTATCGCATCCACGCTCCGCCTGCGCCTCCTCATGTGATTACAACTTAATCATAGGCACGTAGGTCCGACAATAAACGAGAAATATAATGGAGGTTCGCAGACCTCAATAATAATAATCACAAGTACACACATCACACGGCCCATGATCATCCCGCCCACACATCATACATCACATGTATAAATAATCATCATCATGTAGGACTACTAGATAATAATAAAAATAATAATCAACTAAACCTTTTAATTAATTAATATTTTTCTGAAATCAAGGACATGTAGGGAATTTCTCAATTCCTAAGGGTATTTTCGTAATTTGGACAAAAGACAGAAACTGAAATTTCTCAAATTCACAGGGGCAAAACTGTCCTTTTACCCAAAATCCTAATTCCCTCTGCTGCTGCTGCCGCCGCCACCGGCCGGCGCGTGGCCACAGGCGGGCGAGGGCGACCGCTCGCCCTACTTTTTATTGACGCCTATTGGGGCGGACGCCATCACTGTGGTGGGCGCTGTTGCCTCGGCAGGCTGTCCCGCCAGCGCCGCCCGTGGGGGGGGGTTTTCGCCAGAGGAGCAGCGGCGTGGCGTCGCTGCTCTCATATGCAGCGCATTCTCCCTGCGGGCGGCGGCGTCGCCGCGCTCTGCATGGCGGTGCCGCGCCTGGGCGCCTTCGCCGGCGGGCTGCCAGACCCGCCCGGCAGCAAGCCTGCTGCAAGCAGACCGTCGGCCGGCTGCTGTGGGGCAGCGCTTGCACGCAGACGACGCGAGATCGAGGGCGAGGGAACGTTGCTGCCCTTCCTCGCTTTTTAGGCCAACGATTTTGACGCCAATATTCTTCCTAAACACAACACACGCAGTTCAAAACCAATCATTCGCACGAACAACCCGGCTCGATACCATTGTTGGGAAATCAACGGGGCGACATCATACGCGCAGCGGAAGAACAAGAAAACAAAAATCCCCGATTCCCAAAAAAGATGTTCGTCCGTCGTATGCGAAGATTTGCGTAAAAATCCGAAAAATAAAAACTGCATATAGAGATTGTATTACATAGGGAGATCGATATCCCTGTTTCCTTGCAGATCCTTAGGAGAGGGTGAAGGAGGTCAAGCGTCCTCCTCTCTAGCGGTGATCCACAATAGGTTAGGACGACCCTCCTCAAAACTCCGTGCCTCCTCGAGGTGGAGAGGGAAAGGAGAATAGGAAAGGCAAGCAAAGACTCTAGCCTATGAGACTGTGAATCCCTCCTATTTATAGAGATCCCGTGTCAAACCCTAATGGGTCCTTCCCTAGTGGGTATTGGATCTGCATCCAATAAGACAGGGCTTCTGCCGGATATCTCATATCCCAACCTCTACTCATCGCAATGCCTACCATATGTGTGTGACCCTCTAGGCCTAATATCGAGTGGGCCGTGAGTCATACCGAGAACTCCTTCTAACTCAAAGTGAATTATTATCTCTGTAATAATTCACTGACTCATCGACTACGGATGTACTAGGCCACTACGCCGTAGTCCCCGACGATACAGGGGGGGAATCCAATCCATTGGACTCGCGTTCGTCCTCGTTACCATGTACCTATAGTCCCTTATCCATCTAATATCCCGTAGACCGTATATCGAGCATGGTGTTGTCGGACCCATATGGTTTCTACTGAAGTCTCGCTCTAATCGGATTTCTCAGGAGAACTCTTTTCTCTCAACCCGAATGACCCTGGCCAGGGATTTGTCCGAGCAAGAACACATGGGATATTCCTCTCATGACGCCAGAGTGGATGATCCTCTATCGACACTCAATAGCCCTCGAAGGTCGACTACCACTCCCCAATGACCATTTGTACTAGATCTGGGGACAGCCAAACCTATAAGTCGGTATCAAAGAGTGGAGCACTCATACAGATATCCTTGGTGTCTCAAGTCTAAGGACCAGATACACCACTAGGACTACGGAATTTTGCCTCGACAATAAGGCATCATCAACCATCCAAGCATTCCATAAGCGGATCAATCAGTGAACTCATTCTCCAATGAGCACTGTACTATATCCCTAGTGTCCCTACACGAGCAGCTATGAGACCATTTGCATCCATCATATAGACGGGTATACAAGACACCAGCCTATCCGGTTATCACGATGTCCCTCTCGAGAAAACCTATGACCGGGATTATTTAGGATATGTGTTTAAAGGTGAATCGATCTCATTATCGTGATCTCATCACGATCCGATTCCCATTGCACAAATCTAAGGACATCACAATATATATATGCATTTATGCAATAGTTATAAAGTGATATACGCCAAAATATAATAAGCAAAAAGATTCTGTATCAAGTCACACGTGCCATCACTCACGTGATTGGCTTGCTGGGCACCTATGACTAGCAAGGCATATTCCAGATATTCGTCTTAACTTGATATCTACAGGTAGACTTGATAATGAAGGCTTTGCATACTATTTTAGTGAAAGCAAATAGAAACTCACTAAAGGTTCTCTAATTGTGGCAAGAGGAAAGAAACTTAACTCTTTTTATGTCATGGAAGCTAAGCTACATAAAGGAGAGATTAATGCAATTCAAAAAGGTGAAAGTATAGATCTTTGGCATAAGAGGCTTGGATATATCAGCGAGAAGGGACTTCAAACTCTTAGTTACATTTCAGACATATCCATCATCTAGAAGATCAGATGTTATTGATTTAGTTCATACTGATATTTGTACTATGCAAACTAGAACTCTTAGAGGTGCTCTTTATTTTGTTACTTTTATTGATGACCATTCTAGAAAAGTGTGGACTTTTGCTTTGAAATCTAAAGACCAGGTACTCGATGTTTTCAACGAGTTTCATGTCAATGTTCAAAGAGAAACTAGCAGAAAACTACAATATGTTCGATCAGATAATTGTGGTGAGTACAGGGGTCCTTATGAGAATTATTGCAAGTTTCATGGTATCAGGCTTGAGAAAACAGTTCCTAAAACTCCTCAACAGAATGGTGTGGCAGAAAGGATGAACAAAATCATTGAAGAAATGATTAGGTGTATGCTTTCCCACGCCAAGTTACCAAAGTCATTTTGGGGGGAGGCTATGAGAACTACAATTGATCTGATAAATCTTTCTCCATCAGTTCCTTTGAAAGGTGATGTTCCAGAGAGAGTATGGAGAGGAAAAGATATATCTTATAATCACTTAAGAGTCTTTGGGTGTAAAACATTTGTTCATATTCCCAAAGATGAGAGGTCCAAGCTTGATAGTAAAGCAAAAGCATGTATCTTCTTGGGATATGGTCATGAAGAGTTTGGGTACAGATTATGGGATCCAGTGAATAAGAAGATTATTAGAAGCAGAGATGTTGTGTTTCTTGAAGACCAATTATTTGATGATGGTGATAATATTGAGAAGCCAGAAACCTCTGTTTATATTCCTTGGAGTCTAGGTCCAGTTCCTTCACCTGTAGTTCATGATGATCATGGGGGAGATGAACAAGAAGATTGTGGTGAGAATACCAATGATGATACACCTACAGTTGATGATGCTGAACCAACTGAACAGGCACCTCCACCACCAGTTGAGATTCCATTGAGAAGATCCACTAGAGAGAGCGACAACCATCTACCAGATATCCTCCACATGAGTATGTTATGCTTACTGACGGGGGAGAGCCAGAAACTTACCAAGAAGTTATTTTACATGACAATAAGAGTGAGTGGGTTAAAGCCATGCAAGAAGAGATGAGATCCTTGCTTGGGAACCATACCTATGACTTAGTAAAATTGCCTAAAGAGAAGAAAGCTCTCAAGAATAAGTGGGTTTATAAATTGAAGACCGAAAATAATAGCTCACAATAAAGATACAAGGTACGACTAGTTATGAAATGATTCAATCAGAAGAAAGGTATTTACTTTGAAGAAATATTTTCTCTAGTTGTGAAAATGTCCTCTATCCGAGTTGTTCTTGGTTTAGCTGTCCGCTTGAATTTAGAAGTTGAGCAACTTAATGTAAAAATAGCATTTCTTCATGGTGACTTAGAAGAAGAAATTTACATGGAGCAACCAGAAGGTTTCAAAGTCAAGAGAAAAGAAAATATTGTATGTAAGCTTAGGAAAAGCTTATATGGACTCAAACAGGCATCTAGACAGTGGTATAAGAAGTTTGATTCCTTTATGATGAGCCAAGGGTATGATAGAACCACATTTGATCATTATGTGTTTCTGAAGAAATTTTCAGATGATGATTTTATTATTTTACTGCTATATGTTGATGATATGCTGATTGTTGGCCATGATGTTAGAAAAATTAGAAAGCTTAAAAGAGAGCTAAGTAAGTCTTTTGCCATTAAAGACTTGGGATTAGTGAAACAAATACTTGGCATGAAGATTCTTCGTGATAGGAAGAAAAAGAAGATTTGGCTATCTTAGGAGACATACATTGAAAAGGTTCTTGAAAGATTCAACATGAGTAAAGCCAAAGCAGTTTGTTCTCCACTTACAGGTCATTTCAAGCTTAATTCGAAATAATGTCCTACAAGTGAGAAAGAAAAAGAAAAAATGTCCATAGTGCCTTACTCATCTACAGTAAACAGTTTGATGTATGCTATGGTTTGTACTATGCCAGATATAGCTCATGCAGTTGGAGTTATCAATTGATTTCTCTCTAATCCTGGAAAGGAACATTGGGCAATAGTGAAATGGATATTAAGATATCTAAGAGTTACTTCCAGGTTATGTTTATGTTTTGGTAATGATGAACCTATGTTAGAAGGGTACAAAGATGCAGACATGGTAGGTGATACTGATTCTAGGAAGTCCACTTCGGGATTCCTGATGATATTTGCAGGAGGAGCAGTCTCTTGGCAGTCTAAGTTACAAAAGTGTGTTGCTCTATTAACCATAAAAGCAGAATACATAGCAATTACTGAGGCCTGCAAGGAAGCTTTATGGATGAAAAAGTTTCTACAGGAATTGGGCTTGAAATAGGAAGGATATACTGTTTATTGTGACAGTTAGAGCATCATTCACCTCTCCAAGAATTCAACATACCATTCTAGATCCAAGCATATTAATGTGAGATATCATTGGATTCGTGATGTGCTTAAGTTGAAAGAATTACAGTTGGAAAAAGTGCATACTAATGAGAATGATTCAGATATGTTGACAAAGTCTTTGCCTAAGGAAAAGCTTGAAGTATGTAGGCGAAGAGCGGGCTTGGTACAACCCACTATATAAGTTGGAGGGAGAGAATTATTGGGTCTAGCCCATATGTGGGCTTGGACAAATTGGATCATTTGAGCCCAAATCAGAGTGTGTGTGTGTGCAGGTGAGGGTGCAGCGTGCGGGGCGTGCAGAAAAAAGAGAAGAGAGAAATAGAGAGAGAAAGTAAGGTTTCTGAGTTTTTTGCTTGACGATCGGTGGCCAAACGTTGTCAGTTTTGGCCCAAATTTTATGTGGAGAATCCTTGCAGCAAACTCTACAATCCTAACGGTGTTGATCTACAGTTTACCCTCTCTAAGGTACTTTCCTGTTATATCCACTTTGTGAGACCTAGAATTCTCTTTGAGGATATCCATATGATATGCTAAAGCCAAAATATATGTTCTTGATGTTATTGTGATCCTTTGATCATTCTAGAGAGGACCTATTGTAAACCTGTTATCATTACTATTGATAGTGGAAGTTTGAGGTGGACAACAGTCCCGTGGTTTTTCCCACATTGGGTTTTCCATGTTAAAAGATTTGGTTTCACTGTGTGATTGGTGCATTTGCTCTATTGTTTATGTTGTGCTGGTTGATAATTTCATTTGGATATCAAGTTGGTATTTTTGATGAGAAACTCATTTTGATATACAGAGAGGGAAAAGAATATTCTGCTTTAACAGGTTTTTTCCCGACAACTGCTTGGGGTAGTGAACTCTTCCCAACACCAAACAGTGGCCTCCACTAAGAGAGAAGTGAATTGAGCTCCTGGACACTTTTTTTTTCTCTTTTTTTTTGTTATTACAGACTTTCACCTTGCTTCCCCTATATATCCTCAATATATCTTCATTATTTATATCTAATACTCCAGTTTTTTTTTTTTGAAAACCATAATACTTTTTTCTTTATATGCTATAACTCTCATTCCCTTCGAGTTATTCAAAGGTGATAACTATACTTCCTAACATGCTAAATTTTCTAATATCCTATCTAGCTATGATCTATTAGGCTATATCGACGACTCTCTCTGTTGTCCACCAGCGATGCTTAACATCCTAGGAGCACCTAGTCCAATACCGAATCCAGACCACAAACTATGGTTATCCCAAAATCGTCTCATCCTTCAAACAATTCAAGCTTTAGTCGTTAGATTCGTTACCCCACTCATATCTTCATATGACACTACTATCGAAGCTTGGTGTAGGCTGCAAACTACATTGGTAAATCATTCGTGTACTTGTTTGCTTAGTCTCCTATCAAGTCTCATGCAAGAAAAACAAGAGGGAAGTACTATTGCTGACTATCTACAACATATAAAAGTTAATATCGATAACTTAGCCTTGATAGATCATAATCTTAGTGATTAAAAAGTCATTATCTACACACTTAACGGCCTCAAGGATGAGTATAAGGAACTAGCAGCAGCAATACGGGCACGCAACTCACTGATATCCTTTAAAGAACTCTATGATAAGTTGACTGACTATGAAATATATTACAAGCGCGAGAACAAATTATCAAGATCATCCATCACAACTCAAGTCAGTCAAAAATTAAAAAAGAAGAGTAACCAATACAACAAACCCATCAACAAATGTTTGGCTAGCATGCCTCCTGAATTTCTGGGCTCTAAATAAACCTCCCCCCTTCAACCTCATCAACATTTCAATCACAACCATCAAGGCGGCTACTACAATTATCCTCAGCCATGGCATCCTGATCACACATATCAGCAAAGAGTTATCTGCTAGTTGTGTGACAAAGTTGGCCACTCTACAAAAGTTTGTAGAACTCGATTCAGACTTTCTCCTTCATCACATTGGCCTCACACAAATCTTACAACTACTACGAATACTGGTCAAAAAAATTAGATTGTGGACTCTGGCACATCTCATCATATCACCTCTGATCTCCAGAACTTATCCATTCATAATAACTATGGTGGAAATGAAGACATTATCATCGGTGACGGTAACGGACTTCCCATTACTCATACTGGTTCCACAATACTTAATTCATATAACGTAACTTTTATGCTCGATGATGTTTTATGTGCACCCCACATCAAACGGAATCTCATTTTTGTTTCTCAATTCTACAAATAAAATAATATCTCAATTGAATTCTTTCCTAACTCTTTTCTTATTAAGGATTTAAGCAAGGGGGCATCCTTGGTTCGCGACCAGAGTAAGGACAACATTTACGAGTGGCCGTCAGTTCCACATATCACTTAGCCCATTGCCTACTCGTCTATTATAGCTCCAACTGATTTATGGCATTGTCATCTTAGTCATCCCTCATCCTCTATCTAGCAAAATCTACTTTCTCATTATTCTCTTCCTACGCTTAAAACCAATAGCATTATAACTCATTATGATGCTTGTTTAAGTAATAAAAGTCATAAACTCCTCTTTGGAATATCCTCTATATCCTGCTCTAAACCTTTTAAAGTAATTTATAATGATGTTTGGGGCCTTGCCCTAGTCACTTCTTTTGACAAGTTCAGATTATATGTTATTTTCATAGACTATTTCACCAAGTACACATGGTTATACCCTCTCCACCATAAATATGATGTTTCAACAATCTTTACCAACTTTAGAAGTTTGGTCGAGAACTTCTTTCAATCTATAATTAAAACAGTTTACTCCGATGGTGGTGGCGAATATCAAGCCCTCACATCCTACCTCTCTACTTATGGTATACAACACCTTAAGTCACCTCTATATATTCCTCAACTTGTTGGCTCTACTGAACGCAAACAACGCCATATAGTTGAAACTGATCTCACACTCTTATATCAAGCTTCCATACCATCAACATTTTTGGACTGTAGCATTTCAATCTATTATTTACCTCATTAATCGTATGCTCACTCTAGCCCTCCAATATAAGTCACCATTTGAAAAACTGTTTCACAAATCTCCAAACTTTCATAAACTCAAAGTGTTCAGTTATTTATGTTATCCATTGTTCCGTCCCTATGCCTCACACAAGATAACACTAAAATCTAAGCCTTGCATTTTCATTGGATACTCTCTTGAACATAATGCCTTTCGATGCTACAAACCTCAATCTCAAAAAGTCTTTACATCCCAGCATGTTATTTTTTATAGAGACTATCTTTCCGTTTCAAAATCTTGAGTCTCATGCTATGTGACCTACTCCAACAAATATACATCACTAAAATATATAGTTGATCCCATCAACCGAGTCTCTCACAACACCATCTAGTTCTTCTCCTCCGGATCCACACTCTTTTCTTCTCCCGGTTCAACAGCTCCCCTCCTCCTCCACTGCTCCTCTCCCTTCTTCACAAGGTTCCCCTACGACTGACGTACTGCCCTCGAAAATACAACCATTATCTTTATCCTCTCTTGGGACCAATGACACTAACGTCCCTAAGTATGCCCCAACCAATGTCAGTGCCTCTCCACCGCCCATACCTACAACACACCATATAGCTTCTAGACATCTAATGACAACACGCTCCAAAAGTAGTATATTTAAACCACGACGAGTCCTTGATCTACATGCTATCACAAAATCCTCATTAGAGACCACTGAACCTATCACAATTACTCAAGCCCAAAAATCTCCATACTAACGTAAAGCCATGTGTGAAGAATATGATGCCCTCATCCATAATTCTATATGGACCCTTGTGCTAGTCATAAGTGCCCAGCAAGCCAATCACGTAAGTGATTGCACGTGTGACTTGACACAGAATCTTTTTGCTTATTATATTTTAGCATTTATCACTTTATATTGACCATTGCATATATACATGTATATATTACGATGTCATTGGATCTGTACAATAAGAATCGGATCGTGATGAGATCATGATAATGAGACCGATTCACCTTTAAACACATATCCTAAATAATCCTTGTCGTAGGTTACTCGAGAGGGACATCGAGATAACCGAATAAACTGGTGTACTGTATACCCGTCTATATGATAGAGGTAGTTGGTCTCATAGTTGCTTGTGTGGGGACACTATGGATACAGTACATATGCTCATTAGAGAATGAGTTCACTGATTGATTCGCTTACGGAATGCTGGATGGTTGATGATGTCTTATTGTCAAACAACGATTTCGTAGTCCCAATGGTTTATCTGGTCCTTAGACTTGAGACACCAAGAATGTCCTGTATGAGTACTCCATTCTTTGATACCAGACTTATAGGTTTGGATGTCTCAGATTTAGTACAACCGGTCATTGGGAGTGGTAGTCGACCTTACAAGGGCTATTGAGTGTCGATAGAAGATCATCCACTCTCGGCGTCATGAGAGAAATATCCCATATGTTCTTTCTTAGACAAATCTCTGGTCAGGGTCATTCGGATTGAGAGAGAAAGAGTTCTTTGAGAGAATCCGATTAGAGCGAGACTCGAGTAGAAACTGTATGGGTCTGACAGTACCATACCCGATATATGGTCTCGATGATATTAGATAGATGAGGGACTATAGGTACATGGTAACTGAGGACAGATAGGTCAATGGATTGGATTCCCTTGTATCGTCTGAGGACTGCGGCATAGTGGCCTAGTACGTCCGCAGTCGATGAGTCGAGTGAATTATTATGGAGATAATAATTCACTGAGCCAGAAGGAGTTCTGATAGGTATGAATCACGGCCAACTCGATATTGAGCCTAGAGAGTCACACATATATGGTAGGCATTGCAATGAGTAGAAGTTCGGATATGAGATATCTGTCGGAGATCCTGTCTTATTGGATATCCAATAAGCCCCTGAATTATTAGATCCTATAGACGAGATCCAATAAAAGCCTATAAAAGATTATTGGATAGAGATCCACTAATCTAAGAGGCTTTGGTAATCGGATGCAGATCCAATACCCAATAAGAGAGGATCCATTAGGGTTTGATAGGAGACCTCTATAAATAGGAGGGATTCAGTGGTTTATATGCTAGAGCCTTTGCTTGCCTCTCCTATTATCCTCCCCCTCTCCACCTCAGAGCAGGTCTAGAGTTTTGAGGAGCGTCGTCATAGCCCTACTGTGTGGATCACCGCTAGAGAGGAGGACACTTAACCTCCTTCACCCTCTCCTAGAGATCTATAAAGAAACAAGGATATACGATCTCCCTAGGTAACACAATTTATTCTATATATAGTTTGTTTCATGGATTTTTACGCACCAATATTCGCACGACGATGAACATCTTTTTGAAAAATTGGAGATTTTATTTTCTTGTTCTTCTACTGCGCATATGATGTCGTCCCCAAGATTTCCCAATACCTTATACCGTCTTATCCCATACAAAATATCATAGGGTGCAAGTGGGTCTTTCGAATTAAGCGGAACCCAAATGGATCTATTGCCAAATATAAAGCATGCCCAATGGCTAAAGGATTTCATCAATAGCCTGGTGTTGACTTTACAGAGACATTTAGTCTCGTTGTTAAACCCACAACAATCTGACTTATTCTTAGTTTGGCTATCTCAAAAGGTTGGCATTTATGATAACTCGATGTTAATAATGTCTTTTTACAAGAAACCCTAACTAATGATGTCTTTATGTAGCAACCTCTTGGCTTCATCCACCCTTAGTATCCAAGACATGTTTGTAAACTACAAAAAGCTATTTATGGATTTCGTCAAGCTCCAAGAGCTTGGTACACCGAACTTGGCTCATTTTTTACATCAATTGGCTTCATCAACTCTAAGTCTGATACCTCACTATTTCTTCATCACCAAAGTGGTAATATAATATATCTTCTGATATATGTGGATGATATTATTGTTACGGGTAACAATCCTATGGAAATCAAGACATTCCTCAAGCATTTAGCAGATCGATTCTCCCTTAAAGATTTAGGACCCTTGAGCTATTTTTTGGGAGTAGAAGCAACATACACGTCTTTAGGACTCTTCCTATCACAAAAAAAGTATATTCAAGATCTATTATCAAAGACGATCATGCAAGATGCAAAAGCAGTTACAACTCCTCTTTCTACTAGCGAGTCACTCAAACTATGTGATGGAAGCTCTACTATAGATCCAACTCAATACTGATAAGTACTTGGCTCCGTACAGTACTTATCTCTCACCTGCCCTGATATCTCATTTGTGGTCAATAAATTATTATAATTCATACATCGGCCATCTGCTATGCATTGGTCTGCAATTAAAAGAATCTTGCGATATCTTTATGAGACCCTCAATCATGGCCTCTTTTTCTGCAAACACTCCACCCTTCATCTCTATACCTTTGTTGATACTGATTGGGCAAGGAACTTTGATGTCAAAACATCCACATCAGGGTATATTATCTTTCTTAGAGCTAATCTAATTAGTTGGAGTTCTAAGAAGCAAAAGACAGTTGCACGATCTACAACTAAAGCTGAATACCGTGCTATTGTAACCGCTATTGCAGAACTCAATTGGGTCACGAATCTACTCAAAGAACTTAACATCACCTCCACCTCTACTCCTACAATATATTGAAATAATGTTGGAGCCACTTACCTACGTGCCAATCCAGTATTTCACTCACGCATGAAACATATAGCCATCGACTTTTACTTCGTGCGAGAACAAGTTGTCAAACATCAACTACATATTTCTCATGTAGTTGTTCAACTAGCAGACTCACTCACGAAGCCTCTTGCCCACAAACTATTCTCATCATATCGATCCAAGATCGACATCCTTGACAGAAGCATCATCTTGCGGGGGCATGATAACAGCTAAGATTTTTCATGAAAGCCGTCTAGATTTTTCCAACTACATGAGGAAATATTGCTACTCTGTTGAGAAAAATCATCTTTCCTTATATATATAAATAGAGAGTATCATATAAAAAATACAGGTATTTTTCTTTGTTTCATTCTTATTCTTAACATGAGTGACTTATTTTGTATCACGAGAAAGACCATGCTAAAGCTCCGCCACTGACGACCGATGAACTAAGGATTGTTAATTGTATGAATAAGTAATGTCATAAATAATGAATGAATCATTTGAATAACATGATTTACTACGTATGATATTGTTAAGATGACTTTGTGTATCTTAAGAATGAAATATTATAATTATAAAATATCTAATGTTCATGAGTTATTGGTATAAACTAAATTTTGGACAATACTGGATCAATGATTCACTATCCTTTAGTCTCGGAAAGATTGAAGGTCTATTCACCTCATTAACAATTAAGATATAATTGTATGATATTCATGAATCTATGACTATGAGTTTAATGTATATTGTTTATCGAATGTATCAATGTCATGTGTTGTAAAATTTGCCTATCAATTTTTATGTATTGCTTTGAATTTTCTTTACAATTTTTCTTAACTAAAGATAATCAACATGAAATAATACTGGAACTATTGTGTATCTTAATTATGAATAAAATAATAATTATGATAATGATGATGATTTACTCTTTGATGGGCAATAAAATCTGATTGATTGATTGAACCTAATCAATATTTTTATAATATAAAATTATATCTACAAACTATCGATATTAATTATATTTGAAAAAAAATAGTTTCTTTTCATCGGTCACTGCGGATCTACTCACACGTGGGTGGCGCCCAGTCCCACGATATCACAAGCCAACACCACTTACTATACATCATATCACAAGCCATTGCAGACCGTACGATCACAAATCAACTGAGGCGTGTCACTAATGAAAGCTAGCGAGATAAGATCTCGCTTTAACGCTGTCGAGAAGGCTTGTTTCATGATGAGGTCGATGCCTTGGTGACTGCCCTTTGCCTGTTTGACCAAAAAATAATCATTAAACATGTTCGTAGACTATTATTCTGTACTTCGATTAACTAATTTATTTATTTATCTCTACCGCTGTGGTAAGGGCGCAGTGGTAACACAGGGCATTGATTTGATTGCCTTACGGTAAAGATTATAAGGTTTCAATTAAATATAGTCTTCATGACTTATCCATTTTCGAAACAATAAAGATCATATTATATAATATATACATCAAATTAAATTTTAAGAAATATTTAAAAACAATTGACTTGGTAGGAATATAATTTTTTTACAAATTCATGAAAGATATAAATATATATATATAAGTAATTTAATCCACCTATACAATAGTGTTCTAAACCTATGATTAATTCCTCAATACATATACTACAACAAGAAGCCTATTTTAGTGAATTTATTGTCATGTGGCATCTGTCTTGCAATTGCATTTCTTGGTGTAATGCTTTTGCAAGTGTAATGTAACGAACGACCCTTGCAAATAAATCCGACAAGCTTCCACAACTCATCTCCAATAGAAGCCAGAATGCAACTTTTTCTAAGTAGATTTACTTGGATATCACGGTTCTCTTTATTCACTTTCTCTCTTTTTCTTTTTTTGCATGGCATTCACTTTCTTCCCAAATCTACTGCTTTACCAGCTTTAATGCTTTTCTACATTTCTTTTCCTATCAAATACTTCAGATTTTACCGTAGAAAACTACTAAAGATTTAGAGAGAGAGAGAGAGAGAGAGAGCATCTCTCTTTTTCAGTCTCTAACTAAATACCAAACTTGCAGCAATAATATCATACACTTGACGCATTCCGCCAGGTCATTACCTTCATCTTCCAGTCGCCACCTCCCTCTGTTTACTACCCCGCCATCATCATCTCCCTCTCTCTCTCTCTCTCTACTACCACCTCTTCCTTTCCCTTCCCATTATCAGCAACAGAAGACAAAGCAGCAGCAGAACGATGAGGCAGCAGCAGCAGCTCCTTCTTCCCCACCTCCTGAGCTTATTATTACTGTGCGTTACGCTATCTCGAGGGCACAACATCACGAGAATTTTGGCGCAGCACCCGGAGTTCTCCACCTTCAACCACTACCTTACAGCCACCCACCTCGCAGGCGAGATCAACCGCCGTCTCACCATCACCGTCCTCGCCGTCGACAACCCCGCCATGGCGGCCCTCCTCACTGCCCACCCGGGCCTCTCCCTCTATTCCCTCAAGCACCTCCTCTCCCTCCACGTCCTCGTCGACTACTTCGGCGCCAAGAAGCTCCACCAGCTCACCGGCGGCTCCGCCCTCACCTCCACCCTCTTCCAGGCCTCCGGAGCCGCACCGGACACCGCCGGCTTCGTCAACATCTCTGATCACCGAGCCGGCCACGTCCTCTTCTCCGCCTCCTCCCTCCCCGCTTCCGCCTTCGTCAAGTCCGTCGAGGAGATCCCTTACAACCTCTCCGTCATCCAGATCAGTTCCGCCCTCTCCTCCCCGGCCGCCGAGGCCCCCGTCACTGCGCCCGCGCAGGTCAACCTGACGGCCCTCATGGCGAGGAAGGGCTGCGCCACCTTCTCTGGCCTCCTGGCCGCCACCGCGGACGCCGAGCAGACGTTCGTGAGCAACATTGACGGGGGCCTCACGGCTTTCTGCCCCCTCGACGAAGCCATGACGCCGTTCCTGCCCAAGTTCAAGAACCTCACCGCCGATGGCAAGCTCTCGTTGCTGCTTTACCACGCCATCCCCGTATACTACTCCGTTGAGATGCTGAAGACCGGTAACGGCGTCGTGAACACGCTGGCCACCGACGGCACGTCCAGGAACTACAACTTGACAGTGCAGAACGACGGGAATCAGGTGACGCTGCGGACGAGGGTGACGGTGGCCACCATCATGGGGACCCTGATCGACGAGGACCCCCTGGCGGTGTACACCATCGACAAGGTGCTGGAACCGATGGAACTGTTCAAGCCGGCGGAGCCTCCAGCCCCGGCGCCGGCACCGGAGACGGACAAAAGAGCGGCGGCAGCGCCCAAGGCGGGGACATCGACATCGGCGAAGGCGTCGCCGCCCGCGCCGGCAGGGCCGGAGGGGCAGCCGGGGGACCAGAAGGCCGCTGATGAGAGCGCCGCCATCAGGAGCGGTGTCTACTGGTCGATGGCAGCGGCGGCGGCGGCGGCCATTGTGGTAGTTGCTTGAAGGCTTTCTTTGACTGTTGTTATCTATTGGTTTTAAGCTTCGTTTTCTTCGAGGAAATAAGAGAGGGAAGGAGGTCGAGCTGATTAACAGATTTAATATGTTTTGTGTTTTTTGTTTTGTTTCTGATGTTTTTGTTTCCTTCAATTTTTGTGTGCCGGTGTTGATTGGTATCGGGTGCAATCTCTAGGAGTGTGTACTCAAAGCTATAAAAGGATTAGATTATTTTGTTTTGTGGTTTTTGGATTAATGAGTGATTTGCAACGTTTTCATTCTCATGCAGGCTAATTGGAATGTCAATTTTATTAATCTAAATTATTTTATTTAAATTATTTAAATTAATATCATCATCTATCCCGGTCAAATCAAATGGTAAATCAACGTCGTGACAAGTCTTTTCCTCTTCACTTAGCACTAGTGATGGATTAATTAATCTATCAATTTCATTTGAATGTAAAACATTAGTCAAAATACTTAAGATAAAATTTATAATAATATAGTCATCAAACTCTTATAAATTTATCTTAGTCTTATCCACTTTTGATGTGAAACTAATTAAGAGTATTAATATTGATTGTCTGCTCAAACATAAGTGCTTTGTGATTTTTGGATTGATTAGTGATTTGCCTTTTATTTTTTAGGAATGTACTCGAGCGTAAGTATAAAACAGATTGGATTGTTTTTTTCTTTTTTTTTTTGTTGATTTTTGGGTTAATTAGTGATTTGCTTTTGTTTTGGGTGTGTACGCAAGTATAAAACAGATAGGATTTTTCGGGTTTAGTAGTTATTTGCTTTTGCTTCAAATATATTTTAGGGTATATAATCTCAATTTTCTTTTATTATGATTATACTGACTAGTTTATTTTACAACATAATTATAAAAACCGGTTAGAATCGGGTGATTGGACCCCAAAAAAACAAAAATCCAGAATAAAAAAATATTCTTTCTGATCTATTTAATATTTTTATTTTCTTTAATAAAATTAAAATGAACCTATTGAGTCGATTGATTTTTGTATAATCCATATCGACCAATCGAACGGAATCTAATTAACTTGATATTATAATTTCTTTAAAATTATTTAAATATTTTTTATTTATTTTTTATATTTACATTTAAGAGTATTTATATCAACTTAAAAAGATAAATTCCCAAGGATATACTTTTATTTTTAGGTGATTCATAGGAAGTGTCCCCGAATTTTCAAATAATACCCCCTTTTTATCTAATACTTACAATCATCTACCCTTTTTGTTTGTTTATTTTCTTTTTCTTTTTTTTTTTATAAATCAGTTCATAGGTAAATCAGTCTGGTTATATTATTTTTAGACTGTTATAATGCTTTCGATAATATAAAAAATGATAACATAATAAAAAATACTGTTAAAATATTTTTGTTATTATGTTATACTTTTTTCATTTTGTTGAAAATATGGTAATGTAGTATAAAAATATTATATTACTATATTTTTATTATGTTATAATATTTTTTAGTATTACTAAAATACTATAACATGATGTAAAATCATTAAAATCGGAAAATGAGAAAAAAAAAAAAAAGGAATAGATGATTGATTATCAAATCAGGCATCTTTCAAGTATTAGATAAAAATGTATGTTGTTAAAGAATTCTAAAAATGAATGCCACTTGTCAGAAAAAAAATTCTAAGAAAATTTTCAAAACTTAGACCAATTTAAAATTAAAACTATGAAGAGAAAGGAAGCATTTTGATCTACTCCTCTCCCTGCACCCTATCTCTTCTTATTATTTAGTTTGATCCTTATCTTCCTCGTCACTCCACTCTTTATTTTCTTTTTTTTCCTTCTGTACCTCTGTAAACCTCATCATCACTCTTCGGACATCCCTCTCCAATCTATTTTTATTTTAATTCCTTTCTCTTTCTAAGATTAACGTTCTCGTCTCCCTCTCCGCCCGCGCCTCTCTAAACTTTTCCTATTTAAAACTTTTTTTTTTCACTAAGGTTAATATTCTACCATAGATCACTCCTCTCTCTCTCTCTCTCAAATAAGGGCTCTTAGATGTCCTTAAAAATCTCCTTTATTATTATATTAATGTGTTAATATAGTCACTATTGCGCTGACAGCCTATCGGCTCATAATGGGTTTTAAAGGTCCTAGCATCTTGATTTAACAAAAGAGGAGAAAAGGATAGAAAAACAAGAGAAAGAAAGGGAAGAAGATAAGGACAACGCAGAGAGACTATTCTCAATCATCCAAGCAGTATCCTTATCTTGGGCTAGATTAGATCTATAGTAGATTCTTACTATGATTACTTGGGGAGAATTTGCATATTGTGCACAATGATGTAATCCTTATATCCTAGTTATTCTCTTGAGATTATTGCTTGGGTTTTGGGCAAAAGACTGATATTTGTATATTCATTATTCTTATAGTGGATTACCTCTAGTTTGCTCCGTGGTTTTTACCCTTCATATTGGAGAGGTTTTTCATCTTAGTGTTCTATTTGATTATGATTCTATTTAATTCCGCTACGTGTTATAGCCTACTAGTATTTATTCATATACAAAAGTTTATTTCTATTTATATCTCATCAACTAGTATTAGAGTAGAGTTTTGGTGATTTAATTTTTTATATTAGAACATAGAGGCAAGTAGTATTTCTCGCATGATTAGCTTAAATAAAAATAATTGGATAATATAGAAACCAAGTATAGAAGATCTCTTGTATTGCAAAGATTTATATGAACCTTTGCAGGGGATAATACAGAGCCCGCAACTATGACAGATGATGAATAGAAGAGGTTAGATAGAAAAACAGTTGGGTTTCTTTGATAGTGGCTTGATGATACTGTCTTTCACCATGTTTCTACTAAAAGTTTTACATATTCTCTTTGGAAAAAAGTTGGAAAGTCTCTCTGAAAGAAAAATAGCCGACAACAAAGCTTTCTTGATTAGAAAACTTATAAACCTGAAATATAAAAAGGGTGCTTCTATTGTTAAGCATTTGAATGAAATGCAGAGTATCACTAACCAGTTATTCTCTATGAAAATGTCTCTAGATGATGAGTTGCAAACATTATTACTTCTTAGTTCATTACTAGAAAGTTAGGAGACACTGGTGGTTTTCCTCAGTAATTCTACGCCAGATGATATTGTCACCATGAGTCAAGTAACAAACAATTTATTGAATAAGGAGTTGAGAAGAAAGAATTCAGCAACATCTCAAAATGATTCACAAGCACTTATCTCAGAGAACAAAGGAATGTCAAATTCCAAGGATAAAAGTAGTTCACATATGGGTAGAAGCAAGTCAAGATCAAGAAAAGATATTATTTGCTATAATTGAGGTGAGAAAGGACATTACAAGAACCAATGCAAGCAATCTAAGAAGAGAAGAAAAAGGAAAAAGAAGTGGAGGCTACAAAGTGTAGGATGGTGATTATTTAATTTCGTCTCCTTCTAATAATATTTTTTCTTGTGTGTGTCAAGATCTTGAGTGGGTGATTGATGTTGAATCTCAGATTTTGATGATAAAACCATTTGATAGTATTTATGATTTGATCTGTGTTTTGAGTTTTAATTAGAGAGAGATAATTAAAGCAGGAAGAATCATGTTGGGCCAGAGAGAAATATATTAGAAGATTAGATGTCGAGCCGAAGGATTGGTCGATGTATCGATAGAAGGCCTCAGGCCATGGATCAGGCAATGGGCTAAGAAGAGCAAAAATTATGCCAAGGAAATCAGAGATGCAAAAGTCAACTGGTCGATTGGGTAATAGGCCGCAAGAGAGAATAATGCACCGAAGAATCGGACGATGCGTCGATAAACCAATGACATGCCGGACAGCATTTTATTAGCTTTGTAATAATTATCTAGATCGAAGTAGGTTTAAGTGTATAGGATTAACTATGATAGCGATCAAGGATTAAAGCAAAATAAAGTCCCGGAGTCAAGAATGAGATTTCGTTGGAAGTTCAAGAGTTCGTCGGAAGTCCGGACGTTCATCGGAAGTTTTGCCGGAATTGGCTGAAAAGTCTAGGAGCTTACCAAAGAAGCTTGTCGGAACTCACTAAGAAGATTATCATGAAATTCAACAGTTTGTCGGGAGTCCGTAGGAACATTACGGAGAGATCGTCAGAAGTTCACCAGAAGAAACCTAGACTTACGGACTTATTTAGCTTAGTGAATGTCTTAGTATTCGTAGTTAGCATATAATTGGGTTGGAATTGGGTACAACTCAATAAAGGGCCAATTGGGCCTAAATTGGGAGTGATTTGGGCTCACTATTAGGCTTATTCAATGACCCAAATGTTGGGTTAGGCAGTGGCACCACTAGAATAGGCAATAGAATCATCTATGAGTTGGAAAACTCAAAAAACTCGATCTCCGAGGCTGTCAGTCGATGGTACCACCAAACTGGGTAGTGGTACTGCCTAGTGACAGTGTGTCAAATGGTAGTACCACAAAATTGGCCAGTGGTATCGCCCATTACCTCGAAATCTCGAGGATTTGAATTTTGGCTCCAAGTTTTGAAGTCATTTGGGGTCTATAAATACCTCAACTATTCCTGCATAGAACAACAAGAAATATGATCAAAAACTTTATGTTTCTAAAGTTGAAAACCCTTGTAAATTATAGAATCCCTCATCCTAAAGTTTACAAATTATTATAAGGGAGAGTGTAAGGGAAGCTTTGTAAAAAAGGATGTAAAGGTTGTCTCCTAAACCTATGAAAAAGAGAAGAGGGATGTAAAAGGGTAGTTGGTCTTCGCTCATTGAAGAACACTATTAGTGATGTTGAATCTCGTATTTTGATGATAAAACCACTTGATATGTGTTTATGATTTAATCTACGTTTTGAGTGTTGTAGGATACTTCGATCAAGATGAGATAATTAAAGTAGGAAAATCATGTTGCACCGGAGGAACATATCAGAAGATTGGACGTCAGGCCGATGGATTGATCGACGTATCGACAGAAGGCTTCGGGCCGTGGATTCGGGCGTCGAGCCAAGAAGAGCGGAGATTGTGCCAAGGATATCGGAGTTGTAGAGTCAACTGGCTGATTGGGCAATAGGCCGCAAGAGAGGACGATATGCCAAAGAATCAGATAAAGTGTCGAGGGACCAATGACATGCCGGACAACTTGATTAATTGTTTAGGATTAATTATCTCAATCGAAGTTTTATTTTAAGTGTGCAGGATTAACTACGATAGCTTGAAGACATAAAGCAAGTCTACCGGAGTCAAGTTTGATGGGTGTTTGAGAGTCCGCTGAGAATCTGAAGATTCATCGGAAGTGCTATCGGAACCAACCGAGAAGAAATCGGGGACTTGCCGAAGTTTTCGGAAGTCCGCCGAAGAGATCGTCGGAGGTTCGCGGAGATCACCGAGAAGGTTCGGCTACTCGCTAAAGACTCATTGAACTCGCCACAAGACCGGGAGCCTGCTGGGAGTCCACCGGAAGAAATCCGAGGGTGTATCGGAAGTCCATTGGAAGAAATCTGAGGGTGTATTGGAAGTCTACCGGAAGTTCGTTGAAAAGCTCGCCGAAAGGAAACTCGACGTTACCGATTAAAAACTTGCTTAGGACTATGTCTTAATTTTATAATTTTATAGTTTGCATGTAATTAGGGTTAGGATTAAGGATTAATCTTATAACCCAATTAGGGGCCAATTGAGCCCAAGTTTAGACTGGTTTGGGCCAAGCTTGAAGCCCAACCAGTAAGCTGAAATAGTCTACGCGGTGGCACCGCCCAGAACCCGAGAGTTCCGACGGTGGCACCGCCAGTAAACTACCGAACTGGGCGGTGGCACCGCCTAGCACCCGAGAGGTCCAACGGAGGCACCGCCGGACTGGGCGGTAGCACCGCTAGTACATTGTCAGTATTAGACACTGATAAACGGTGGCACCACCAGCACCAGGAAACCCAAAAGTAATTCAAATTTGGAGCCCAAATTTAAATCTTTTTGGAGCCTATAAATACCCCTCAATTCTTAGTAGAGAATACAACCTTTGAGAAGTTAAAGATTGAGATAAAGCCTTAGCAAAGTCTTTAGCAAGTCTTGTTTTTAATAGCTTAAGTGTTCACCTCTCTCTTTCTCTTTGAAAATCTGTAAGAGTGTGAACCCCATGTAAAAGGTTGTACGAGGGGTATTGTCCTTCCCCTTCAAAGTGATTTTCTAGTGGAAGTTGGGAGCCTTATCGAAGAAGGCTTCGTAAGTGGATGTAGGTCATTTTGACCAAACCACTTTAAATTGGTGTGTTCCTTGAATATGTAAGTGTTTACCTTTCTTAAACCGTTATTTACATACCAGCAAGCTTTCGGTTTTTATCTTCTTACTTTACTCAAGCTACTTTCACCAAGTCATTCATTGTCGAATCGAAATCTCTATGTATTTACAAAATCGTTTACAAACTTACGAGTTTTAATCCACTATACTAATTCAAACCCCCCCCACCCCCCCACCCCTCTTAGTGCCACTTCGATCCTAACAATTGGTATCAGAGCCATGGTTTTCTACTTTGGTTTAACACCCAAATAGAAATGGCTCTTTTTGGCCTTCAAGAGGGTTACTCTCTCATTCGTCCTCCCTTTTTCAATGGGATGGATTACACTTATTGGAAAACTCGAATGAGAGTTTTCTTACTTTCTTTGGATTTGAATTTATGGCACATAGTCGAAAATGGATTTGAAATGTCTTCTCTTCGAATGAATCATTGGAATGATTTGGAGAAGAAGATATTTTCTCTAAATGCAAAGGCTATGAATGCCTTATATTATACACTTGACAAAAATAAATTTAATCGCATTTCGAATTGTGATTCAGCTTTTGATATTTGGAGAACTCTTGAGGTTACTCATGAAGGCATTAGCCATGTGAAAGAGTCCAAAATCAACATTCTTGTGCATTCTTATGAACTTTTTCGAATGAAACAAAGTGAGTCCATCGGAAACATGTACACCCGTTTCACGAATGTCATCAATGGACTCAAAGCTTTTGGTAAAGATTTTTCTAACTTTGAATTAGTAACTAAAATTCTAAGATCCCTTCTAAAGAGTTGGGATCCAAAAGTTATGGTCATTCAAGAGGCCAAGGATCTTAAAACATTTCCACTCGAAGAACTAATTGGGTCTCTAATGACCTACGAAATAAATAATGTGACAAAAAGGGAACTCGAGAACAACCTTCCAAAAGACAGGAAGGATTTGGGACATAGAACATATGAAGACTACTCGAGTATAAGCTCAAGTGATGGTGAACTTAAACTACAAATGAAACAAAAATTAAAAAGCAAAAAGAACGGAATTACTTGCTTTGAATGCAAAAAGAACAAAAATTGGGATAAATTTAGCTCCTCCGAAGATAAGGAGAAAATAAAAAAAGATAAGGTGGCAAACTACGCCTTAACGTTTTTCAACAATGAGGTAATTGAAACCCCCTTAATTTATTTTGAAATTATTTGATGTTTTCCGTGATGTATTTTTTTTTAATAATTATTTTTCTTAAAAATTATATGTTTTATGTTTATAGAATAAAATGTTAGATTTAAATCTAATAATCATATGTATGTTTTTCTTAAGAGGAAAAAATGTGTATCTTGATGATTTTCGATTTTGATTGAAATCATGCTTGATGTCTTAATGAAAATATTAAGAAATTTAACATTATGCTTAATGATGATGCATGGCTTTTGTATGGAAAACTAAGAATAAAAAAATAGATTAATCTAAAAAGAAAAATATATGACTATAACAAATAACAAAATTATTTTGGTTAAAAATACCTTATGTTCAATGAAACCATGATTGATGAATATGCTTTATGTTTAATGATTTCTTTGCCTTGTATGTCCTATCATGATAAATATTTTGAAAATAAATGAAATCATGTTTGATTTGAAGTAATGCAGAATGATCATGCTTAATGAGTTTTCTTTCGAAATGATGCATAATGATTTTTGTGATTTATGGATTATCAATTTTTATGATATTAAAAGTGGCTTTTTCAGTTAAAAAAAAAATTGATGCATGTTTTGATTTTATATAAATGAAATAGACATGCTTATATGAAATAGTATAAGTGTCATGCTTGACAATTGTATACTTAATAATGCTTGATGTTGTAATGAAAATATTAAAGTTTTGATACCATGATTGATGACTTTATACATGAGATTTTAAAGTAATACATAATAATTTTTGTAATTTATTAGTCTTGATGGTTTTATGACGAAATTCATTTTTTGATCCTAAACGTTGATGCATGTTTGAAAAGCATGTTAACATGAAATCAATCACTTAAAATGAAACACTTTAAAAAGGGAGGGGGGAATCTATTATCAATGAAATCAGGAATCTACTTATGTTATAAATTTTGTGAACCATAAAAATAATTTTGATAATTTGAATTTGAAATGAGTTTTATCAAAATCATGATCTAGATTTATTGGAATAATATGAGATTTTCTTTGATGATCATTTTGATTATTTATAAGGAGATTTATCGAAATGATTCATGGAATTTTGGATTCATGACTTGATCCTTCGTTTGTTTATGAGATGGTTGAAATCTTTGTACCTTTGAATTCTTCCCTTCTCCTTTCGATTTTTGAATTCATGCATGTTATATGTTGAAGATTTGAAACCATGTTTTGATATCATGTATACCCAAGAAATATTGATTTGACAAATTGAATGATTTGAAAATGAATGATGATTTTTCTCTTGAATGTAACTTGTAATATTCTTTATGAATCCTCATCTTGATTTCTCGATATTTGATACATGAAATTTTATTATGAATCAAGATCTTGTTCTTTGAACTCCCATGTTTCTTCTTATTGTTTATTAAAGAAGAAAATTCTAAAATGAATCATGATTTTTTTTGAATTATAATTTTTATGATTCATAAATTATTGAGAGATTAAAAAATCTATCTATATTTTTCTTTTTATAAATATCTTGAAAATGATTTTGATTTGACGATTTGAATTTGAATAAGACTTATCTTGATTTTTTGAAATTTATAACTTAATACTTCTTATGCAAGAATCAAGGTATTATAACATTTAATCTCCTACATTTCTTTTTGATATTTATAAAAATAAAGGAGATCTGTTGAAATAAATCATGTCTTTTGGTATTCAAATGGTCTTAACTTTGATGATATGATTTCTTCGTATCTATGATACAAATGCCTTGATATGATTGAATCACTGTTATAAAAGAAAACGAAAATTGTTAGCTTGCTAATTGCAAAAATATATGCTAGCTTGAATGATAAAACATAAGATTGTCTATAGTGCAAATTTATTGTTATCATGATGTCTAGATTGAAATAATGATTAGAATATTGATGTAATTATAAATGATAATTTGGTATTATGCATAAAATACTCTTGATATTATTTTGATGCATACAAATGAAAAGTTATGAACATGCATGGTAGGATATAATTTGACAAAATTGATACCATCATGATATGAAACATTTATGATTTGCAATGATGCATGCAATACTTGTGCCTTTT
The DNA here is from genome assembly GCA_900464855.2 of Musa schizocarpa. NCBI lineage: Eukaryota > Viridiplantae > Streptophyta > Magnoliopsida > Zingiberales > Musaceae > Musa > Musa schizocarpa. Next base: position 1,967,907 of record LS990916.1, read on the forward strand.
AATTATTATGTGATGTATTACATATGATGTGAATCATGATTTAAAATGCTATGAATTGTTGCTAAAATGATGTATCATAAATGTTGATTTAATGTTTTGTATCATGAATACTCTAAATGATGAATGTTTGGTATCATGATCAAAATATTGATAAATAGTTAAAAATTTTAGTATCATATATAATATGCTCATAATGTTGATTGATTTATTCAATATCGTGCATAAATGAAATATAAGGTTTTTAAAATAGTGCATATTTTAATTTAAAAATATAATGATGCACAAATAAGATTGATACTTACCTTTATCATAATTGATGTAAAGGGTCTTTCCTTTTTTTTGACAATGACAAAGGGAGAGATAACCAGCTTGCACAAGACAAGAGAAGCAAAAAATTACAAACGTACACATCGTAAAAATGGGCAAAACTTATTAGCTTGCTCATCTCAAATGCAAGAAATGCTATCTTGTAATCTCAAGCAAATGTGCTATCTTGCCTATCTCAAGAAGCAAAACTTGCAACTTGCACATTGCAATAGGAAGCAAGAATCATGAGCTTACATAAGAAAGCTATCTTGCATTTGCTTTCGAAATTTTTGCTAGCTTATATGTAGTAAAACTTGCATATCGTAAAAATTGCTAGCTTGTAGTATAAAGAAGTAAACAATTGCTATCTAAAGATGCTAAATATACTAAATTTACACTTTGCAACGGAAGAAAAATTGCAAAATCAAACATTGCAAAGGAAGCAAAATTTGATAGCTTGCAACTTGTATATTTCAAGAAGCAAGAGTTGCTTTTTGAACATCTCAAAACTGCTAGCTTGCATATTCTAAAATGTTATAAAATATTGTGAAGTAAGACTTGCTATTTTACTATCTTGCATATATAAAACTTGATAGCTTGCATATTCTAATGTGATATAGCACTTGCTAAATTTTTGTTAGCTTGCATGATGTAGCATTTGCTAAATTTTCAAGCTTACAAATTGCATGATGATAAGTTGAATTCTAATGTGATAATATCAAAATACTTGATATTATGTTTTTAATGCAATAAGTTGAATTCATATCTCTCAAACACATAGAAAGTGACACTTCTCCTTTTTGTTGATGACAAAGGGGAGAAGTATGATCATGTTATGCATGATGACGTGTTACAAATATTCATGATGAATATTTGTAATGACTTGAATTTAGCTTGAATTTAAGGTTCTATCAATATGACATATTGATAGGGAGAGTTTGTTTAAACTCCGGGAGTTAAGGTTAACTCTATCATCAAGTAGTTGTCATCATCAAAAAGGGGGAGATTGTTAAATCTTATATTTTGATGATGAAATCACTTGATATATGTTTATGATTTAATCTACGTTTTGAGTAATGCAGGATACTTCAATCAGGATGAGACAATTAAAGCAGAAAAATCATGTTGCGCCGGAGGAACATATCAGAAGATTGGACGTCAGGCCGGTGGATCGATCGACGTATCGATAGAAGGCTTCGGGCCGTGGATTCGGGCATCGGGCCAAGAAGAGTGGAGATTGTACTAATAATATTAGAGTTACAGAGTCAATTGGCCGATTGGGCAATAGGCCACAAGAGAGGACAATATGCCGAAGAATCAGACGAAGTGTCAAGGGACCAATGACATACCGGACAAATTGATTAATTGCTTAGGATTAATTATCTCGGTCGAAGTTTTGTTTTAAGTGTGCAGGATTAACTACGATAGCTTAAAGATATAAAGCAAGTCTACCGAAGTCAAGTTTGATGGATGTTCGAGAGTCCGCCGAGAGTCCGAAGATTCGTCGGAACTGCTACCGGAACCAACCGAGAAGAAATTGGGGACTTGCCGAAGTTTTCAGAAGTCCGCTGGAGAGATCGTCAGAGGTTCGTGGAGATCACCGAGAAGGTTTGGCTACTTGCCAAAGACTCGCTGAACTCGCCACAAGACCGGGAGTCTACTAGGAGTCCGTTGGAAGAAAACCGAGGGTGTATCGGAAGTCCGCCGGAAGTTCGTTGAAAAGCTCACTGGAAGGAAACTCGTCATTGTCGGTTAAAAACTTGCTTAGAACTATGTCTTAATTTCATAGTTTGCATGTAATTAGGATTAGGGGCCAATTGGGCGCAAGTTCAGACTAGTTTAGGCCAAGTTTAGAGGCCAACCGGTAAGCTGAAATAGTCTAGGCGGTGGCATCGCTAGACTGGGCGGTGGCACCACCCAGAACCCAAGAGTTTCGGCGATGGCACTACCAGCAAACTGCCAGACTAGACGGTGGCACCGCCTAGCACCCGAGAGGTCCGGTTGTGGCACCGTCGGACTGGGCGATAGCACCGCCAGTACACTATCAGTGTCAGACACTGACAGGCGGTGGCACTGCCATTGATAGGTGGTGGCATCGCCAACATTGGGAAATCCCAAAGCAATTCAAATTTGGAGCCCAAATTTAAATCCTCTTGGGGCCTATAAATACTCCTCAATTCTCAGTAGAGAATACAACCTTTGAGAAGTTAGAGATTGAGATAAAGCCTTAGCAAAGTTTTTAGTAAGTCTTATTTTTAATAGCTTAAGTGTTCACCTCCCTCATTCTCTTTGAAAATATGTAAGAGTATGAACCACTTGTAAAAGGTTGTAAGAGGGATATTTGTCCTTTCCCTTCAAAGTAATTTGCTAGTAGAAGTTGAGAACCTCATCGAAGAAGGCTTCGCAAGTGGATGTAGGTCATTTTGATTGAACCACTTTAAATTTGTGTGTTCCTTGAATGTGTGAGTGTTTACCTTTTTTAAACCGTTATTTACATAGTAGCAAGCTTTCAATTTTTATCTTCTCACTTTACTCGAGCTACTTTCACCAAGTCATTCATTGTCGAATCGAAATCTCTATGCATTACAAAATCATTTTCAAACTTACGAGTTTTAATCCACTGCACTAATTCACCCTCCCCCCCCCCTCTTAGTGCCGCTCCAATCCTAACAAGTGGATGCCGGTAGCCTCAACGGAAAAGGAAACGGGAGTAGATGTATGTCACGACGATTGAATCACTATAAATTTTGGTGTGTTCTTTCCTTATTATAAATTCTCTTTACTACATTCAACTTTACTATATTGCAAACTGCCCAACCTTCTCTTCTCTACTTACTCAAAGTGAAACAAACTTTGAGTCAAAACCAATTTTTATCGAAACGAAATATTTTCTGAAATTGATATTTTTACCACTGCACTAATTCACCCCCCCTTCCCCTCCCCCCCCCCCTTAGTATCGACTCGTTTCTAATAGTTAGCATCAGAGCTTCGTAATTTCTCATTTGGTTTAACACCTAAGAGAAATGGCTCTTTTCGGCTTTCAAGAGGATCACTCTCTCATTCATCCTCCCATGTTCAATGAGACGGATTACACATATTGGAAAACTCGAATGAGAGTTTTCTTGCTTTCGTTGAATCTCGATTTATGGAATATAGTCGAATTTGGTTTTCAAAAGTCTTCTACTTCAATGAACGAATGGAATGATTTGGAGAAAAAAACTTTTTCTTTAAATGCTAGAGCTATGAATACTTTATTTTGCGCCTTAGATAAAAATGAATTCAATCGGGTTTCTACTTGTGAAATGACTTTCGATATTTGGCATACTCTTGAGATCATATACGAAAGCACAAGTAGGGTTAGCGATTCTAAAGTTAATATTTTAATGCATAATTTTGAGTTTTTTGGATGGAACCAAGCGAGACAATTGGAGATATATATACCCATTTTACAAATATCATCAATATTCTAAAAATACTTGGTAAAAATTTTTAGAACTTTGAACTTGTGAACAAAATTTTACGATATATTTCTAAAAATTGGGATTCAAAAGTAATGGTAATACAAGAGGCTAAATACCTAAACAACATTGCTCTTGAAGAATTTATCAAGTCATTAATGACCTATGAAATGACTTATGTGGCATATGACAAACTTGAGAATAACCTTACAAAGAACAAGAAGGATTTGACACTTAGAACAAGTTACTAGAGCAAAAGCTCAAGTGATGGTGAACTTGAAGTCCTCACTATGAAATTTAAAAAGTTCATAAAATAAGAATTAAAGAATAAAGATTAAAATAATGCAACTACGAACGCAAAAAGAATGAAGTATTTTGGGATGAATCGAGCTCATCCGAAGACGAAGAGCAAACCAACAAAGGTGATGTTACAAACTACGCCTTAACAACTTTCAATGACAAGGTTATCAAAATCTCCTTAGTTTACTTTGAAATTATTTAATTTTTTTCATAAGTTATTTTTAATTTAGTTTAGAAAAATTATATTTTTTCTTAAAAATTACATGTTTAATAATGTAATGAAAATTCAAAAATAAAATGGGATCATGCTTACCATTCTAGTGATTTTAAAAATAACCATGAAAATTACATGTTTATGATAAATAAATAAAATTATTTTGATTAAAAATACCTTATGAAATCATGCTTGATGTTTTAATAAAAATGTTAAGAGGCTTGAGATCATGCTTAATGAGTTTATTTTTTGAAATTATGCATAATGATTCTTGTGATTTACGGATTATCGATCTTTACCGTAATGAAAGTTCTTTTTTGTTTTAAACATTAATGCTTGTTTTTATTTGGCATAAAAATTTGAGCATATTTATTTGAAATCAATCATATGAATTAAAACATTAAAAAGAGGAAAGCTTTCTCCTTGAAAAATTTCTCTACTTTATCGATTTTTCAAAAAGGAGAGATTAATGAATCTATATATGTTTTTATTTTTATGAATCTCTTGAAAATGATTTTGATTTAACTATTTGAATTTGAATGAGATTTATCTTGATTTTTCAAGATTTATAACTTGAAATATCTTATGCATGAATTAAGATATTATAACATTTGATCTCGTTTCTTTTTGACATTTATAAAAAAGGAGATTTATTGAAATAAATATTGTGGCATTCATGATTTAATATTGATATCCTTCATATAATGATTTTCATATGACACCTTTGCATTTTTGTGATGACTTTGAACATTTACACCATTATGTTCTTCCCCTCTTCTTCTTATTTACACTGATAAAAAAGGAAAGAAAATAGCTAGCATCTCAAGAGAACCAAATTTGCTAGCTTGAATGATAAACTTAGATGTCTTGATTTATCATATTTTAGACTTGAATCTTATTTTTGAATCAAAGATTATTTTCCTATCATTTCTTCTATATGGATATGTTAAAAATCATGACTTGATCTTTCATTTTTTATGATTGAAATAATGATTGGAATATTGATGTAATTGTAAATGAGGATTTGGTATTATGCATGCAATACTTCAACTTATGATAATGATGTATGTAATGATGAAATATTCATGATGAAAAAATTGTTTTGACATTCATGACTTAATTTTTCATCTTTGTTATTTATCCTTATCATGATTTGAAGATTGTAGTAAAGGGAAATGAATTACACTATTGTATTATTGCCTTCTTTTTTACAATGACAAAGGGGTAGAAAAGTTGTTAGTTTGCACATCATAAAGAGAAACAAAAAGCTTGCTCATCTCAAAAGATGCAAAACTTCGCTAACTTTCATATGTATAAAATTTGATAGCTTGCAGTTGATGGGGATATAGACAGGAATAACCTTTGTATAGGAACAAATACTAGAAGACCAAAATACGCAGCGGAATAAAATGGAAACACAATCAAACAGAACACCAAGATATACGTGGAAAACCCCTTCAATGTGAAGGGTAAAAACCACGGGGCAAACTAGAGATAATTCACTATGAGAATAATGAATATACAAATCTCAATCTCTTGCCCAAAACCCAAGCAATAACCACAAGAGAATAACTGGGATACAAGGATCACGTTACTGCCCACAATATCTAAAACCTCCCAAGTAATCACAGCAAGAGCCTACTGTAGATTTGATCTAACCTGAGATGAGAACACTGCTAGATGATTGTGAATAGTCTCTCTGCGTTGTCCTTGTCTTCTTCCCTTTCTTTCTCTTCCTTTTCTGCCTTGTTCTCCTTCTTCTCTTTGGAATCTCGTCGCTTCCAAGATCTGCCTCGCTGCTGCCTTTTTATAGTTTTAATCTGCCTCTCAAACGCAGCCACCACACCCCCCTAATCTTAATTAGGGTTAGGTTAAGAGGGGGTGTGAGCTGTGGGCTGATAAAGCCCACATGGGCTGAATATGGGCCATCAGCCCAACAGCATATTCCAAAATTATGTAAAACTTACTGAATTTGCTAGCTTGCATAAGTCAAAAAAATGTAAAAACATGCTAGCTTGCATGTTGTAATATTTGTAAAATTTTGCTAGCTTACTCTTTGCAAAGGAAGCAAAAAATCATACTTCTCAAAAAAGAAGAAAGAACTTGTTATCTTGAACATCACCAAAAATTACTAGCTTGCCTATCTTAAGAAGTAAAAATGCAAACTCATAAAATTTACAATCTTATAAATCTTTAAAATTAATGATGATTTGGTGATTATGTATGTTGTAAAGTAATGAAAATTTTGCTAGCTTGTATGTTACAAAACTTGCTAGTTGCATTCTCCTTTTTGTTGATGACAAAAGGGGAGAAGTTATGTTGATGATCATGCATGGAATGATGTATTGAAAATTTGATTATGCATGATTTTATATTGCTCGGACTCATAATGATTTCTTGATTAAATTTTCTTTGACTTGAATTCAAGGTTTTATCAATATGACATAATGATAGGGAGAGTTTGTTTAAACTCCATCATCAATTGGTTGTCATCATCAAAAAGGGAAAGATTATTAAATCTCGGATTTTGATGATGAAATCAATTGATGTGTTTATGAACTAATGAGTGTTTTGAGTAACGCAGGGCTAACATCAATCAAAAAAGGCAAATTAATTAAAGTAAGAGGAATCGAACATTGGGTCGGAGCAAACATGTCAGAAGATTAGATGTCAGGCCGAAGGAACGGTCGACGTATCGGCAGAAGGCTTCGAGCTATGAATTCGGACATCGGGTCAAGAAGATCGGATATTACGCTAAGAAGATTGGATGTTACGAGAAGACAATATGTCGATTGGGCAATACACCAAAGGAGAGGACGATACACCGAAGGATTGGACGAAGCACCGATGAACCAATGACATGCCGGACAACATAGGATTCTTGTAATCAATTATTGTCTAGATCGAGTTAGTTTAGAGTCTAATTAAGTCGATTTAGAATATAATTAAGCCAACTCAATTAGGGATCAGTCGGGCCCAAGTTTGGGCTGTGTTGGGCCAAGTGGAAGACCCAAATAGTGACACAATAGGTAGCACCGTCGTGGCACAGTCTCCAAGACTGTGGCAAGTAGTGGCACTGCCCAAACATAGTCTCCAAGAGACTATCAGGCGGTGGTACCACTAGTCTGGGTGGTGGTACTACCTAGTGGTAGGGTGTCAAGTAGTGGTACCACCAGACTAGGCGGTGGTACCGTCAGACTAAGCAGTGGTACTGTCCAATGTCAGTGCTGTAGGCGATGGTATCGCTAGGACCCGAGAAACCCGGGATGAGATATTTTTAGGCTCCAAGTTTGAATCCACTTGAGGCCTATAAGTATCCCTCTCATCCCTACTTAAAGAATACAAGTATTGAGAGCAAAAAGGTAGAAAAACTCTATTGTAATCTTATAATAACTCCTCTGAAAGCTCCAAGTGTTAATGTAATTTGAGAGATGAGTGAAGGGAGTTGTAAATATTCTCTCCTGAACCTGTCAAAAGGAGAATCGAGTTGTAAGGGTGGTTGATCTTTGCCCGTTGAAGGAAGATCGATAGTGAATGCCGGTAGCCTCGATGGAAGAGGAATCGGTAGAGTGGATATAAGTCATGATAATCGAACCACTATAAAAATCTAGTTTGCATTTCTTTTGAGCAATTTACTTTCATAGCAAACTTCTTCCTTAGTTCACTTTCAAAGTTAAGCATTTCTGAAATGGGTTTAATTGAAATGAAAGTTTTCTGAAATCAACGATTTTTATCTACTGTACTAATTCACCCCTCCCCCCCCTTAGTGTCGACTCATTCCTAATAATTGACATAAGTGCTTCTTATCATGTTATACCACTAAGGGAGTTTTTTGCTATATACATATCTAAAAATTTTGGTGTTGTCAAGATGGGCAACTATGGCATGACAAACATCATTGGCATAGGTGATATCCATATAAAGACCAACCTTGGCTACAAGTTGGTGCTTAAGGATGTGAGGCATGTGGTTGACTTGAGGCTAAATTTAATTTCAGTTGGAAGATTAGATGATGAAGACTATGATAACAGATTTCACAAAGGGTAATAGAAGCTCAGTAAGGGTTCTCTTATTGTGGCTAGTGGAAAGAAATATCACACTTTATATAGGTTACATGCCAAAGCTTGTGGTGAGCAGTTAAATGCTATATAGAAAGATTTCAGCATGGAGTTGTGGCATAGGCGACTATGACACATGAGCGAGAAGGGACTACAAGCTCTTTCCAAGAGAGAGGTATTGCCAGACCTTAGAGGTATACATTTGAACCCTTGTATTGATTGTTTGGCTAATAAATAACATAGGGTTTCATTTACTAGTCCAGCTTTGTCTAGAAAAATACATGCCTTGGATTGTGTTTATACAGATATATGTGGTCCTTTGAGGATAAAAACTCCTAGAGGATCTGTTAATGTTCCTAGCATCAATGGTGCACTTTATTTTATCACATTTATAGATGATTTTTCTAGAAAAGTTTGGGCCTATGCTATAAAGACCAAAGATCAAGTTATTAACGTCTTCAAAGTGTTTCATGCTAGGGTTGAAAGGGAGACAGAAAGACAATTGAAATGCATAAGATCAAATAATGGTGGTGAGTACATAGGATTATTTAATGATTATTATAGGTCATATGGCATCCAACATGAGATGATAGTTTCTGGTACACCTTAGCATAATGAAATTATAGAGAGGATGAACCACACTATCATGGAAAAGATCAGATATATACTTTCACAAGCCAAGCTACCGAAAAGGTTTTGGGATGAGGCTTTGAGGATTGCAGTTGATGTGATCAACTTGTTACCATGTACAACACTATATGGTGATATTGTAGAGCATGCATGGTTAGGGAAAGATGTTTCCTGTATGCATTTAAGAGTGTTTGGTTGTCATGAATTTGCACATGTTCTAGACAATGAGAGGTCCAAGTGGATAGTAAGACTAAAGAATATATTTTTCTTGGCTACTCACATGATTAGTTTGGTTACAAGCTTTGGGATCCAGAAAAGCAGAAGGTGTTTAGAAGCAAAGATGTGGTCTTCTTTGAGGGTCAAACCTTTGAGGATTTAAAAAAGAAGACACCAGCACATGTTCTAGACAATGAGAGGTCCAAGTTGGATGGTAAGACTAAAGAATGTATTTTTCTTGGCTACTCACATGATCAGTTTGGTTATAGGCTTTGGGATCCAGAAAAACAGAAGGTGTTTAGAAGCAAAGATCTGGTCTTCTTTGAGGATCAAACCTTTGAGGATTTAAAAAAGAAGACACCAGCCAAGTCTTTTGTAGAAGGATTAGCATATTATGACCCAATTACTCCTCTAGCATATTAGGGTGATGGGGGAGAATGCAGGAAGATGGTATAGAGCCCGATGTTGACCTACTTATAGGACATGTTGAGTAAGAAGAAGTTAGAGAGCAACTTCCCGTAGAACCTCAGTTGAGAAGATCTTTTAAACAACGTCAACCTTCCAAAAGATACTCTATAGATGAGTATATGATACTTACTAATGTAGATGAACCAGAGAGTTACTAGGAAGCAGTTAAAAGTAAGCAGAAAAAGAAGTGGTTAGTTGTTATGCAAGAAGAGATAGATTTTTTGCAGAAGAACTACACATATGATTTAGTGCAACTACAAAAGGAAATGAAGGCCTTGAAGAACAAGTGGGTTTTCAGACTCAAGAATATTATTCTCAACCAAAGTACGAAGCTTGATTTGTTGTGAAAGGCTTTAGTCAAAAGAAATGTATTGACTTTGAAGATATTTTTTCTCCTGTTATTAAAATGTCTTCTATTCATATTGCTCTTGGTATTACTATTAGCTAGAACTTGGAGGTTGAGCAGTTAAATGTGAAGACAATTTTCCTTCATGGTAATTTGGATGAGAAAATTTATATGGAGCAACTAGAAGAATTCAAAGTCAAAGGTAAAGAAAACTTTGTCTACAAGTTGAGGAAGAGCTTGTATAGGCTGAAGCAAGCTCCAAGACAGTGGTACAGAAAGTTTGATTTATTTAGACAGAAAATGAATACAAAAGAATGGCTTCAGATCATTATGTGTACATCAAATGGTTTGGTAAGGATTTTATTATTCTCTTATTTTATGTTGATAACATGCTTATTCTTGGGAAAGATATATCTATAATTGACAGGTTGAAGAAGGAATTGAGTGAGTCTTTTGCAATGAAGGTCATGGGACCAGCAAAGCAAATACTGGGCATACAGATTTTATGTGATAGAAAAACCAAGAAGATTTGGTTGTCACAGGAAAAATACATCGAAAATGTATTGGAAATGTTCAATATGAGCAATGTAAAGCTAGTTGGTTCTCCTCTTGCATGTTACTTCAAGTTGTGCTCAAAATAGAGTCCATCAAGTGATGAGGAGAAGGAAAAAATGCAAAAGGTTTCTTATGCTTTAGTAGTTGGAAGTTTAATATATGCAATGGTATGTACGAGGTCGGACATCGCATATGCAGTGGATGTTACTAGCAGATTTCTTGTAAATCCAAGCAAAGAGCACTGGGCAGTAGTGAAGTGGATTTTTATGTATCTCAAAGGGAGCTATAAGGTTTGTTTAAGCTTTGGAGGTGGACCACCTGTGTTGACAGGTTACACAAAATGCAAATATGGCAAGAGATATTGATACGAGGAAGTCCACATCATATTTTGTACTTACTTTTATAGGAGGAGCTGTGTCATGACAATCCAGATTGCAAAGGTGTATTGCTCTTTCACTAGAGAGGCGGAATATATTACTGCTACAAAGATTTGCAAAGAAATATTATGGATTAAAGAATTCTTATAAGAATTGGGACTGAAACAAAAAAACTATATGGTAAATTGTGACAGCTAGAGTGTCATCCATTTGTGTAAAAACCCAACTTTTCATTACAAGTCAAAGCATATAGATGTCAGATACCACTGGATTTAAAATGTACTTGAAGAGAAGCAGTTGTAACTTCAGAAAATTCACACAGATAACAATGGAGCAAACATATTAACAAAGACTTTACCAAAAGAAAGACATGAGATATATCGACAACTAGTCGACATGGTTTCACGTTAAGGAGTCATGAGATCACCTCCCTTATGGGCTGAAGGGGGAGGTTATTAGGCTGACAACCCACAGGTTTAGCCCATAGTGGGCTTTAATAGCCTACAGCCCACCCTCCTTTCAAGTCAAACCCTAGAACTAATAAGGGGGATGTGGTGGCTACGAAAATTAGGAGAAAACTATAGTAGCAAGGGAGAAAATTGTAGCAGCATCTTGATTCAACAAAAGAGGAGAAAAGGGTAGAAAAATAAAAAGGGAAAAAGACAAGGACAACAAAGAGAGACTGTTCTCAATCATTCAAGCAGTATTCTCATATAAGGTTCGATCATATCTATAGTAGATTCTTATTATGATTACTTTGGGTGAATTTGAATATTGTGTACAATGACATAATTCTTATGTCCTAGTTATTCTGTTGAGATTGTTGCTTGAGTTTTGAGCAAAAGATGGAGATTTATATATTTATTATTCTTATAGTGGATTATCTATAGTTTGTCCCGTGATTTTTACCCTTCACGTTGGAGGGGTTTTTCATATAAATCTAGTGTTCTATTTAATTATGATTTCATTTAATTCTACTACGTATTATAGTCTGCTAGTATTTGTTCATATACAAAAGTTTATTTCTTATATCACGATAATTTTTTATAATTTTTTTTTACATATAATTTTAACTGATTTATGTATAAAGATATGATCGGAGAATCATAACTAAGTGGAGACTTTTCATATTGACTATTTTGTCAAGTATTCTTCCATAGAGTATAAAAAAATTATCAAGTATTCTCCAATAAAGTATAAAAAAGAGGGCAAATGATAACATAGAAGGCAACTGATATTGAAAAAAAACTTTTACATGATCTAATTAGATAAGATAGAATAGTCAAATAGGTATCATATATACCCATCAAAACCTAAGGAAGACGGGATATAAATAAGGATAATTGAAATACTTGTTTTATGATTGACCCAAAATAGTATATAGCCGAAACCCAAATCAGACATTGTAACACTATGGCTCATTAATTTCCAATCCAAGTGGCGTGGAATCAGAGATTGAGAATTGGTCTGTGCCTAACTTGTTGTAGACGTCAAATATATGAACATATCACCCACGGATCTCCTCTTATTTAGGTGCGGGTTCGAGTGAAACAAGTCTTATCAGTTCAATTGTCAGGGCTTGTAATTGTTGGTGGATCCTTCTATGTTGCCTTTTCAAGTATATTCCTAGTTCAATAAAAAAAAAAGAAAGGAACTACGAATGGTGTTTTGGCCAAAAGGGCACTTTGCTGATCTCCAACTTAGACTTCCAATGCACCTGTATCTGTTTCTACTACCAATCGCCCAATTTAGTGCACTGCAGTTTGACATTGCAGGTTTCACCTCTGCCTCTCTCTCTCTCTCTCTCTCTCTCTCTCTCTGTGTGTCTTCTCAGCATCTCTATTCTCTATTTTCTACCCTCGTGCACCTGTTTTAATATGCTAAAATTTGACATTGCATGTTTTCTAATACCTATTAATTGCATACCTTACTTTTATATTTATAATAAAAATATTAAAAATATTATGATTGATAAATATTTTGAGATTCCTAAAGTCAATATTCTAGGAGGATAAAAAATTTTAATACCAAAAGTAACCTTGGTAAAGAAAGAATATAGATGCACAGTGAATAGTTGCCATTCTTCATCAAATATAGATGCATATTTTGTTTCTTTCTATTGTGAGGTTGTGGTGTTGATTCTAGTCGATCAGGATCTTGTTAGTTTTGTATTCTAAACTTATGTTAGTTAAATTATTATCATATTTTGATTGTCACGTCACTCTGTTCTGAATGAACTTCATAAAGAGTGAAACCACAAATGAGAAAGATTTTTTTTTATCCAAATTAGAATTTTTTTTTCTGAAACAGAAATAAATCAAATATTACATTAACATTTTTTTAAACAACTTCTTTTTTTTATTAATAAAAAAATATTTTTAAAAAATGGAAATGAAATCCCTTAGAGCAAAGAGATATACTTTTTAATGATTCTTTTAATATATTTATCAGTTTACCAAAAAAGAAACAATATGATAGGGACCTTCCTTTCTCCTTTCTTTTCTATTATGATTTTATTTTTAATTCAAATTAGGTAAACCATAGACAGAAAATTAAAAGGAAAGTAAGAAATAGTTTTATTTTATTCTTTGGTTTATGAACAGATAGGTAAACAAAGAACTCAGAAGATTTTTTTAATAATTTTAAATTTTTTTTTTTCTCGAAACCCAAACAGAGAGGTGATCAACAGACATTTTGAGTTTAAAATATTAATCCGAAAATAAGACAAAAAGTGCAAGTTCAAATTAATGAGTGATATCAATAAAACTTATACTTAAGCACAAATCAAACTAAATATTCATGTAAGATCATACGGTAACAAAAAAGTGTTTTTCAAATACTAACCCGTAATTTTAGTTAGTCTTTTCAACAGATAACAAACGCCTAGACACGTAGCATGTCCATGTATATGAGCAAGCAAATTAGCTTTCTTTTAAATGGATCTTCGGCCATGGCTTTTTTTTTGTTGAACCACTTTCTTCCCGGAGTTATTTACACGATAAGTGTTTCGGTCAAGATTTTTAGTTTCGGGTTATGGCTCCTCAGACTCATCTCAATCCAAAACAATACCAACAAATTAATAAATACCAAATTTTGAAGAAAAATAATAATAATAATAATAATAATAATAATAATAATAATAATAATAATAATAATAATAATAATAATAATAATATTGTCCTGGATGTTTGTTGTACTGAGCATACCAAATACTATCATTAATCACCGGGAATCACACAAGAATACCAGCTAGTGTAGCATCATTTTCAGAACTCCTCGAGGCAGGCAAAAAATTTTGTAGCTACTCCGAACTTGTAACTTTGGCATTCCTTGTTCATGACACGCGTGGATGTTTTGGCTGCTCGTGAACATCGTTTACGTGCGTGGGGGTGTCAACCATAGAAACTTGATATGCAATGCTTGGGCGACGGGTCCTCATGAATAAGGCCTGTAAGTCATACGAGTTATCTGTTATAATACGTTCCACTCAATGTCTTCGTCTCTATATGCAATGAACTCCTTTCATGAATTGTGGATACAATTGGGATTGGAAATAAGCTCCTTTTATATGCAAATAACAGATACTTTGACTAATAAAGAAAAGGTAGACACATCACTGATCAAATTAAGACTTGGTTGAACCGTAGAATCTACTAAATTTTAAACGCTCTTTCGAACCAAACCGATAAAAGGACCGATCAAAATTTTATAACTATGCTTTAGCACCGTTGGCAAACTGACAGAATGAACCACATAAGAATTTTATAATTTTTACTGTATTTGAAAAAACATAAGAATGGAAATTAGTTTTATCTCAGTATTTATGATGTTTAAGTAAACATATACCACTGCTAGTGCAATAATTTGTGACCAAAATAAATTGAGAGATACTTTGGCTAGAGAAGCAAAGCGCCCGTTTAAGTTGTTACCGGAGTTCTAATTTCCCTACACTCTGCAATAAAACACAAACATTTGGGTAATTAATAATCCTTGATTTCATCAGACGAAATACACAACGTTACGCATGCATTCTTACGGATATATTTACAGACATTTGTATGCGGCTATATGTGCGCATCTGAAACTTGTGTCCCTCCATAAGAATATTCTGAACATCAAAAAAATAAAAAGTTGGGATGCCCCAAAACTCAGAGAGCTGTTTTAAATGCCAGAACCTTTACAGACAGACAATACTCGTATGCTCTACGGATGTAACCACATATGCAGATGAGTGTAATGATCTTAGGCATGAACAAAATAAACTGAGACTTGTAAATTACAAGTATCATCGGAACAAAATGAAGTAAAACATTATTTACAGAGAACTAGTAAATCCAAAATAGCAGAAATGAGGCACACAATACTATATATATTTGCCCAAACAGATTATGGATCAATTGAATCAAAAACTAAAAAGGGCAAGGTCACATACACAAGTCTAAACAAATGGAAATGATCCATAGCAAAATGTAACAACCACCGGTAACAGCAGTTGAAACAAGGCCAATATAGCCTAGAGGAGGTAGCTTCCAAACTAAATTGTAACAACCAAATCGGAAATGATTTCTGCAGCTACAATAACAAGTTCCATAGCCTAGAGGTAGCTTACATGCTCAACCTCTTCCATTTAACAGCTACAGTCAGTTAATACTCAATGTTCAAAGAACAGAATCAAGATCATAATCTTAGCAAGCAAACTAATTGCAAGACCACAAGAGAATAATGATATAAAGCAACCTCTATAGATTGTTCCAACCATTTGATTGTTCCATACTCATAAGCATGCAATTGTTCCATAACAAAAGCCTATAATTGCTGGTACCCCTTGTCTTTGTGTCAGACCATCAATCTACAAGTCTTCTGACAGCAGCCAGACCACCTAAGCATGCAGTGGACAAGGTTGGAAGCACAAATTGCTTCAAATTAGTGTCAGATGGAAATCAATTGTGCACCCCAGCACGGCTTCTGCATCACATCCATGTGCAATTGCATATCCAACTCTTCAAAAGGCATCATGTGTTAATTGAAACAGGAAATGGCACGATCATCACTGCTAGCACTACTCTTTAGTGCTAAAAAGGTTGGAAACAAATTACGGTAACATAATTAGAATGAAAGAAAATCATATGGACAAGACCAATAAACAAAGATATGATTCTTACCAACTCAAAATCAATGCATCTAATTAAACACCTCATGATGCATACTGGAACCCTCTTCTTGTTTCTACAATGTTGTGATTGCAGAATGACATCACGAGCATCAAACGAACAGCATTCAGTCACCAACAGGGCTCAACAGCACCATCAACATTCATCATCACCATCAACATCACCATCAACATTCATCATCACCATCAACATCAATAATGAAGAACAAAGATCATCGGCCAGAACATCATCAGCAAGGAAACATCCTTCTGATATCATCTCGTCAAATGCCACATCAGCACTTTCACGAACAGATAACTAGAAAAATGCACAATGCGGTCTATCATAAGTTGCAAGATTATCAAAAGGATATAGGTCCAGAAGAAAAGGGAAGAAAACAGAGTATCATGTTCCATAACAAACAAAGCACTCCAGAACTAAAGCTGCAAGTCTCAAAAACTAGTTTAATACCAATAACTAGCCATTTAAAAGCTAAGATTAAGTCTAGTAAAGCACACATATTCAACCTTAACAGGAGTCCACCGAATCCAAAGTTAGATAGCAACGGTAATACACATCCTCCAATGCATAAGCAGCATGTTAATCCTGTAAGATAGCAGTTACAATTAACAATATAGTAATACAGCATCCAACAAAAGAAAGTGAAGAAACTATGCAATTATAACAACCTCATTTAAGCTGCGAGAAGATGGACTCCGGGAACCAGTACGGCGAGCCAGGGGTGATGCACTTTTTGAAGGTGGGGAACGTTCACCATGGCTACCTTTCTCAGGACTTGAAGGAGGTGTTCGGCGGGGCGTCAGGCTCCTTTCAGGACTAGGACTATGCCTAGCAGGTGAGGCACTGCCCACAAGAACAAGTTACTTCAGTTTGCATGATAAAATAGCACTTAACTGGTAGGTCCAATATGTTACCTGTCATACGAGACACTTCGACTCCTTCGATCATCTCTACCACGGCCTCTAGAGTAATCAGGGCTTGCACTGCGGCTGCGGCGGCGATAATCCCTTTCTCGATCATTGTACCTGTCACTCTCGTACCTACCTCTGCTTCTACTACGACTTCGCCTCCTAGAATCCCTCTCTCGGTTACTGTCTCTGTACCTGGTAAAGAATCACGATGAACAAAGAAAATCTTGAAGGACCAGGAAGCGTCTGAAGTATCAATCGGATGCTCGGTGATTTCATTTGGTCATTTGAACAAGTTTCATGGTTTTTAAGAACCAAGTCGCCAAAAGGAACCAACTCAAGCACCCAAAAAAATCTAAAAAATGTATGAGTTTTATAAATCACCCATGTGATTTTTAAACTCAGTCAAGTCAGTATTAATCAGCCCAATCCAGCCTATTTTCTTGGACTTTGGTGCAACTTAACCAGCAGAGTTAGTCCAATGCATATAAATTTTAATCCAGGCAAGATCTTACCTTGTGGCTTGTTTCAAGTTGCTTAAACAAAGCAGGAAATTCATTCAAATTTGTGAGTCCTGTTCATACCAATTGTAAATACATCTGGTATGTTTGGTCCAGGAAGTATTTTGAAACTTGTCACTGACGAAAAACATCAAAGAAGAATTGAAAGAGTCGACTCTTTTTCTATTTTGCTTCCTTTTGATGTTTTGCCATGTCTATGCAATGGTGGTTCATGCTTTTTTTTTCTTTTCTGTTTTGCTTTCAAGTTCTGTTGCTTCTTTATGTTCCATAGTTGTCTTCTTGTTTGACTATAGAATGATCTATTAACCTCCAGTATTTCAATATGATACTTATAACTTTGCACTAACCAAGGCTACATATGTCATAGCAATATTATAAAATAGTGGTGGTTCTTTTTCAGTTCTTGGTACTTGTGTTCCTTTAAAGAAAAAAATCTTGACTCGGCCAAGCAAACCTTGGATAAAATTTGCGAAGAGAGGAAATTTGATATAGAACTCAACAGGACTTGATGAATCATCCATTGATAGTCAAAACCAAAGATTGCAATTTTGCTTGGATTGGTTCGTGCAGACCAGGTCCCTTTTTTTAAACCCACGGCTTAAGGCTTAACGCTTACGGCTTAATGTTTAACACTAACATTAATTTTAAAGGGGCGGGCCAAGCCTCTTTTTTTCCCCACGACATAGATGTCGTCATTTTAAACCATGTTTAATGTCAAGTGCTCAGGGTTGTCACAGAACGCAATGCCTGATGCCTCTCGCATGCACCGGAGGCCTACTTACCCGTGGCCCATCACTGGCGGGCCTTCTAACACTAACAGATACAAATGGGCAGATCCCAGAAAAGTCATTTTTTTCCACAAGGAGCTGTACCTGGGTCGAGGGCTACGGCTTCTTGACCTGCCCCTCGTCTTTGGAATTGCCTCAACAATTCTTCCTTTATGACTGCAGTAGAAGACAAACATGATCACATGCAACTATTATGATTTACACAGTATAAACATAATATAACAAACTACAGAAAAGCAGATGCAGTATAGATATAATGTTGCACTCAAAAGTGTGTTATGTCAAGATTAATCAAACCACAAGTCTGCAAAAATAAAAGAAAAAACAAGACAGGACAATCGAAGCAGACATCACTAACATTATTACTTCTATACAATGTGAGGATAGTTAGGACAGACTCCCAAATTGTTTCCAATCAACCAGCCACCAAGCATTGTGAGGATAGTTAGGACAGACTCCCAGATTGTTTCCAATCAACCAGCCACCTCAGGGACAGCATTCAGGGCCAAACAAAAACAACTTAAACAACAGAGCAAGTCCCCAAAACACATTACCAAGCATAGGTGAACATTAGGAGTTCTAGGTAATTTAGAATATTCACCCATGTCTATTAGAAATTACACCTCTAACAAGCACAACTTCAGTTTGAACAGAAGTAAAAAGCCTTCAGAATACTGCTAATATTATTCTATTAAGCTAAGAAACTTTATTGTACAAAGAAGAATATAATGGCTAAGCATGCCTCTAGGTTTACAAGGAGTTGTATATATAGGGTAACCAAGGCCCTCGTTCATTGTTATAGAACTCATTCCAATTATTTACAAAATTCTTCACATTACCATGGAGTAAGTCTTACAGAAGTCCCTGTCTATCTGTCAGTAAAATAAATTGTCTGCTTCTATATATAGAAGTCTACCATAAATAAAAATTAGTGTTAAACTAATCAAAGAAATGCAATTTTAATGCACCAAATCCCTAATCCAAACAACAAAAGTTGTATCATCCCAACTATCAATTTGGAATCAACTATGAATATTTACCATCCATTGAACTCTGCATAGGCCACTATCACTAATCAAATTACAAGCAATTAAATCTCAATTTATTGTTTCTCATAAGGTTTCCTTAGGTTTCTCATCTCACTCGTGCATCACTAATACTAATCAACTCATTTTGTCTAACCAAGACATTTATAGGTTTCTTGAATGATTTTCGATCATTTTATTATAACCTCAAACATTCATCTCGACATTCTCATCTTAACTACGCTAGCTTTTATATTAAGTGAAGGCACAAAAAGTCAGATCTAATGCTTGTGCTGATTTAGACACAAGTCATTTGTATAAATAAATGAGATCAGAAGAGAATTGAAATTTATTTCTCTCACGTATCAATGAAAAGGGAACAAATTTAGCTCCTCAACTGGAGATTCAATTGGGCATTTTCCATAACATTAAAAAAGAAGATAAGAGCATATGTAAAGGACTAGGGAAACCTCGTACCATCTTCACCACTTTAAAATCATGCCAAAGCACCTTCTAAATGCTCCCTTACCCCTTTTTTGATAGATATATTTCCAAGCAAAAAGCACTCTATTTGTAATAACTCAACTTATACTGTGTGATGGTTTACATAATTAACCCAATTAGATAATCACTAACTCTAGTAGCACATCTACCACATACCGCAACCTCATAATAATCACTGCAGTAACAATGGCCAAATGTAGCCACCAGTGGTCTAAATGGAGGCCTCTAGTACCACAACCCCATAATAATCACTGTGGTAACAACGGCCAAATGCAGCCACCAGTGGTCTAAAAGGAGGCCACTAAGACCACTATGAACATTTTAAAAGAGAAACAAATTCCAGGTTCTATAGTGAATTAACTCGGCAATTGGGTTTATGAGGGTGAAAGTAAGCCAATTTGGGCTGATATGTCGAATAAATCTACCACGAAAGTTCAAATGATTTGGGTTAGATTTACTATGTTCCTTAATCCATATTAACTTAAAAAGAATTTAGTGTGCTTTTTAGTTATGATATCCTAAGTTCTGCATGATCATGTTATGTCAATATTTTGGTATAATATTTTCTACATAATTACACGTATAGCCCACAAATATAGATATCCAACTATCTCATTTTGTGCAAAACCTATGGCAGAGACTCTAGCAGAAACAATACTTACGGCAAGAATATTCACCAAATTCTAGTATTATAGGTTGTTAATTTATGCTGGTTGCCACTTTGAATTCAAGCTGCTTGGTGCAGCACTCTCTTACCAGTGTCACCTGAAAGTTGCCACCACTATCTTTAAACTACATCCAACTTGTAACAATGATCAATAAAGAAACTTATTTGAGTATTACAACACTATAGTAAACCAAGAAATTATGACTCACAACTGGACTCACTCGGATCCTCAAGGTGGAGAAACAATGAAATGTTTTCAGAGAGGAAAACGATCATATTCAAACAACCAACCTAAATAGCTTAACAGACTACAGTAACTACCTCCCAGAGAATAACATATAGAACATACGCATATTGTTCAATTCTACAAAAACGTCCTTACTCAACTTTGTTCAAATAGTTTCTAAAGTTGACCAATGGTAGGAGAACAAACGTCGTAGCTTGTTCACACAAATTCAACCCAGGTCACAAACAAGACATATTAATAGACTCATGCTTGAGACCTTACAGTGCAAGGATGCATATATAGGAGTGATTTAACTTCTAAAAAAATCTCTTTTTGATTTTTATGCAATCTGTAAACCAAATCTAGATAGAATTTAGTTAAAGATTATTAAAGAGTAGCCATGTTACATGAAATTTACTGTTTATAGCTTCTCAGAGTTGCAGTAATCACTTGCACAGGTAACACAGACGAAAAACCAAACCATCACATATGACACCACACATTTTTTTACCATTATATTCAAGCAACATGTAGGAACAAAAGTAATGTCATAAGTACACAAGGCAATTAGGTACATCAATAAAGAAGCAGAAACCCTAAAATTACAATGGGGCAAAAACATTTTATGTTGTATTTTTCAGATTGAAAAAAACACAAGAAAGAAGACAATGTTGAGTGAAAAGAAACGTAGCAGGAAAGCATTCCCAACTTGATCCAATCTGCGTTCAGGTTATAGAATTCTATCTAAAGAAAAATCCACCATAGGACTTCCCCCTTTTTAAAGGATTTGGAACTCAAAAGTGATAAAAATTAATTAAATAAATACGATTTACAGCTTTTGCTAACAAACAAACGAGCAATTATGCACACTTACATTCGTTCAGCGTTCGGTCCATATTTTGCAAACTGAACCATAATATTCCGCCCATCCACATTCCTCCCTAAAAGATCAAAAAAAACAAAATAGATATCAACATAAGTCTCAGATCTTGAGCTATAAAAAAAAAACTCAACGAAATCATCAAGAAGAAGAACAGAAACTTGCCATCGAGCCTTTCAACAGCCTTCTGTGCCTCATCTGCATACTTATACCTCACAAAAGCAAACCCCCGCGATTCTCCACTCCTTCATAACCCCCCCCAAAAAAAACCAAAATAACAAAATGCCAGCAAAATTAGCAACAAAATAGTCCAAACTAGCAAACCCATCAAAGGACAAGCATCGCTCACCTCCGATCCCTTGGAATGAAAACGTCAACCACTTTACCATACCGATCAAAGAGTGGGAAAAGATCATCCGCCGTGGTTCCTGTGATCCAGAAAACGGACACGTCAGAACTATGCATATATCAAAAGCGACGGGAGAGCGTTCGGAAGCAAAGGCGGGATGTGCTCACGGAAGCTGATGTTGAGGACGAGAAGGGAGTAGGTGTCCTTGATGTCCGGCGGCCCCGATCTCCCGAAGTGCGACATGGCCAACGACGACAAGAAGGGGTTGGAGTCTAGGGTTAGGGTTCCCAAGGAGAAGCGAAGGCGTCTCTCGAAGTTGAAGGATCGAATTGCCAATGACAAGAATAAGTGGTGGAGAATTTATAGCCCAATACAAACAACGAAACCTGGATGTGGTGCTGACGCTGCTGATCCGAACCCGTTAGTTCGATCCACTATTACGGATCGGATCTTCTTGAGCAACGCATGGTGGTTCCGGGTCGGATGGAACGAACGGTTCAATTTATCAATAATTAATAATTAAGTGTTATTCACATTTTCATATATAAAATTTTACTGTCATATATATCTCATATATATGGTTATGCTGAAATTTAAAATAATATATAGGGTCCTAAGGTTAAAAAATCTCTGATTAATTATAATTAGATTAATTTTACAATCCTAACAATCTAAGGCTCATTCTATATCAATAGGATCATTATAGAAGATCTAACAAGTTGATAACTTGTCCTAAAACTACTTACAATATTTTCAATATTGAATTACTTGCTTAAACGAATGCAATTTATAAATTGATAATAAAAAAAATCGATAGTTTCTTTTTAAAACTGTGAACCCATCCTAATTTATTTTTTCAAGCAAATCCGTCATATTTCTTGTTATTTCACATCGGATAATTAGTTCTGATTTAGTTATTATTATATTTTATTAAATTAGTGCAAAATACATAGTTTAGTTTATGTTGAGAAAATAATAAATTAAAACTTTCTCTAACAAATAAACTCTTTTTTTATTTGATCTTTGTGTTAATGTTGTTTAAAACAGATGCATGGATTAAAAAAATCAAATACTGAAAATTCGAATATGTAGAGCTTAAATATTTTTGGAAAGTTTTATCTGTATTAATTTCGTGATTTTTAATTCAGAACTTTGAATTGCAGATGATTTATATGGAAAATCTAGTAAATTTCCAAATTTTTAAAAGAAACTTTCTGAATATGGATTATACTTAGCAAAGCATTCTATATCATTTGTTTTCTTTAAATCATAAACTTTTCTGTATTTAGAAACACCTATTTTGAGAAAATAAATTTTGGTAAAAAGGAAAGAAGTTTGAAATTCCATCCGATATTCTCTTTTCAGAAATTTTTTTATATTTCAGAAAACAATAGTTATTGTCTTTTTAAAAAAAATTCCAATAAAAAATTACCATTTTTTAAAAGGAATTAGATGATTTGAAAATAAAAATATTGACATTATTGTCATTTAATACATTCAAAGTAGGGTCACAACGGAACACAACACCATATAGCTTAATTCCTTCTCCTAATTGCCCTCCTAAGTGCCAAAAAAACAAAAAAGGGAAACATGGATCTCACAACAACGATTTATTAAAACATTAAGGGGAAAGTTTAACTTTTTACCCGCATACTTTAGCAAATGTAAAAATATTATTTGTATAATTCAATAATTTAAAGTTGATTTACATAAAACTATTATATTACAAGATTCTATGTAAGATATATTATGGATATGATTATCAGTCAATAAAAATAAAACCTAATAATGATAAGATTCCCTTGGAGATTATATTGATAGGAGAGACTCTCATAATTACTTATCATAGATCTTATGCTATTGTCTATAAATAGATATGACCTCCTATAATAAATAATAATACACTCACAATAATTTAATATGTAGACACGTAAATAGCAGGTACGTGAAAGTGTGGATCCGTGACATGATTGAGATATTATAAATTTTCCCTCATCTCCGCTTAGTCACTTGAACTAGTCTTGCATATCTTCTCTCATATTCTCTTTGTCCCTAAATTTATCTATCATAGTAGTCTTTTGAAACATAGGAAGAGATGATAAGGCAAGTCTAGTTCTCTTTGTAAATCGACATCACTATAGATCTCGAATCCGATAATGGTGCAAAGAAAAGGTACACGTCATAATCTTTAAATCTATTATTATTTGATTTTTGATTTTGACATTAAAGTCAGTCACTTAATAATAATATATTATAATTTTTATACTAACAATTGGAATTAGAGTTATAGTTTTGAAATTAAATAATTTTGATATATTTGTTAGGACATTTTGCTTGTGAAAAGGTGTTAATTAATTTTTTTTTATGATGTATGAACAAATTCATTAGTATTATCAATTTGCTTTTCTATCCGGTCCACCATATTGCTTGCTTATGGTCGATGTAAGATTTCTTATATTTGATCAATGGATCATTATCGATAATTTATTGTCGTTAATAGTATTGTTGAGTGACGACCTTCATTAGTCGCTCACTTAGTTGTGGGTAGTGGCTCTATAGTGTCGTTGCCTACAATGACTATAGCAGTTGCGGTAGCACTACTACTAGCGACCAATGTCAATTGGACACCGATAATCGCATATAGGTAGCGATTGCACCTCGCATAGTGGCCATAGCAAGTGACTATAGTGCCTTGCATAATGGTCATAGTGATAAGTAGATGAGATTTTCCTAACTGTTTGAGGAAATCTCTCTACTTTGTTGAGGGAAATCCTCTAACCTGTTGAGGAAAACTCTCCCTTCTAACCTGTATAAAAGGAAGGGGGATATGTTAATAACAATCAACTTCTTCTACAACTTGTTTATCTATTTATTTTCTAACATGGTATCAGAGCAGTTCCTCCTTGGCGACAGCAGTATCGCCGTGTGTTAGCCAAGCGACCATAGTAACACGCTACCTCAAGCGGAGTCATTGAAGAAGCACAAGACACGGATTCAGAGCATCGTCTTGGCTCTGCTCATCCACTCCTTCTCTTCTTTCATCGCCGATCTTGCTTTTCTTCGCCGGCCTTGCTCCCTCTCCTATTTGCTGCCTATAGCAGACACTCTCTATCGCTGTCACGCAAGGAGGAAAATATTATCTCATTGCCTCCTCAATAGCGGTGAACGGCGAACAGCGGTGTCTTCCTCGCTTCCCGGCCAACAGCAGTCGCAACTGCTGCATCTTCCTCTACCGCAGCAGCTTTCGCTGCCACTTCCCTCTACACAACGGCGCCTCCTTAATGGCGGTGTCCTCCTCCTCAATAGCGACGAACGGCGAATGGCAGTGTCTTCCTCGCTCAGTCTTCCTTGCTTAACGATGGTTGCCGCATCTTCCTCCTTCGCTATCGCAGTCGCTTCCCGGCCAACAGCAGCCGCAACCGCTGCATCTTCCTTCCTCTACCACAGCAGCTTTCGCTGCCGCTTTCCTCTATACATCTAATTACTGCAGATTTCTCTCACTGTAGTTTCCTTGAGTACCGCTGCAGTTTTCGCGGCCATCTTTCGGCGAACTGTAGCCTCTATAATCTGCTGCAGCAAGCAGCACTCCATAGCAACGAACCGTAGTCTTGAGTACCGCTACAGTTTTCGCGGCCATCTTCCGGTGAACTGCAGCCTCTACAATCTGCTGCAGCAAGCAACAATCTACAATAGCACCCCCCTCCCTCATTCTCCACCTTGTGTGACTTGAGTATCACACAAGGTTCGCTGTATATCTTCCAAAAAAAAATGTCTTCGTTCACTTATTCTGATGTTTTAGTTCCTGTAGGCACTCCCACTTCTTGTTCTTCTACAGGACTTATCTCCATGAATGCTGCCACGCTGATCCCCTTTAAGTTATCAAAGGGTGGCAACTATGCGTCCTGGCGAGCTTAATTTTCTAATCTTTTATTTGGATATGACTTGTTAGGTTACATTGATGGCACTTTCAGTTGTCCTCCGGCGATGCTCAACGCCCCCGGCGATCCCAGTCCAGTACCCAATCCAGCTGACAAACTGTGGCTACGTCAAGATCGTCTCATCCTCCAAGCTATTCAAGCTTCAGTTACTAGATCCGTTTCTCCCTTGATATCTTCATGTGTAACAGCTCCCGATGCATGGTCTACACTACAAACCACCCTGGCAAATCATTCGCGTACTCACAAGCTCAGTCTTCTATCCAAGCTTATGGTGATGAAACAAGAGGGAAGTACTATATCTGATTATCTACAACATATCAAGGTTATCATTGATGACTTAGCCTTGATAGGTCATTCCCTATGTGACGAAGAGGTTGTCATTCATACCCTCAATGGTCTCGACACCGACTACAAGGAATTGGCTGCTGCAATTCGGGCACGCGACTCGCTAGTTTCTTTTGAAGATCTCTATGATAAATTGACTGACTATGAGATGTACTTGAAGCGTGCGAACAAACTGCCTGGATCAACTGTCACAGCTCAAGTCAGTCACAAGTCCAAACAGAAGAGCACTCGGTACTCGCCGAACATCACCCAAGGTTTGGCTAATGCGCCTCTTGATTCTGTGAGTTCCATGCAACACCTCTCCTATCCTCCTAGTCATCACTTCTCGCAAAGTGGTAACTCCAGCCATCATTCGTCTTGGCGTCCTGCCCTACCGAGCCATCAAAGATGGGTCGTTTGCCAACTATGTGACAAAGTCGGCCACTCCGCTAAAGTTTGCCGGTCTCGTCCCCGCCTCCCTGCTCCGTCACACTGGCCTCAAGCAAATCTCTTAACTTCTCCGACACCTAGCCAGTCCAACTGGATTGTCGACTCTGGTGCCTCTCATCACATCACCGTTGATCTTCAGAATTTGACTCTTCACAATCCCTATGGCGGCGATGAAGATATCATCATCGATGATGGTAAAGGACTTCCTATAACTCATATTGGTTCTACAATGCTTAATTCTGACTCTAATACATTTACCCTCGATGATGTTTTATGCGCCCCTCATATTAAACGCAACCTCATTTCTGTTTCTCAATTTTGCAAACATAACAATACTTCCATTGAATTCTTTCCTGGTTCATTTCTTGTTAAGGACTTGAGCATGGGGGCATCATTGATCCAAGGCCCAAATAAAGACAACATTTACGAATGGCCGTCAACCTCTCGAATAACCTAGCCCACTGTTCATTCTTCTGTTGCGGCTCCAATTGATGTGTGGCATCGTCGGCTTGGTCATCCCTCGTCCTTTATTCAGTAGAAATTATTATCTCGTCACTCTCTTCCTCTTTTGAAGTCCACTAATTCTATGATGCATTGCGATGCTTGTCTTAGTAATAAGAGTCATCGGCAGCCTTTTGGCTCATCTTCCATTTCCTCCTCTAAACCTTTTGAAATTATATATACTGATGTTTGAGGTCCTGCTCCAATCTTATCTTTTGATAAGTTTTGATTTTATGTTATTTTTGTAGATCACTTCTCTAAGTACACATGGATATATCCTCTTTCTCATAAATCTGACGTTTCTCATATTTTTTTCACTTTCCAGAAGTTGGTCGAAAACTATTTTCAGTCTACCATTAAAACAGTCTACTCTGATGGTGGCGGTGAATATCAAGCCCTGGCATCCCATCTCTCAGCTTGTGGCATTCAACACCTTAAGTCTCCCCCACATACTGTTGAATCTTGGATTTTGATGATGACATCAATTGTCATTTGTTATCTAATCCATATGTTGAGATAAGTGTGCAGGATTAACTACGATAAAAGTAAAACATGCAGTAGGAGTTGCGCCGGAGTCAGGACTATGATCACGTTGGGAGTTCGAGAGCTTGACGGAAGTCCGGACAGTCGTCGGAGGTTATGCGGGAACAAATCCGAGAAGTCCAGGAGCTTACCAAAAGAAGCTCGTCAGAACTCGCCAAGTGGATCGTCGCAAGTCCAGGAGTTTGCCGAAAGTCCGTAGGAGCATCGTCGGAGGACCGTCGGATGTTCGCCGGAAGTTCGTCGGAAGCTCGCCGAAAGAAGCGATTGACGCATCGGAGCAAGCTGTAGTAAAAGTCTTAAGAATTATCGTAGTTAGCATGATGATTAAGTTAGAATTGGGAGGTGATCCCATTAACTTAATCTAGGGGCAATTGGGCCCTTGAAAGAATCAAATTGGGCCGAATGGATCAACCCATTCGGACCCAGATCTCTCGCCCAGAGGTGGCATCGCCTGGGTCGGCGGTGGCACCGCCCAAGGCTCAGTCTCCGAGTTCTGGCTGGGCGGTGCAACCGCCTGAGCTCGGTCTCCGAGCTCTGCCAAGCGGTGTAACCGCCCCTGACAAGCGGTGGCACCGCCCAGAGGCTCAATCTTCGAGCCCTGTCAGGCGGTGCAACCGCCCCAGTCAGGCGATGCAACCACCAGACCCCGAAATTTCAGGAATTGATAGTTTTGAGCTCGGAATTCAAATTGGTTTGGGGCCTATAAATACCCCACTCTTTCAATAATGAAAAACCACCAAAATCTTGATCTTACTCTGAGATTTTTGAGCTCAAAAGTGTTATAATAAGCTAAAGGTTCTTCTCCCTCTTTTCTTCCAAGTTTTTCAAGAGAGGAGAGAAAAGTTTGTAAGGGTTGTCTCCTAAGCCCGTCAAAAGGAGTGAATCTGTAAAAGGGTGGTTGGCCTTGCCTATTAAAGGAAGGCCTCTAGTGGACGTCAGCGACCTCATCGGTGGAGGAAGCCAGAAGTGGATGTATGTCAAGATTGACCGAACCACTCTAAATCGCGCTGCTCTCTGGTTTGCATTTACTTTAAGCTTATTATCCTTACTGCAAACCTCCTTCATAGCTTACTGCCTTCTGCGCTTTTACGATCGCGTTTCCAAGCTCAATATTTTCCGAATCGTGTTTAGACGTAAATCACTTTTCTCGTACGAACATCGTATTTCAATTTGTGCTTACATTCTGATTCCCATCACAACAGCAAACTGCCTTAACAGATTCGTTTTAACTGCTTCTTGCCTAATCACAAGTTAAAGTGATTTATGAATCGGCTTTTCTATTGAAATCGCTTTTACCGTATGAACTTCGTATTTCAGTTTGCGCTTACATTCTGATTTCCATCATAACTGCAAACTGCCTTTATAGATTTGTTTTAACTGCTTCTTACCTGATCTTAAGTCAAAGAAATTTACGAATCAACTTTTCTACTGAAATCGGCTTTGTCGTACGAACGTAGTTTTAAACGTTGAAAGTTTTTTCGCCGATAATTAATTCACCCCCTCTTCTTAGTGCTCTTGATCCTAACAATTGGTATCAGAGTGGAGTTCACTCTCAAACGGATTAAAACCCAAGAGAGATGGCATATGTCAGAAACCAAGAGGGCCATTCTATTACACATCCACCCATGTTCAATGGGATGGACTACACCTATTGGAAGACCCGAATGAGGATCTTCCTTATTTCGATGGATTTTGAACTTTGGAATCTTATCGAAAATGGTTTTTCGAAATCTTCTCTTCCATTGATCGATTAGAATGAATTGGAGAAGAATACTTTCGCTCTTAATGCAAAGGCTATGAATGCCTTATTTTGTGTGCTTGATAAAATTGAGTTTAATCGTGTTTCGGTTTGTGAAACCGCATTTGATATTTGGCATACACTCGAAGTGACTCATGAAGGCACAAGTAGAGTAAAAGAGTCAAAAATCAATCTTTTGATACACTCTTTCGAACTTTTCCGAATGAAACCGATCGAGACTATTGGCGACATGTACACCCGTTTCACGGATGTCGTCAATGGTCTAAAAGGACTCGACAAAAGCTTTTTGGACTTTGAGCTCGTAAATAAGATTCTAAGATCCCTTCCTAAGAGTTGGGACCCTAAAGTCACTGCTATTCAAGAGGCTAAAGATTTAAGCAACTTCCCTCTTGAAGAACTAATCGGGTCATTAATGATTTATGAAATGACATGCAAGGCTCATGAAGAGCAAGAAGACATCCTTCCAAAGAACAGGAAGGATATGACACTTAGAACTTTAGATGACCACTTAAGAGAAAACTCAAGTGATGAGGACTGTGACGATGACTTGGCACTTCTAATAAGGAAATTCAACAAATTCATTAAAAGAAACAAGTTTAAAAATAACGAAAAAAATAAACTTGAACCCAAAAGGGACCAAGTTATTTGCTATGAGTGCAAAAAGCCGGGACACTACAAGAGTGATTGTCCCTAAGCCAAGAAGAGAACATAAAAAAAGAAGGCACTCAAAGCAACATGGGATGATTCGAGCGCATCCGAAGAAGAGGAGTCCAACACCGAGCAAGTTGCTCATTACGCCTTAATGGCCATCGGAGAGGAGGTAACAAATTTAATTAATGCAGATTTATCATTTGATGAATTATTAAATACCTTTCATGATTTATTTGATGAATGCGAGATTATTAGTAGAAAATATAAATTGCTAAAAAAGGAGCATGATAGTCTTAATTGTGATTTCGATAAGTTAAAGGCTGAATATCATGATAGTTTAGGCTATTGTATCAAATGCCATGATCTAGAAACTATCCAAAAGCAAAACTTACTACTCATGGATACCTTGAAGAAATTTGAGGTTAGTAGCAAGTCTTTGAACATGATCCTTACAAACAAGGGTCACGTTCCCAAAAGAAGTGGAATCGGATTTGTGAGAAATTCTCACTAAAATCCAACCACCTTCATAAAAGGCCCCATCCTACATATTCGACACCAAAGTAAATGCAACTTTTGTTGTAAGCATGGACACAAAACGCATTATTGTCCATTCAAGAAAATTAGTCCGAACAAATTAATTTGGGTTCCTAAAGGAACCATGATAAACTCTATACAACATGACGAACAATATAGATCAACTTTTGAGGCACCCAAAAGTAAATGGGTAACTAAAAATTATCCTTTCTTGTAGAGACATACACCATCACAAACTAGGAGCAAGAGATGGTACCTTGATAGTGGATGCTCAAGGCATATGACCAGAGATCCATCTCAATTCTCTAAACTCACTAGCATAGACGAAGGCTATGTCACCTTAGGAGACAACAACAAGGGTAAAATCATTGGCAAAGGAACCATAGGTAATAAATCCAACTTCTTTATTGAAGATGTTTTGTTAGTTGATGGTTTAAAACATAATCTCTTGGGCATTAGTCAATTATGTGATAAAGGATATATTGTCAAATTCGAATCTAATGCATGCATCCTTAAAAAATCACACAACAACACATCTATGATAACATTAAAACAAAATAATGTATACACCATTTGATAAGCAGATAAGATTTCCTCAAGGCAATTAAGGAAATCTCTAAGCAGTTGAGAAAAATCCTCCATGATGAATGTGTATAACCTCCCTGCTGAGTGTGTATAAATAGCTATCAAGAGTTCACTATCAAAATGAACTAGACAATTACATCTTATACATTTCATAGTTTCTTCTACAATTTCTATCTTTCTATATTCTTCGTTTAATTTTTATCATGGTATCAGAGTTGTTGAATCTCAGATTTTGATGATGAAGTCAATTGTCATTTGTTGTCTAATCTATGTGTTGAGATAAGTGTGCAGGATTAACTACGATGAAAGTTAGACATGCAGTAGGAGTTACGCCGGAGTCAAGACAATGATCACGTTGGGAGTTCGAGAGTTCGACGGAAGTTCGGACAGTCGTCGGAGGTTCTGCGGGAACAAATCCGAGAAGTCCATAAGCTTGCCAAAAGAAGCTCATCGGAACTCGCCAAGTGGATCGTCGCAAGTCCAGGAGTTTACCGGAAGTCCGCAGGAGCATCACCGAGGGTTCATCGGTTGATCGACGGAAGTTCGCCGGAAACTCGTCGGAAGAAGCGATTGATGTACCAGAGCAAGCTGCAGAAATTGTCTTAGGATTTATCGTAGTTAGCACAATGATTAAGTTGGAAATAGGAGGTGATCCCATTAGCTTAATCTTGGGGCAATTGGGCCCCTGAAAAACCCAAGTTGGGCCCAATGGATCTACCCATTCGGACCCTGATTGCACTGGGCAGTGCAACCGCCCAAGCCAGGAGGTAGCACTGCCTCAGCTAAGTCTCCTAGGGAGATTGGGCGGTGCAACCGCCCCAGCCAGGAGGTACAACCACCTGGGCTCAGTCTCCGAGCGAGATTGGGCGGTGCAACCTCCCCTGACAGAGAGGTAGCACCGCCTGAGCTCGGTCTTCGAGCTCTGGCAAGTGGTGCAACCGCCTCAGTCAGGAGGTGCAACCGCTTGGGCTCAGTCTCCAAGCGAGATTGGGCGGTGCAACCTCCCCTGATAGAGAGGTAGCACCGCTTGAGCTCGGTCTTCGAGCTCTGCCAGGTGGTGCAACCGCTCCAGTCAGGAGGTGCAACCGCCTGATCCCGAAATTTCGGGATTTGATAGTTTTGAGCTCCAAATTTGAACTGGGTTGGGGCCTATAAATACCCCACTCATTCAGCACTAAAAGAGCATAGACATACTTGAAATCTTGATCTCTTTCTGTGATTCTTAGAGCTCAAAATTATTGTAAAGGCCAAAAGTTCTCCTCCCTCTGTTTTTCAAAGTTTTGAGTTGTAAAGAGAGGAGAGAAAATTTCTGTAAGGGTTGTCTCATAAGCCCGTCAAAAGGAGTGAAACTGTAAAAGGGTGGTTGGCCTTCGCCTATTGAAGGAAGGCCTCTAGTTGATGTCGGTGACCTCGTCGGTGGAGGAAGCCAAAAGTGGAGTAGGTCAAGATCGACCGAACCACTCTAAATCTCAGTTTGCATTTACTTTGAGCATATTATCTTTACTGCAAACCTCCTCTGAAGCTTACTGCTTTCTGCGCATATACGATCGGGTTTCAAGCTTTGCACTTTCCGAATCTGCGTTTAGACGTAAATCTGCTTTTTCGTACGATCATCATATTTTAGATTACGTTTACATTTTGATTTTTACCATAACTGCAAACTACCTTTATACCCTTGCTTAAACAACATCTCGCCTAATCAAGTGATTTACGAATCAGCATTTAGGCGTAAATCGGTTTCTTCTGCATCTGAACGTCGTATTTCGGTTTTATGCTTATATTCTGGTTTTCATCATAACTGCAAACTGCCTTCATAGATTGACTTTAACATCATCTTGCTTGATCTTAAGTTAAAGTAATCTTAGAATCGGCTTTCAAACAGAAATCAGTTTTATCGTTTGAACGCAGTTTCGTTTTAATCGCAGAAAGTTTTCCACTGCACTAATTCACCCCCCCCTCTTAGTGCTCGTGATCCTAACAATTGGTATCAGAGCGGGGTTAACTCTCTAATGGATTAAAACCCAAGAGAGATGGCATACGCCGGAAACCAAGAGGGCCATTCTATTACACGTCCACCCATGTTCAGTGGGACGGACTACACCTATTGGAAGACCCGAATGAGGATCTTTCTTATTTCTATGGATTTTGAACTTTGAAATCTTGTCGAAAATGGATTTTCGAAGTCTTCTCTTCCAATGATCGATTGGAATGAATTGGAGAAGAAGACTTTCGCTCTTAAAGCAAAGGCTATGAATGCCTTATTTTGTGCACTTGATAAAAACAAGTTTAACCGTGTTTCAACTTGTGAAACTGCATTTGATATTTGGCACACACTCGAAGTGACTCACGAAGGCACAAGTAGAGTGAAAGAGTCAAAAATCAATCTTCTGTTACATTCTTTCGAACTTTTCCGGATGAAACCGAGTGAAACCATTGGCGAAATGTT
The DNA here is from genome assembly GCA_900464855.2 of Musa schizocarpa. Taxonomy (NCBI): domain Eukaryota; kingdom Viridiplantae; phylum Streptophyta; class Magnoliopsida; order Zingiberales; family Musaceae; genus Musa; species Musa schizocarpa. The sequence continues at coordinate 2,001,605 of LS990916.1, forward strand.
TACCCGTTTCACGGATGTCGTCAACGGTCTAAAAGGACTCGGAAAAAGTTTTTTGGATTTTGAGCTCGTAAATAAGATTCTTAGATCCCTTCCTAAGAGTTGGGATCCTAAAGTCACTGCTATTCAAGAGGCAAAAGATCTACGTAACTTCCCTCTTGAAGAACTAATCGGGTCATTAATGACCTACGAGATGACTTGTAAAGCTCATGAAGAGCAAGAAGACATCCTTCCAAAGAACAGGAAGGATATGACACTTAAAACTTTAGAAGGCCACTTGAGAGAAAACTCAAGTGATGAGGATTGTGATGATGACTTGGCACTTCTAACAAGAAAATTTAAAAAATTCTTTAAAAGAAACAAGTTTAAGAATGATGTAAAAAATAAACTTGAACCCAAGAAGGACCAAGTTATTTGCTATGAGTGCAAAAAGCTGGGACACTACAAGAGTGATTGTCCCCAAGCCAAGTAGAGAACATAAAAAAAGAAGGCGCTCAAAGCAACATGGGATGATTCGAGCGCATCCGAAGAAGAGGAGTCCAACACCGAGCAAGTTGCTCATTACACCTTAATGGCCATCGGAGATGAGGTAACAAATTTAATTGATGCAGATTTACCTTATCATGAATTATTAAATGCTTTCCATGAATTATTTGATGAATGTAAGACAATTAGTAGAAAATACAAATTGCTAAAAAAGGAGCATGATAGTCTTATTTGTAATTTCGATAAGTTAAAAGCTGAACATCATGATAGTTTAAGCTCATGCATAAAATGCCATGATCTAAAAACTCTCCAAAAGGAAAACTTGCTACTTAAGGACACCTTGAAGAAATTCGAGGTTGGTAGCAAGTCATTAAACATGATCCTTGCAAACAAGGGTCACGTTCCCAAAAGAAGTGGAATTGGATTTGTGAGAAGTTCTCACCAAAATCCAACCACCTTCATAAAAGGCCCCATCTTACATGTTCGACATCAAAACAAATGCAACTTTTGTTGCAAATTTGGACACAAGACGCATTATTGTCCATTCAAGAAAATTAGTCCAAACAAATTGATCTGGGTTCCTAAAGGAACAATGATAAATTCTATGCAACATGATAGACAATGTAGATCTATTTGTGAGGCACCCAAAAGCAAATGGGTACCTAAAAATCATCCCTTCCTGTAAAAACATTAAAAACATAAAAATTTTAGGTTGGAGCAAGAAATAATATTCTGCTCCTTGATTCTCGATAGTCATGACCCAAGATCCAAAAAGGAACTCGCAATGCTCTCTAGCCTAAATAACAGATGGAGTTTATGAGTTTAAAATCATAAATGCGATTTAGATACAACCTTATTTTACTTTTCAGAATTAGAGACGTATGATTTACGAATCAAGTGATTTACGAATCAGCATTTAGACGTAAATCAGTTTCTTCGTACGAACGTCGTATTTCAATTTGCGCTTATATTCTGGTTTTCATCATAACTGCAAACTGCCTTCATAGATTGACTTTAACATCATCTTGCTTGATCTTAAGTTAAAGTAATCTTAGAATCAACTTTCAAACAGAAATCGTTTTTATCGTTTGAACGCAGTTTCGTTTTAATCGCAGAAAGTTTTCCGCTGCACTAATTCACCCCCCCTCTTAGTGCTCTTGATCCTAACAAGAGCCACTTTCCTAAAGCAAGCTCTCTTCTCGCTGTCGACTCATCTATTGCTTCTCCACCTCCGGCGAGCCTTCTTCCTTGCAGATATAGGCAGCTCTGCCGAAGCCTTCTACTGCTCCTCTTTTCTGTTCAGTTGGAAAGGACAATGCTGCTGCTTACCTCTCCTCCTGTGTCGCTGCTTCCTATTCCAGAATCGGAGACTGCTCGGCCACCTCCTATCAGTGGTGGCCGCCGTCCTTGCAACTGCTCCTCGGCTAGCGACCTCTCCTCCTCGTTCCTATATCTCACTCGAACGAGAAATACTGTTGCCGCCATCCTTACCGCTGCAGCAATTTCTTTGCAACTGTAACTACTGCAGATTTTTTTTTCTTTCTTTCTTTTTACCTAATCGCTGCAGATTTCTTGCTTATCACTGCAGCTTCCTCGCCCATCGCTGCAGCCTCCTCTATAGTGCATCGCTGCAGCCTCCTCTATAGTGCATCGCTGCAGCCTCCTCTGTAGTTCATCGTTGCAGCCTCCTTTGCAATGCATCGATCTGCTTTTCTCCTCCTCCCTATCTCCTATATCTTTATATCTTTTGTAAAGATCACTTAAGCCACCATAAAATATCTAGGATGTCTTCATTTTCCTCTTCCGATATTCCTATCTCTGTTTCTGTAGGGACTCTGAGCACTTTTCAAAGTCTTATCACCATCAACGCTGCTGCACTTATTCCCTTCAAATTATCCAAAGGCGGCAACTGCGCATCTTGGCGAGCATAATTTTCTAATCTTCTATTTGGCTATGATATCCTAGGTTACGTTGATGGCTCTCTCCAGTGTCCACCTGAAATGATCAACATCCTAGGTGAACCCAGCCCAGTGCCAAATCCAGCCCACAAACTATGGTTTCGTCAAGATCGCCTCATCCTCCAAGCTATTCAAGCTTCCATTGCTGGATCCATTGCCCCGCTGATATCCTCATGTACGACTGCTGCAGAAGCATGGTGCAAGTTACAAACAACTTTGACAAATCGCTCGCGTACTCGCATGCTCGGACTTCTCTCCAATCTGATGAAAACGAAACAAGAGGGAAGTACTATTGCTGATTATCTACAGCATATCAAAGTTATCATCGATGATTTAGCTTTGATAGGTCATTCTCTCAGTGATGAAGAAGTCCTAATCCATACCCTCAATGGCCTAGGAGGCGAGTACAAAGAACTGACAGCAGCACTTCGGGCATGCGACTCACCAATATCATTCGAATAACTTTATGATAAGTTGATGACTATGAGACATACTTGAAGCATGATGATAGGTTGCCCGGACCACTTATTATAGCTCAGGTCAATCAAAAATCCAAGAGGAAGAGCAACCAGTACAACAAGCATGTCAACAACGATTTGACTAAGTTGCCTCCTAGCTCTATGGGGCCCAAACAAAACCTCCTTTTTCCATATCAAGGTGGTAACTTTTATAATCCTCAATCGTCGCGTCCTGACTTCACAAGCCACCAACGAGTCATTTGCCAACTATGTGATAAAGTCGAACACTCCGCGAAAGTCTGTTGGTCTCGCCCCAGACTCCGTACTCCATCGCAGTGGCCTCAGGCGAACTTCATGGCTACTCCAACTCCTACCCAACCTAATTGGATTGTGGACTCGGGCGCCTCTCATCACATCACTTCTGATCTTCAAAACTTGTCCATCCACAACAACTATGACGGCAATGAAGATATCATCATCGGTGACGGTAAAATAATTCCTATTACTCATTTTGGTTCCTCAACGCTTAGTTCACTTACCACAACTTTTACACTCGATGATATTCTGTGTGCACCTAATATTAAAAGAAACCTCATTTCCGTTTCTCAATTCTGTAAACAAAATAATACCTCAATTGAATTCTTTCCTAACTTTTTTCTTGTCAAGGATTTGAGCATGGGGGCATCCTTGGTCCAGGGTCAGAACAAAGACAACATTTATGAGTGGCCATCTGCTTCGCAAATTACCCTTCCTACTGCTCACTCTTCAATCACAGCTCCGATTGATGTATGGCATCGTCGTCTTGGTCATCCCTCCCCTTTTATCCAGCAAAAATTACTATCTCGTTATTCTCTTCCTACCTTGAAAATCAATAGCACTGTCAATCATTGCGATGCTTGTCTTTGTAATAAAAGTCATAAATTACCTTTTGGGACAACCTCCATTTCTTGCTCTAAACCATTTGAAATCATTTATACCGACATGTGGGGCCCTACCCCAATTCCTTCTTTTGACAAGTTTCGCTTTTATGTCATTTTTGTAGACTATTTTACTAAATACACATGGTTATATCCTCTCCACCATAAGTCTGATGTTTCCACAGTATTTACCAACTTTCGAAAGTTGGTCGAGAATTTTTTTCAATCTTCCATTAAAACAGTTTACTCTGATGGCGGAGGCGAATATCAAGCCCTCGTATCCTGTCTCTCTACTTGTGGTATACAACACCTCAAGTCACCCCCACATACTCCCCAGTTGGTTGTCTGGCTCTGCCGAACGCAAACATCGGCATATCGTTGAAACTGGTCTCTCCCTTCTACATCAAGCATCCATGCCACCACCTTTTTGGTCAGTAGCTTTTCAAACTGCAGTTTATCTTATTAATCGTATGCTCACTCCAGTCTTACAATACCAGTCACCATTTGAAAAATTATTCCACAAGTTTTCAAACCTTTATAAACTCAAAGTTTTTGACTGTTTATGTTATCCATGGCTCCGTCCTTATGCATCACATAAGCTAACACCACGATCTAAGCCTTGCACTTTTATTGGCTACTCTCTTGAATACAATGCTTTTCGATGCTATGAATCTCAGACTAAAAAAGTCTTTATATCACGTCATGTTATTTTTTAGGAGTCTGTCTTTCCTTTTCAAAATAATCCTACCATGCAAGCTACTCCGATAAACATGCATCACTGGAATATCCCTCCGATCTTATCACACGAACCTCCAATGACACCATCCAGTCCTTACCCTCAAGATCCATATACTGTTATTACTCCAGTTCAACAGCTTCTCACTCCCTCTATTTCTCCACTCCCTTCCTCACAAGTTTCCCCTATTAATGAAGTGTTGGGAAATCATGGGGGGCGACATCATAGGCGCAGCGGAAGAACAAGAAAACAAAAATCCTCGATTCCCAAAAATATGTTCGTCGTCGTGCGAAGATTGGTGCGCAAAAATCCGCAAAACAAAAAAACTGCGTATAGAGATTGTGTTACCTAGGGAGATCGTATATCCCTGTTTCCTTGTAGATCCTTAGGAGAGGGTGAAGGAGGTCAAGCGTCCTCCTCTCTAGCGGTGATCCACACAAAGGGGGTTGGTGACGACCCTCCTCAAAACTCAGGGCCTCGAGGTGGAGAGGAAGAGGAGAATAGGAAAGGCAAGCAAAGACTCTAGCCTATGAGGCTGTGAATCACTCCTATTTATAGAGATCCCATGTCAAACCCTAATGGGTCCTTCCCTAGTGGGTATTGTATCTGCATCCAATAAGACAAGGGCTCCGTCGGATATCTCATATCCGAACCTCTACTCATCGCAATGCCTACCATATGTGTGTGACCCTCTAGGCCCAATATCGAGCTGGCCGTGAGTCATACCTATCAAAACTCCTTCTAACTTTCGGTGAATTATTATCTCTGTAATAATTCACTTTCGACTCATCGACTCTGGGGACGTACTAGGCCACTCTGTAGTAGTCCCCAGACGATACAAGGGAATCCAATCCATTGGACACATGCGTCCTCGTTACCATGTACCTTTAGTCCCTCATCCATCTAATATCCCGAGACCAGGATATATATCGAGCATGGTGTTGTCGGACCCATACGGTTTTACTCGAAGTCTCGCTCTAATCGGATTCTCCAGGAGAACTCTTTTCTCTCAACCCGAATGACCGGCCGGGGATTTTGTGAACAAGAACACATGGGATATTCCTCTCATGGCTGAGAGTGGATGATCCTCTATCGACACTCAATAGCCCTCGTAAGGTCGACTACCACTCCCAATGACCGGTTGTACTAGATGCGGGACAGACCAAACCTATAAGTCGGTATCAAAGAGTGGATCACTCATACAAGACATCCTTTGTGTCTCAAGTCTAAGGACCAGATACACCACTAGGACTCTGGAATCACTTTGTCGACAATAAGGCATCATCAACCATCCAAAGATTCCGTAAGCGGATCAATCAAGTGAACTCATTCTCCAATGAGCACACATCATTGTATCCTTAGTGTCCCATACACGAGCAGCTATGAGACCTGCTGCATCCATCATATGGATGGGGTATACAGACACACCGGTCTATCCGGTTATCACGATGTCCCTCTCGAAAGTAACCTATGACCGGGATTATTTAGGATATGTGTTTAAAGGTGAATCGATCTCATTATCGTGATCTCATCACGATCCGATTCCCATTGCACAAATCCAAGGACATCACAATATATATATATGCATTTATGCAATAGTTATAAAGTGATATACGCCAAAATATAATAAGCAAAAAGATTCTCGTATCAAGTCACACGTGCCATCACTCACGTGATTGGCTTCTTTGGGCACCTATGACTAGCAATCTCCCACTTGACCTAAAGCCAATCACCTATGTTAATCGATCCCAATCGGACCCCTTGTGACACTCAAAGACAAAATGAGACAACGGCTTTGTCGGTGGATCTGCAATGTTATCTTCGGATGGAACTCTTTCCACTGCTACATCTCCGGGTTTACGATCTCTCTTATAAGTTTGGAACCTCCTCGAACACGCCGATGAGACCCGGGTTCCCTTATTTGAGTAATCACCCCATAGTTGTCGCAATATAAGGAAGTCGACTTGTCGCTATCTGTATCGACTCCCAAATCTGTGATGAACTTCTTCACCCGGACTCCCTCTTTTGCTGCATCTCGATGCAGCAATGTACCTCGCCTCCAGTGGTCGAAAGTCGGCGGTGGTATCTTGCTTGGAACTCTTCCAAAGACACTTTGCTCCTCCATTCAAGGTGTACACATACCACGAATTGACTTGCTATCATCGACATCGGACTGAAAAACTTGAGTCGGTGTAGCCTTCAACCTTAAGGCTATTACCTCTATATACTAGTAAAAGATCCTTAGTCCTTCTCAAGTACTTAAGGATACACTTTTCTTGCTTTCAATGCTCCAAGCACGGATCCGCACGATACCTACTGGTGACACTCAGAGCATGCGCTATATCAGGCCTAGTACATAGCTTGGCATACATGATAGACCCTATTGCTGAGGCATAAGGTATCATATCCATGTTCGCCCTTTCTTCTGGAGTCTTTGGGGACATATTCGTAGAAAGCGATATCCCATGTCTCATCGGTATGAGACCTCTCTTAGAATTTTTTCATGCCAAACCTTTTGACAATAGTTTCTATGTACCTGGACTGGGACAAGCCAAGCATCCTCTTGGATCTATCTCTATAGATTCTAATCCCCAAGATATAAGATGCTTCCCCTAAGTCCTTCATGGAGAAGTGTCTAGATAACCAAGCCTTTCTTTGTGGATAGCATTCCTATGTCATTCCCAATGATGAGGATGTCATCCACATATAACAAAAAAGGTGATAGCGCTCCTACTTACCTTTCAGTATACACAAGGCTCATCTTCACTCTTAATCTAAGTCATAAGATCGATTGCCTCATCAAATCTTATGTTCCAACTTCGGGAAGCTTGCTTTAGTCCATAAATGGATCTAAGCAACCTACACACCTTATCTAGGCAGTTCTTGGACACGAATCCCTCAGGTTACATCATATACACCTCCTCCTCGAGGTTCTCGTTGAGGAATGCGGTTTTCACATCCATTTGCCGGATCTCATAATCATAGTGTGCTGCAATAGCCAATAGAATTTGATGGATTTTAGCATTGCTTCGGGTGAGAAAGTTTTTAGTCAAGTAGTCAACACCTTGCCTTTGACGATACCCCTTAGCCACTAGCCTTACTTTATAGGTCTCTACCTTTCCATCTACTCCGATCTTTTCTTAAAAATCCACTTGCAACCGATGGGTACAATACCTTGGTAGCATCAACTAGGTTCCAAACCTTATTGGAGTACATAGAATCCATGTCGAATTCATGGCTTCTTTCCACTTCCCGAGTCTATACTCATAATAGCCTTCTCGTAGGTCTGAGGATCAATATCCTCTACATCCTATGCTCTAATATGTCCCACATATCTCTCGGGAGGATGGGATACTCTATCGGACACTGTAAAGTTGATACTTGTGTATTAGGTACCTGAAACGGATTTCTAAGGTCAGAGTGGTGCTTGAGCTTGGTTCTCCAACCTCACTCAATTCTATCATTCTCCCCTTTGTCTCCGTCAAGAATGTGTTCCTTCTCAAAGAACACTGCTCTCTTAGCTACAAAGACCTTTTGGTCCTCGAGATGATAGAAATAATACCCACAAGTTTCCTTGGGGTATCCCACAAATTTGCATCGCTTTGTCCTTGATTCTAACTTATGGGGTTGTGTCTTCTAACATGGGCAGGGCAGCCCCGGATCTTAACAACCTTAAGATCAGGCTTCTTCCCTTTCCATATCTCATATGGTGTAGACACTACCGACTTAGTTGGAACTCTGTTCGAGAAAGGTAAGCTGCGGTTTCTAGGGCATATCCCCGAGAATGAGATGGGTAGGTCGTGAAACTCATCGTGGGACCGTACCATATCTAATAATGTACGATTTCTCCTTTCAAAGACACCATTGAGCTGAGGTGTATAAGGGAGATGTCCATTGGGATAATATCCCATGGTCCTTGAGGAACTAAGTAAACTCTGAACTTAAGTATTCACTTCCTCGATCCGATCGAAGAGTTTTGATACTCTTTTCGATCACGGTTCTCCACCTCATTCTTATATTCTCTGAATTTCTCAAAGGCCTCGGACTTGTACTTCATTAAGTACACATATCCATACCTTGAGAAATCATCAAGTAAATGTAATGAAGTAGGAGTAACCTCCAATGGCATGAGTTGACATGGGTCCACATACATCACTATGTATGAGTTCCAACAACTTATTGCTCTCTCTCCAGTTCTACTAAATGGAGATTTGGTTATTTTTTCCACGAATGCAAAGCACAAGTCGCATATGACACATAGTCGAATGGATCTAGATATCCATCATTTAGCAACTTTTGAATCCTTCTTTTATGGATGTGACCTAGCCTACAATGCGATTGTGTATGCACTATTCAACTCATCTCGTTTCCTTTTGGACACATTTACATTCATGATATGTGGAGTGGTGTCTAACATAAATAAACCATTATGCAATGTTCCTTTCGTGATGATCTTATCATCTAATAATATCGAACAATCATTGTTCTCAAAAACAAATTTATATCCACTAACTGTTAAACATGAATTGGAGATAATGTTTTTGATAATAGAAGGAACAAAATAACATGTATCTAATGCAATAAAAGCTCCACTAGGCAGATGTAGGGCGACCTCGCCAACAGCTAATACAGCAACTTTTGCTCCATTACCCATCTTGAGGTCCATCTCGCCTCTCTGTAGTCTCCTAGGCCTTGCCAGAACCTGCAACGAATTGCATATATGATAAGCACTACCGGTATCCAATACCCATGTGTTATTATAAGAGTCTGACAAATGGAGACTGATCATGAATGTACCTGAAGCTTCATCAAGCTTTTGTTTCGCCCTTTCTGCAAGGTACTCTTTGCAGTTTCTCTTCCAATGCCCATCTTTACCACAGTGGAAGCACTGGCCTTTGTCCTTTGCTGGGTTTTTCTTAGCAACATTTGCTTTACCTTGTTTGCCCTTGCCCTTTCCCTTCTTAAGGGACCTTTCTGCTTTCCTTTTCTTTCTGGTCTCACCAGTGTAGAGAACTGGCTTCTCTTTCTTAATAGTACTCTCTGCCTCCCTCAACATATTGAGGAGCTCTGGGAGAGTCACCTCAAGCTTGTTCATATTAAAATTCATTATGAACTGTGAAAAGGAATCTGGTAGGGACTGAAGCACAATGTCCACACACAAGTTATCCTCTAGGACCATTCCTAGACCTATGAGTTTCTCTATCCACTCAATCATCTTTAGGACATGGTTCTGAACCGGTGTCCCCTCAGTCATCCTAGCGCGGAAAAGGCTCTTGGATATCTCATATCGTTGAGTCCTTCCCTGTTCCTCAAACAATTTTCGGACATGTAGGAGAATGGATCTGGCATCCATCTTTTCATGTTGTCTCTGTAACTCTGGAGTCATAGAGCCCAACATATAGCACTGTATCAAGGACGTACATGATTTTCTCCGCTGTGAGAACAATTCTCAAGTTACGGAGCCAATCCGTATAATTTGGACCAGTAAGGCGGTTGACATCAAGTATGCCACGTAAGGGATTTGAAAGCGACATTTTCTGAAAATAAAGATGTAGCAGAAATGAATAACATGCAGATTTTGCAAGAAATAAACTATCAAGATATGGACTTCTATCTTAATATGCTCCCACTATTTTACTAACGAGTCATGCGACACCCTCAGCACGTGAAACGGAAGTCTCCAGCAGACTTCTAGTGGGGATCAAGATCCAATCAGCGTCTTAGTGTAACCTCGAGGGACTCGACCAATCACACTAAGCCTAAAAGGTAGGCAACTCTTGCCGATCACAACTCCTTGTGATTCCCGTCCTGTTCGGCCTCCGAATCACTATGGCCTCGAGGGACTCAACCAACCATGATGCTCGGTTAAGTCAACACCTTTGTTACAAGATGAGTCTGTTTTGATGATATACCCTCGAGGGACTCGACCAAGCATACCATGTCCTCAGGTCACCGGTGACATCTCTATGTCGAAAGCAAGATAGCGAATCGCGATATAGGTGAGTCTCGAGGGACTCGACCAACTCAACATACACCGGGAATCGGTTCCTACTCATAACGATGGAAGGCCACGTGGGTCAATTTAATTGCCTCACGTTTACCGACTTAATATTATCGAGAGATGTTTCTATAATTTGGTCTCCTAATATGACATGTCACACATATACATATTTAATATATATCTACATCGCGTGCAAATATATATACATATCTAGTATGTGTATAAGCAATCACATCAGATGATCATGGACCACAACCTAATATGATTAGGCCCGAGCCAGTAGGCCTAATCACTCACATCAAGATCTATGTGTGCAACGGTGCATCTCCATGCCCCCGTGATCGTCCATCTCGCCCTCGTTCGGTTCGTCGACATCTTGATGCATCTCCATGCATCAAGATCGTCAAATCTCGTGGGTCCTTTATCGTGATCCACGCCCGCCATTGCGCCTCCTCATGTGATTACAACTTAATCATAGGCACGCAGGCCCGACAATAAACGAGAAATATAATGGAGGTTCGCAGACCTCAATAATAAAAATCACAAGTACACACATCACACGGTCCATGATCATCCGTCCACACATCATACATCACATGTATAAATAATCATCATCATATAGGACTACTAGATAATAATAAAAAATAATAATCAACTAAACCTTTTAATTAATTAATATTTTTCTGAAATCAAGGACATGTAGGGAATTTCTCAATTCCTAAGGGTATTTACGTAATTTGGACAAAAGATAGAAACTGGAATTTCTCAAATTCACAGGGGCAAAATTGTCCTTTTGCCCAAAACCCTAATTCCCTCTGTTGTTGTCGCCGCCGCCCACCATGGGCGTCCTCTTGGGCGAGGGCGAAGGGCAAGGTTCTCGCGCCAGGGAAGCGGACGCGCCCATTGGCGCCGCTGCCCAGGGTGGGCGCCCGCCCGGCGCCGCCGCCGGGCGGGCGGTTCGCTCGCGAGGTGGCGCCATTGGCGGCGGTTTTTGGTTTTTTGCCGGTGGGAGCGGCCACCCGCGCCGCCGCCCATGGTGCCTCGACCCTGCCGCCTTGCCTGCCTCGCTCTGCCCGGGTCGGCGTCGCAGGGCGCTTCTACCCGCGGGCTGCCCGCCGGGGTCATGAAGCTCCTTACCAAGCAGACCACCGGCCGGTGCCGCGGGCATAGCGCTTGGCGATGCGCCGGCTTTGTGGTGCTCGGGTTACTGGCCACGGCCGCCGCCTGGTGGTCGCGCAGGCATCTTGATCGAGGGCAGCAATTGTTGCTGCCCTTCCTCGCTTTTGCATCAACGATTTTGGCGTCAATATTCTTCCTAAACACAACACACGCAGTTCAAAACCAATCATTCGCACGAACAACCCGGCTCGATACCTTTGTTGGGAAATCATGGGGTGACATCATATCGCGCGGAAGAACAAGAAAACAAAAATCCCACGATTCCAAAAAAGATGTTTCGTCGTCGTGCGAAGATTGATGCTAAAAAATCATAAAAAACACAAAAGTTGCGTGATAGAGATTGTGTTACCTAGGGAGATCGATATATCCTGTTTCCTTGCAGATCCTTAGGAGAGGGTGAAGGAGGTCAAGCGTCCTCCCCTCTAGCGGTGATCCACACAAAGCGGGGTTGCGACGACCCTCCTCAAAACTCCGGGCCTCCTGAGGTGGAGAGAAAGAGGAGAATAGGAAAGGCAAGCAAAGACTCTAGCCTATGAGGTCTGTGAATCCCTCCTATTTATAGAGATCCCGTGTCAAACCCTAATGGGTCCTTCCTTAGTGGGTATTGTGTGCGCATCCAATAAGACAGGGCTCTGGTCGGATATCTCATATCAGAACCTCTACTCATCGCAATGCCTACCATATGTGTGTGACACTCTAGGCCCAATATCGAGCTGGGCGTGAGTCATACTGCCGAGAACTCCTTCTAACTCTCGGTGAATTATTATCTCTGTAATAATTCACTGACTCATCGACTACTGGACATACTAGGCCACTACACCGTAGTCCCCTGACGATCTGGGGGAATCCAATCCATTGGACTGTCGTCCTCAGTTACCATGTACCTTTAGTCCCTCATCCATCTAATATCCTTAGGACCGATATCGAGCATGGTGTTGTCAGACCCATACGGTTTCTACTCGAGTCTCGCTCTAATCGGATTCTCCCGGAGAACTCTTTCTCTCTCAACCCGAATGACCCTGGCCAAGGATTTGTCTGAGCAAGAACACATGGGATATTTCTCTCATGACGCCGAGAGTGGATGATCCTCTATCGACACTCAATAGCCCTTGTAAGGTCGACTACCACTCCCAATGACCAGCTGTACTAGATCTGGGACAGCCAAACCTATAAGTATGGTATCAAAGAGTGGAGCACTAATACAGGACATCCTTGGTGTCTCAAGTCTAAGGACCAGATACACCACTAGGACTCACGTAATCATTTGTCTCGACAATAAGGCATCATCAACCATCCAAAGATTCCGTAAAGCGGATCAATCGAGTGAACTCATTTTCCAATGAGTAATTGATTGTATCACTAGTGTCCCTACACGAAAGCGTTTTATGAGACCGGCTGCATCCATCATATGGACGGGTATACAAAGACACCAGTCTATCCGGTTATCACGATGTCCCTCTCGAAAGTAACCTATGACCCGGGATTATTTAGTATATGTGTTTAAAGGTGAATCGATCTCATTATCGTGATCTCATCACGATCCGATTCCCATTGCACAAATCCAAGGACATCACAATATATATATGCATTTATGCAATAGTTATAAAGTGATATACGCCAAAATATAATAAGCAAAAAGATTCTGTATCAAGTCACACGTGCCATCACTCACGTGATTGGCTTGCTGGGCACCTATGACTAGCATGAAGCAATACCCTCGACAACATTACCATTGGCTTTACCTTCTCCTAGACCCAGTGACATTTTCGTGCCGACGGTTGGCCCGGTCCATGACAGTGACTCGCCCTCGGCTATACCACCAACACAATCTACCACTTCTATCCCCCCTAGACATCCAATGACAACACGCTCAAAAAGTGGTATTGTCAAACCACGTCAAGTGCTTGACTTACATGCTATAACAAGTTCCTCCACTGAGGCTAGTGAACCCACTACAATCACTTAAGCTCAAAAATGTTCTCATTGGCGTAAAGCCATGTGTGGCGAATATGATGCTCTCCTCCATAACTCTACATGGACCTTAGTACCCTTTCATCACACACAAAATATCATCGGGTGTAAATGGGTCTTTCGAATTAAGCGGAACCTAGACGGATCCGTTGCCAGATATAAAGCACGTTTAGTCGCCAAAGGGTTTCATCAACGACCTGGTGTCGACTTCATAGAGACATTTAGTCCCGTTGTTAAACCTACAATAATCCCTCTTATCCTGAGTTTGGCCATCTCAAAGGGCTGGCACATACGACAATTGGATGTTAACAATGCCTTTTTACAGGGGACACTTATTAAAGATGTCTTTATGCAGCAACCTCCTGGTTTCGTTCATCCTCAATATCCGAGGCATGTTTGCAAACTTCAAAAAGCTATTTATGGACTTCGTCAAGCTCCAAGGGCTTGGTATAACGAGCTTGGCTCGTTTTTTACCTCAATTGGCTTCATCAATTCCAAGTCTGATACCTCGTTATTCATTTGCCAACACAATGGAAGCATAATATATCTTTTAGTATATGTGGATGATATTATTGTCACAGGAAATGATCCTTTGAAGACTCAAGCATTTCTAAAGCACTTGGCCGATCGATTCTCCCTCAAAGATCTAGGAACTTTAAGCTACTTTTTGGGTGTGGAAGCAACATTTACACCTTCAGGTCTATTCCTTTCACAAAGAAAGTATATTCAAGATTTATTATCAAAGACAAACATGCAGAATGCGAAAGAGGTTACAACTCCTCTCTCCACTAGTGAATCACTTAAATTATGTGATGGAAGTCCTACTACAGATTCGACTCAATATCGATAAGTCCTTGGCTCCTTACAGTACTTGGCTCTCACTCGTCCAAATATTTCATTTGTCGTCAATAAATTATCACAATTCATGCATCGACCATCTACTACGCATTGGTTGTTGAATCTCGGATTTTGATGATAAAATCAATTGATGGGTTATTTGATCTAATCCATATTATTGAGTTAAGTGTGCAGGATTAACTACGATAAACAGAAAACACAAAGCAAGTATACCGGAGTCGAGTTCGATGAACGTTTAAGAGTCCGAAGAATCGTCGGAGATGCTGCCGGAACCAACCGAGAAGAAATCGGGAACCTGTTGGAAGTTCGCCGAAGAGATCGTCGGAGGTTCGCAGAGATCACTGAGAAGTCTCAGCTACTCATTAAAGTCATCACAAGTTCGGGAGCGTGCTTGGACCCCGTCGAAGGAAGTTCGTCGGAAAGCTCGCCGGAACAAGACTTGACGTTCACGGTTAATAAATTGCTTAGGATGTGTTTTGTTATGTAGTTCACTTGTAATTAGGATTATGATTAAGAAGATAATCCTATATCCTGGTTAGGGGCCAACTGGGGCCAAAGTCAGATTTGGTTTGGGCTAAAAGTAAGCCAAACCAAGTGAACCGGAGGGCCAGGCGGTGACACCTCCTGAGCTAGGCAGTTGCACCATCTAGCACCCGAGCGCTGGGCGGTGGCACCGCCAGCATCGGGAACCCAAAGAGAATTTGAATTTTGGAGCCCAAATTTGAATCCTCTTGAGGCCTATAAATACCCCTCAAATCTCAGTTGAGATCACAACTTTTTGAGCAGCAAGAGTTTGAGAGAAAGGTCTTAGAAAAGTGTTAGCTTGTCTTCTTTTCAATTTGCTAGTGTTCACCTCATCTCTTCTCGAAAATCTGTAAGAGAGTGAACCGCTTGTAAAGAGTTGTAAGAGGGGTATTTACCCTTCCATTTCAAGAGACTTGCTAGTGGAAGGTGGGAGCCTCATCGAAGAGGGGCCTCGCAAGTGGAGTAGGTCATTTGACCGAACCACTCTAAAATTGGCGTGATCCTTGGTTTGCATTTCATTATTGCTATTTACATTATTGCAAACCTTCTTATTGCAAACCACTCTAAGAATACGCTTTCAAGATTAAGCTTGTCAAGTTCTGCTCTTATCATACGAAAGATTTTTTAAAAACTGAAGTTTTAATCCGCTGCACTAATTCACCCCCCCCCCCTCTTAGTGCTGCTCCGATCCTAACAATTGGTATCAGAGCAAGGTTTTCTCTCATATTTGGTTTAATACCCAAGAGAGATGGCTTACTCCGGCATGCAAGAGGGCCATTCTATCACACGTCCACCTATGTTTAATGGGTCGGATTACACGTATTGGAAGACTCGGATGAGGATCTTCCTCATTTCTATGGATTTTGAGCTTTGGACTATTGTTGAAAACGGATTTCAAAAATCTTCTCTTCCGATGAGCGAATGGAATGAATCGGAGAAGAAGGTTTTTGCTTTAAATGCAAAGGCTATGAATGCCTTGTTTTGTGCACTAGACAAAAACGAATTTAATCGTGTTTCAATTTGTGATTCGGCTTTTGATATTTGGAGAACTCTTGAGGTCACTCATAAAGGCACTAGCTGAGTGAAAGAGTCCAAAATCAACATTTTTGTGCACTCTTATGAACTTTTCCGAATGAAACCAAGTGAGTCCATCGGAGACATGTACACCCGGTTTACGGATGTCATCAATGGACTCAAAGCTCTTGATAAAGATTTTACTAACTTTGAACTAGTAACTAAAATCTTAAGATCCCTCCCTAAAAGTTGGGATCCAAAAGTTACGACCATTCAAGAGGCCAAAGACCTTAAAACATTCCCTCTTGAAGAACTCATTGGGTCTCTAATGACCTACGAAATGACATATCAAGCTCATGACGAGCTCGAGAACCCCCTTCCAAAGAACAGGAAGGATATGGCACTCAAATCACAAGAAGACCACTTGAAAGGAACATCAAGTGATGAGAACAGTGACAATGACATTGCACTTTTGGCTCAAAAATTCAAAAAATATTTAAGGAAGAACAAATTTAAAAATAATACAAAAAATAAATTTGAACAAAAGAAGGACCAAGTGATTTGCTATGAATGCAAAAAACCGGGACACTACAAGAACGATTGCCCTCAAGCCAAAAAGAGAACACCAAAGAAGAAGGCGCTCAAGGCAACATGGGATGACTCAAGCACATCCGAAGAAGAGGAGTCCAACACCGAGCAAGTTGCTCACTACGCCCTAATGGCCTTCGAAGAAGAGGTAACGGATTTAATTAATGCAGATTTACCTTATCATGATTTATTAAAAGCCTTCCATGAGTTATTTGATGAATATAAGACAATTAGTAGAAAATACAAATTGCTAAGAAAGGAGCATGATAGTCTTACTTGTGCTTTTGATAAATTGAAAACTGAATATCATGATTGTCTAGCTCCATGTGCTAAATGCCATGATTTAGAAACTCTACAAAATGAGAACTTAGTACTTAAGGACACCTTGAAGAAATTCGAGGTCGGTAGCAAGTCCTTAAACATGATCCTTACAAATAAGGGTCACGTTCCTAAAAGGAGTGGAATCGGATTTGTGAGAAGTACTCACCAAAATCCAACCACCTTCATTAAAGGTCCTATCTTACATGTTCAACACCAAAGCAATTGCAATTTTTGTTGCAAATATGGACATATAACTTACCAATGTCCATTCAAGAAAATTAGTCCGAACAAATTGATTTGGGTTCCTAAAGGAACCATAATCAAGTCTATGCAACATGATAAACAAGTTAGATTAGTTTTTGAGGCACCCAAAAGCAAATGGGTACTTAAAAATAATTCCTTCTTGTAGAAACATACACCATCACGTGCTAGGAGCAAGAGATGGTATCTTGATAGTGGATGCTCAAGGCATATGACCGGAGATTCATCCCAATTCACCAAGCTCACTAGCATGGACGAAGGCTATGTCACCTTCGGAGACAACAACAAAGGCAAAATCATTGGTAAGGGAACCATAGGTAACAAATCAAGTTTTTCCATTGATGATGTGTTACTAGTTGATGGATTAAAAGATAATCTATTGAGTATTAGTCAATTATGCGATAAAGATTATATCGTTAGATTTGAATCAAATATGTGCATTATTGAAAAACCAAATCATAACATGACTATGATTGCTTTAAAACAAAATAATGTCTATACCATCAATCTTGATGAACTAAGTAATGAAGTGTGTTTCTCCGCCATAAATGATGATGCTTGGCTTTGGCATAAGAGATTAGGCCATACAAGCATGAAAACAATATCTAAAATCTCATATCAAGAATTAGTACGAGGGATTCCAAATATAAAGTTTATTAAAGATAAGATATGCGATGCATGTCAACTAGGGAAGCAAATAAAAACAAGCTTCAAATCAAAAAATCAAATCAGTACCACTAGACTGTTACAATTGATCCATTTGGACTTATTTGGACCAATTGATACAACTAGTCTAGGTGGAAGCAAATATGCTTTTGTGATTGTGGATGATTACTCTAGATACACTTGGACCTATTTCTCTGCTCACAAAAGTGATTGTTTCAAGTGTTTCTCTAAATTTTGTAAACACTCAAAATAAAAAAGGGTTCATGATTTCATCAATTCGAAGTGATCATGGTGGCGAATTTCAAAACCGTGACTTTCAAAATTTTTGTGAAATTAATGGATACAATCACAACTTCTCCACTCCAAGAAATCCCCAACAAAATGGAGTAGTTGAAAGGAAAAATAGAAACCTACAAGAAATGGCTAGAACTATGTTAAATGAACATAGTTTACCTAAGTATTTTTGGGCCGAAGCCGTAAATACGGCTTGCTACATCATAAATAGAGTCCTAATAAGACCATCCTTATAAAAAACTCCCTATGAATTATGGAATAACAAAAAACCCAATATTTCCTATTTTAAAGTTTTCGGTTGTAAATGCTTTATTTTAAATGAAAGGGATGCCTTAGGAAAATTTGATGCTAAATCCGATGAAGGCATCTTTCTTGGTTACTCTTCCGTTTCTAAAGCTTTTCGGGTTTTTAATAAAAGAACCTTAGTAATTGAAGAGTCTATTCATGTAGTTTTTAGTGAAGTTTCAAATTTAAAGAAAAATGATTTTGATGATGATCTTGGTTTTGATAATTTGAATTTAAATGAACTCCCTCCTCAAAATGGCAACTTGGATGCACCTGCTTCCGAAATTTCCTTACTTAAGGAATGGAAGTATATAGATGCTCATCCAAAGGAGCTAATTATAGGGGATACATCTAAAGGGGTTCAAACTCATTCCTCTTTCAAGAATTTTTATGCAAATGCCGCCTTTCTCTCTCAAATCGAACCTAAGTGCATTGACGAGGCCATAAAAGATGATTTTTGGGTTATTGCAATGCAAGAGGAATTGAATCAATTTGAGAGAAACAAGGTGTGGGAGCTTGTTCCTAGACCTAGTGACCATTTAGTGATTGGTACTAAGTGGGTCTTTAGAAACAAGCAAGATGAAAATGGTATCGTGGTTAGAAACAAGGCTAGATTTATGGCCAAAGGTTTCAACCAAGAAGAAGGTATCGATTACGAAGAAACCTTCGCTCCCGTGGCTCGATTAGAAGCCATAAGGATGCTCTTTGCCTATGCTAGTTGTTATAATCTTAAACTATTTCAAATGGATGTCAAAAGTGCCTTCTTGAATGGTTTTATTTTCGAAGAAGTATATGTTGAACAACCTCCCGGATTTGAAAATTCTCTTCTTCCTAATTATGTATTCAAATTGACTAAGGCTCTCTATGGCTTGAAACAAGCTCCTAGAGCTTGGTATGAAAGGCTTAGTTCCTTTCTTATTTTAAATAATTTTACCAAAGGCAAGGTTGATACTATATTATTTATTAAACATTTTAAAAATAATTTTCTTATTGTATAAATTTATGTCGACGATATTATTTTTGGATCTACGGATGAATCACTATGTGAAACACTTGTCAAATCTGAGTCATGAATTTGAAATGAGTTTAATGGGAGAATTAACTTTCTTTTTAGGATTACAAATCAAACAACTTAAGGATGGTATATTTCTTAACCAATCTAAATATACGATAGAATTGTTAAAACGATTTAACATGGATAATTCAAAAGCAATAAACACCCCTATGAGTATTGCGACTAAGTTAGATATGGATGAAAATAGTGAAAATTTCGATCAAAAAACATATAGGGGTATGATAGGTAGTCTACTCTACCTTACCGCGACTAGACCAGATATCATGTTTAGTGTAGGACTTTGTGCTAGGTTTCAATCAAATCCTAAATTATCTCATCTTAAAAGTGTTAAAAGAATATTTAGATATCTTAAAGGAACTCCAAATTTAGGTTTATGGTATCCAAAAATCCAAAAAATTTGATTTAATGGCTTATCTTGGATGCCGATTTTGGGGGGATGTAGGATTGATAAAAAAGTACATCCGAACATGCCAATTTTTAGGACATGCACTTGTTTCTTGGACTTCCAAGAAACAAAATTCAGTTGCACTATCTATGGGCTTTAATACATCTTCAAGGAAAGTGCATGCATCTTTGTGCACAAGTTGTATAGATGAAAAATACATTAGAAGACTATGGAATTCATTTTAAAAATATCCCCATAAAATGTGATAATACTAGTGCCATATGTCTTACTAAAAATCCAATTCAGCACTCTAGAACTAAGCACATCGACGTTAGGCACCATTTTCATCTGTGATCATGTCCTTAACAATGATGTTGTTCTAGAATTCATTGACACAAAGCATCAATTACGTGATATATTTACAAAAAGCCCTAAATGAAGACCAATTTGAATTTATTAGAAGGAACTAGGCATGTTAAATTGTCTTTGAAAATAAGCTTGTTTGAATATATTTTTTTTTGAAAAATATTTTTTTTTAAAATTCTGGATATATGCTTCCGGATGAATCTTTGATTTTTCCGTTTGTTTGAATTCTGGATAAGTATTTTTGGCAAATTTGAATGATTAATCTTAATGTTGTATTCTTTCTCTAATGATTTTATGATATTTTATGAATCTCGAAATTAATGGCTTGATTATGAGTTTCAAGTTGACGAATTGAATTTGAATGGGTTTGTATTCGAATTATGATCTTGACTTATTGAAGTTACTACTTGAAAAATTTTTTTATCCCAATCTCTTCCTTGTACATCTACATTTTTTTTTGATAGAAGAGATTTGATAAAATGAATGAATGCTGAATTTTCCTTTAAGATGAATTTAGCATACTTAACTTTGAATGGTAAAATTTTTCTGATCAATGCTGAATTCCTGATGTTATAATCACAAATTATGTGCTTCAAGTCTCATTCCCTTTTTGTTGATGACAAAGGGGGAGAAAAGTGATGACTTGTATCATTTCAATAGCATGACTTATATGAATTGCAAAAGCTACTGTAATATGAATGTCTTATATGCCTTGCAAAATCTTTGAGAATATCGCAAGATCGATTGATCATATTGAAAGCATGTCAAACATGTATATCATGAAATTCATGTTGAAAATATTTATCATCTGTCGTAGTAAAATTTGTCTTATCTTGAAAGCATGTCTTATCTTTCGACTTGAAAAGGATTTTCATTGAAGTTTAGCATTGACATTATGCTAAATGAGAAAAACGATAAGTTCTACGGTTAGAACTTATCGGTTCATGCTTGAATTCATGGGATGGAATTCAAGTGTTTTTTTTTCCTCTCATAATATGGCATATAGATAGGGGGAGCTATGTTTAACTCCGTCATCAATTGATTGTCATCATCAAAAAGGGGGAGATTGTTGAATCTCGGATTTTGATGATAAAATCAATTGATGGGTTATTTGATCTAATCCATATTATTGAGTTAAGTGTGCAGGATTAACTACGATAAACAGAAAACACAAAGCAAGTATACCAGAGTCGAGTTCGATGAACGTTTAAGAGTCCGAATAATCGTCGGAGATATATTGCAGGAACCAACCGAGAAGAAATCGGGGAACCTATTGGAAGTTTCAAGAAGAGATCGGTCGGAGGTTCGCAGAGATCACAGAGAAGTCTCAACTACTCATTAAAGTCATCACAAGTTCGGGGGCGTGCTTTGACCCCCGTCGAAGGAAGTTCGTCGGAAAGCTTCATGAGGAACAAGACTTGACGTTAGCGGTTAATAAATTGCTTAGGATGTGTTTTGTTATGTAGTTCACTTGTAATTAGGATTAGGATTAAGAAGATAATCCTATATCCTGGTTAGGGGCCAACTGGGGCCAAAGTCAGATTTGGTTTTGGGCAAAAGTAAGCCAAACCAAGTGAGCAGGAGAAAGTAGGGACCACTTCAGCACCCGAAAGTCTTTGGCGGTGACACCTCTTTGAAAGGGTTGCATTGGCCCAGCACCGAACCCGGCTGAAGTGGTGGCATCGCTGTTTGGTGGTGGCACCGCCAAAGACGGGAACCCAAAGAGAATTTGAATTTTGGAGCCCAAATTTTGGGCGAAATTTTGGAGCCCAAATTTGAATCCTCTTGAGGCCTATAAATACCCCTCAAATCTCAGTTGAGAAAACAACTTTTGAGCAGCAAGAGTTTGAGAGAAAGGTCTTAGAAAAGTGTTAGCTTGTCTTCTTTTCAATTTGCTAGTGTTCACCTCATCTCTTCTCGAAAATCTGTAAGAGAGTGAACCGCTTGTAAAGAGTTGTAAGAGGGTATTTACCCTTCCATTTCAAGAGACTTGCTAGTGGAAGGTGGGAGCCTCATCAAAGAGGGGCCTCGCAAAGTGGAGTAGGTCATTTGACCGAACCACTCTAAAATCGACGTGATCCTTGGTTTGCATTTCATTATTGCTATTTACATTATTGCAAACCTTCTTATATGCTTTAGTTCCTTATTACTTTTTTGCTGCGCATATTTAAGAATACGCTTTCAAGATTAAGCTTGTCAAGTTCGCTCTTATCATCACGAAGGATTTTTTTAAAAACCAAGTTTTTTAATCCACTGCACTATTCACCCCACCCCCCCCCCCTCTTAGTGCTGCTCGATCCTAACATTGGTCTGCGATCAAACGAATTTTGCGGTATCTTAAAGGGACTCTTAATCATGGCATTTTTCTTCGCAAAAATACTTCACTCCATCTCCATGCCTTTGCTGATGTTGATTGGGCAGGAAACTTTGATGATAGAACATCTACATCAGGATACATTGTCTTCCTTGGCGCTACTCTAATTAGTTGGAGTTCAAAAAAACAAAAGACGGTTGCAAGATCTACAACTAAAGCTAAATATCATGCTATCGCCACCGCTACTGCTGAACTCAATTGGGTCACAAATCTGCTCAAGGAACTCAACGTCAACTCCACAGTTATTCCTACAATATATTGTGATAATATTGGAGCTACCTACTTATGTGCTAATCCAGTGTTCCATTCCCGTATGAAACACATAGCCATTGACTTCCACTTCGTACGAGATTAAGTTGTCAGACATCAACTCTGTGTTTCTCACGTACATATAGCTGATAAACTAGCAGACTCACTCACAAAGCCTCTCGCCCGTAAACTTTTTTCATCTCATCGGTCCAAGATCGGCATCCTTGATGGAAGCTCAATCTTGCGGGGGCATGATAAGCAGATAAGATTTTCTCAAGGCAGTTGAGGAAATCTCTAAGCAGTTGAGAAAAATCCTCCATGATGAATGTGTATAACCTCCCTGCTGAGTGTGTATAAATAGCTATCAAGAATTCACTATCAAAATTAACTAGACAATTACATCTTATACATTTCATAGTTTCTTCTACAATTTCTATCTTTCTATATTCTTCGTTTAATTTTTATCACCATTGACATCAATGATTTGTGTAATGAAATGTGTTTTTCAGTTTTAAATGAGGATGCTTGGCTATGGTACAAAAGATTAGGTCACGCTAGCATGAAACTAATTACTCAAATATTATCCAAAGAACTTGTACGAGGAATTCCTCACATCAAGTTCATCAAAGATAATGTGTTTGATGCTTGTCAATTAGGAAAACAGATTAAGAGTAGTTTCAAATCTAAGAATCAAATAAGCACATCAAGGCCCTTACAATTGATCCATATGGACTTGTTCGGACCAATCTCTACATCAAGCCTAGGAGGTAGCAAATACGCCCTCGTCATTGTAGATGACTATAGTAGATACACATGGACTTATTTTTTGAAACACAAAAATGAATGCTTTAGATATTTCACCAAGTTTTGAAAACTTGTTCAAAATGAAAAAGGTTTTATGATTTCATCAATTCGAAGTGATCACGGTGGTGAATTTCAAAACTGTGATTTCCAAGAATTCTGTGAATCTAATGGATTCAACCATAACTTCTCTACTCCAAGAAATCCTCAACAAAATGGAATAGTAAAAAGAAAGAATAGAAATTTACAAGAAATGGCAAGAACCATGTTGAATGAACAAAGCCTACCCAAATATTTTTGGGCCGAAGCTATAAACACTGCATGCTATATTTTGAATAGAGTTTTAGTAAGACCCTTACTCACCAAAACTCCCTATGAGTTGTGGAACAATAAAAAACCCAATGTTTCATATTTTAAAGTTTTTGGGTGTAAGTGTTTTATCTTGAATGAGAAAGATGCCTTAGGAAAATTTGATGCTAAATCCGATGAAGGAATTTTTCTTGGTTATTCTTCGGTTTCTAAAGCTTTTCGTATCTTCAATAAAAGGACTTTAATAATAGAAGAATCCATTCATGTTGTTTTCAATGAGATTTCTGAAATCAAGAAAAATGACTTTGATAATGATGTTAATTCCGATTCTTTGAATTTAAATGAAATCCCTTCTCCAACTAGCAACTTGGATGCATCTACTTCCGAAACTTCCTTACCTAAGGACTGGAAGTATGTAGATGATCATCCTAAGGAGCTAATCCTAGGAGACACATCTAAGGGGGTTCAAACACGTTCATCTTTTAAAAATTCTTGTGCCAATGCCGCTTTTCTCTCCCAAATTAAACCTAAATGTATTGACGAAGCCATGAAAGATGATTCATGGATTATCGCAATGCAAGATGAGTTAAATCAATTTGAGAGAAATGGGGTGTGGAAGCTTGTTCCTAGGCCAAATGACCATTTAATTATTGGTACTAAATGGGTCTTTAGAAACAAGCAAGATGAATATGGTATCGTGGTAAGAAACAAGGCTAGACTAATGGCCAAAGGTTTCAACCAAGAAGAAGGTATCGATTACGAAGAAACCTTCGCTCCTGTGGCTAGATTAGAAGCCATAAGGATGCTCCTTGCCTATGTTAGTAATAATAATTTTAAGTTATTTCAAATAGATGTTAAAAGCGCTTTTCTAAATGGCTTTATTTATGAAGAAGTTTATGTTAAACAGTCTCCCGGATTTAAAAATAATAGCCTCCCTAATCATGTATTTAAATTAACCAAAGCTCTCTATGGTTTAAAACAAGCCCCAAGGGCTTGGTATGACAGACTAAGTACTTTTCTTATTGAAAATAATTTCACAAAAGGCAAGGTCGATACTACATTATTTATCAAAAATTTTGAAAATAACTTTCTCATTGTTCAGATCTATGTTGATGATATTATCTTCGGCTCTACGAATGAATCTCTTTATGAATCTTTTTCTAAAACCATGAGTCTCGAATTTGAAATGAGTTTGATGGGAGAATTAACCTTTTTCTTAGGCTTACAAATTAAGCAACTAAGCAATGACATCTTTATTAGTCAAACTAAATATGCCCTAGATCTGCTAAATAGATTTAATATGAATAGCTTAAAAGCTGTTAACACTCCTATGAGCACCTCCACGAAGTTGGAAGTTGATGAAAGTGGAGAAAGCTTCGATCAAAAAACTTATAGGGGTATGATAGGAAGTTTACTTTATCTCACTGCAACCAGACCAGATATCATGTTCAGTGTAGGACTTTGTGCTAGGTTTCAATCGAACCCTAAGATATCTCATCTCAAAGCGGTTAAAAGAATATTTAGATATCTTAAAGGAACCACAAATCTAGGATTATGATATCCAAAATCTAAAAATTTTTAATTAATTGCTTATGCTGATGCAGATTTTGCCGGGTGTAGACTAGATAGAAAAAGCACATCAGGAACATGTCAATTTTTGGGACATTCCCTTGTTTCCTGGTCATCTAAGAAACAAAACTTAGTTGCTCTATCAACAACTGAAGCTGAATATATTGCAGCTAGTGCATGCTGTGCACAAGTTGTGTGGATGAAAAACACCTTAGAAGATTATAAAGTCCATCTTAAAAATATTCCCATTAAATGTGATAACACGAGTGCAATATGTTTAACAAAGAATCCCATTTAACACTCAAGAATAAAACATATTGATATTAAACATCACTTTATACAAGATTATGTTACTAATCATGATGTAATTATAGAATTCATAGATATTAAGCATCAACTAGCTGATATTTTTATAAAACCTCTAAGTGAAGAACAATTTGATTTCATAAGAAGAGAATTAGGAATGTTGATGTGTTCGAATGCATAAACTTGTTAAAATTATTATTTGGACTTTATTAATTGAATAATCAAATCACTTAATCACCATTACATGTCAAAAATAACATGTTGGAAATTAATACAACGATGAGCATGTCCTCATAGTCTTGCATGAAAGTATTAAATTAAATTTTTGGTTCCAATCGGATTTCATTATTCTCTTTCGGATTTTGATTCACATCATTAATTCTTGACAAAAAAAATTATCTAGCAAATTTATGGCTTATCATGTGAAAAATATTGCATTTGAGAAATAATTTGATGATTCCTTCTCGTAACAGGAAGATATTTTTTTTGCAAGGACTTTACTCACATAAATATCCTAATCCTTATAAAGCATGCTATCGATTTGAACTACACAAATGGCTTTCCTCCTTAATGCAAAAAGAATAATAACAAATAAAAAGGAAGAAGTTTTCACTCTATGTAGATAATCTCTATGTCATGGTCTTCTTGAGATGTTTGTATCCTATAAATGACATGAACCTACTTATAGCATCACATGTATATTCAAAAGATGCTTATATCATTCTCCTTTTTGTTGATGACAAAGGGGGAGAAGTATATGAATTGATGCTATAAATGCCATATTATGTTGAAAGAAACAGACATATGATTATTGATGCTATGCCATGTTTGCTATGATTGCCATATTTACATCATATTAAGATATCAAGGACTTGCATTGTAATTTTACATGTTGATATCTTTCCATATGATGAATTGTTATCATTACAACAATTCACATTTGAAATTTGAAAATGGATGTCGAGTCTTGACATTATACAGAGAGATACATCATGATAGGAATCATGATGGGAGTATTGATAAGGTTAAATGACTTTAACTTATCAATATGTCTCTTGAATTCAAAGGCTTTGAATTCAAGAATGACTTATCTCAATTATGGCATATAGATAGGGGGAGTTAAGATTAACTCCGTTATCAATTGATTATCATCATCAAAGAGGGTGAGATTGTTGATTCTCGGATTTTGATGATGACATCAATTGTTATTTGTTATCTAATCCATATGTTGAGATAAGTGTGCAGGATTAACTACGATGAAAGTAAGACATGCAGCAGGAGTTGCGTCGGAGTCAGGACTATGATCACGTTGGGAGTTCGAGAGCTTGACGGAAGTCCGGACGGTCGTCGGAGGTTCTACGAGAACAAATCTGAGAAGTCCAAGAGCTTGTCAAAAGAAGGTCGTCAGAACTCGCTAAGTGGATCATCGCAAGTCCAAGAGTTTACCGGAAGTCCATACGAGCTGCTAGTCATAGGTGCCCAGCAAGCCAATCACGTGAGTGATGGCACGTGTAACTTAATATAGAATCTTTTTTGCTTATTATATTTTGGCATATATCACTTTATAACTATTGCATAAATGCATACATATATTGTGATGTCCTTGGATTTGTGCAATGGGAATCGGATCGTGATGAGATCACGATAGTGAGATCGATTCACCTTTAAACACATATCCTAAATAATCCCGGTCATAGGTTTCGAGAGAGGATATCGTGATAACCGGATAGATCGGTGTCTGTATACTCGTCCATATGATGGATGCAACTGGTCTCATAGCTGCTTGTGTAGGGACACTAGGGATACTGATCACAGTGCTCATTGGAGAATGAGTTCAGCGATTGATCCGCTTACGGAATGTTGGATGGTTGATGATGCCTTATTGTTGGAACAACGATTCCGTAGTCCTAGTGGTGTATCTGGTCCTTAGACTTGAGACACCAAGGATGTCCTGTATGAGTGCTCCACTCTTTGATACCGGAACTTATAGGTTTGGTTGTCCCGGATCAGAAACTGGTTGGTCATTGGGAGTGGTAGTCGACCTTACGAGGGCTATTAAGTGTCGATAGAGGATCATCCACTCTCGGGGTCATGAGAGGAATATCCCATGTGTTCTTGCTCAGATAAATCTCTGGCCAGGGTCATTCGGGTTGAGAGAGAAAGAGTTCTCCCGGAGAATTTGATTAGAGCGAGACTCGAGAAGAAACCGTGTGGGTCTAACAACACCATGCTCGATATACGGTCTCCGGTATATTAGATGAATGAGGGACTATAGGTACACGAATGGCGAGGACGAGATAGGTCCAATGGATTGGATTCCCCAGATCTTCCGGGGACTACGACGTAGTGGCCCTAAGTACGTAAAGTAGTCGATGAGTCGAGAAGTGAATTATTACAGAGATAATAATTCAGTTGAGTTAGAAGGAGTTTCGACAGGTATGACTCACGCCATTTCGATATTGGGCCTAGAGGGTCACACACATATGGTAGGCATTTGCGATGAATAGAGGTTGGGATATGAGATATCGACCTGAGCCCTTGTCTTATTGGATGCAGATCAATACCCACTTGGGGAGGACCCATTAGGGTTTTGGGGACCTCTATAAATAGGGAGGGATTTAGAGCCCCATGGGCTAGAGAGCTTTTATTTGCCTTTTTCCTATTCTCCTCTCCATCTCCACCTCAGAGTAGGTCTGGAGTTTTGAGGAGCGTCGTCGCAACCCTGCTTTGTGGATCACCGCTAGAGAGGAGGACGCTTGACCTCCTTCACCCTCTCCTAAGGATCTGCAAGGAAACAGGGATATACGATCTCCCTAAGTAACACAATCTACTCTATACGCAGTTTCATGTTTCGCGGATTTTTGCGTACCAATCTTCGTACGACGACAAACATCTCTTTGGGAATCGGGGATTTTGTTTTTCTTGTTCTTCCACTGCGCATATGATGTCGCCCCCAAGGATTACCCAACAGTGGTATCAGAGCCAGGTTGTCTATACGAATGATTGGTTTTGAACTATATCTGTTGTGTTTAGGAAGAATTTTGATGTCAAAATTGTTGATGCAAAAACAAGGAAAGGCAACAACAATTGCTGCCCACGATCTGCGTGCGTGTAGCTTGTCGGCAACGGGCAACTCAAGGCTGCGTCTGCAACCCGTGGGGGCCTCCTTGCAGCAGGCTTGCTGTGCGCGGTCGGGCCTGCTTGCAGTAGCAGGCTTGTTGCCGGGGGGGGTGGCAGCCCACTGGCAGAGGCCCAGAGGGCAGCGTGGCCGCCGCCGCTTTCTCGCGGGCGAAACCCCCCCTATAAGGGTTGCCGGGTGGACAAGACACCGCCCACCGCGGAGAGGCGGCAGCCGAAAGGGCATCCACCCGCCAGCGCTGCCGGTGGGCGTCTGCAGGGGCAGGGCGAGGGGCGGTCTCCCCTCGCCCGCCCCGCCTGTCGTCGTCGCCGGTAGGGGGTGTGGCAGAGCAGCAAAAAAAAAGAGGAAAGGGCATTAGGGTTTTATGGGCAAAAGACATTTTTACCCCTCGGAATTTGAGAAATTCCAGTTTTTATCTTTTATCCAAATTACGAAAAATACCCCTATAAATTCAGAAATTCCCTATAATGTCCCTGATTTCAGAAAATATTAATTAATTAAAAGGTTTAGTTGATTATTATTTTTTTATTATTATTATCTAGTAGTCCTACATGATGATGATTATTTATATATGTGATGTATGATGTGTGGACGGATGATCATGGACCGTGTGATGTGTGTACCTGTGATTATTATTATTGAGGTCTGCGAACCTCCATTATATTTCTCGTTTATTGTCGGGCCTGCGTGCCTATGATTAAGTTGTAATCACGTGAGGAGGCACAACGGGAGCGTGGATGCGATAGCGAGACCCACGAGACGGACGATCGTGATGCATGAAGATGCATCAAGATGTTGACGGAACCGACAAGGACGAAATGGACGATCACAGGGCATGGAGATGTACCGTTGCATACATAGATCTTGATGTGAGTGATTAGGCCTACTAGCTCGGGCCTAATCATATTAGGTTGTGGTCCATGATCATCTGGTGTAATTGCTTATACACATACTAGATATGTATATATATTTGCATACGATTTAGATATATATTAAATATGTATATGTGTGACATGTCATATTAGGAGACCAGATCATAGAAATATCTCTCGATAATATTAAGTCGGTAAACGTGAGGCAATTAGATTGACCCACGTGGCCTTCCATCGTTATAAGTAGGAACCGATTCCCGGTGTAGGTTGAGTAGGTCGAGTCCCTCGAGACTCACCTATATCGCGATTCGCTATCTTGCTTACGACATAGAGATGTCACCGGTGACCTAACGGCATAGTATACTTGGTCGAGTCCCTCGCGTTTCACGTGCTGAGGGTGTCGCGTGACTCGTTAGTAAAATAGTGGGAGCATATTAAGATAGAAGTCCATATCTTGATAGTTTATTTCTTGCAAAATCTGCATGTTATTCATTTCTGCTACATCTTTATTTTCAGAAAATGTCGCTTTCAAATCCCTTACGTGGCATACTTGATGTCAACCGCCTCACTGGTCTAAATTATACGGATTAGCTCCGTAACTTGAGAATTGTTCTCACAGCGGAGAAAATCGTGTACGTCCTTGATACAGTGATGCCTGCGCCCGAAGAAGGGGCAAACGAGGATGAGATCGCTCACTACGTGAAGTACATTGATGACTCCACTCTTGCTCAGTGCTATATGTTGGGCTCTATGACTCCTGAGTTACAGAGACAACATGAAAAAATGGATGCCAGATCCATTCTCCTATATGTCCGCAAATTGTTTGAGGAACAGGGAAGGACTCAGCGATATGAGATATCTAAGAGCCTCTTCCGCGCTAGGATGACTGAGGGGACACCGATTTAGAACCATGTCCTAAAGATGATTGAGTGGATAGGGAAACTCACAGGTCTAGGAATGGTCCTAGAGGATAACTTGTGTGTGGACATTGTGCTTCAGTCCCTACCAGATTCCTTTTCACAGTTCATAATGAATTTTAATATGAACAAGCTTGAAGTGACTCTCCCAGAGCTTCTCAATATGTCGAGGGAGGCAGAGAGTACTATCAAGAAAGAGAAGCCAGTTCTCTACACTGGTGAGACCAAAAGTAAAAGGAAAGCAGAAAGGTCCCTTAAGAAGGGAAAGGGCAAGGTCAAACCAAGTAAAGCAAAGGTTGCTAAGAAAGACCCAGCAAAGGACAAAGGCCAATGCTTCCACTATGGTAAAGATGGGCACTGGAAGAGAAACTGCAAAGAGTACCTTGCAGAAAGGGCGAAACAAAAGCTTGATGAAGCTTCAGGTACATTCATGATCAGTCTCCATTTGTCAGACTCTTATGATAACATATGGGTATTGGATAATGGTAGTGCTTATCATATATGCAATTCGTTGCAGGTTCTAGCAAGGCCTAGGAGACTAGAGAGAGGCGAGATGGACCTCAAGATGGGTAATGGAGCAAAAGTTACTGTAGTAGCTGTTGGCGAGGTCGCCCTACATCTGCCTAGTGGAGCTTTTATTGCATTAGATGCATGTTATTTTGTTCCTTCTATTATCAAAAACATTATCTCCATTTCATGTTTAACAGTTAGTGGATATAAATTTATTTTTGAGAATAATGGTTGTTCGATATTATTAGATGATAAGATCATCATGAAAGGAACATTGCATAATGGTTTATTTATATTAGACACCACTCCACATATCATGAATGTAAATGTGTCCAAAGGGAAACGAGATGAGTTGAACAGTGCATACCTATGGCATTGTAGGCTAGTTCACATCCATGAAAGAAGGATTCAAAAGTTGCTAAATGATGGATATCTAGATCCATTCGACTATTTGTCATATACAACTTGTGAGCCTTGCATTTGTGGAAAACTGACCAACTCTCCATTTAGTGGAACTGGAGAGAGAGCCACTGAGTTGTTGGAACTCATACATAGTGATGTATGTGGACCCATGTCAACTCATGCCATTGGAAGTTACTCCTACTTCATTACATTTACTGATGATTTCTCAAGGTATGGATATGTGTACTTAATGAAGTACAAGTCCGAGGCCTTTGAGAAATTTAGAGAGTATAAGAATGAGGTGGAAAACCAGACTGGAAAGAGTATCAAAACTCTTCGATCAGATCGAGGAGGTAAGTACTTAAGTACAAAGTTCACTCAGTTCCTCAAGGACCATGGGATATTATCCCAATGGACACCTCCTTATACACCTCAGCTCAATAGTGTCTTTGAAAGGAGAAATCATACATTATTAGATATGGTACAGTCCATGATGAGTTTTGACCTACCCATCTCATTTCGGGGATACGCCATAGAAACCATGACTTACCTAACGAAACAGAGTTCCAACTAAGTCGGTAGTGTCTACACCATATGAGATATGGAAAGGGAAGAAGCCTGATCTTAAAGGTTGTTAAGATTTGGGGCTGCCCCAGCACATGTTAAAAGACACAACCCGATAAGTTAGAATCAAGGACAGAGCGATGCAAATTTGTGGGATACCCCAAGGAAACTTATGAGTATTATTTCTATCATCTCGAGGACCAAAAGGTCTTTGTAGCTAAGAGAGCAGTGTTCCTTGAGAAGGAACACATTCTTGGCGAAGATAGTGGGAGAATGATAGAATTGAGCCAGGTTGGAGAACCAAGCTCAAGCACCACTCTCTGACGAAGTCTGTTGGGTACCTAATACACAAGTTTCAACTTCACGCGAGGTCCGATAGAGTATCCCATCCTCCCGAGAGATATGTGGGACATATTAGAGGAGAGGATGTAGAGGATATTGATCCTCAGACCTACGAGGAGGCTATTATGAGTATAGACTCCGGGAAGTGGCAAGAAGCCATGAATTCTGAGATGGATTCTATGTACTCCAATAAGGTTTGGAACCTAGTTGATGCGCCCGAAGGTATTGTACCCATCGGTTGCAAGTGGATTTTTAAGAAAAAGATCGGAGTAGATGGAAAGGTAGAGACCTATAAAGCAGGGCTAGTGGCTAAGGGGTATCGTCAAAGGCAAGGTGTTGACTATAATGAAACCTTCTCACCCATAGCAATGCTAAAATCCATCAGAATTCTATTGGCTATTGCAGCACACTATGATTATGAGATCTGACAGATGGATGTGAAAATCGCACTCCTCAATGGTAACCTCGAGGAGGTGTATATGATGCAACCTGAGGGATACGTATCCAAGAACTGTCCAGATAAGGTGTGTAGGTTGCTTAGATCCATTTATGGATTAAAGTAAGCTTCCCGAAGTTGGAACATAAGATTTGATGAGGCAATCAGATCTTATGACTTCGTTAAGAACGAAGATGAGCCTTGTGTATACAGAAAGGTAAGTGGGAGCGCTATCACCTTTTTGGTGTTATATGTGGATGACATCCTGATCATTGGGAATGATGTAGGAATGCTATCCACAGTAAAGGCTTGGTTATCTAGACACTTCTCCATGAAGGACTTAGGGGAAGCATCCTTTATTTTGGGGATTAGAATCTATAGAGATAGATCCAAGAGGATGCTTGGCTTGTCCCAGTCCAGGTACATAGAAACCATTGTCAAAAGGTTTGGCATGAAAAATTCCAAGAGAGGTCTCATACCGATGAGACATGGGATATCGCTTTCCACGAGTATGTCCCCAAAGACTCCAGAAGAAAGGGCGAACATGGATATGATATCTTATGCCTTAGCAATAGGGTCTATCATGTATGCCATGCTATGTACTTGGCCTGATATAGCGTATGCTCTGAATGTCACGAGCAGGTATCAAGCGGATCCAGGCTTGGAGCACAGGAAAGCAGTAAAGTGTATCTTTAAGTACTTGAGAAGGACTAAGGATCTATTACTAGTATATGGAGGTAATAGACTTAAGGTTGAAGGCTACACTGACTCAAGTTTTCAGTCTGATGTCGATGACAGCAAGTCAAATTCAGGGTATGTGTACAACTTGAATGGAGGAGCAGTGTATTGGAAGAATTCCAAGCAAGATACCACTGCTGACTCGACCACAGAGGCGGAGTACATTGCTGCATCAGATGCAGCAAAGGAGGGAGTTTGGGTGAAGAAGTTCATCACAGATTTG
Organism: Musa schizocarpa; assembly: GCA_900464855.2. Taxonomy (NCBI): domain Eukaryota; kingdom Viridiplantae; phylum Streptophyta; class Magnoliopsida; order Zingiberales; family Musaceae; genus Musa; species Musa schizocarpa. The sequence continues at coordinate 2,035,697 of LS990916.1, forward strand.
GGACTCGTGCCGGGTAGCGAAGAGCCGATCTCCCTATATTGCGACAACAACGGGGCGATTGCTCAAGCAAAGGAACCTGGGTCTCATCAGAAATCAAAGCATGTTCTGAGGAGGTTCCACCTTATCAGAGAGATCGTGACCCGAGGAGATGTAGTAGTGGAAAGAGTTCCATCCGAAGATAATATTATAGATCAACTAACAAAGCCGTTGTCTCAGATTTGTTTTGAGCGTCACAGGGGTCTGATGGGGATCAGACACATAGGTGATTGGCTTTAGGTCAAGTGGGAGATTACTAGTCATAGGTGCTCAGCAAGCCAATCACGTGAGTGATGGCACATGTGACTTAATACAGAATCTTTTTGCTTATTATATTTTGGCATATATCACTTTATAACTATTGTATAAATGCATACATATATTGTGATGTCCTTGGATTTGTGCAATGGGAATCGGATCGTGATGAGATCACGATAGTGAGATCGATTCACCTTTAAACACATATCCTAAATAATCCCGGTCATAGGTTACTCGAGAGGGATATCGTGATAACCGAACAAACAGGTGTGCTGTATACCCATCCATATGATGGATGCAGTTGGTCTCATAGCTGCTTGATCCGCTTACGGAATGCTGGATGGTTGATGATGCCTTATTGTCGGACAGCGATTCCGTAGTCCTAGTGTTGTATCTAGTCCTTAGACTTGAGACGCCAAGGATGTCCTGTATGAGTGCTCCACTCTTTGATAACAGACTTGTAGGTTTGGCTGTCCCAGATCTAGTACAGCTGGTCATTGGGAGTGGTAGTCGACCTTACGAGGGCTATTGAGTGTCAATAGAGGATCATCCACTCTCGGCATCATGAGAGGAATATCCCATGTGTTCTTGCTCGGACAAATCCCTGGCCAGGATCATTCGGGTTGAGAGAGAAAGAGTTCTCCCGGAGAATCCGATTAGAGCGAGACTTCGAGAAGAAACGTGTGGGTTTGATGACACCATGCTCGATATCGGTCTGCGGTATATTAGATGGATGAGGGACTATAGGTACATGTAATCGAGGACGACGAGGTCCAATGGATTGGATTCCCTCAGATCGATGGGGACTACGTGTAGTGGCCTAAGCACGTCCAGAAGTCGATGAGTCGAGTGAATTATTACAGAGATTATAATTCACTGAGTTAGAAGGGTCACACACATATGGTAGGCATTGCGATGAATAGAGGTTCGGGTATGAGATATCCGACGGAGCCCTTGTCTTATTGGATGCAGATCCAATACCCACTTGGGGAGTGTTGGGAAATCAAGGGGGCGACATCATATGCGCAGCGGAAGAACAAGAAAACAAAAATCCCCGATTCCCAAAAAGATGTTCGTTGTCGTGCGAAGATTAGTGCGCAAAAATCCGCATAACACAAAACTGCGTGATAGAGATTGTGTTACCTAGGGAGATCAGATATCCCTGTTTCCTTTGCAGATCCTTAGGAGAGGGTGAAGGAGGTCAAGCCCCTCCTCTCTAGCGGTGATCCACACGCCAGGGTCGGGCGACGACCCTCCTCAAAACTCCAGGCCTCCGAGGTGGAGAGGAGATGAGAATAGGAAAGCAAGCGAGAATAGGAAAGGCAAGCAAAGACTCTAGCCTATGAGGCTGTGAATCCCTCCTATTTATAGAGATCCCGTGTCAAACCCTAATGGGTCCTTTCCTAGTGGGTATTGGATCTGCATCCAATAAGACAAGGGGCTCTCCGGATATCTCATATCCGAACCTCTACTCATCTAATGCCTACCATATGTGTGTGACCCTCTAGGCCCAATATCGAAGCTGGCCGTGAGTCATACCTGTCGAGAACTCCTTCTAACTCAAGTGAATTATTATCTCTGTAATAATTCACTCGACTCATCGACTACGGATGTACTAGGCCACTACACCGTAGTCCCCCCTCGACATCTGAGGGAATCCAATCCATTGGACCTGTCTGTCCTTAGTTACCATGTACCTATAGTCCCTCATCCATCTAATATCCCCCAGACCAGATATCGAAAGCATGGTGTTGTCAAACCCATACGGTTTTACCGAAGTCTCGCTTCTAATCGGATTCTCCGGAGAACTCTTTCTCTCAACCCGAATGACCTCGCCGGGATTTGTCTCGAGCAAGAACACATGGGATATTCCTCTCATGACGCCGAGAGTGGATGATCCTCTATCGACACTCAATAGCCCTCGTGAAGGTCGACTACTACTTCCAATGACCAACTGTACTAGATCCGGGACAGCCCAAACCTATAAGTCGGTATCAAAGAGTGGAGCACTCATACAGACATCCTTGGTGTCTCAAGTCTAAGGACCAGATACACCACTAGGGGACTACGGAATCGCTGTCACAATAAGGCATCATCAACCATCCAAAGATTCTCATGAAGCGGATCAATCAGTGAACTCATTCTCCAATGAGCACCACATTGTATCCCTAGTGTCCCTACACGAAAGCAGCATGAGACCAGCTGCATCCATCATATGGACGGTATACAAAGACACCCGTCTATCCGGTTATCACGATGTCCCTCTCGAGTAACCTATGACCGGGATTATTTAGGATATGTGTTTAAAGGTGAATCGATCTCATTATCGTGATCTCATCACCATCCGATTCCCATTGCACAAATCCAAGGACATCACAATATATATATGCATTTATGCAATAGTTATAAAGTGATATCGCCAAAATATAATAAGCAAAAAATTCTCAGATCAAGTCACACGTGCCATCACTCACGTGATTGGCTTGCTAGGCACCTATGACTAGCAATCTCCCACTTGACCTAAAGCCAATCACCTATGTGTTCCATCCCCATCGACACCCCTCGTGACGCTTCAAAGACAAAATGAGACAAACAGCTTTGTCGGTGGATCTGCAATGTTATCTTCGGATGGAACTCTTTCCACTACTACATCTCCTCGGTCACGATCTCTCGATAAGCTGGAACCTCCTCGAGAACACTTCCCGATGAGACCCGGGTTCCCTTATTTGAGTAATCACCCCATAGTTGTCGCAATATAAGGAAGTCGACTTGTCGCTATTCAGATCGACTCCCAAATCTGTGATGAACTTCTTCACCCGCATTCCTCCTTTGCTGCATCCGATGCAGAATGTACTCCCTCTGTGGTCGAGGTCGGCAATAGTGGTATCTTGCTTTGGAACTCTTCCAAACACGCTCCTCCATTCAAGGTGTACACATACCGAATTGACTTGCTATCATCGACATCGACCTGAAAACTTGAGTCGCTGTAGCCTTCAACCTTAAGGCTATTACCTCCATATACTAGTAAAAGATCCTTAGTCCTTCTCAAGTACTTAAGGATACACTTTATCTGCTTTTCTAGTGCTCCAAGCCCGATCCCCTCGACACCGCCAGGACACCTCGTGAGCATGCGCTATATCAGGCCTAGTACATAGCATGACATACATGATAGACCCTATTGTTGAGGCATAAGGTATCATATCCATGTTCGCCCTTTCTTTTCGAGTCTTTGGGGACATACTAGAAAGCGATATCCCATGTCTCATCGGCATGAGACTTCTCTTTGAATTTTCCATGCCAAACCTTTTGACAATGGTTTCTATGTACTTGACCGGGACAAGCTAAGCATCCTCTTGGATCTATCTCTATAGATTCTAATCCCCAAAATATAGGATGCTTCCCCCAAGTCCTTCATGGAGAAGTGTCTAGATAACCAAGCCTTTATTGTGGGATAGCATTCCCACGTCATTCCCAATGATGAGGGATGTCATCCACATATAACACCAAAAAAAGGTGATAGCGCCCCACTTACCTTTTTATACACAAGGCTCATCTTCGTTTTAACAAGTCATAAGACCTGATTGCCTCATCAAATCTTATGTTCCAACTTCTGAAGCTTGCTTTAGTCCATAAATGGAGTTAAGCAACCTACACACCTTATCCTCGGGTAGTTCTTGGACACCTAATCCCCGGGTTGCATCATATACACCTCCTCCTCGAGGTTCCCATTGAGGAATGCGATTTTCACATCCATCTTCCAGATCTCATAATTATAGTGTGCTGCAATAGCCAATAGAATTTCGATGGATTTTTTAGCATTGCTACTGGTGAGAAAAGTTTCGTCAGAGTCAACACCTTGCCTTTGACGATACTCCTTAGCCACTAGCCTTGCTTTATAGGTCTCTACCTTTCCATCTACTCCGATCTTTTTTTTTTAAAGATCCACTTGCAAACCGATGGGTACAATACCTTCAAAGCATCAACTAGGTTCCAAACCTTATTGGAGTACATAGAATCCATCTCTAATTCATGGTTTTTTTTCCACTTCCTGAGTCTATACTCATAATAGCCTCCTCATAGGTCCGGAGGATCAATATCCTCTCACATCCTCTGCTCTAATATGTCCCACATATCTCTCGGGAGGATGGAATACTCTATCAGACTCCACGAAGTTGATACTTGTGTATTAGGTACCAACGCACTCGGTCAGAGTGGTGTTTGAGCTTGGTTCTCCAACCCTCGCCAATTCTATCATTCTCCCACTGCCTCCGCCAAGAATGTGTTCCTTCTCAAGGAACACTGCTCTCTTAGCTACAAAGACCTTTTGATCCTCGAGATGATAGAAATAATACCCACAAGTTTCCTTGGGGTATCCCACAAATTTGCATCGCCTCTGTCCTTGATTCTAACTTATCGGGGTTGTGTCTTCTAACATGGGCAGGGCAGCCCCAGATCTTAACAACCTTAAGATCATGCTTCTTCCCTTTCCATATCTCATATGGTGTAGACACTACCAACTTAGTTGGAACTCTGTTCAGAAGGTAAGCTGGGTTTCTATGGCATATCCCCAGAATGAGATGGGTAGGTGTGAAACTCATCATGGACCGCACCATATCTAATAATGTACGATTTCTCCTTTCAGAGAGGCACCATTGAGCTGAGGTGTATAAGGAGGTGTCCATTGGGATAATATCCCATGGTCCTTGAGGAACCGAGTAAACTCTGTATTTTAAGTATTCACCTCCTCGATCCTGGATCGAAGAGTTTTGATACTCTTTTCCAACTACCGGTTCTCCACCTCATTCTTATACTCTCTGAATTTCTCAAAGGCCTCGAACTTGTACTTCATTAAGTACACATATCCATACCTTGAGAAATCATCAAGAATGTAATGAAGTAGGAGTAACCTCCAATGGCATGAGTTGACATGGGTCCATACATCACTATGTATGAGTTCCAACAACTCATTGGCTCTCTCCAGTTCTACTAAATAGAGATTTGGTGGGTTTTCCACTAATGCAAGGCTCACAAGTTGTATATGACACATAGTCCAATGGATCTAGATATCCATCATTTAGCAACTTTGAATCCTTCTTTCATGGATGTGACCTAGCCTACAATGCCACGTGTATGCAATCGTTCAACTCATCTCGTTTCCTTTTGGACATATTTACATTCATGATATGTGGAGTGGTGTCTCAACATAAATAAACTATTATGCAATGTTCCTTTTCGTGATGATCTTATCATCTAATAATATCGAACAACCATTGTTCTCAAAAAAAAAACAAATTTATATCCACTAACCGTTAAACATGAAATGAAGATAATGTTTTTGATAATAGAAGGAACAAAATAACATGCATCTAATGCAATAAAAGCTCCACTAGGCAGATGTAGGGCTTACCTCGCCAACAGCCTAATACAGCAACTTTTGCTCCATTACCCATCTTGAGGTCCATCTCAGAGTCTCCTAGGCCTTGCCGTAACCCCGCAACGAATTGCATGATATGATAAGCACTACGGGTATCCAATACCCATGTGTTATCATAAGAGTCCGGACAAATGGAGACCGATCATGAATGTACCCGAAGCTTCATCAAGCTTTTTTTTTGCCTTCTTTCAAGGTACTCTTTTGCAGTTTCTCTTCCAATGCCCATCTTTACCACAGTGGAAGTATTGGCCTTTGTCCTTTGTTGGGTCTTTCTTAGCAACCTTTGTTTTTACCTTTGTTTGCCCTTGCTCTTTCCCCTTCTTAAGGGACCTTTCTGCTTTTTTTTTTTTTTCTGGTCTTACCAGTGTAGAGAACTGGCTTTTTTTTTCTTAATAGTACTCTACCTCCCTCAACATATTGAGGAGCTCTAGGAGAGTCACCTCAAGCTTGTTCATATTAAAATTCATTATGAACTGTGAAAAGGAATCGGTAGGGATCAAGCACAATGTCCACACACAAATTATCCTCTAGGACCATTCCTAGACCTCGTGAGTTTCTATCCACTCAATCATCTTTAGGACATGGTTCTGAACAGGGTGTCCCCTCGGTCATCCTAGTAACGAAAAGGCTCTTGGATATCTCATATCGTTGAGTCCTTCCCCTGTTCCTCAAACAATTTTCGGACATGTAGGAGAATGGATTCTGCATCCATCTTTTTTTTCATGTTGTCTCTATAACTCTGGAGTCATAGAGCCCAACATATAGCAATCGAGCAAGCAAGTGGAGTCATCAATGTACTTCACGAAGTTGGCGATCTCATCCTCGCTTGCCCCTTCTTCTTCGGGCGTAGGCATCATCAGATAGGGCATATACCATTTTTTCTCCGTGGAGAACAATTCTCAAGTTACGGAGCCAATCTGTATAATTTGGACCAGTAAGGCGGTTGACATCAAGTATGCCAATAAGGGATTTGAAAGCTTACATTAAAAAAATAAAGATGTAGCGTAAATGAATAACATGCAGATTTTGCAAGAAATAAACTATCAAGATATGGACTTCTATCTTAATATGCTCCCACTATTTTACTAACGAAAGTCACGCGACACCCTCAAAAGATGTGAAACGGAAGTCTCCGTGAGACTTCTAGTGGGGATCGAGGATCCAATCGGCGCCTTAGTGTAACCTCAAGGGACTCGACCAATCACACTAAGCCTAAAAGGTAGGCAACTCTTGCCGATCACAACTCCTTGTGATTTCCCCTCTGTTTGGCCTCCTAATCACCATGGCCTCGAGGGACTCGACCAACCATGATGCTTGGTTAAGTCAACACCTTCGTTACAAGATGAGTCCGATTTGATGATATACCCTCGAGGGACTCACCAAGCATACCATGTCATCAGTCACCGGTGACATCTCTATGTAATAAGCAAGATAGCTTAATCGCGATATAGGTGAGTCTCGAGGGACTCGACCAACTCAACCTACACCGGGAATCGGTTCCTACCATAACGATGGAAGGCCACGTGGGTTAATCTAATTGCCTCACGTTATCGACTTAATATTATCGAGAGATGTTTCTATAATTTGGTCTCCTAATATGACATGTCACACATATACATATTTAATATATATCTACATCGATGCAAATATATATACATATCTAGTATGTGTATAAGCAATCACATCGGATGAACATGGACCATTAACCTAATATGATTAGGCCCGGAGCCAAGAGGCCTAATCACTCACATCAAGATCTATGTGTGCAACGGTGCATCTCCATGCCCCCGTGATCGTTTCATCTCGTCCCTCGTTTTTTGCCGACATCTTGATGCATCTCCATGCATCACGATCGTCTGCCTCGTGGGTCCCTTATCTGATCCATCACTGCCGCCGCTGCGCTCCTCATGTGATTACAACTTAATCATAGGCACGCAGGTCCGACAATAAACGAGAAATGTAATGGAGGTTCACGCACCTCAATAATAATAATCACAAGTACACACATCACACGGCCAATGATCATCCGGTCCACACATCATACATCACATGTATAAATAATCATCATCATGTAGGACTACTAGATAATAATAAAAATAATAATCAACTAAACCTTTTAATTAATTAATATTTTTCTGAAATCAGGGACATGTAGGGAATTTTTCAATTCCTAAGGGTATTTTCGTAATTTGGACAAAAGATAGAAACTAGAATTTCTCAAATTCACAGGGGCAAAACTGTCCTTTTGTCCAAAACCCTAATTCCCTCTGCTGCTGCCGCTGCCGCCGCCGCCACCTTGGCGGGCGGGCGGCTGGGCGGGAGAGGGCATCGCCTCGCTTCGCAAGCGACGCCGGGGCGGCGACGCCATCATGGGTGGAAGCGCCGCCGCCTCATAGAGGTGCTGTCCCGCCAGCGGCCGCCGCCCCCGGGGGGGGTCATTGGCGCAGCGGCGGTAGGCGCGCTGTTCGGGCGGCAGCGCTTTCTTATGGGTAGCGCCACGCCGCGGCGGCAAGCGCCGCCGCCATGGGGCGCTCTCCAGGTGGGCAGCCCACGGCAAGCAGACCACCGGCCGGCTGCTGCAGGCACAGCGCTTGCTGCCGTTCGCCGGTTGGGCAAGACGCGACGCCAGATCGAAGGCGCGAATCGTTGCCCTTTTTTCGCTTTTCGTCAACGATTTTGACGTCAAAATTCTTCCTAAACACAACACACGCAGTCAAAAAAAAAACCAATGATTCGCGCACGAACAACCTGGCTCGATACCACTGTTGGGAAATCAAGGGGCGACATCATATGCGCAGCGGAAGAACGAGAAAACAAAAATCCCCGATTAAAAAAAAAAGATGTTCATCATCGCGGCGAAGATTGAAAAAAAAAATCAAGATAACACAAAAACTGCGTATAGAGATTGTGTTACCTAGGGAGATCGTATATCCCTGTTTCCTTGCAGATCCTTAGGAGAGGGTGAAGGAGGTCAAGCGTCCTTCTCTCTAGCGGTGATCCACACAGCAGGGTTGCGACGACCCTCCTCAAAACTCCAGGCCTCTGAGGTGGAGAGGGAGAGGAGAATAGGAAAGGCAAGCGAGAATAGGAAAGGCAAGCAAAGACTCTAGCCTATGAGGCTGTGAATCCCTCATATTTATAGAGATCCCGTGTCAAACCCTAATGGGTCCTTCCCTAGTGGGTATTGGATCTGCATCCAATAAGACAAGGGCTCCGTCGGATATCTCATATCCGAACCTCTACTCATCGCAATGCCTACCATATGTGTGTGACCCTCTAGGCCCAATATCGAGCTGGCCGTGAGTCATACCTGTCAGAACTCCTTCTAACTCAGTGAATTATTATCTCTGTAATAATTCACTCGACTCATCGACTACGGATGTACTAGGCCACTACACCGTAGTCCCTAGACGATACAGTGGAATCCAATCCATTGGACCTGTCTGTCCTTAGTTACCATGTACCTATAGTCCCTCATCCATCTAATATCCCAGAGACCGTATATCGAGCATGGTGTTGTGAGACCCATACGGTTTCTACTCGAGTCTCGCTCTAATCGAATTCTCCCAGAGAACTCTTTCTCTCTCAACCCGAATGACCCTGGCCAGGGATTTGTCTGAGCAAGAACACATGGGATATTCCTCTCATGACGTCGAGAGTGGATGATCCTCTATCGACACTCAATAGCCCTCGTATGGTCGACTACCACTCCCAATGACCAACTGTACTAGATCTGGGACAGCCAAACCTATAAGTCTGGTATCAAAGAGTGGAGCACTCATACAGGACATCCTTGGTGTCTCAAGTCTAAGGACCAGATACACCACTAGGACTATGGAATCGCTGTCTGACAATAAGGCATCATCAACCATCCAGCATTCCGTAAGCGGATCAATCAGTGAACTTATTCTCCAATGAGCACCTGTACTGTATCCCTAGTGTCCCTGCACGAGCAGCTATGAGACCAGCTGCATCCATCATATGGACGGGTATACAGCACACCAGTCTATCCGGTTATCACGATGTCCCTCTCGAGTAACCTATGACCGGGATTATTTAGGATATGTGTTTAAAGGTGAATCGATCTCATTATCGTGATCTCATCACGATCCGATTCCCATTGCACAAATCCAAGGACATCACAATATATATATGCATTTATGCAATAGTTATAAAGTGATATACGCCAAAATATAATAAGCAAAAAGATTCTGTATCAAGTCACATGTGCCATCACTCACGTGATTGGCTTGCTGGGCACCTATGACTAACAGGGAGGACCCATTAGGGTTTGACAGGGGACCTCTATAAATAGGAGGGATTCAGAGCCCCATGGGCTAGAGAGCTTTTGTTTGCATTTTTCCTATTCTCCTCTCCATCTCCACCTCAGAGTAGGTCTGGAGTTTTGAGGAGCGTCGTCGCAACCCTGCTGTGTGGATCACCACTAGAGAGGAGGACGCTTGACCTCCTTCACCCTCTCCTAAGGATCTGCGAGGAAACAGGGATATATGATCTCCCTTGGTAACATAATCTACTCTATACGCAGTTTCATGTTTCGCGGATTTTTGCGTACCAATCTTCGCACGACGACGAACATCTCTTTGGGAATCGGGGATTTTGTTTTTCTTGTTCTTCCGCTACGCATATGATGTCGCCCCCAAGGATTTCCCAACAGGAGCATCGTCGGAGGACCGTCGGATGTTCACCGGAAGTTCGTCGGAAGAAGCGATTGACGCACCAGAACAAGCTATAGCAAAAGTCTTAAGAATTATCGTAGTTAGCACGATGATTAAGTTAGAATTGGGAGGTGATCCCATTAACTTAATCTAGGGGCAATTGGGCCCTTGAAAGAACTAAATTGGGCTGAATGGATCAACCCATTCGGACCCAGATCTCTCGCCCAAAGGTGGCACCGCTTGGGTCGGCGGTGGCACCGCCTGGGTCGGCGGTGGCACTGCCCAGGGCTCAATCTCCGAGTTCTGGCTGGGCGATGCAACCGCCCTAGTCAGGCGGTGGCACCGCCTGAGCTCGGTCTCCGAGCTCTGCCAAGCGGTGCAACTGCCCCTGACAAGCGGTGGCACCGCCTAGAGGCTCAATCTTCGAGCCCTATCAAGCAGTGCAACCGCCAGACCCCATAATTCTGGGAATTGATAGTTTTGAGCTCGGAATTCAAATTGGTTTGGGGCCTATAAATATCCTACTCTTTCAGCAATGAAAGAGCAATGAAAAACCACCAAAATCTTGATCTTACTCTGAGATTTTTGAGCTTAAAAGTGTTGTAATAAGCTAAATGTTCTTCTCCCTCTTTTCTTCCAAGTTCATATCTTTCAAGAGAGGAGAGAAAAGTTTGTAAGGGTTGTCTCCTAAGCCCGTCAAAAGGAGTGAATCTGTAAAAGGGTGGTTGGCCTTCGCTTATTGAAGGAAGGCCTCTAGTGGACATCAGTGACCTCATCGGTGGAGGAAGCCAAAAGTGGATGTAGGTCAAGATTGACCGAACCACTCTAAATCGCGCTACTCTCTGGTTTGCATTTACTTTGAGCTTATTATCCTTACTGCAAACCTCCTTCATAGCTTACTGCCTTCTGTGCTTTTACGATTACGTTTCCAAGCTCAATATTTTCCGAATCGTGTTTAGACGTAAATCGCTTTTCTCGTACGAACATTGTATTTCAGTTTGCGCTTACATTCTGATTCCCATCACAACAGCAAACTGCCTTAACAGATTCGTTTTAACTGCTTCTTGCCTAATCACAAGTTAAAGTGATTTATGAATCGACTTTTCTACTGAAATTACTTTTACCGTACGAACTTCGTATTTCAGTTTGCACTTACATTCTGATTTCCATCATAACTGCAAACTGCCTTTATAGATTTGTTTCAACTGCTTCTTACCTGATCTTAAGTCAAAGAAATTTACGAATTAACTTTTCTACTGAAATCGGCTTTGTCGTACGAACGCAGTTTTAAACGTTGAAAGTTTTCCGCTGCACTAATTCCCCCCCTCTTAGTGCTCTTGATCCTAACACATACTCCTCAACTAGTTGGTTCTGCGAAACACAAACATCGGCATATAGTAGAAACTGGACTCACACTTCTACATCAGGCTTCCATGCCTTCAACTTTTTGGATAGCAGCCTTTCAAACTACTATCTACCTAATTAATCGAATGCCTATACCAGTTCTACAATACTAGTCCCCCTTTGACACACTATTTCACAAACCTCCTATCCTTCGTAAACTCCGAGTGTTCGGTTGTTTATGTTATCCTTGGTTACGTCCCTATGCCTCTCATAAGTTAACATCTCGATCTACTCCTTGCGTCTTTATTGGTTACTCACTTGAACATAATGCTTTCCGCTGCTATAATCTCCACACTCGTAAAATCTTCATATCACATCATGTTGTCTTTATTGAGTATAACTTTCCTTTCCAAACCCTTCTATATCCTGCCATACGGACCACTTTACTATTTCACTGGAGTATACCTTCGGACCAATCGGACGAGCCTCCCATGACTTCGTCTACTTCCTCCCCTCCTGATCTACACTATATCACTCCAGTTCAACACTTGCCCGTTTCCTTTGTTCCTACTCCACTCCACTCTTCTCCAATTGATGGGGCAATATGTTCCGAAACACAACCATCCTCCTTACCTCTTTCTCGCCCAAGTGCCCCTAACGTGTCTCCGCTTGACCCGGCTTATGCCATAGATCCTCACCCAACATCACCTCCCAATCCTGTCATCTCCAATCATCTTTTGACCACTCGCTCTAAGCATGGTATTTTTAAACCTCATCAGGTACTTAACCTACAAGCTATCATGAATTCCTCATCCCCCAACGTTGAACCCACCACCTTCACTCAAGCCCAAAAATCTCCGCATTGGCATATTGCCATGAGTGAGGAATATAATGCCCTCCTCCATAATTCAATGTGGGATCTCATTCCTTTCCATCCTTCACAAAACATCATCGGGTGTAAGTGGGTCTTTAGAATTAAGCGGAACCCAAATGGCTCTGTTGCCCGATATAAGGCACACCTGGTCGCCAAAGGGTTTCATCAACGACCTGGAGTTGATTTCACTGAGACGTTTAGTCCTATTGTTAAACCCACTACAATCCGGTTTATCTTGAGTTTGGCTACCACTAAAGGCTGGCAATTACAACAATTGGATGTTAATAATGCATTTCTACAAGGATCTCTATCCGAAGATATTTATATGCAACAACCCCCCGGTTTTACTCATCCTCAGTATCCACAACATATTTGCAAACTTCGGAAAGCCATTTATGGACTTCGTCAGGCTCTGAGAGCTTGGTACACTGAACTTAGCTCATTTTTTACTTCTGTCGGCTTTCTTAACTCCAAATATGACACTTCATTGTTTCTACGACATCATCATGGAAACATAATGTATATTCTGGTATATGTGGATGATATTATTGTCACAGGCAACAATCCCATCAGCATCCAAGCGTTCATCAAACAGCTGGCAGCTCGATTCTCGCTTAAGGATCTCGGACCCTTGAGCTACTTTCTGGGCGTCGAAGCTACCTTCACGTCTTCTGGTCTCCTTTTATCACAATGCAAATACATTCAAGATTTATTATTAAAGACAAACATGCAGGATGCAAATGCAGTTACAACCCCCATCTCTACTAGTGGTTCTATCAAATTATCAGATGGAAGTTCTGCTACGGAACCCACTCAATACCGCCAAGTTGTTGGCTCTTTACAATACTTAGCTCTCACACGTCTAGACATCTCATTTGCTGTTAACAATTTATCATAGTTTATGCAGCAACCATCTACTCTACACTGGTCTGCGGTCAAGAGACTTCTACGATATCTTAAAGGGACCCTAAATCATTTCGTAAACACTCTCCACTTCATTTTCATGCCTTTGCCGATGCTGATTGGGTAGGTAACCTTGATGATAGAACATCCACATCGGGGTATATTATCTTCCTTGGTGCTCATCCAATCAGTTGAAGTTCTAAGAAGAAAACGACAATCGCCCGGTCTACAACTGAAGCTGAATACCGTGTCATTACCGCTACTACTGCAGAACTCAATTGGATCACGAATCTACTCCAGGAACTCAACATCGATTCCACCCCTATAATATATTGTGATAATATTGGAGCTACCTATCTGTGCGCTAATCTGGTATTCCACTCCCGCATGAAACATATTGCTATCGACTTCCACTTTGTACGCGATCAAGTTGTCCGCCGTCAGCTTTGTGTTTCTCATGTTCATACGGCTGATCAATTGGCCGACTCATTTACGAAGCCTCTAGCTCGTAAACTTTTTGCATTACATCAGTCCAAGATTGGCCTCCTTGATCGAAGTACCATCTTGCGGGGGCATGATAAGTAGATGAGATTTTCCTAACTGTTTGAGGAAATCTCTCTACTCTGTTGAGGGAAATCCTCTAACCTGTTGAGGAAAACTCTCCCTTCTAACCTATATAAAAGGAAGGGGGATATGTCAATAACAATCAACTTCTTCTATAACTTATTTATCTATTTATTTTCTAACACATAGGCGATGGTCGTGTCATACATGTTAGGATTATAAAGATACTAAGAGAGGAGGGGTGTTAAATTAATGCTTTCAAAATAGAGAGACGATTCAAAAATTCATGAAACCGGTATCAGAAATACATTTAACTTAAAATATGAGTCAGAGTAGTGAGCAAGTAAGTCGATTAATAGTAGGAATAAAAAGAATAAAGGAAAATGCAAACTGATTTATAAGATTGTTCGTCAATGCAAACTCATTGACGTCTTGATTAGCTTGACGTGGTCCAAACTCGTGTGCATAAGATTATTCGAAGTATCTTTGAGGTGGAAATACCATACTCCCAAGATAAAAATATTATCCTCCCAAGGTGAAAGTATTATGCTTCCAAGGTGCCACCTACATGAAGATTAGGGTCGGGGAGGTTTCTCAAGTCCCTCTAATGCTCAAGTTAGTAATCTGATATATTTAAATACGGGCTTAAGTAGTTTAAGAAAAAAGAGAGTTCATTTTTTTTTTCTCTATTTAGGATGTACTTTCATATGTTTGAAGGAGAAAAAAAAAGTTCGTGATGGCCTTCCTTTATCGTAAAGGAGGAGAAGATAATTTAAGATTGTCTTCCTTGTTATAAAGGAGGAGAAGGGGTTTAAATTATAATCACAATGAATAGGAAAAAAGTTTATATTTTTTTTTAAATCTTTATACATGTAGATAGATAAATAATAACTTAGATCAGTTGACAATAGATTCTATTTTTTTTTGAATCTTTATACATGAATCTATTATTCGACGATGTCCACATGTTGATGAGTTCAGCTGAGTCACGTAGAGTCATAGTTGGACGCTTCTGAGTTGCTACGTAGTGTTGCCGAGGTACTGACGGTATAACATGCCTCTGCACGACTATTTGACCACATAAAGCCATCGCTACTCTTTTTGTCGAACTAGCAAATCATGTTCTTGAGGCATGGCATGCTCTAGCTGTAACTTTCTATCGCTTAAATCAGTCTATTATGATCTAGCTGCAATAGCATACAATGATGTATTGATGTGTTTTGTTAGGACTTATCTTTAGCATCACTTAAAGTCAGAATTTGATTATTTGCTCTGGATATTAATTTGGAGTCGGTTGATGATAAAAAATAATTTCAACACCATTCAGTCTTGTTTGACTAAATGAGGCTAAAATTCTAACAATCTATTCACCTTGATCCAAGTTTTAATATGACTCAAATTAGGACAGTCCTCACCTAAATAGGGACAGCCATCAAGGATGAGGGTGAGATGGCTCTATAAGAAAAGTACTGGATCAATTTGCACGTCAAAGTTCTGGATCAAAGCTTCATCCAACTATTGCGAGAAGTCTCTGAAGCCTCCTACCTACTATCCAAACCTTAAGAAGAGATTTTAGCAACGAGAGAGAAGGAGAACATCAAAGCACCTAAGTGTTAGCCAAAGATAACTTACATTCTTATGCATCTATAAGCTTTCTATCACACTTTTATTCAATTATTTCAAGTCTTATAGTTAATGCTTTGACTTTTCAAACAATATAGGTTTTTTTATTTTATTTTATGTATGGTCTATTTGTCATAGTTATCTCTTTTATCAAAACTTCAATAAGAAAGATAATATCGGATCGATGGATCATTAAACCTAAACTTCATATGGATCTAAGTGATATCAGAGTAATAAAATAATCAATTACTTTGAGGTATGATATATTTATGAATCCTTAAATAAAAAAATTGTAATAATAAATTCATCAAAAGTATATTAACAACTTTATACACGTAAACATCCTTAATATAAAATATTTTTTAAAATATTTACAAAACTTGATAAAATAGTGTTCTCTCATGTTTAATAAAAAATGGATCTTAGATTATTTGATGTATTTGTCTGTGACAAGTGTATATCATTTTTTATAGTCAAATTATTTATGTTGTATGAACTAATAAGCCTTCTAATGATGCATTGTTAATTGTTTTCGTAAAACTTATACTCAAACAAATCTGCACACAACATAATTGGTTCGACATGTCCAAAGTATTCTATGTCATAAGATTGGATGTGTCCAATTCTATCTTTTCTAAATGAATTATCTTTTTTAAGCAAGAATCAAGAGAATTATTTCCCACTTTAATTTTTTTTAATATTTATTGTACAAATAAATTTTCCTTCTTAAGTGATTCTATTATATTATCACTATTAGTTGAATCTTTCAAGTAAATTTTTAATTTTTATTCATGATTAGTAATTTTTTTATTTTAAAATATATGGTTTTTGGAATAACTTAATTTTAAGTTCAGGATGAAACGATTCTAAGTTTTCACATTTAATGCAAGGAATATATTTATCGTAAATATTTTTCAGTAAGTAAAACATAATTTTTAATAAATTATATTTTTATTATTTTTTAAGTTTATCATATAAGTCATAAAATATTTTAATTAATTTATCCTAGGATAAAAGGTTTGAAAAATTTTATTACCTCACTATCAAAAATCATAAATACATAATTTATTACTTCTTTCATTATTTAATATTCTACCGCCACCAACATTCAGTTATAAAATCAACATATATATATATATATATATATATATATATATATATATATATATAGATGCTTCCAAATCCAAACTATCAATCAATTTTGCACGCATCTTAAAGAGGCCTAACCTAGCAATAGACGGCCCTCCGAGGGCCGCGGCTCCCCAGCGGCGGGGGCCAAAGGTCTCCCCGACACCCCGATCTGGAACAGCGTGTTCGCCCAACCGGCCCACGTGCCGTGCCTCAAAAGCAAACCCATCACTACCGCTGCGTGTATCCAAATCCCTGCCTCTTCTGCATCCATCACCAACACCACCGTCATCTTCCTTCGCTTCATTGGGAAAGAGAAGTCCATCCCCCTCCTCGTATTCCCTTTCTTATTCCTCCAACTCTCACGTTCTCTTCCGCAGCAAAAGCCAGACGAGGAACGACAGATCCAAACTAGAATGCATCCGTTTTGCTTCTTACATCGTGGGGCATCGTTCCGGATCGTCCTGGCGGCAGCGCTGCTGCTTCTGCTCGGACCACAGAATGGCTGCTGGTGCTACGAATACAAGGTTGGCGATCTCGACTGCTGGGGTGTTCCTCCTCCCTCCAACGCCCTTCTCTACTCCGCCTGGTCACAGAACCACCACTTCCGCGTCGGCGACTCCCTCCGTAAGCAAAACACCGTTACTTCACTGCTATCATTCGTCTTCTTCTCTGTCTCCTGGATCTGAATTTTCGTGATGGTTGGCTACGTGGTTCAGTGTTCTTGTACCCGCCGAGCCAGGATTCGGTGATCCAGGTGACGGAGCGGGCTTTCAACAGCTGCAGCCTGGGGGAGCCCGTACTGAACCTGGACGACGGTAATTCCCTCTTCAATCTGACTGTGCCGGGGTACTATTACTTCACCAGCGGCGTCGCCGATCACTGCAAGAAGAACCAGAAGCTGGTCGTCGCCGTCCCCTCTGCCAACGGCACTTTCTTCCCGCCCCCTGCCTTCGACTCCACCGCCCCCCCGGCAGAGTCCCAGTCCTACCCAATCGTATTCGGCCCGACGCCGGCTCAGGGATCCAGCGGCACGCAGGCGGCGGTGGTCGAAGTCTCCACGGCAGTGGGATCTGTCGCCGCCGCTGTCGTGTTCCTCGGGTTCACTCTCATGTGAGACGGACCGGAGAAGATGGCATTTTGGAGATTTGGTGCGTAGGCAAAGCCTCTCTTTGTCTTTGTGCCTTCTCTTCGTCAATCATGTATTCATTTTGGTGGAAGCCCACGAAGGGTTAATCACTACATTGTCATATGATAAATGAAGTTGAATAAAACTTCGTAATAACGGAGAATTTATTGGTGAAGTTTATTAAGTTATCAATGTCCCTGGCATTTAGCTTATTTTATGCCTTTGAATTTGAACACAGTAACTGAGAGAAAAGCAATTCCATTAAGAGCTGAACTAAAGCCACTTTGACATTGTCACGTTTATTTTATGCCACTTTGATTAAATTCTCTTTATTATTATAAAAAATTAAAAGAATTTTTTTTTCACATCTACTCTTTAGATAAAGTATCTATTTTTTCTTCTAATTTGCTAGTTCCTTGCAACCGTTATAACCCAAATGTCAAAGTTATAACTATCAAACTTGTTTCTAAAAAAAAAAAAAAAAAAAAAATCAAGATCAGGAGCAATACACAAGTTCATTTTGTGCAGTGACACACGAATAAGAATATGATCGATAGTCCATTCAATCTCATGTAATCGATACATCAATGGTATGACTATGTGATCGATATCTCAACATTACGTGATATTTTGGATTTGGAATGACATAATCATTATTATGTTTGATAGAAGCACACAACTGCACTCTTAATTTGTGTCCATCACAAGAGTAACTATCTTGAGATTTCATTATAAAAAAGCTCCCCAAGTATGTTTTTGAGGACCTCTTCCAATACGATAATATATATAAGCCAAATAGTTTAACCCTAAAGTTAACTTAAGTATCTTAGGGGCATTGTCAGGATGTCCTCCACATAATTTGTAGGATTTAGTATCATTGAAGTTGAGCAAGTGCGATTTGGTCTAAATCTACATGAGACTAGCATGAAAGAGAGACCTCAATTGACTCCAAATAAACATCTAGCATGAATAACTAAATTTTGACTTAATAGTCTAGTGCTAGAAGAAGAGTCTCCGATATGTCTCAAGAAAATTTTATTGGATTGTCAAATTTGTTGAATATCATATTTTGATGATAAAATCAATTGGTAATTATTTGATCAAATCTATATATTGAGAAAAGTATATAGGATTAACTATGATAGTAATCAAGGCATAAAGTAAAATGAAGTGCTGAAGTCAAGATCGAGATTTCGTTAGGAGTTCGAGAGTTCGTCGGAAGTCTGGACATTTGTCAGAAGTTCTGTTGGAATTGATCAAGAAGTCCAGGAGCTTACCAAAGAAGCTTATCGTAACTCGCCAAGAAGATCGTCGTGAAGTCCAAGAGCTTATCGGGAGTCCGTTGGAACATTGCTGAGAGATCGTCGGAAGTTCGCCAGAAGCTCATCGGAAGAAACCTAAACTAACCGAACTTGTTTTGCTTAGTGCATTCTTTGATACCGGACTTATAGGTCTGGAGATTCCAGATCTAGCATAGCTAGTCATCGGAAGTGGTAGCCAACATTACTAGGACTATTGAGTATCGATAGAGGATCATTTACTCTCGGTGTTATGAGAGGAATATCCCATGTATTCTTGCTCAAACAAATCCCTAGCCAGGGTCATTCGGATTAAGAGAGAAAGAGTTTTCTAGGAGAGAGAATTTGACTAGAGCGAGACTCGAGTATAAACCGTATGGGTCTGATAGCACCATGCTTGGTATACGGTCTCTGGGATATTAGATAGACGAGGGACTATCGGTACACAGTAACTGAGGATAGATAGGTCCAATGGATTTGATTCCCTTGTATTGTTTGGGGACAATGGCGTAGTGGCTAAGTACGTTCACAATCGATGAGTTGAGTGAATTATTTTAGAGATAATAATTCACTAAACCAGAAGGAGTTATGATATTGGATAGAGATCCACTAATCTAAGAGGCTTAGGCAGTTGGATAGATATCCAATACCCAAAAAGGTAGGATCCATTTGGGTTAAGTTGATAGGGGACCTCTATAAATAGGAGGGAACCAATGGTTCATAGGTTAAACCTCCCTGGGTTGTCATCTCCTATTCTCCTCCTCAAATAGCAGGCTTGGAGTTTTGAGGAGCATCGTCATAGCCCTGATGTGTGGATCACCGCTAGAGAGGAGGACGCTTAACCTCCTTTATTTTCTCCTATAGGTCTGTAGGGATTCAGGGATAAATGATCTCCCTAGGTAACACAATATTTAATATACACAGTTTTAAGTTTCATGAATTTTGCGTACCAATCTTCGCACGATGGCGACAATTCATAGAAGGACTACTGATCCGCTTCGGACCAACTTATTACGAGAAGTTAGGAGATGACAACATGAATTAGGTGATTGGCTTATAGGGCACCTATGACTAGCATGAATTAGTGCTTAAGAAAATTTATGTCGGTTTAAAAATTTATACGATGAAAATCGATATCAAAAAGTTATTAACTTAAAAACACATTCGTAAGCATAGTGAAAATAAGAAATCAGTTTGCAATGAAAATAAAAAGCTCAAAGTAAATACAAACTAGATTTATAGTGGTTCGGTCGTCGTCTACATCCACTCCCGATTCCTCTTCACTCGAGGCCATCGGCTTCCACTACCGATTTTCTTTTAATGAATGAAGATTAACTACCTTTACAACTCTTTCTCCTTTTTACATCCTCAGAAAAGAACCTTTATACCTCTCTCTTTTAGACCTAGACCTCATTTCTCTATTTAGAAGAACTTTCTAAATATTAGAAAGAAGTGACTCTACTTTTCAAGAGAGATTATAATTTTTTTTTGTTGAATCTCGTATTTTGATGATGAAACCACTTGATATGTGTTTATAATTTAAACTGCATTTTGAGTGATGCAGGTCTACTCGATCAGGATTAGACAATTAACGCAGGAGGAATTGATGTTGCGCCGGAGAAGATCATGTCAGGATATTGGACGGCAGAAGGCTTCGGACGTCGGGCATCAGGCCAAGGAGAGCAGAATTACGCCAAGGATATCGGGGTTGCGGAGGTCAACTGCCGATTGGGCAACAAGCCGCAAGAGAGGACGATGCGCTGAAGAATCGGACGAAGCGCCAACCAATGACGTGCCGGGCAACGGAATGTCAATTCGCGTTGTAATAATTGTCTAGATCGGAGTAGAGTTTTGGCTTAAGTGTGCAGGACTAACTACGATAACCAGAAAACACAAATCAAGGATACCAGAGTCAAGTTCGATGGACGTTTAAGAGTCCGAAGAATCGTCGGAGATGATGCCGGAACCAACCAAGAAGAAATCGGGAACCTGTCGAAATTTTTGGAAGTTCGCCGAAGAGATCGTCGGAGGTTCACAGAGATCACCGAGAAAGCTCGGCTACTCATTAAAGTCATAACAAGTTCGGGAGCTTGCTAGGAGCCCGTCGGAAAAAGCTCGCCGGAACAAGACTCGACGTTCGCGGTTGAAATATTGCTTAGGATGTGTTTTGTTAAGTAGTTAACTTGTAATTAGGATTAGGATTAAGAAATAATCCTATATCCTGGTTAGGGGCCAACTGGGCCCAAAATTAGACTGGGTTTGGGCTAAGTTTGAAGCCCAACCAGTCAACCGAAAAGTCTGGCGGTGGCACTACCAGATTGGGCGGTTGCACCGCCCAGCACCCGAGAGCTGGGCGGTGGCACCGCCCATTGCCTGAGAGCCAGGCGGTGGCACCGCCTAGCACTGTCAGCGCCTGACACTGACAGGCGGTGGCACCGCCAGCATCGGGAACTCCACGAGAATTCAAATTTGGAGCCCAAATTTGAATCCTCTTGAGGCCTATAAATACCCCTCAAATCTCAGCTGAGATTACAACTTTTTAAGCAGCAATTGATTGAGAGAAAAGTCTTAGAAAGTCTTAGCAAGTCTAGTTTTCAATTTGCTTGAAAAGTTCTCCTCCTTTCTTGCTGAAAATTTGTAAGAGGTTGAACTATTTGTAAAAGGTTGTAAGAGGGGTATTTGCCCTTCCATTTCAAGAGATTTGCTAGTGGAAGGTGGGAGCCTCATCGAAGAGGGGCCTCGCAAGTGGATGTAGGTCATTTGATCGAACCACTCTAAAATCGACATAATCTCCGGTTTACGTTTATGTTTATGCATTTATCTTTCTGCAAACCTTTACTTTGCTAAGTTCACTGCCCTAATCTTATTACGTATGCTTTCAACGCAATTGAAACAGTTTCAAACGAAACATTATTCTTATCGTACGAAAGATTTATTAAAACTGAAGTTTTAATCCGCTGCACTAATTCACCCCCCCCTCTTAGTGTCGCTCCGATCCTAACAATTGGTATCAGAGCAAGGTTTTTCTACCTTGGTTTAACACCCAAATAGAAATGGCTCTTTACGGCTTTCAAGAGGGTCACTCTCTCATTTGTCCTCCCTCTTTCAATGGGACGGACTTCACTTATTGGAAAACTCGAATGAGAGTTTTCTTACTTTCTTTGGATTTGAATTTATGGCACATAGTCGAAAATGGATTTGAAATGTCTTCTCTTCCAATGAACCAATGGAATGATTTGGAGAAGAAGATGTTTTCTTTAAACGCAAAGGCTATGAATGCCTTATTTTGCGCTTTGGACAAAAATGAGTTCAATCGGGTTTTTTTATGCGAAACGGCTTTCGACATATGACACACTCTTGAAATCACACACGAAGGCACTTCTAGAGTTAAAGAAGCTGAGAGAAACCATTGTTGACATGTACACCCGTTTCACGGATGTCGTCAATGGTTTACAAGCTCTTGGCAAATGTTTCTCGAATTTTGAACTTGTTAGTAAAGTTTTACGATCACTTTCTAAAGCTTGGGAATCAAAAGTAACGACAATACAAGAAACAAAAGATTTAAATATTTTTCCACTTGAAGAACTTATCGGCTCATTAATGACAATAGAAATGGTGCGCAATGCACATGATGAACACAATGAACACTTGAACCACCTTCCAAAGAACATGAAGGATTTGGAACCTCGGACAAATGTATACCACTTGAGCAATGACTCAAGTGATGAGGACAATGATGAACTTAAACTTCGAACACCAACTCTTAATAAGTTTATTAAACAAAATCTAAAATAAACAATGAACTTGAATGGAGGAAGAGGCCAAAGAAAAGGAAGGCACCCAAGGATGAATCAAGAACTTCCAAAGGTGAAACGGCGAATTGGGCTTTGACGGGCTTCGACTACAAGGTAAGTAACTCAACTCTCTTGAATTATTTTGAAATTACTTGAAGTTTTTCATGAGTTCTTAATTTAGATAGTAGGAATAGGAAATAAAAAAAAAGTTATTTTTCAAAAATTATATAATGTTTTTCTTTTTTAGCATCTTTGAAAAAAATTAAAAATTTGATCAATGAAAAGTATATTGCTAAGGTTTCATGCATGTTATGTTTTGAAATGTTGAATGATGTATGCAACATTATGGATTATAGTTATATGATATGTGATAATGCTTAGGATTAATCCATGCATGTGTATTTTGATGATTTTATGTCATGCATGAGTTTTTGAAGTAAATGTTGATTTGATACTCTCATTTTGGATTAACATGTTTTTGGTTTAATCATTTTTATGACGAATTAAGATGACATTCTCATGACATATTAAGATGACATAGTGCATGTACATCTATGTATGAATTTCTTGATAGTCTTTTGATGATAGATGTGATATCATGATGATTTATTTTTTGATGTGTCCGGGCTTGACACTTTATGACTTAAACTTATGTTTTGACTTTAAATGATGACACAATGTTTTCACAAAAAAGACTTGAACACTCTCACATGAAATCAATTGTATGAAATGGAAATGAATTTTCTATTCTATTGAGATTAATGAATTTATTTTACCAATCTTATGAATCTCATGAAAATAAACATGATGAATATTTTATAAATGAGTTGTCTTATAAGATTTTGCCTTTACATCTTGAACTTTAATGCTTATATTGATTTGGCATATAAAGACTAAGGCATGCTCATAAGAAGCAAATCACATGAATAGAAATTTATAAAAATGAAATGTAATCCTTTATCTTATTGATTTCTACCTAAGAGACCAATAAAACTATCTATGCCATTTTGAATCTCTTGAAAGAAATGTTGAGATTTTGATGATTTGGATGATTTGAATTTGAATGAGTTTTATTCAAAATCATGATCTTGATTCCGTGATATTTACAAATTAAGATTTATTATGAATCAAGATTTTTTCATTAATCGATCTCCTAAGATTTTCTTTTGATTATTTATGAGTAGGTTTTTCAAAAAGAAATCATGCCTTTTGGTATTCATATGTTCTAATCCTTCATGATATGATTTTTATACAATTCCTTGTATTCATGAAATGTTTATTGCATCACCCAATTACTTTCTTCTTGATATTCCTTATGTGGTGATTAAAATTATGCATGAAATACTCTTGATATTATTTTGATGTATACAAATGAAAAATTATAATCATGAATGATCGGATGAAATTTGACAAGTTAATATCTTCATGATTTGAAATATTTATACTTTGTAATTATGCATGTAATTGCTTTGTATTGTGATGATATATGCATCATGAATACTTTATTATCATACATGAAAATAGTGATAAACATTTTGAAAATAAATGTTTGTATCATGTTAGATGATTTTATATCATGTGCATGATGAGTTATAGTGATGATTGAAACAATGATTGAAATGCGTTAAATGATGAATGTTTGGTATTATGATCAACATGTTGATAAATGCTTGAAAATTTTAATGTTTGAGTATCATGTATGATATGCTTATTAATGATGATTGATTTATTTTTCGGTATCATGCATGAAAAATAAGGTTATTGAAATTGTGTATGTTTTAATTTGAATATATAATGATGCACAAATAAGAATGATACTTACCTTTGTCATAATATGAAAATTGATATAAGGGTCTTCCCTTCTTCTTGACAATGACAAAGGGGGAGCAAGAATTTCTAGCGTGGACATCATGAAAAGAGGCAAACTAACTAGCTTGCACAATTCAAGATGAAAGCAAAAAATTGCACTTCTCAAAAGAGAAGATGCAAATGTAACATTTGCCAAATTGTTTGCTTGCCTCATGTAAAATATTATCTCTTGCTAGTTTGGCATTTTTGCTAGCTTGTATGTTGCAAAACTTGATCACTTTTTCAAACATTTTGCTAGCTTACACTTTGCAAAGAAAGCAAAAATGACACTTCTAGAAGAAAGAGCTTGTTATTTTGAACATCACAAGCTTGCCTATCTTAAGAAACAAAAATTGCAAAAGTGCTTTCTTGCCTATCTCAAGAAGCAAAACTTGCAACTTGCACATTGCAATAGGAAGCAAGAATTATGAGCTTACACAAGAAAGCTATCTTATATTTGCTTTCGAAATTTTTGCTAGCTTGTATATTGTGAAACTTACATATCGTAAACATTGCTAGCTTGTAGTCTAAAGAGAAGCAAAAAGTTGCTATCTCAAAAGAAGCAAATGTGCTATCTTACATATCTTAAGAGGCAAAAATGCTAACTTGCACATCTAGCAAAACTTGACAAATTTGCATAATTCAAGAAGCAAGAGTTGCTTTCTTGAACATCTCAATATTGCTAGCTTGCATGATGTAGAACTTACTATCATGAACATTACCAAAAGTGCTATCTTGTATGATGTAAAACTTGCATATCTAAAACTTGATAGCTTGAATGTGCTAAGCATGATGCATTACTTGCTAAATTTTCTAGCTTCAAAACTGCATGATGATAAAACTTAATATTATGTTTTTCATGCAATGATTTGAACTTATATTACCAATACAAAGAATAGTTGTACTTCTCCATTTTGTTGATGACAAAGGGGGAGAAGTATGTTGATGACATAATATGCATAAGTTTATGCATATGTTCATGATGATTCATGATGAATATTGCAATGACTTGAATTCTGCTTGAATTCAAGGTTCTATCAATATGGCATATTGATAAGGGGAGTTTGTTTAAACTCCGGGAGTTAAGGTTAACTCCGTCATCAAGTGGTTGTCATCATCAAAAAGGGGGAGATTGTTGAATCTCGTATTTTGATGATGAAACCACTTGATATGTGTTTATAATTTAAACTGCATTTTGAGTGATGCAGGTCTACTTGATCAGGATTAGACAATTAACGCAGGAGGAATTGACGTTGCGCCGGAGGAGATCACGTCAGGATATTGGACGGCAGAAGGCTTCGGACGTCGGGCATCGGGCCAAGGAGAGCGGAATTATGCCAAGGATATCGGGGTTGCGGAGGTCAACCGCCGATTGGGCAACAAGCCGCAAGAGAGGACGATGCGCTGAAGAATCGGACGAAGCGCCAACCAATGACGTGCCGGGCAACGGAATGTCAATTCGCGTTGTAATAATTGTCTAGATCGGAGTAGAGTTTTGGCTTAAGTGTGCAGGACTAACTACGATAACCAGAAAACACAAAGCAAGGATACCAGAGTCGATACCAGAGTCAAGTTCGATGGACGTTTAAGAGTCCGAAGAATCGTCGGAGATGTTGCCGGAACCAACCAAGAAGAAATCGGGAACCTGTCGGAATTTTCGGAAGTTCGCCGAAGAGATCGTCGGAGGTTCACGGAGATCACCGAGAAGGCTCGGCTACTCATTAAAGTCATCACAAGTTCGGGAGTTTGCTAGGAGCCCGTCGGAAAAAGCTCGCCGGAACAAGACTCGACGTTCGCGGTTGAAATATTGCTTAGGATGTGTTTTGTTAAGTAGTTAACTTGTAAATAGGATTAGGATTAAGAAATAATCCTATATCCTGGTTAGGGGCCAACTGGGCCCAAAATTAGACTGGGTTTGGGCTAAGTTTGAAGCCCAACCAGTCAACCGAAAAGTCTGACGGTGGCACTGCCAGATTGGGCAGTTGCACCGCCCAGCACCCGAGAGCTGGGCGGTGCCACCGCTTGGGCTGGACTGTGGCACCGCCTAGCACTGTCAGCGCCTGACACTGACAGGCGGTGGCACCGCCAGCATCGGGAACTCCACGAGAATTCAAATTTGGAGCCCAAATTTGAATCCTCTTGAGGCCTATAAATACCCCTCAAATCTCAACTGAGATTACAACTTTTTGAGCAGCAATTGATTGAGAGAAAAGTCTTAGAAAGTCTTAGCAAGTCTAGTTTTCAATTTGCTAGAAAAGTTCTCCTCCTTTCTTGCTGAAAATTTGTAAGAGGTTGAACTGTTTGTAAAAGGTTGTAAGAGGGGTATTTCCCTTCCATTTCAAGAGATTTGCTAGTGGAAGGTGGGAGCCTCATCGAAGAGGGGCCTCGCAAGTGGATGTATGTCATTTGACCGAACCACTCTAAAATTGGCGTAATCTCCGGTTTGTATTTATGTTTTTGCATTTATCTTTCTGCAAACCTTTACTTTGCTAAGTTCACTGCCCTCATCTTATTACGTATGCTTTCAACGCAATTGAAACGGTTTCAAATGAAACATTATTCTTATCGTACGAAAGATTTATTAAAATCGAAGATTTAATCCGCTGCACTAATTAACCCCCCCCTCTTAGTGCCGCTTCGATCCTAACATTTTTCACAAGGATTCTTTCCCCCATTTGAACTCACTTTCTTGTATTTCCAAGCAGGAAAGAGTGTAGCATTTATAGGCTACAAATGGATTCAAATTTGGATCCCAAAATTTAAATCTCTGAGATTTCAGGGTACTGACAGTACCACCGCCTGAGCTGAGTGGTACCACCGCCTGCAGCACTAACACTGGGTGGTACCACTGCCAAGTCTGGCAGTACCACCACTTGACATTGGGTGGTACCATCGCCAAGTTTGATAGTACTACCGCTTGATATAGTCTCAAAGACTATCTTGGAGACTGAGCCTCTAGCGCTGCCACCGCTTGGACCGACGGTACCATCGCTTGACCCAACTTTTGGGTTACTGAATGAGCATTTCTCTTAGCCCAAAATAACCCCAACATAGTCCTAATTGACCCCTAATTGACTTGGCCTAATGTTAGAACCCTTGTAGATTCTAAACTTGGGGTTGATCTCTTTAGGGGATCGACCTCCTTGAAACTCTATAGGGGTTCCTCCCTCCAAGTTGCTGCTCAAAGGTTGCAGAAAAGATTCATCTATTACTTATGAAAAGAGAAGGAATACATGACTCTTTATAGGGCTTCTAAACCCTAACTCCTAATAGGACTCCTACTTAAGACTCCTACTTCTAACCAACTCATAATAGGACTCATACTAAAGACTCCTATTCATTTACAACTCCTAATTCTTCTCTAAGAAATAACCTTCTAACTCTAGCTGGCCTCTTCACCTCTTTAATAAGGGTCGGCTTAGGTAGGTTTTACATAAATGTCCCTCTCAATTAGGACTCTCCTAGCTAGAGTCCTAACAGACCCGCTCTCTTCAAATCAGCCTTGTCCTCGAGGCTGACGATTCATAAATTTTGGAAATTTAATCTTCAAGTCGTCATAGTTCTCCTAAGTGGCATCTTCTATTAGTAGGTTTGTCCACTATATTAGTACTTTAGTAGTGGGTCATCGTTGTTGAGTCATGATCCGTCGATCAATAATGACACTTGGCTGGGTTTGAAGTTCTCCTTAGGTAGTCATATTTGGTGGGTGGCTTTGGGCTGTTTCCAAGCACCTATTTACAACTTCCGTTTAGCCGTCGGTTTGTGGATGATGTGTCGTACTCCTTTTCAATTTAGTATCCTGCATATGGAATAACTTTGTCTAAAATTTGCTCGTGAAGATGCAAGTAGAATTTGTCACAAGCACAATACGTCCCTTATAGCGCAATTCTTTTGAGTCCCTGTAATGAGCCACGGGGCTTAGTGCTTCCTCTAATTTTTTTATGATCTTACTGGTCTCCGAATCTTCCTGCTATTCCATCTTAATATCCTCAAGAAAGTCGCTGGTCGAAAATGAAACGACCGAAAATTCAGCTTGCTCGGGTAGTAGCGAAAGTGCATCTGCAACAACATTCTCTTTCCCCTTTTTGTAAGTTATTTCATAATCAAATCCAAGAAGTTTTGTTACCCATTGTTGCTGCTCAGGGGATGATATCTTTTGCTCCAAAAAGTATGGTGCCAAAGATGAAGGGAGCTTTTGGGCACATGCACCTTATCTCGGAGAAGCATTTGATGGAGGAACTAAGGTGACTCAACTTGCAAAGGCGAAGTTAGGTTCATAAGGCCTTAGCACGGGGCAAGAGGACACGGAGGCAGGTACTCTTGAAGAATATGCCACAATGTTGCCATTTAAGTTGCCATGAAGGAAGTGGTGCGCAGAGAAGATTGTGCTGGTAGGGGCAGAGGCCCAGGATCCAGATAATGGTGCACTAATTGCAGCGAAGTCGGGGGACTTCGGGAGCTACTAGGCGACAGACTATCCTAGAGCGGTGCTTCATCTAGGTGTGACCCAAGAGTGGGTGGATGAAGGTCGATTGCCAAAGGAGCGAATAAAATCAAAGGTGGAAGAGACCCTGCAATATATTGGCAGAGGCCACATATGGAGGGATCATAATTCGAGTTCATCCCACAAGGATCAGAATGCAATGAAGATGTCACCAGGAGGCAATATGGTGCAGCGAATCGTGGTGGAATAGTTCGTGGCAATGCGATACACATGAATGAGTTCCGTGAGGGACGATTATACGGAGGTATGATCGGGAGCTACTGGAAGCTCCACTTCGGTGAACAACACGATGACAAGAAGGGCTATGGATTCAAGGAGTGAAGGCCATGGTGCCGCAGAGGTGGGTCTTCTATGCGTGCATCGAATTTTGTATCAGATGACAGCCTTGGTCATCAGCATATGGGGGCTATGTTCCACCAAGGGAAAAGTTCGAATGCAAGTACCAGTGAGTCCCATGGGAGGGACTTGATCATACAGAGGTATGATCGAAGCAGCTAGAGAGTTGGACTACGCTAGAGCTCATATTCGCTTAAGAGAGCCCGACAAGTCAGAGGACAAGGTCGAGTAAGCGAACGTTGCTACCAAGGAAGCTAAGGAGAACAAAATCGGTGCAAACCTTACAATGTGATGGTAGAGGCCATGCATGGGAGTTGCAATTTATTTTTCCATCGACCAAAAGGGAGCTGCTTGGAGAACATATAGGTGTTGAAGCAGAAGGTCGAAAGGAGCGAGGAAGCGACGATGAGTTCAGAGGGACTTAGCTACCTAAAATCAAGTATCAGTTAGAATGGAGGTGGACTCAGAGGAGTGCCACAAAGACATATCTACTGATCATGAAGAAAAGGGATGTAGATGCGAGGTAACAGATAGTAGGGCCATGGGCATGGCAACGCCATGGTATCGCAGAGGCGGGACTTCCATGAAAGTTATTGATCCCTTGCTCTCATGGAGGGAGAGCGCTTGGTCATGAAAGGGGCCGAGGAGGTGTTGCATGCAGAGGCAAACTCCAAGTACCGAGACAAGGCTAAAGGGTAGAGGTCAAGGAACTTAGTAAGACCGGTGTCAACGAGCTTCTCATTAAGATAGCCGAAAGTGAAGGACTTCGGGTCATGTAAGAGTGCATGACTAAGGAACGAAGCAAGCAGTACGCGGTGCTGTACCTTTGCTACTCAATGGAGTAGGCAGCAAGGTTGATGGAGAAGATGGTATAATCCTAGAGGCGACCAAATCTATTAGAGAATTACTCTAAGTTCGGGTGAAAACTTCCTGCATTCCAGAAGTTTGATAGCATTGAGAAGGTGAATCATAGTAACTAACTCAACGTAAGGAGTGCAAACACTTCAAGTGCTTCAGAAGTGTGAGCAAAGAGCAGGCGAAGGCCAGTAACCAGCTCGATGCATGGAGTACAACCTCGAGGAGGCGGGCGAAGTCAAGTAACCTTTGCCTTCTCAACTCTTAAGAGAATGGGCAAAACCGAGTACCCCAATTCTCTTATTTATCTAGTAGAGGAGCTCTGCACAAGTTCAAAGACCCTTCGAAGATAATGCAAGACAATAGTTGTTAAATACTCACCAACGGTGATCAGTGCTACTAAGAGTAGATTGTCTGCTTCATTTCCCAACGAAATACCAATAAAAAATGGAAGTGATGCAAACATACTTGGAAGTGACAACTAAGTGAAAGAAGAGTCAATGGGCAAATTTTATGGAGGAAGGACCCAAAACTTCAGAAGTTTGCGAGACGATGCTCGTTAAAGCTCCAACAAGCATCCACACAGTTCAAGCAGCATGAGGCATCTGAGAGACTGGCGCATAGTAAGGATGGTCTTTTTCTTCATTTGGAGGATCCGTAGGAATCAACAAGGATCAACACAACTCAGCCAACCCCACACCAGAGTCAGAGTCATTGGTGAGTTGAAGCAGCATGGCGGATCAAAGGTTCGACTACTCAAAAACAACAGCGGAGAACAGCTGGGAGCCAAGAGGCGCATTGTAGCTGGAGTAGAAGATTGGAGACTCAACAAAGATGAGGAGTTGTAGTGTCGATAAAGACTTTGACGAGGACGTCAAAGGAATAAGTGGGGGAGAATGTCACGGACAAACTTCTAAACAGGATGTTTGATGTAATGCTTATGTATGTCTGTGTCTTTTGGTATGTTCATACTTTGCCTAACATGTAGAGGGATAGCCGAAGGCTTAATAGTCCCATTTTAGTTGGGTTTGGTGGCTGTTTTAGGCTTGTAAATAAAGATTGTGACATGTGGACACTTGTGAGAGATTTTTTTTATCTATAGTGGACCATTTTACCCTTTATTGTGCAACTATTTAGAGTTTATAAAGTCTATTTATAATTTGCATTGTTTATGAAATATTTTCGGAAACGTTTGCTTGTGGATCCCGAATGAGGCATTTTCTCTAACCCATTCTCTCTTTTGTGGGTCCTAAGGGATATATGAGGCTTCGGGGAGGCTGACCTTTGTGGACGGACACGCAAGGGTGCCACACGACTTAGGCAAAACCAGTCAAGTCCGTGACACATTGGAAGATATCTTTTTTCAGTAAGGAAGTAAGTGGTGCACTGATCTTTCCATAATTTTTCACGAACTTATGGTAGTAACCTATTAAGCCCAGAAAGCCATGTAGTAATTTTATGTTCCTCGAGGTCGGTCAATTCTGCATTGCTTCTATTTTGGAGGGGTCCACCATCACACCTTCTTCTGATATCATATGCCTAAGATATTGCACCTTTTGTTGAAGAAAGCAAAAATTCGTAGTGGCCGTTGTGTGTTCGAAAGGCGGTTTTCGGTATATCTTTTTTGCACACTCGTATTTGATGATACCTGGATCGAAGGTCCAGCTTTTTGAAGATTTGTGCTCCCTTTCATCTAGCAATTCATCTACTATTGGAATAGGGTATTTATCCTTGATGGTTATGTCATTGAGAGCTCGGTAATCAATGCATATTCGCCATGTTCCATCCTTCTTGCGTACAAGTAGCACCGGTGAAGAGTAGAGGCTGCAACTTGGCCGAATAACTCCTTTTTCGAGCATCTTATTTATAATCATTTCTATTTCATCCTTTTGGAGATGTAGATACTGATATGGCCGAGTATTTACTGGAGGTTTGCTTGGAAGAATTGTTATATAATGATCATGCTGATGGGTAAGAGGTAGGTTGCGCGGTTCGTCAAATATATCTGAAAATTCAGGAAGCAAAGGAAGTAGATTTGGATCTTCAAATTCTGTTGGCTCTCCTTTAGTTTGCTGCTCAAGTTGTACCAAAAAGCCATTTCATGCTTTATGCAAAACCTTCTCCATTTGTTGTGTGCAAATCGTCGTTACGTCGCCCTCACGTTTCCCATGCAGTATCATTTGTTTCTCCTTACAGTAAAATTTCATAATTAGATTCATAAAATTCTAAGAAACATCACTTAATGTCATCAACCATTTAATTCTGAGCATGGCCTCATGATCATCAAGAGGGAGGAGGAAGAAATATGCAATTATCTCTTGGTCCTGCAGCAACAGTTTCACTCGCGAGCGCTTACGATCGTACTTCAAAATCCATCCGTCGATGACCTTAACGTCATACCTGCTGCAATTCTTGATAAGTAAGGTCATTCGGATTGCAACCTTACTATTTAGGAAGTTCTTAGTACTCCCTGTGTCATTGAGAACAGTGATCGGTTGTTGTTTGAGAATGCCTCCAACTTTCATCGTTTGCGGGTTTGAGTAGCCAGCTAGTGCATGTACCATAACTTCAGTCGGTTGTGGCTCTTCTTTTGCATCTTCTGGATATTCAATGACCTCTTCTTCTACTGGTTCAATCATAAGAAGTCTCTCTTTACTACAGTGATGCTCACGGCTCCACGACTCATCGCAATGCCAACATAACCCCTTTGCATATCGCTCCTGAAGTTATTCTCTTGTTAACCTCTTTGGTGTAGGGACTAGATCGACAGTAGGGGGGGGCTGAGGGCTTTAATATTGCTGATTGAGGAGCAACTCTAGTCCTCCGAGCTTCATGGTTCAATTGCTCCTCTTGATATCGTACGAAAGAGATGGCTGCCATAAGCGTGTACGGTTGTTGCGCTTTAACTTCTCATCGGATCTCCAGCTTCAAGCCCTCAATGAAGGTCCTCAATAGTTGTTTTTGAGACCAATCATGAGTTTGATTATATAACCTTTCAAACCTAGTTTGGTATTCCTGAATGGTGGAGGTTTGTTGGATCTTTGCTAGTTGTCTGTCAATATTCTCGTAATCGGTTGGTTTAAAGCGGATCAGCAGTCCTTCTTTAAATTGTCACCATAAAAGGACTCCATAAGTATGTTCAAACTAGTCAAACCACTGTATGGCATCCCCTTCAAGATGTGTAGCTATAATTTTCACCATAAATGCGTCCGCAGTTTTGTGGTACCGAAAATATCGCTCCGCACGTTAAATCCAACCAATTGGGTCTCCTTCTTCCTATCTAGGGAAGTTCAATCTCATGCATGGATAGTTGGGGTCAATCATAGAGCCTCCCCTCCCTTGGAAGTCATCTCTTCGGGCTTGGTGCGATTGGACAAAGCTCTCTCCTTGATGTGATTTCTTTGGGCTTAGTGGTCGGCCTAATCTGAGTTCGGTAAAGAGTGTCCGAATCTTATCCTCCATTCACGCCTCGAAGGCTTCGAATTTAGCATTGATTGCCTCCTTAGATATCATAGTATATGCCTCTAAATATGTGATGTTAAGATCTCTCTTTTGTTGTCAGGTTAAAGGCATGTATAGGTTGAGAGAAGTGATGGACAAAAGGGTTGGTTGATCGGTGGATGTAGGCTATGATTTAGGCTTGTTTTGTGGCTGTTTCGGGTGCAGTTTGAGGGTGTGGTTTAGTGGAGTTTTAAGGCTATGGATGAAAGTTTTGGATCTGTGATAGATGGCAGCAAAGGTTTGATAGAAATCAGTGGAAGTTGCAGCAAGTATGTGCTATCTTGTAAGAGTAGAATTGTCATCGAAGAAACAATGGTTTCTTGACGTAATTTACACCAAAAACTTTAGAGAATTGAGGAGGGAATTGATAAAAAAATCACAGTTTATATGATAGCAAGAATTTCTAATTTAATCAAGAAAATTTTGGCAGTATAACAGTAAGGAAATTGGTGCAAGTTACGATAGCAGAATTCTCGTCGAAAAATTTCAGCGGTCTACGATGAAAATTTGCAGCAACACAAAATCATTTTTAGAGATGAATTCCATAATAAATCAATCTTATATGGAAGCCAAGATGATCTATGAAGTGTATAAGAAATTTCATTCAAAAAAGATTGCAAATAGATGGGTTAAGGCAACAATATGCGGCTGAAATTTTTTACAGCACAAATTTTTAAGTATAGCAGATTGGACATAAAAGATCAGTGGTTTATATTAAGAATTTTTTGATGAAACTAAAGGGAAATCTACTATTAGGAAGTGTCAAAGCTATCATAAAAATTTCATAGAGATTTGGATAGAAACAATGTAGTATCAAGATCAAACAAACAGTGCTATGCGGTTGAAATTTTACAGTGTAGATTTTCAAGTATAGCAGATTAGACGTAAAATATCAATGGTTTATATTGAGAATTTTTTGATAAAACTAAAGGAAATCTGCTGTTAGGAAGTATCAAAGATGTCATAAAAATTTCATAGAGATTTGGATAGAAAAAACACAGTAGCATGATCAAATAGACGGTGCAATATGGTTGGAATTCTGCAATGTATCTTTCATCGTAGAGATGAAAACTTTATGACGAAAAGTTTATGCAGCAATATAGGAATAATTTTTTTGGAATTTTTAAATAAGGATAACTAAATTACAGCAGTAGTTAGGTAGGAAACCAGAACCTGTTGCAATTCACGGGGAGATCAAAGGATGATCCATGGTGGTAGAGATGATGGCGGAATTTGGTGACGATCTTTTAAGAAATTGTGGGAATTGCTTTGGGCAGTTGTGGAGGGTTGATGGATGTCTATGGAAGGGCAGTGAGACGCCAAGAACGTTGCTCTAATACTAGGTGTTAGAACCCTTATAGATTCTAAACTTGGGGTTGATCTCTTTAGGGGATCGGCCTCCTTGGAACTCTATAGGGGTTCCTCCCTCCAAGTTGCTACTCAAAGGCTATAGAAAAGATTTATCTATTGCTTATGAAAAGAGGAGGAATACATTGCTCTTTATAAGGCTTCTAAACCCTAACTACTAATAGGACTCCTACTTCTAACCAACTCCTAATAGGACTCCTACTCAAGACTCCTATTCATTTACAACTCATAATTCTTCTCTAAGAAATAACCTCCTAACCTTAGCCGACCTCTTCACCTCTTTAATAAGGGTTGGCTTAGGTAGGTTTTACATAAATATCCCTCTCAATTAGGACTCTCCTAGCTAGAGTCCTAACACCTAATTACATTCTAAACTAACCCAATTAGAACTAAAACTATATTGATCTAGATAATTATTATAAAGCATTAATCACATGTTGTTCGACATGTCATTGGTTCATTCGGCACTTCATTCGACCCTTCGATGTATCATCCTCTCCTTCGATATATTGCCCAATCGACATGTTGCCTTCTCGCAACATCTGATCTCTTTGGCATAATATCCGATCTTCTTAGCCCGATGCTCGAACTTATAGCATGAAGCCTTTTACCGACACGTCGATTGATCCTCCGGCTCGACGTCCGATCTTTTGACATGTTTCACTCTGGCCCAACATTGATTCTTCCTACTTTAATTGTCTCTTCATGATCGAAGCTATCCTATATAACTCAAAATGCAGATTAGATCATAAACTCTATCAATTGATTTTATCATCAAAATTCAAGATTCAAAAAATTGTCCTCCTCTCTAGCGGTGATCTACATGGTAGGGGCTATGAATATGCTCCTCAAATCGCTGTCCAAATCTTCACATGCCCTAAATAGGGGCTGCTGGCTAAGTAGAAGAGGAGAGAAGAATAGAAGGTGGTAGCCAAAAAGGTCCAGCCTATGGCCCTTTGATTTCCTCCTATTTATAGAGGCCTCCTATAAATTTAACCCTAATAGATCCTATACTATTGGATATTGGATCTCCATCCAATTACCCAAGCCTCTTAGATTAGTGGATCTCTACCCAATAATCTCTCATCGGCTCTTATTGCATCTCATCCATAGGATCCAATAATTTATGAGCTTATTAGATATCCAATCGGATAGGGGCTATAGCAGATATATCATATTCGAACTTCTACTCATCGCAACGCCTACAATATGCATGTGATCCTCTAGGCCCAATATCGAACTAGCCGTGAGTCATACTTATCTAAACTCCTTCTGACTCAATAAAATATTATCTTTATAATAATTCACTTTACTCATCGACTACGGACGTACTAGGCCACTACGTCGTAGTCCCCAAATGATACAAGGGAATCCAGTCCTTTGGACCTATATATCCTCAGTTACTATATATCTATAATTTATTATCCATCTAATACCCTAGAGATAGTATACCGGGCATGGTGCTATCAGACCCATACAGTTTCTACTCGAGTCTTGCTCTAATCGGATTCTCTCGAAAAACTCTTTCGCTCTTAATCCGAATGACCCTAGCATGAGATTTGTTTGAGCAAAAACATTTGAGATATTCCTCTCATGACACTAAGAGTGGATGATCCTCTATCGACACTCAATAGCCCTCGTAAGGTTGGCTGCCACCCTTGATGGCTGATTGTGCTAGATTTGGAACTTTCAAGCCTATAAGTCCGGTATCAAAGAGTCGATTACTTATACAAGACATTCTTAGTGTCTCAAGTCTAAGGACCAGATACACCACTGGGACAACAAAATAGTTGTTTAACAATGAGGTATCATCAACCATCTAGCATTCCGTGAATGGATTAATCAGTGAACTCATTCTCCAATGAGTACATGCACTATATCCCTAGTGTCCCTACATGAGCAGCTATAAGACCAGCTACCTTCATCATATGGACGGGTATACAGTACACCCATATGTTCGGTTATTTCAATATTCATCTCGAGTAACCTATGACCGGGATTATTTAGAGTCTATGTTTAAAGGTGAATCAGTCTCATTATCATGATCTCATCACGATCCGATTCTCATTGCATAGATCCTTTGACATCACTATATATATATATATATATATATATATATATATATATATATATATATATATATATATATATAAAGTGAGAATATTATAATAATATAATAAGTAAAAAGAATGCGTATCATGTCACATGTGTTAACACTCACGTGATTAGCTTGCGGGACACTTGTGACTAGCAATGAAGATATATAGACTTGGGTCTAACGTTATCCTTACTTTATTATAGAACATCTTCGTATAGCTTATCAATGTCTCTTTGGCTTTTTGACATATGACTTGAAGAGAAGTTGTAGGCTTCTTTGGGAGTTAGTAGATAATAAAATCAAACTCAAACTCCTTAGCTATTTGCATGAATGAGGAGATTGACTTAAAAGGTAAGTTGGCAAACCACTCTCAAGTCAACCCTCACATAGTGGTCAAGAAGGTCCGACATATGAGTGAGTCAATCGTCCCATAAATCATCATATGAAAGATGACTATTACCGTATGCTCAAGGATCCAAGTTTATGTCATAGAGATTGTGTAGGTAAACTGAATCCTTGCAAGAATGGCTCCTTCATAATATTCTTAACAAAGGGGAATAATATATATGGTTTAGGTTTTGGTTACTTCCCTTGCTTGATCTCTTTCTTGATGTACTTTAACCATTGATCCATCTCAAAGAGTTGAATTTCGACTTCAAGAGGGGGCCCAAGAGACTAGGTGATTAGGCTCCCTTTGGGCTCGAGCTCATGTAGAGGATTTTGGTGTGGTCTAAGAGAGGTGAATATACCTTCCATGGCATGTCTATGGTAGGTGGTCAAAACTCTATCATGATGCTTGGGGCTAGGGCTAGGGCTGGTGGAGGAATATGAGAAAATAGTCGAGTAAACGGGGTAGCTACCCCTTGTTATGCGATTTGAAATAATTGGGAAAGGAAGAGCACCATGCTTTGGACTATCCCTACTAAAACTAATATTTATTATATCAGATTAATAGGGAATAAGGATAGTTATGGTGAGAGCTAGTGAAATTGGTATAGCTAGTTGTTCTCTAAGTGATGGTACATTAGCCATCACATCATGCTAGGTTTGAAAGCTAGGTTTGAAATAGGATTGACAGCTACAAATCATGCTTGAGAGGACTAATATAAGCAAGCCTAGACCTAGAAGATTGGCATGAGAAAATCTTCCTTATTCAGCCAAGACAATCCAATGAAATTTTGTTAGGATCAAGAGCGGCACAAAGAGTGGGGATGAATTAGTATAGCGGAAAAATTACATCGATTTGAAAATTTTTATACGATAAGATTCGATTCCAACGAAAACTATTTTGTTTTTCTCGAATGAGTAGAGAAGAGAGGATTGGACAGTTTGTAATGTAGTAAAGTTAAATGAAACAAAGAGATTAAGCAGTATAGAATGAACACACCAGAATTTATAGTGGTTCGGTTATTATGACCTACATCCACTTCTGATTCTTCCTCCGTCGAGGTCATTAGCATCCACTAGTGGTCTTCATTTAATAGGTGAAGACCAACCTCCTTTTTATAACTCTATTCTCCTTTTGACAGGCTCAGGAGAGAACCTTTACACCCCCACTACCTCCTCTCTTAAACTTCACCAACACTTAGAGATTTAAGAGAAGTTCTCACAAGATTACAATAGTGTTTTTCTTTCTTTTTACTCCCAATTCTTTTGTATATTAACCAGGGATGAGAGAGATATTTATAGGCCTCAAGTGGATTGAAACTTGGAGCCTAAAAGTGTCTCATCGTCGATTTTCGAGATACTATGGTATCACTGCTTGTGTTGGGCGGTACCACCGCTTGTAGCACTAACACTGGGTGATACCATCGTCCAGTCTAGTGGTACCACTGCTTAGGAGATTGTGTCTAGGTGGTACCACCACCCCAGTCTAGTGGTGCCACTGCCAGATAGGGTCCAACAATCTGGTTAGGCTTTGAATCCGACCCAAACTAGTCCAATTACAAGCCCAGTTAGCCCATAATAGAGTTAGTGGGATTATCTCCCAAACCTAACCCTAATTACATGCTAACTATGATTCTTTAAGGTATACACTAAGCAAAATAAGTCTAGTTAGTTTAGGTTTCTTCTAGCAAGCTTCCGATAATCTTCCGACGAACTTCTAACGATCTCTTGGCAATGTTCCAGCGAACACCCGATAAGCACCTAAAGTTCACGACGATCTTCTTGGTGAGTTCCGACAAGCTTCTTTGGCAAGCTCCTGGACTTCTCAGTCAATTCCAGCAGAACTTCCGATGAATGTCCAGAATTCCGATGAACTCTCGAACTCCCAACGAAATCTCGATCTTGACTCCGATACTTCGTTTTGCTTTATGCCTTGATTGCTATCATAGTTAATCTGGCATTAATTTTCTCAACATAAAGATTTGATCAAATAATTTACCAATTGATTTCATCATCAAAATCCAAGATTCAATAATCTCTCTCTATTTGATGATGACAATCAATTGATGATAGAGTTAACCTTAACTCCCCCTATCTATATGCCATACTTGAGAAAAGATACTATTGAATTCAAGGCTTTTGAATTCATGCATCAAACCGATATGTTATATTCATTTAAACTTATTAACATGCACATCATGATACTTATCATGATTTACCAATTCCAAATATGATATCACGTATTTATCAATAAAAATGATATCAAGGCAGGACATCAATTTTTAAGTCCAATGATGATAGACAATCATTATTTTCAAGTATGATACGAATATGAAATTTAGCAAGATGATAATTTATGATAAAAGATGACAATTCATCATTCCGAGGCATGATATCAATTGTAAATAGCTTGATAAATTCGATACCTCATCATAACGATAGACATTTATCATGAAATCAAGCATGATTTTAAGAATAAATAATTTCAAGTATCCTTGCCACATTACGATATAAATCAATCATACATTTTTTATATTCTTCATGTATTTGCGATGTGTTACGATGTATTTAACGATTTCAATTATATTTTAAGCATTTATAAAACATTCAAGCATTTACGATAAGATACATTTTATGCATTTATCTAAAATATTCATAATGCTAATTTGTTATCAATTTATCACATTTCTCTCCCTTTGTCATCAACAAAAAGGAGAACCATAATGCAAGTGTGGCAAAAAAAATTCAAGCAAGTTCCACACCAATTTATCCAAATAAAAAAGGAAGGTAAGCAAAAACTTTGCATGATAACTTCTTTTGGATAAGCTAACATTTTTACTTTGGATACACAAAGGCTTTTTGGTTCTCCTTGTAAGTTTATTTATTCCTATGTCATAAAAATAAGAAGAAGAGGAAGAAGGGTCATGAAGGAATTCATCAAGAACCAAGTTCTTCTTGAGTTCTTAATGCCATATGTTTCCTGTTCTTTGGAAGGTTGTTCTCAAGCTCTTCATGAGCATTGCAAGTCATCTCATAGGTCATTAATGACCCGATAAGTTCTTCGAAAGGAAAATTATTCAAATCCTTGGCCTCTTGAATGACCGTAACTTTAGGGTCCCAACTCTTTGGAAGGGATCTTAATATTTTATTAACAAGTTCAAAGTTCAAAAAATATTTACCAAGAGTTTTTAAACTATTGAAGACATCCGTAAAATGGGTGTACATGTCAACAATAGTTTCACTTGGCTTCATCCGAAATAATTCATAAGTATGAACTAAAAATTTATCTTCAACTCCTTTACTCTACTAGTGCCATCATAAGTGATTTTGAGTATATGCCAAATATCGAAAGCCATTTCAT
This sequence comes from Musa schizocarpa, assembly GCA_900464855.2. NCBI lineage: Eukaryota > Viridiplantae > Streptophyta > Magnoliopsida > Zingiberales > Musaceae > Musa > Musa schizocarpa. The sequence continues at coordinate 2,077,016 of LS990916.1, forward strand.
AAATAGACACTCGATTGAACTCATTTTTATCTAAAGCGTAAAATAAGACATTCATAGCCTTATCGTTTAAAGCGAAAGTCTTCTTCTCCAACTCATTCCAATAGTTCATTAGAAGAGAAGACTTTTGAAAGTCATTTTCCACAATGTTTCATAACTCAAAATCCATAGAAATTAAAAAAAATCCTCATTCTAGTTTTTTAATAGGTGTAATCCGTCTCATTGAACATGGGTGAACGTATGATTGAGTGACCCTCTTAGTTGCTAGTGTTGAATCTCATATTTTGATGACGAAATCAATTAGTAAATTATTTGATCTAATCTATATGTTGAGATAAGTGTGTAGGATTAACTATGATAGCAGTAAGAAATGAAGCAGATGTTGGGTCGGAGTCAAGATCAAGACTTCGTTGGGAGTTCGAGAGTTCATCGGAAGTCCGTCGGAAGTTCTATAAGAATTAATTGAGAAGTCCAGGAGCTTGCCAAAGAAGCTCGTCGGAACTCACCAAGAAGATCGTCGTAAAGTCCAAGAGCTTGCCAAGAGTCCGCTGGAACATTGCCGAAGGATCGTTGGAAGTTCACCGAAAGATCGCCGGAAGAACAATGCCAAGGAAATCGAAGTTGCGAAGGTCAACTGGCCGATTAGGCAATAGGCTGTAAGAGAAGATGAAACGCTGAAGATTCGAACGAAGTGTTGATGAACCAATGACATGCTGTTAGAACCCTTGCAGATTCTAAACTTGGGGTTGATCTCTTTAGGGGATTGGCCTCCTTGGAACTCTATAGGGGTTCCTCCCTCCAAGTTACTGCTCAAAGGCTGCAGAAAAGATTCATCTATTGCTTATCAAAAGAGGAGGAATACATGGCTATTTATAGGGTTTCTAAACCCTAACTCATAATAGGACTCCTACTCAAGACTCCTACTTCTAACCAACTCCTAATAGGACTTCTACTCAAGACTCCTATTCCTTTACAACTCCTAATTCATCTCTAAGAAGTAATCTCCTAACCCTAGCCGGTCTCTTCACCTCTTTAATAGGGGTCGGCTTAGGTAGGTTTTACATGAATGTCCCTCTCAATTAGGACTATCCTAGCTAGAGTCCTAACAGACCCGCCCTCTTCAAATCAGCCTTGTCCTCGAGGCTGACGATTCATGAATTTTGGGAATTTGATCTTCAAGTCGTTCTCCCAAGTGGCATCTTCTGTTGGTAGGTTCACCCACTGTATTAGCACTTTAGTAGTGGGTTGTCATTGTCGAGTCACAATCCATCGATCAATAATGGCACTTGGCTGGGTCTGAAGTTCTCCTTGGATAGTCATATTTGGTGGGTGGCTTTGGGCTGTCTCCAAGCACCTATTTACAACTTTTGTCTGGCCATTGATTTGTGGGTGATATGCCGTACTCCTTTTCAATTTAGTACCCTGCATATGGAATAGCTTTGTCCAAAATCTGCTCGTAAAGATGCAAGTAGAATTTATCATAAGCACAATGCGTCCCTTATAGTGTAATTCTTTTAAGTCCCAATTGTAATGAGCCACGGAGCTTGGTGCTTCCTCCAATTTTTTTATAATTTTACTATCCTTTGAATCTTCCTGCCATTCTATCTTAATATCCTCAAGGAAGTTGCTGGTCGGAAGTGAAATGGCCGAAACTTTAGCTTGCTCGGGTAGTTGCGAAAGCGTATCTACAAGAACATTCTCTTTCCCTTTTTTGTAAGTTATTTCATAATCAAATCCAAGAAGTTTTGTTACCCATTTTTGCTGCTCAGGGGATGATATCTTTTGCTCCAAAAAGTACTTGAGGCTTTTATGGTCGATTTTAATTTGAAATCGTCGACCAATCAAGTAGGGTCTCCACCTCGTTGTTGCACGCACAATGGCGAGCATCTCCTTATCATATGTTGTCTTATTTTGATGGGAGGGAGATAATGCCTTGCTAGTGTATGCGAGTGGTTGACCATCTTGCATGAGAATAGCTCCAATTCTGACTCCAGATGCGTCGGCCTCAATAATGAAGGGTCGGTTGAAATCTGGTAGTGCTAGCATCGGCGTCGTCGTCATGGCTGCCTTAAGTTTGTCGAAGGTAGCGGAGGCTCTATCTAACTATTGGAAGACATCTTTTTCCAGTAAAAAAGTAAGTGGTGCATTGATCTTTCCATAGTTTTTTACGAACTTACGATAGTAGCCTGTTAAACCCAGAAAGCCATGTAGCAATTTTATGTTCCTCGAGGTAGGCTAGTTTTGCATTGCTTCAATTTTGAAGGGGTCCACTGTCACACCTTCCTCTGATATGATATGCCCAAGATATTCCACCTTCTGTTGAAGAAAGCAAAAATTCGTAGTGATTGTTGTGTGTTCAAAAGGTGGTTTTCGGTATGTCTTCTTCGCACACTCATATTTGATGATACCCGGATCAAAGGTCCAGCTTTGTGAAGATTTGTGCTCCCTTTCATCTAGTAATTCATCTGCTATTGGAATAAGGTATTTTTCCTTGATGGTTATGCCATTGAGAGCTCGGTAATCAATGCATATTCACCATGTTCTGTCCTTCTTGCGTACAAGTAGCACCGATGAAGAGTAGAGGTTGCAACTTGGCCGAATAACTCCTGTTTCGAGCATCTCTTTTACAATCCTTTCTATTTCATCCTTCTGGAGATGTAGATATTGATATGGCTGAGTATTTGCTGGAGGTTTGCCTGAAAGAATCGTTATATAATGATCATGCCGACGAGTAAGAGGTAGGTTGTACGGTTCGTCAAATATATCTGAAAATTCAGCAAGCAAAGGAAGTAGGTTTGTATCTTCAAATTCTATTGGCTCTCCCTTAGTTTGCTACTCAAGTTGTACCAAAAATCTGCTGCATGCTTTATGCAAAACCTTCTCCATTTGTTGTGTGCAAATCATCGTTACGTCGCCCCCACGTTTCCCGTTCAGTATCACCTGTTTCTCCTTACTGTAAAATTTCATAATTAGTTGCATAAAATTCCAAGAAATATCACATAATATCATCAACCATTTAATTATGAGCATGGCCTCATGATTGTAAAGAGGGAGAAGGAAGAAATATGCAATTATCTCTTGGTCCTGCAGCAATAGTTTCTCCTGCGGGCGCCTATGATAATAATTCAAAATCCGTCGGTCGGTGACCTTAACGTCAAACCTGCTGCAATTCTCGATAGGTAAAGCCATCTGGACAGCAACCTTACTGTTTAGAAAGTTATTAGTACTGCCCATGTCGATGAGAACAGTGATCGGTTGTTATTTGAGAAGGCCTCCAACTTTCATCGTTTGCGGGTTTGAGTAGCCGGCTAGTGCATGTACCGTAACTTCAGTCGGTTGTGGCTCTTCTTCTACATCTTCTTTTTCATGTTCAAGGCTCTCTTCTGGATGTTTAATGACCTCTTCTTCTATTGGTTCAATCATAAGAAGTCTCCCTTTACTATAGTGATGCTCACGGCTCCACGGCTCGTCACAATGCCAACATAACTGCTTCGCAGATTGCTCCCGAAGCTCTTCTCTTGTCAACTTCTTTAGTGCAAGGACTCGATCGACAGTAGGGGGGGCTGAGAGCTTCAATATTACTAGTTGAGGAGCGACCCTAGTCCTTTGAGCTTCATGGTTCAATTGCTCCTCTTGATGTCGTGCGAAAGAGATGGCTTCCATAAGCGTATACGGTTGTCGCGCTTTAACTTCTCCTCGGATCTCCGGCTTCAAGCCCTCAATAAAGGTCCTCAATAGTTATTTTTGAGACCAATCATGAGTTTGATTAGATAACCTTTCAAACCTGGTTTGGTACTCCTGAATGGTGGAGGTTTGTCAGATCATTGCTAGTTATCCGTCAATATTCTCGTAATCGGTTGGTCTGAAGCGGATCATCAGTCCTTCTTTGAATTATCGCTATAAAAGGACTCCATAAGTATGTTTGAACTAGTCAAACCACTATATAGCATCCCCTTCAAGATGTATAGCTGCAATTTTCACCATAGATGCATCCGCGATTTTGTGGTACCGAAAATATCGCTCCGTGCGCGAGATCCAACCAATCGGGTCTCCTTCTTCCCATCTAGGGAAGTCCACTCTCATGCATGGATAGTTGAGGTTGGTCATAGAGCTTCCTCTCTCTTGGAAGTTATATCTTTGGGCTTGGTGCGATTGGGCAAAGCTCTCTCATTGATGTGATTTCTTCGGGCTTAGTGGTCGGCCCAATCTGAGTTCGGTAAAGAGCATCCGAATCTTATCCTCCATTCGCGCCTCCAAGGCTTCAAATTTAGCATTGATTACCTCCTTAGATGCCATAGTATATACCCCCAAATCTATGATGTTAAGATCTCTCTTTTGTTGTCGTGTTAAAGGTGTGTATAGGTTGAGAGAGGTGATGGTCAAAAGGGTTGGTGGATTGGTAGATGTAGGCTACGGTTTAGGCTTGTTTTGTGGCTATTTTGGGTGCAGTTTGAGGGTGTGGTTTGGTAGAGTTTTAGGGCTGTAGATGAAAGTTTTGGATCTGTGGTAGATGGCAGCAAAGGTTTGATAGAAATCAGTGGAAGTTGCAGCAAGTATGTGCTGTCTTGTAAGAGTAGAATTGTCGTCGAAGAAACAAAGGTTTCTCGACGTAATTTCCACCAAAAACTTGAGAGAATTGAGGAAGGAATTGATAGAAAAATCACAGTTTATATGACAGCAAGGATGTCTAATTTAATCAAGAAAATTTTGGCAGTATAACAGCAAGGAAATTGGTGCAAGTTGCGATTGCAGAATTCTCATCGAAAAATTTCAGCGGACTATGACGAAAATTTGCAGCAATACAAAATCATTTTTAGAGATGAATTTCTCAATAAATCAATCTTAGATGGAAGCCAAGATGATCTATGAAGTGTATAAGAAATTTTATTCAAAAAAGATTGCAAATAGATGGGTTAAGACAACAATATGCTGTTGAAATTTTCTACAGCATAGATTTTCAAATGTAGCAGATTGGACATAAAAGATCAGTAGTTTATATTGAGAATTTTTCAATAAAACCAAAGGGAAATCCACTGTTAGGAAGTGTCAAAGATGTCATAAAAATTTCATAGAAATTTGGATAAAAAAAACACAGTAGCAAGATCAAACAGACGGTGGTGCTATACTGTTAGAATTCTGCAATGTATCTTTCGTCGTAGAGATGAAAACTTTATGACGAAAAGTATATGCAGCAATATAGGAATAATTTTTTTTAGGATTTTCAAATAAGGATAACTAAATTGCAGCAGTAGTAAGGTAGAAAACCAAAACCTGTTGCAATTCACGGGGAGATCAAAGGATGATCCGTGGTGGTGGAGATGATGGCGGAATTTGGCAACGATCTCTTAAGAAATTGTGGGAATTGCTTTGGGCGGTTGTGGAGGGTTGATGGATGGTTATGGAAGGGTAACGAGATGCCAAGAATGCTGCTATGATACCAGGTGTTAGAACCCTTGCAGATTCTAAACTTAGGGTTGATCTCTTTAGGGGATCTTCCTCTTTGGAACTCTATAGGGGTTCCTCCCTCCAAGTTGCTGCTCAAAGGCTGCAGAAAAGATTCATCTATTGCTTATCAAAAGAAGAGGAATACATGGCTATTTATAGGGTTTCTAAACTCTAACTCATAATAGGACTCCTACTCAAGACTTCTACTTCTAACCAACTCCTAATAGGACTTCTACTCAAGACTCCTATTCCTTTACAACTCCTAATTCATCTCTAAGAAGTAATCTCCTAACCCTAGCCGGCCTCTTCACCTCTTTAATAGGGTTCAGCTTAGGTAGGTTTTACATAAATGTCCCTCTCAATTAGGACTCTCCTAGCTAGAGTCCTAACACATGCCGGATAATATTTGATTAGCTTTGTAATAATTATCTAGATCGAAATAGGTTTTAAGTGTAATTGGGTTAGAATTGGGCACTCAATTATGGGCCAATTAAGCCCTAGTTTGGGCTGTGTTGGGTCAAGTGAAAGGCCCAAAAAGTGACCCAAATTGGTGGAACCGTCGGTGGTACAATCTTCGAGACTATGTCAAGCGGTGGTACTACTAGTCTGGGTGGTGGTACCACCCAGACTCGGTTTTCAAGAGACTATCAGGTAGTGGTACCGCTAGTCTGGGCGGTGGTATCGCTTAGTGGCAGGGTGTCAGGTGGTGGTACCGTCAGATTAGGTGGTAGTATCACCCAGTGTCAGTGCTGCAGGCGGTGGTATCGCCCAACACAGTTGGTGGTACCGCCAGTACTCTAAAAATCAGGTTTGAGAGGCTCCAAGTTTGAATCCACTTAAGGCCTATAAATACCCCTCTCATCCCTAGTTAACATACATAAGCACAAAGAACTTAAAAGTAGGACAATACTATAGCAATCACTTAAGAGATCCCCTCCTCTAGTTTTAAGTTTAGAATTCTATTTAGGGAGAAGTGAGTGCTTGTAAAAGGTTGTCTCCTAAACTTGTGAAAAGGAGAAGGGGATTGTAAAAGGGTAGTTGATCTTCACCCATTGAAAGAAGATCGCTAGTGGATGCCGGTGGCCTCAACGGAAGAGGAATCGGGAGTGGATGTAGGTCACGACGATCGAACCACTATAAATTCTGGTGTATTCATTCCTTACTGCTTAATCTCTTTACTGCATTCAACTTTACGTCATTACAAACTATCCAATCCCCTTTTCTCTACTTATTCAAGAAAAATGAAACAATTTTCGTCATAATCAGATTATATCATATGAAGATTTTTTGAACCAACATTGTTTTTCTCCGCTGCACTAATTCACCCCTCCTCTCTTAGTGCTGACTCGATCCTAATAGATGATATAGGGGAATCCAATCCTTTGGACATATTTGTCTTCAGTTACCATTTACCTATAGTCCCTCATCCATCTAATATCCCAAAGACCATACACTGGGCATGGTGTTGTCAGGCCTATACAATTTATCCTCGAGTCTCACTTTAATCAGATTCTCCCGGAGAACTCTTTCTCTCTCAATCCGAATAACCTTAGCCAAGGATTTGTTTGAGCAAGAACACATAGAATATTTCTCTCATGATACCGAGAGCGGATGATCCTTTATCGACACTCAATAGCCCTCATGAGGTTGGCTGCCACTCTCAATAATCGGTTGTTATAGATTTGGAACTTCCAAACCTATAAGTCTAGTATCAAAGAGTAGAGTACTCATACATGATATCCTTGGTGTCTTAAGTCTAAGGACCAGATACATTACTAGGACTACGGAATCGCTATTTGACAATAAGATATCATCAACTATCCAGTATTCTATGAGCGGATCAATCAGTGAACTCATTCTTTAATGAGCACATGCATTGTATCTTTAGTGTCCCCACATGAGCAACTATGAGACCAATTGCCTCTATCATATGGATGGGTATATAGTATACCAGTCTGTCCGGTTATCTCGATATCTTTCTCGAGTAACCTATAACCAGGTTTATTTAGGGTTTATGTTTAAAGGTGAATCGGTCTCATTATCGTGATCTCATCATGATCCGATTCCCAATGCATAGATCCATTGACATCACAATTTATATATGCAATAAGCAATATGAAGTGAGAGAATGATATAATAATACAATAAGCAAAAAGAGTGTGTGTTATATCACATGTGCCATCACTCACTTGATTGGCTTGTATGACATCTATGACTAGCAATCTCCCACTTGACCTAAAGCTAGTCACATATGTATCTGACCCCTATTAGACCTCTGTCCCTCATTTTTTAAAATTTTATACGGGCTTATTTGTAATGAGGGACCTAAGAGTAAATATTAGAAATTTGATATGATTTATGAAAGATTCAGATTTAAGTTAAAGAAAAAATAAAATAGTGGACATGTGTCACTAACTAACCTAATGGTGCAACCTATGTTTATTCTATGGATGACACCTAAGCCTCTTTCATGCATGCTTGCCACCTTGTAACCTTATATTAGTTAAATCTAATATATTGGAGGAGAAATAAAAGGATGAAAACTTAAGAAGCTGTAGCCAACGTTGGTTTGAGATGAAGAAGAAGAAGAGAAGAAGAAGAAAAAGAAGAAGGAGAAGAAGAAAAAAAGCTTTACTTTGGCTTGAGGTTTTGCATTAATTCCACACTTTTGGGACTCAAATTTGTTTAAGGCAAGTGTTCTAATACCATCCCACAGAAATTCTAATCTTTTTTTTCATTTTAATTCTTTATAATTCAAATGATTTCAGCTTAGCACCAAACCTTTTTTTCGTTTTGATACAAAGCCATGAATCTATAATTTTTTGGTAATATGACCTCTATGCATTGTTTAATCTGTAATTTTTCGGTAATCTGACTTGTATTCATTATTTTGGACCTAACTTTTAGCACTAAACTCTGATTTAGGCAAATTCTAATCCATTTGAAAGTAGACTCAAATATCTTTATTTTGACATTGATATTGAATGATTTGGAGTTTAAATGCCTTCTAAAACTTCTGTTTCAATTGACCCTACAGATTTTGTAAGCTAGGGATTGTAATTTTTGACCTCTTGTTGCTTAACTACTTATAACTTTCTACCGAGAACTCAGATTTATGCAAAGTATGATTTATTGGAAACTAGACTCAAAAGTTCCTGTGTTTACCTAATTTAAAATTTTTGGTGTACAATTGTAAACTAAAACATCTATTTTCATCGACCCTGTGGATTCAGTAAAATAGAGCTGATGTTTTTAGAACTTTCGCCGTGAAATTATTTGTAACTCCCCATTATAAACTCTAATTCTTATAAAACTTACCTAAAACTAGATTAACACAGCTTTCGAATGACATCTATTTTGTATAAATTGGAGCATAATTGGTTATCCAAATAATTTATACAATCTGTCTCTCAAATTCTGCTTGAATCAAGCTTTGGTCGATTTCGCCTCTTATTGTTTCTTCTCTTTGGAAATTGATTTTGGCAAAAACCCTTATTTTAGTTGAGATTTATATTATTGTCTTGAATTCTTATATACTTTTGTTCTTCAATTATTTGTATACCTATAGCTATCATGTAAAGTTCATGTTTGCATCGCAATGATTTATATAGGCACATGCATTCTGTTGTTCCGCATATGTTTCCAATATGTACCAACCTTATTGTTCACAATGCCCTTTTGTACTCTGGTGTTTGTGGGATTATCTGGACTTTTGCTAGAAATGATAAAGGGATTATTTGGATCTTTTCTAAAAATATAAAGGGATTGTCTAGACCTTTGCCAGAAATGATAAAGGGTATGTGCTTAGAGCCCGTGATGCTCTAAATTATGTTTGAGATCCTACTTCACCTTCTAGGTGTTTGACATGATATCCAAGGCTTTGGCTATGTTTTTATGCATGCTTTAGATAAGAATAAAATGACATTGTAACTCTGCATTCGTCGAGTGGCTAACTTTGAACTCTTGTATCTTTGCCTTGTATTTTGAAACCTTATTTGTTCGAAACTGTCCTCTTTGCCACGGATATGTTAGTCACTTGCTGAGCTCTATGTGCTCATCCCGTTGTTATATAAATTTTTCAGCATAGTTTGTCGCTCGCTAGAATGTTTAAAACGGGTTGAGGTAGTGGAAAGCCAGATGATTTTGGGGCAAATCTTTCATACTTGATAAGTTGATGTTGTATAAGTTCCTTTTGTGTGTAATGAAATATCAACGATAACTCTATATTGATGTGTCTTGTAAATATTTGAAACATACCTCTCATGTCGGGATTTTAGGAATGTTAAGTTTAAACTCTGTAATGATATAAATGTGTGGTACATGTTGGTTTTGTGATTGTATAGATTGCCACGCTTATGGATTTATGATGTAGTTATAGTTTAGTTGAGTTGGCTTTGGATTTTGTGAATCATTAAGTGATATGATGGTATGATTATAAACTGCACAGGTTTTATAAATTGTGGATTATATAAGTGAATTTTGACTTGAGTGTTTACTCAGTGTCCTCAAATGTATGATTGGATCCTGGAATGGATTGTTGTTGATAATAAATTCGGGGGGGCGTGACACTCGTGACACTCAAAGCATGCACTATATCAGGCCTGGTACATAGCATAACATACATGATAGACTCTATCATTGAGGCATAGGGTATCATATCCATGTTTGCCCTTTCTTCAGGAGTCTTTGGGGACATACTTCTAGAAAGTGATATCCCATATCTCATCGGTATGAGACCTCTCTTAATTTTTCATACCAAACCTTTTGACAATGGTGTCTATATACCTAGACTGGGACAAGCCAAGCATCCTCTTAAATCTATCTCTATATATCCGAATCTCCAATATGTAGGATGATTCCCCTAAGTCCTTCATAAAGAAATGTCTAGATAGCCAAGCCTTTTATTAGGATTCTTTTTATTTACTGAGCTTTTGAACAATGTTTATTGAGTTTGTTTAGTTCAGTTAGAGTCGGATAGAGATTTATTTAATATTTATTTATTATTAAGAGTCCAAGTCCTAGTGGACTCTAGGTGGAACTCTATAAAAAGTGATGTAAAAATTTCTTTTCGGTAGACAATGAAATATTATTCAGTCTTTTGACTAACCCTAAGAGGTCGATCCCCTCGAATTGATCAAGAAGGCCGATCCACTCGAAGCGATCATCTCTTTTCCCCTCTTTCTTCTATAATAAAATCCTAGGGTCTTATCATTTGGTATCAGAGCAGCGGTCCTCAACGTCTTCGCTGTAGTTATCATCATCACAAAAAAGAAAATAGGGAGAAAGAAAGAAAAGGCCGACAGCCACGCACCCCTGTTTCCCCTTCCACTTCTAGCCAGTGACGATTGCTGCCCGCATCCCAGCCATGACCCTCGCTGCCTCCTCCACCACCACTGTTGCTTGCCGGCTGCTCGACCACCATCGTTGCCACTCCCTGGCCAGTGACCTTCCCTCCTTGCTGCCCCATCACACTCGAGCAAGAAGGGCCACAACCGCTATTTCTTAGCCAGTGGACCACTCCCTCGTCGCTTCTACCATCAACGACGCTGCCCCTAGCTGCACCACCATCGCTGCCTCCCCTTGGGTCACAGATTCAACTGCAACCGCTCGACCCTCCCTCTTCGCGGTGACCGAAATAGGGTAACTCACCCATTGCCCTTGTTCCCAACCGCTCCACCACCAATTCTCTTCTCCACTAACATTCACAGCATTGTTGCCTCCCACCCAAGCCACCACCGCTGCCAGCCTTCTCCTCAATTGCTTGTGATCCTTCGACATCACCAACGGCTATTTCTGTGGTGTGATAGAAACAGAGCAAGCGTCGGTTGCCACCATCGCCGTTGCAACTTCCTAGCCAGCCACGACCATCGCTCGCCTCCCAACCACGACCTTCACTGCCTCCCCTTGGGTCGTAGCCGCGACCGCTCGACCTTCCCTCCTCGCAGCGACCAAAATAAGGCAACCTTGCATCTTCTGCCATAGCCACCGATCAACGCAGTTTCCCGGCCGCTTCAACGCCGCCTTCCCCCCACCGTTGCTCTTAGCTAGTGACCAACCCCCCTTTGTTCCGCCACAGTCGCCCTCTAGCAGTGCAAACAGCAACCGCAGCAAGTCCTTGCACTGCCCTACCTCAACCCCAATAGTGCACGCTATTGGGAAATCTTAGGGGGCGACATCACATGCGTAGTGGAAGATCAAGAAAACAAAATTCCCAATTCCCAAAGAGATGTTCGTTGTCGTGCGAAGATTGGTACGCAAAAATCCACGAAACATGAAACTGCATATAGAGTAGATTGTGTTACCTAGGGAGATCGTATATCCCTGTTTCCTTGCAGATCCTTAGGAGAGGGTGAAGGAGGTCAAGCGTCCTCCTCTCTAGCGGTGATCCACACAGTAGGGTTGCGATGACGCTCCTCAAAACTCCAAGCCTATTTTGAGGTGGAGAGAGAGAGGAGAATAGGAAAGGCAAGCAAGAGCTCTCTAGCCTATGGGGCTCTGAATTCCTCCTATTTATAGAGGTCCCCTGTCAAACCATAATGGGTCCTCCCCTAGTGGGTATTGGATCTGTATCCAATAAGACAATGGCTCCGTCGGATATCTCATATCCGAACCTTTACTCATCGCAATGCCTACCATATGTGTGTGACCCTCTAGACCCAATATCGAGCTGGCCGTGAGTTATACCTGTCAGAACTCCTTCTAACTTAGTGAATTATTATCTCTGTAATAATTCACTCGACTCATCGACTACAGACGTACTAGGCCACTATGCCATAGTCCCCAGACGATATAGGAGAATCCAATCCATTGGACCTGTCTGTCCTCAGTTACCGTGTACCTATAGTCCCTCATCCATCTAATATCCCAGAGACCGTATATCGAGCATGGTGTTGTCAGACCCATACGATTTCTACTTGAGTCTCGCTCTAATCGGATTCTCCCGGAGAACTCTTTCTCCCTCAACCCGAATGACCCTAGCCAGGGATTTGTCTGAGCAAGAACACATGGGATATTCCTCTCATGACGTCGAGAGTGGATAATCCTCTATCGACACTCAATAGCCCTCGTAAGGTTGACTACCACTCCCAATGACCAGTTGTACTAGATCTGGGACAGCCAAACCTATAAGTCTGGTATCAAAAAGTGGAGCACTCATATAGGACATCCTTGGTGTCTCAAGTCTAAGGACCAGATACACCACTAGGACTACGAAATCGCTGTCTGACAATAAGGCATCATCAACCATACAGCATTCCGTAAGCGGATCAATCAGTGAACTCATTCTCCAATGGGCACCTGTACTGTATCCCTAGTGTCCCTACACAAGGAGCTATGAGACCTGCTGTATCCATCATATGGATGGGTATACAACACACCAGTCTGTCCGGTTATCATGATATCCCTCTCGAGTAACCTATGACCGGGATTATTTAGGATATGTGTTTAAAGGTGAATCGATCTCACTATCGTAATCTCATCACGATCCGATTCTCATTGCACAAATCCAAGGACATCACAATGTATGTATGCATTTATGCAATAGTTATAAAGTGATATATGCCAAAATATAATAAGCAAAAAGATTCTGTATCTAGTCACACGTGCCATCACTCATGTGGTTGGCTTGCTGGGCACCTATGACTAGCAATCTCCCACTTGACCTAAAGCCAATCACCTATGTGTATGATCCCCATCAGACCCCTGTGACGCTCAAAACAAATCTAAGACAACGGCTTTTTTAGTGGATCTGCAATGTTATCTTCGGATGGAAGTCTTTCTACTACTACATTTCCTCGGGTTATGATCTCTCTGATAATGTGGAACCTCCTTAGAACATGCTTAGATTTCTGATGAGACCTAGGTTCCTTTGCTTGAGCAATCGCCCCGTTGTTGTCGGAATATAAGGAGATCGGCTCCTCGCTACCCGGCACGACTCCCAAATCTGTGATGAACTTCTTCAACCAGACTCCCTCCTTTGCTGCATCTGATGCAGCAATGTACTCCGCCTTTGTGGTCGAGTCAGCAGTAGTATCTTGCTTATAACTCTTCCAGCACACTGCTCCTCCATTCAGGGTGTACACATACCCTGAATTCGAATTGCTATCATCGACATCAGACTAAAAACTTGAGTCAGTATAGCCTTCAACCTTAAGGCTATTACCTCCATATACTAGTAAAAGATCCTTAGTCCTTCTCAAATACTTAAGGATACACTTTACTGCTTTCCAGTGCTCCAAGCCTGGATCCGCCTGATACCTGCTCGTGACACTCAGAGCATGCGCTATATCAGGCCTAGTACATAGCATGACATACATGATAGACCCTATTGCTGAGGCATAAGGTATCATATCCATGTTCGCCCTTTCTTCTGGAGTCTTTGGGGACATACTCGTAGAAAGCGATATCTCATGTCTCATCGGTATGAGACCTCTCTTGGAATTTTCCATGCCAAACCTTTTGACAATGGTTTCTATGTACTTGGACTGGGACAAGCCAAGCATCCTCTTGGATCTATCTCTATAGATTCTAATCCCCAAAATATAGGATGCTTCCCCTAAGTCCTTCATGGAGAAGTGTCTAGATAACCAAGCCTTTACTGTGGATAGCATTCCTACGTCATTCCCATTGATCAGGATGTCATCCACATACAACACCAAAAAGGTGATAGCGCTCTCACTTACCTTTCTGTATACACAAGGCTCATCTTTGTTCTTAACGAAGTAAAAAGATCTGATTGCCTCATCAAATCTTATGTTCCAACTTCGGGAAGCTTGCTTTAATCCATAAATGAATCTAAGCAACCTACACACCTTATTTGGATAGTTCTTGGACACGTATCCCTTAGGTTGTATCATATACACCTCCTCCTCATGGTTCCCATTGAGGAATGCAATTTTCACATCCATCTGCCAGATCTCATAATCATAGTGTGCTGCAATAGCCAATAGAATTCTTGCCACTTCCCGGAGTCTATACTCATAATAGCCTCCTCGTAAGTCTGAGGATCAATATCCTCTGCATCCTCTCCTCTAATATGTCCCACATATCTCTCAGGAGGATGGGATACTCTATCAGACCTGCGTAAAGTTGAAACTTGTGTATTAGGTACCTGAACAGACTCGGGCTGTAGAGTGGTGCTTGAGCTTGGTTCTCCAACCTCGCTCAATTCTATCATTCTATCACTATGTTCGCCAAGAATATGTTCCTTCTCAAGGAACACTGCTCTCTTAGCTACAAAGACCTTTTGGTCCTCGAGATGATAGAAATAATACCCACAAGTTTCCTTGGGGTATCCCACAAATTTGCATCGCTTTGTCCTTGATTCTAACTTATCGGAGTTGTGTCTTTTAACATGTGCAGGGCAGCCCCAAATCTTAACAACCTTTAGATCAGGCTTCTTCTCTTTCCATATCTCATATGGTGTAGACACTACCGACTTAGTAGGAACTCTGTTCAAAAGGTAAACTGCGGTTTCTAGGGCATATCCCTAAAATGAGATGGGTAGGTCAGCGAAACTCATCATGGACCGTACCATATCTAATAATGTACGATTTCTCCTTTCAGAGACACCATTGAGCTGAGGTATATAAGAAGGTGTCCATTGGGATAATATCCCATAGTCCTTGAGGAACTGAGTGAACTTTGTACTTAAGTACTCACCTCCTCGATCTGATCGAAGAGTTTTAATACTCTTTCCAGTCTAGTTCTCTACCTCATTCTTATACTCTCTGAATTTCTCAAAAGCCTCGGACTTGTACTTCATTAAGTACACATATCCATACCTTGAGAAATCATCAGTAAATGTAATGAAGTAGGAGTAACCTCCAATGGCATGAGTTGACATGGGTCCACATACATCACTATGTATGAGTTCCAACAACTCAGTGGCTCTCTCTCCAATTCCACTAAATGGAGAGTTGGTCAGTTTTCCATGAATGCAATGCTCACAAGTTGTATATGACACATAGTCGAATGGATATAGATATCCATCATTTAGCAACTTTTGAATCCTTCTTTCATGGATGTGACCTAGCCTACAATGTTACTGGTATGCACTGTTCAACTCATCTCGTTTCCTTTTGGACACATTTACATTCATGATATGTGGAATGGTGTATAATATAAATAAACCATTATGCAATGTTCCTTTCATGATGATCTTATCATCTAATAATATCGAACAACCATTGTTCTCAAAAATAAATTTATATCCACTAACTGTTAAACATGAAATGGAGATAATGTTTTTGATAATAGAAGGAATAAAATAACATGCATCTAATACAATAAAAGCTCCACTAGGCAGATGTAGGGCGACCTCGCCAACAGCTACTACAGCAACTTTTGCTCCATTACCCATCTTGAGGTCCATCTCGCCTCTCTCTAGTCTCCTAGGCCTTGCGGCACCTGCAACGAATTGCATATATGATAAGCACTACTGGGGTATCCAATACCCATATGTTATCATAAGAGTCCGACAAAATGGAGACCGATCATGAATGTACCAAGCTTCATCAAGCTTTTGTTTCAGCCCTTTCGCAAGGTACTCTTTGCAGTTTCTCTTCCAGTGCCCATCTTTACTACTGATGGAAGCTAATCGGCCTTTGTCCTTTTCTTTGGGTCTTTCTTAGCAACCTTTGCTTTACTGGTTTGCCCTTGCCCTTTCCCTTCTTAAGGGACCTTTCTACTTTCCTTTTCTTTTTGGTCTCACCAGTGTAGAGAACTGGCTTCTCTTTCTTGATAGTACTCTCTGCCTCCCTCAACATATTGAGAAGCTCTGGGAGAGTCACTTCAAGCTTGTTCATATTAAAATTCATTATGAACTGTGAAAAGGAATCTGGTAGGGACTGAAGCACAATGTCCACACACAAGTTATCCTCTAGGACCATTCCTAGACCTATGAGTTTCTCTATCCACTCAATCATCTTTAGGACATGGTTCTGAACCGGTGTCCCCTCAGTCATCCTAGCGCGGAAGAGGCTCTTAGATATCTCATATCGCTGAGTCCTTCCCTGTTCCTCAAATAATTTGCGGACATGTAGGAGAATTGATCTGGCATCCATCATTTCATGTTGTCTCTATAACTCAGGAGTCATAGAGCCCAACATATAGCACTGAGCAAGAGTGGAGTCATCAATGCACTTTACGTAGTGAGCGATCTCACCCTCGTTTGCCCCTTCTTCGGGCGCAGACATCACTGTATCAAGGACGTACACGATTTTCTCCACTATAAGAACAATTCTCAAGTTACGGAGCCAATCCGTATAATTTGGACTAGTGAGGCGGTTGACATCAAGTATGCCACGTAAGGGATTTGAAAGCGACATTTTCTGAAAATAAAGATGCAGCAAAAATGAATAACATGCAGATTTTGCAAGAAATAAACTATTAAGATATGGACTTCTATCTTAATATGCTCCCACTATTTTACTAACGAGTCACGCGACACCCTCAGCACGTGAAATGGAAGTCTCCGGCAGATTTCTAGTGGGGATCAGGATCCAATCAGCGTCTTAGTGTAACCTCGAGGGACTCGACAAATCACACTAAGCCTAAAAGGTAGGCAACTCTTGTCGATCACAACTCCTTGTGATTCCCGTCTTATTCGGCCTCCGAATCACCATGGCCTCGAGGGACTCGACCAACCATGATGCTCGGTTAAGTCAACACCTTCGTTACAAGATGAGTCTGATTTGATGATATACCCTCGAGGGACTCGACCAAGTATACCATGCCCTCAGGTCACCGGTGACATCTCTATATCGTGAGCAAGATAGCGAATCGCGATATAGGTGAGTCTCGAGGGACTCGACCAACTCAACCTACACTGGAAATCGGTTCCTACTTATAATGATGGAAGGCCACGTGGGTCAATCTAATTGCCTCACGTTTACCAACTTAATATTATCGAGAGATGTTTCTATGATTTGGTCTCGTAATATGACATGTCACACATATACATATTTAATATATATCTACATCGCATGCAAATATATATACATATCTAGTATGTGTATAAGCAATTACACCAGATGATCATGGACCACAACCTAATATGATTAGGCCCGAGCCAGTAGGCCTAATCACTCACATCAAGATCTCTGTGTGCAACGGTGCATCTCCATGCCCTGTGATCGTCCATCTCGTCCTCGTCGGTTCCGTCGACATCTTGATGCATCTTCATGCATCACGATCGTCCGTCTCGTGGGTCCCACTATCGCATCCACGCTCTCGCTGCGCCTCCTCATGTGATTACAACTTAATCATAGGCACGCAGGCCCGACAATAAATGAGAAATTTAATGGAGGCTCACAGACCTCAATAATAATAATCACAGGTACACACATCACACGGTCCATGATCATCCGTCCACACATCATACATCACATGTATAAATAATCATCATCATGTAGGACTACTAGATAATAATAAAAAATAATAATCAACTAAACCTTTTAATTAATTAATATTTTCTGAAATCAAGGATATTATAGGGAATTTTTGAATTCATAGGTGTATTTTCGTAATTTGGAAAAAAAGAAACTGGAATTTCTCAAATTCCGAGGGGTAAAACTATCTTTTGTCCAGAAAACCCTAATGCCCTTTCCCCTTTTCGCTACTGCCGCCGCCGCCACCCTGCCGGCGGCGGCCTGTGCGGCGGGGCGAGGGCACTGCCCTCGCCTGTAGGCGGCACGCCCGCTGGGGGCGCTGCCGCCTCCGCAGGCGGTGCTGTCCCACCGGGCGACCGCCCCTGTGGGGGGGGTTTCGCCCGTGGGAGCAGACGTAGCCCTTGTGATGCCCGCCTTCGGCTGCGTTGCATGCACGTAGATCGAGGGCAGCAACTGTTGCTGCCCTTGTTTTTGCGTCAACAATTTTGACGTTAAAATTCTTCCTAAACATAACACACGCAGTTCAAAACCAATCATTCACACGAACAACCTGGCTCTGATACCACTGTTGGGAAATCTTAGGGGGCGACATCACATGCGCAGCGGAAGATCAAGAAAACAAAATCCCCGATTCCCAAAGAGATGTTCGTCGTCGTGCGAAGATTGGTACGCAAAAATCCGCAAAACATGAAACTGCGTATAGAGTAGATTGTATTACCTAGGGAGATCGTATATCCCTGTTTCCTTGCAGATCCTTAGGAGAGGGTGAAGGAGGTCAAGCGTCCTCCTCTCTAGCGGTGAACCACACAGTAGGGTTGCGACGACGCTCCTCAAAACTCCAAGCCTATTTTGAGGTGGAGAGGGAGAGGAGAATAGGAAAGGCAAGCAAGAGCTCTCTAACCTATGGGGCTTTGAATTCCTCCTATTTATAGAGGTCCCCTGTCAAACCCTAATGGGTCCTCCCCTAGTGGGTATTGGATCTACATCCAATAAGACAAGGGCTCCGTCGGATATCTCATATCCGAACCTCTACTCATCGCAATGCCTACCATATGTGTGTGACCCTCTAGGCCCAATATCGAGTTGGCCGTGAGTCATACCTGTCAGAACTCCTTCTAACTTAGTGAATTATTATCTCTGTAATAATTCACTCGACTCATCGACTACGGACGTACTAGCCACTACGCCGTAGTCCCCAAACGATATAGGGGAATCCAATCCATTAGACCTGTCTGTCCTCAGTTACCGTGTATCTATATTCCCTCATCCATCTAATATCTCAAAGACCGTATATCGAGCATGGTGTTGTCAGACCCATACGATTTCTACTCGAGTCTCGCTCTAATCGGATTCTCCCGGAGAACTCTTTCTCCCTCAACTCGAATGACCCTGGCCAGGGATTTGTCTGAGCAAGAACACATGGGATATTCCTCTCATGACGCCGAGAGTGGATGATCCTCTATCGACACTCAATAGCCCTCGTAAGGTCGACTACCACTCCCAATAACCAGCTGTACTAGATCTGGGACAACCAAACCTATAAGTCTGGTATCAAAGAGTGGAGCACTCATATAGGACATCCTTGGTGTCTCAAGTCTAAGGACTAGATACACCACTAGGACTACGGAATCGCTGTCTGACAATAAGGCATCATCAACCATCCATCATTCCGTAAGCGGATCAATCAGTGAACTCATTCTCCAATGAGCACCTGTACTGTATCCCTAGTATCCCTACACAATCAGCTATGAGACCAACTGCATCCATCATATGGACGGGTATACAGTACACCAGTCTGTCCGGTTATCACGATATCCCTCTCGAGTAACCTATGACCGGGATTATTTAGGATATGTGTTTAAAGGTGAATTGATCTCATTATCGTGATCTCATCACGATCCGATTCCCATTGCACAAATCCATGGACATCACAATATATGTATGCATTTATGCAATAGTTATAAAGTGATATATGCCAAAATATAATAAGCAAAAAGATTCTGTATCAAGTCACACGTGCCATCACTCATGTGATTGGCTTGCCGGGCACCTATGACTAGCACACGCACCATCGATTCTGCTCTTCTAAGCCCGATGCCCGAACCTATGGTCTGAAGCCTTCTGCCGATATGTCGATCAATCCTTTGGCTCGATGTCCAGTCTTGTGACATGTTCCATTCCGGCCCAACATGATTCTTTCTACTTTAATTATCTCTCATTTATTGAAGCTTCCTGTATCACTCAAAACACAGATCAAATCATAAATAGTATCAATTGGTTTCAGCATCAAAATCCGAGATTCAACAATCTTCCCCTTTCTAATGAGGACAACCAATTGATGATGGAGTTAACCTTATCAATATGCCATATTGATAGAACATTGGATTCAAATTAAAGTCAAGTTAAGGCAAATTTAATCATGAAATCATTATGAGTCCAAGCATTATATCATCATAAAATCATGCATAATCGAAAATTTCAATACATCATTCCATGCATGATTGTCATCATACCTTCTCCCCCTTTGTCATCAACAAAAAGGATAAGTACAACTATGCAAGCTAGTAAGATAGCAAGTATTGAACATGCAAGCTAGGAAGTTTTAGAGATGTGCAGAGTTTAGCATGTTTGCTTTTCTTTGCAATGTTTAAGCTAGCAAGTTTTTGAAAAAAATGCAAGATAGCATTTTTGCCATTTGTTGAAGTGTGCAAGCTAGCAATTCTTGCTTCTTTTTGCAATATGCAAGTTGCAAGTTTTGCTTTTTGAAATAGGCAAGATAGCACTTTTGCTATTCTTGAGATTGCAAGATAACATTGCTTGCTTCTTTTTTTGAGATGAGCAAACTAATAAGTTTTGCCTCTCTTTGAATGTGTAAATAAGCAAACAAGCAAGCAAGAATACAATTTTATAATTTTTTTTTCCTTTACAACAATTTTTAAAGCATGACAAGGATAAGGTATCAATCTTATTTCAATATGTTTGTGCAGAATTATAGTTTCAAATTAAAACAGGTACAATTTTAAAACCTTACCTTTCATCCTTACTTTATGCATGATACAAAAAATAAATCAATCATTACTATGAGCATATCATACATGATACTCAAGCATTCATGATACATCATTTTGGGTGTAACATTCATGATGCTAAGACATTAAAATTTTTAAACATTTATCACTTCATGCATTAAATCAATATTTTGATCATGATACCAAACATTCATCATTTCTCTCATGCATGATACTAAAGCATTCATGATACCAAATATTAAATCAATATTTTTAAGTATTTATCACTTCATGATTGTTGGTACCAAACATTCATAATTTATTTTCTCCCCCTTTATCATAGGCAAAAAGGAGAATCATTCAACAATGCAAATGTTTGAAAGCATGTCAAGTAAATTTTAGACCAATTTATCCAAGCTAGCAAAACTATCTCCCTTAACATGCAAAACTTTTTCCATTACATCATTTTTCAAATCATCATATGAAATATATCAAGAAAAATTAACTTGGTGATTAGATATACAATTCATAAAGATAAATTATGAATATCAAGAGACAAATTATGATTCTTTTGGATAGCAAAAAGAAGAAACATATTAAACAATCTTGGTTAATAAGAATCTCAAGTTGTCAAGATCATGATTTATATATTAAAGAAAAATCTCAAGTTATAATTCAAAAAATCATGATTAAAAAAATCTCCTTTTAAAAAAATCTTGGTTAAAAGATCTTGATTCATAAAAGATTTCATGTTATAATTCCGAGGAATCAAAATCATGATATAGATAAAAACTCATTCAAATTCAAATAATCATCAATATTACTTTCAAGATATTCAATAATGACATACATAGATTTATCATTTTCTTATTGAAAAAAAAAGATAAGATAGAGATAGAGAAATTTTTAAAATGCATTCCCTTTTTAGTTGTTTCAATTCATATGATTGATTTCATACAAGCATACCCAATCAACGTTTAACACCGAAAAAAAACTTTCATTACGACAAAGATCACGAAAATCAACATGGATAATTTCAAAATATAAACTCATTAAGAATGATCATTACATTATTTCATTAAGCATTATTTCATTAAACATGAAGTATTTTTAATCAAAATCATTTTGTTTGTTATAGTAATGTATTTTTCATTTTAAGTGAATCTAACTTTTCAAGCTTAGTGCTAGGAGTTAACATGCAATTGTCATAATCAATTTTTTAATTTTTCAAAAACACTAAAAAAAAAAAGCATGATCTCCTTTTATTTAATTTTTACAAACTAATTTAAAAACAACTCATGAAAAGCATCACTAATTTCAAAATAAACTAAGGGGGTTTTGGGTGAGTCATTTAAATTATCGTCGAGAGCCATTAAGGCATAGTTTACCACCTCCTCTTTGTTGGTTTGTTCTTCATCTTTGGATGAACTTGATTCGTCCGAAGCCACTTTGAGTGTTTTTTCTTCTTTTGTAGCTTCTTCTTTTTAGGTTCATTTTTATTCTTTGATTCTTGTTTTAAAATTTTTTTAAGCTTTATTGTGAGGAGTTCAAGGTCATCAGCATCATCACTTGAGTCATCACTCAAGTGGTATTCTATTGTTCGAAGTGCCAAATCCTTCCTTTTTTTGGAAGGTAGTTCTCATGTTCAATACAAGTCATTTCATAAGTCATCAAAGACCCAATAAGTTCTTCAATCGGAAAATGGTTCAAGTCCTTTGATTCTTGTATTGCCGTTGCTTTCAAATCCCAATTTTTAGAAAGAGATCATAAAACTTTATCAATAAGTTCAAGATTTGGAAAACTTTTACCATGTGCTTTTAAACTATTGACGACATCTGTAAAACAAGTGTACATGTCTCCATGATAGGCCCCTACCAGTGTTGAGTCCTACTCAACCAAGAAGTAGCTAATAAAACCTTGTGAGATTATAATAAATCCCACCTAGCTACTTCTATCCTATAAAGAAGAGTGGCTAGGATTTATATTTGAGCCTTTAGGCTTCCTAACCATTGCCCCCTTTTATTGGGCTGGTTGGTTAGGGTTGAGGGCAAAAGGGATAACTCACTTAGGAAGCAGCCTCTAGGGCTAGGGTTTGGAGCCCTATATAAGCATGCAGCCTTCATCTTTTTGAGAATAAGATCTATCTATAATTGCAGCCATTTGACCGACTTCTAGAAGGGTGGAACCCCTATAGCGTTCCAAGGAGTAATCTCCCTCAAAGATTAATCTACATAGAATTCCTCTTGAGTTCTATCATTTGGTATTAGAGTAGAAATCTTGCTGCTTTTGCTACCGCCCACCACCAGCCAAGCAATTCCCACAATTGCTTTTGACGTCGCCATCTCCACTGTGATATGCTATGGTAGATCAAATCAATCTATTGTCGTCACATCCAATTGTATCAAGAGATTTAGTATTCTTCATCACCAATACCTTTTGTTGCTATAATTTTCCATTCAAAATACCAAGAAGAAGTCTTTTTATCTATCTCGTACTGCAAATTCCTTTCGTCGTAAAAGTTATCATCTTTGCGAATGAAGGATTGCTGTAGAAAATTTCAACCGTATATTGTTGCCTTTAATCGATCTGTTTGCTATCCTTTTTAAACGAAATTTCTTATACGCTTCATAGATCATCTTGGCTTCCATCTAAGATTGATCTATTGAGGAATTCATCTCTAAAAATGTTCTCGTGTTGCTGCAAATTTTCGTCGCAAACCGTTGAAATTTTTCGATGAGAATTCTCCTATCGCAACTTGCACCAATTTCCTTGCTGTTATACTACAAAAAATTTCTTAATTAAATTGGTCATCATTGCTGTTATCTAAACAAAGATTTCTCTATCAAATATCCTCCTCAAATCTCTCAGTTTTTGCTGAAAATTTTATTGAGAAACCATTATTTCTTTGACGATAATTCTGCTCTTAAAAGACAACACCTATCTGCAGCAACTTCCACCGATTTCTATCAAATCTTTACTGCCATCTTCCACATATCTAAAACTTTTTTTTTCCTAACCTTCATCTACTACCATCAAAGTCCTAAAAATCCACTAAACCACACCCTTAAACCGCACCTAAAGTAGCTACAAAACAAGCCTAAAACCGTAGCCTATATCCACCAATCCACCAACCCTTTCGACCACCACTTCTCTCAACCGATACATGGCTTTAACCCGATAACAAAAGAGATATCTTAATATTATAGATTTGGAGGAATATACTATGGCATCTGAGGAGGCAATCAATGCTAAATTCAAAGCCTTCGAGATGCGAATGAAGTATAAGATTCATACTCTCTTTATTGAACTTAGTTTGGGCTGACCACCAAGCCCGAAGAAATCACATCAAGGAGAGAGCTCTGACCAATCACACCAAGCCCAAAGAGATGACTTCCAAGAGAGGGGAGGCTCTATGACCGATCCCTACTATCCACGCATAAGTGTAGACTTCCCTAGATGGGAAGAAGGAGACCCGATTGGTTGGATCTCGCGCGCGGAGCGATATTTTTGGTACCACAAAACTGCGGACGCATCCATGGTGGAAATTATGGCTATACATCTTGAAGGGGATGCCATACAGTGGTTTGACTAGTTTGAACACACTCATAGAGTCCTCTCATGGTGATAATTCAAAAAAGGACTGTTGATCCGCTTCGGACCAACTGATTATAAGAACATTGATGGACAACTAGCAAAGATTAGACAAACCTCTACTATTCAGGAGTACAAACCATATTTGAAAGGTTATCTAATCAAACTTATGATTGGTCTAAAAAATAGTTATTGGTGACTTTCATTGAGGGCTTCAAGCTAGAGATCCAGAGAGAAGTTAAAGCATGACAACCGCACACGCATACGACAGCCATCTCTTTCGCTCGACTTCAAGAGGAGTGATTAAACCATGAAGCCCAGAGGACTAGGGTTGCTCCCCAACCAACAATACCGAATCTCTTAGCCCCTCCTACTATCAACCGAGCCCATGCACCAAAAAGGTTGACAAGAGAAGAGCTTCGGGAGCGATCTACAAAGGGGTTATGTTGGCATTACGATGAACCATGGAGTCACGAGCATCACTGTAAAAAAAGGAGACTTCTTATGATTGAACTAGTAGAAGAAGAGGTCAATAACATCCAGAAGAGAGCCTTGAACATGAAGAAGAAGATGCGGAAGAAGAGCCACAACCGACCGACTTTATAGTACACGCGCTAGTCGGCTAGTCAAACCTGCAAACGATGAAAGTTCGAGGCCTTCTCAAACAACAACCGATCACTATTCTCATTGACATGGGCAGCACTAATAACTTCCTAAATAGTAAGGTTGCTGCTCAGATGGCACTCCACATCGAAGGTTGTAGCAAGTTTGATGTAAAGGTCACCGACGGTAGAATCCTATAGTACGATCAAAGATGCTCACAGGTGAAACTACTACTACAAGATCAAGAAATTATCACTAACTTCTTTCTCCTACTAATTGATGACTATGAGGCCATGATTGGTATAGAATGACTGACTATGCTAGGTGATGTCTCTTGGAACTTTTCTAAATTAATTATAAAATTCTATTACAAAGGCAAACAGATCATCCTATGTAGGAAGCGCGGAAGCAACGTAACCACCGTTTCGACCCAACAAATGGAGAAAGTTTTACACAAGGTAAATGGTGGCTTTTTGATGCATCTCTAGCAGCAACTAAAGGGGAAGAAAATAGAAATTGAAGATTAAAATCTCGATTAATTGCTTGCTGAATTTGCCGACATTTTTACTGAGCCACATGGTCTTCCTCCTACTTGGTAGCATGACCATTGGATTCCAATCCTTTCAGGTAAGCCACCAGTGAATACTCGGCCATACCATTATCCTCACCTTTAGAAGGATGAAACTGAAAAGATTGTAAAGGAGATGCTTGAAACAGGGATGATTCAGCCAAGTTGTAGCCCCTATTCCTCACCGGTGCTACTTGTACGCAAGAATGATGAAACTTGGCGAATGTGCATTGACTACCGAGCTTTAAATGATATCACCATCAAGGATAAGTACCCAATACTAGTGGTGGATGAACTTCTTGATGAGTTGAAAGGAGCTCGAGTCTTCACGAAGTTGGACCTCCGATCCAATTACTACAAAATTCGGGTATGTGAAGATGACATTCCAAAAACTACATTCCGCACACATGGCGACTATCATGAATTCTTGGTAATGTCATTTGGACTCACTAATGCTCCTTCAACCTTCCAAAATCTCATGAACGATATTTTTTAGAGCTTTCTTCGTAAATTTATGATGGCATTTTTTGATGATATTCTTATTTACAGCCCTTTTCTTGAGACTCACTTTCAGCATTTACGGGTTGTTTTGATGATCCTTCGGGAGAATATTCTTTTTGTTAAGTAGCCAAAGTACATCTTTCTCTAGTAAAAAGTAGAGTACCTTAGGCACATAATATCAGAAGGAGTGGTAGTAGACACAACAAAAATTGAAGCAATGCAAAGCTGGCCGAAACTTACAAACGTGAAAAAACTACGCGGGTTCCTTGGACTAATGGGCTACTACCGAAAATTTCTCAAGGATTATGGGAAGATCAGTGCACCCCTCACTTCTCTACTAAAAAAAGATGCCTTCAAATGATCGGGCAAAGCCTTCGCTGCCTTCGACAAGCTTAAGGCAGCCATTACGATGACGCCGGTGCTAGCGTATCAGATTTTAACTAACTCTTCATCATTGAGGCTGATGCATCTGAAGTCGGATTAAGAGCCATTCTCATACAAGATGGTTGACCACTTACATACACTAGCAAGACATTGTCTCCCGCCCATCAAAACATGTCAATATATGATAAGGAGATGCTCGCCATTGTGCACGTAGTAACGAGGTGGAGACCTTACTTGATCGGCCAACGATTTCAAATTAAAACCGACTATAGAAACCTCAAGTAATTTTTGGAGTAGAAGATATCATCCCCTGAGCAGCAAAAATGGATAACCAAACTTCTAGGATTTGATTATGAAATTATTTACAAAAAGGGAAAAAAAAACATTGTTGCATATACACTCTCATGGCTACCTGAACAAGCTAAATTTTCAGCCATCTCCCTTCCTACCACCAGCTTCCTTGAGGACATTAGGGAAGATTGAAAGAAGGATCCAGAGATCAATAACATCATAAAAAAATTGGAGGAGGATCCAAGTGCAATAGCCCACTAAACTTAGGATTCGAGGGATCTACGCTACAAAGGTCGCATTGTGCTTATACCCGACTCCCTTGACATCAAAATCATCCTGTATGAAATACACTCCATACCTTTGGTAGGGTACTATGGATCCCTGAGAACCTATAAAAGTGTGAAGCAAAAATTTTATTGGAGAGGGATGAAAAAAATTATTTCTGAATATGTGACACAATGTGATGTATGTCAACAGCACAAGGGTGAAATAGTGACAAGTCTAGAGAAGCTACAACCACTACCCAATTAGAACCCTTGCAGATTCTAAGCTTGGGGCTGATCTCTTTAGGGGATCGGTTTCCTTGGAACTCTATAGGGGTTTCTTCCTCCAGGTTGCTGCTCAAAGGCTGCTAAAAAAATTCATCTATTCCTCTTGAAAAGATGATGAATACATGACTATTTATAGGGCTTCTAAACCCCAACTCATAATAGGACTCTTACTCAAGACTCCTACTTCTAACCAACTCCTAATGCTTCTCTAAGAAGCAACCTCCAAACTAATCCTAACCTTAACCAACCTCTTTACCTCTTTAATAGGGGTCGACTAAGTAGGTTTTATATGAATGCTTCTTTCAATGAAACTCAATTAGGACTCTCCTAGTGGAGTCCTAACAAACCTGCCCTCTTTAAATCAGCATTGTCCTCGAGGCTGATGATCTATGAATTAAAGGAATTTGATCTTCAAGTCATCATAGTTCTCCCAAGTGGCATTTTCTGTTGGTAGGTTTGCCCACTGTATTAGCACTTCAGTAGTGGGTCATCGTCGATGAGTCACGATCAATCAATCAATAATGTCACTCGGTTGGGTCTGGAGTTCTCCTTGGGTAGTTGTATTTGGTAGATAGCTTTGGGCTATCTCGTTTTGTCCCAGCTTACGCTTTAAACACGACACATGGAAGACTGGATGAATTCGGGAGCTTGCGGGTAAGTCCAATCTGTATGCTACCACTCTGATGTGCTCTAAAATTTGGTAGGATCCATAGAACCGAGGTGAAAGCTTCATAGATGCTCTAGTCTAGATTGATATTTGTTTGTATAGCTGGAGCTGTAGGAAGACCCAATCTCCTACTGAAAATTCTCTTTCGCCTTTATGTTGATCATATTACTGTTTCATCCTTGCTTGAGCTGTAGTGATATTATCTTTTAGCAACTTCAGCATTTTGTTTCTGTCCTGTAGTTCCCTGTCTACTTGTTCTACTTTAGAGGTGCCTAATACATATTTTGGGATCACAAGGAGAGGTCGACCATACATAGCCTCGTAGGGAGTATATTTTATGGATGAATGATAAATTGTATTATACCACCACTTGGCCTAGGGAAGCCACATTTTCCACTCTTTTGGTCTGTCACTAGTGAAGCATCTAAAGTATGTCTCTAAGCACCTGTTCATCACTTCAGTCTGGTTGTCGGTTTGTGGGTGATACGCCGAACTCATTTTCAATTTAGTGCCATGCATATGGAATAACTCTATCCAAAATATGCCCGTGAATACCCTATCACGATCACTTACAATAGATCTTGACATCCTATGCAATTTTATAATATTCTCCATAAAGATTCAAGCAATACTAGAAGCAGTGTAGGGATTACGAACAGCGTAAAAGTGAGCATACTTTGTAAGGCGATCAACCATGACAAGAATTGCACCTTTTCCTTGTGATGAGAGAAGCCCTTCGATGAAGAACATTGATATATTAGTCCTTATTGAGTATGAGACGAGTAAAAGTTGGGACTTGCCACTGTCTTGCCTTTATGTCATTGACATACATCACATTGTGCCACAAAGTTAGCAATAATATTTTTCAACCCTACCCAATAAAAATTTTGCTTAATTCTCCTATAGGTTCTAAGGAACCTAGAGTGCCCGGCCATAGGTGTGGAATGCATCTCTTGAAGGATGGTCTTTATGTAAGTAGAATTTGGCACAAGCACAATGAGTCCCTTATAGTGTAATTCTTTTGAGTCCCAAATGTAATGAGCCATGGAGCTTGGTGTTTCCTCCAATTTTTTTATGATCTTACTAGTCTTCAGATCTTCCTACCATTCCCTCTTAATATCCTCAAGGCAGTCGCTGGTCGAAAGTGAAATGGCCCAAATTTTAGCTTGCTCGGGTAGCCGCAAAAGCGCATATGCAACAACATTCTCTTTCATCTTTTTGTAAGTTATTTCATAATCATATCCAATAAGCTTTGTTACCCATTTTTTTCTGCTCAAGGGAAGATATCTTTTGCTTCAAGAAATATTGTAGGCTTTTATGGTCAGTCTTAATTTGAAAGCATCTTCCGATCAAGTACAGTCTCCATTTGGTCATTGCATGCACAATCATGAGCATCTCCTTATGGTAAATTATCATCTTGAGATAGGACGGAGATAATGCCTTATGGTATAAGTGAAGGAGCAGCCATCTTGCATTAGTACAATACCAATTCTGACTCCGAAGGCATTAGCTTCAATAACAAAAGTTTTACTAAAGTCGGGTAGCGTTAGTATGGACGTTGTCGTCATTGCGGCTTTAAGTTCGTCGAAGGTGGTGGTGGCTTTGTCCAACTATTAGAAAGCATCTTTTTTCAGCAAAGAAGTAAGGGGCGCATTGATCTTTCCATAGTTTTTCATAAACTAGTAGTAGTAGCCTGTTAAACCGAGAAAGCCGTATAGCGATTTTATGTTCCTCGGGGTCGACCAGTTCTGCTTTGCTTCAATTTTGGAGAGGTCCACCGCCACACCTTCCTCTGATATGATATGCCCAAGATATTCCACCTTCTGTTGAAGAAAGCTACACTTTGATTTTTTGACAAAAAAAACATGTTCTCGTAAAATCATCAAAACAAGTCATAAGTACTGAAAATGACTTTCAAGAGAAGGGTTGTAAATAAGGATATCGTCGAAGAAAACCAGCACAAACTTACGAAGATAATTCTAGAAATATCATTCATAAGGCTCTAGAAGGTGGAGGAAGAATTGATGAGACCAAAGGGCATTACCAAAAATTCATAGTGGCCGTTGTGTGTTCGAAAGGTGGTTTTCCGTATGTCTTCTTCACACACTCATATTTGATGATACCCAGATCGAAGGTCTAGTTTTGTGAAGACTCATGCTCTCTTTAATTCATCAAGCAATTCATCTACTACTGGAATAGGGTATTTTTCCTTAATAGTTATGCCATTGAGAGCTTGGTAATCAACGCACATTTGCCATGTTCCGTCCTTCTTTTGTTCGAGGAGCACCGGTGAAGAGTAGGGCTGCAACTTGGCCAAATAACTCTTGTTTCGAGCATCTCTTTTAAAATTCTTTCTATTTCATCCTTCTGGAGATGTGGATACTATTAGGATCAAGAGAGGCACTAAGAGAGAGAGGGGGGGGGGGGGGGGGGGGGGTGGTTTAAATTAATGCATCGAAAAATTTTCCCGATTAAACCTGATTCCAAAAAATATTCGTTTTGATTCAATCCGTTTTGGAGAGAAATTGAACTTGAAAGCTTTCGTAAAAGTGCAAAGAGAAGATTAAGGAGGTTTGTAGTAATGTAAATTGCACAAATGAAAAGCAAACTAGAATTTAGAGTGGTTCGGTCGTTGTGACTTATATCCACTTTTGGATTCCTTCTCCGTCGAAATTACGACATCCACTAATGGCCTTCCTTCAATAGGCGATGACCAACCACCTGTTAGGACCCTTTTTTTGAGCTTTTGAATAATGTTTATTGAGTCTGTTTAGTCTAATTATTTATTGAGTTGGTTTGGTTCAGTTAGAGTCAAGTAGAGGTTTATTTAATATTTATTTATTATTAGAGTTCAAGTCCTGATGGACTCTAGGTGGAACTCTATAAATAGGGATGTAACTGCTTCTTTTAAGTTATCTATGAAAAATACTATTCTATCTTTTGACAAACCCTAAGAGGTTGATCCCCTCGAAGCGATCAAGGAGGGTCGATCCCCTCGAAGAGATCAAGGAGGCTGATCCCCTCGAAGTGATCATCCCCTTTCTCTTCTTCTTTTTATGATAAGACTTTAGGGTCTTATCATTTGGTATAAGAACAGCGATCCTTGACGTTCTCGCTGCAACGAAGCTATCAAAAAAAAAAAAAAACAGAAACGAAAGAAAGAAAGAAAGAGAGAAGAAGAAGCAGCAACCGCAGCCACACACCCCTGCTTCCGGCCAGCCCACCCGCCGCCCGTCGCTGCTCTCCGGCCAACAATCGACTCTGCCCCACTTTCGGCCAGAGTCCACCGCCGCCTCCCACCCGAGCCACCACCGCTGTCAGGAGACGATGCTGCCAGCGTCCCACTCCGCCGCAGCCCTGCTCCTCTTCTCTACCGCCGCTGCAGGGCAACTCCTTCTCCACCACCGTCGCTGCTTCCTAGTCGATCGATCCCCTCGAAGCGATCAAGGAGGCCGATCCCCTCAAAGTGATCACCCCCTTTCTCTTCTTTTTTTTTACGATAAGACTTTAGGGTCTTATCATTTGGTATCAAAGTGAGAATAAGACCTTTAGGGTTTTATCATTTAGTATCAGAGCGATGATAAAACTTTAGGGTCTTATCATTTGGTATCAGAGCAATGATAAGACTTTAGGGTCTTATCACCACCTCTTTATAGTGCTTTCTCCTTTTCATGAGTTTAGGAGTGAACCCTTATAAGTCTCACACCTCTCTTGAATAATCTCAACACTTAGAAAGGGAGGAATAAGACTCTAGCACTTTTACAACTCTTTAATATTTCAAAGACTCAAGATTATGCCAAAACTTTCGTGCCCTTTCATGCAAAAAAGGGTGAGGTTTTTATGGGCCCTAATGGCTTCAAAATTGGAGCAAAAAAGTATTATATCTCTGGATTTCATGGTACTAGCGGTACCACAGCCATTATTGGGCGATACTATCACCTGCAATCTCACACTGGGCAGTACCACTGATTGACAGAGTTCAGAGACTGAGCTATGGCGGTACCACCGCTGACAGCATTAACTATTGACAGTACCACTGCCCAGTCTGGGCGGTACCACCGCTCAGACCACCTGGGGACTGGGTCACCAGGCGGTGCCACTGCCAGCCATGTCTTCAGGGGTTGAATAGACTATTTAATCCAGCCCAATTCAGCCCTGTTAAGGGCCCAATTGGCCCCTAATTAAATTAGTGGGATTACCTCTCAATTCTAACTTAATCTACTATCTAACTATAATAACTAAGACATAATTAAAGCACTCTTATTCCGGTACATTAATTGCTCTTCTGGTGATCTTCCGATGAACTCCCTACAAACTCCCGAACTTTACAACGATCTTCTTGGCGAGTTCCGATGAGCTTCTTTGGCAAGCTCCTAGACTTCTTGGTTGGTTCCGGCAGAACTTCCGACGAACGTCCGGACTTCTGACGAACTCTTGAACTTCCAACGAGATCTCAATCTTAACTCCGGCACAACACCTGCTTTATGTCTTCTTGCTATCATAGTTAATCCTGCACACTTTTCTCAACATATTGATTATATCAAATAATTTATAATTGATTTCATCATCAAAATTCGAGATTCAACATCTTCCCCTTTTTATTGATGATAATCAATTAATGACGGAGTTAACCTTAACTCCCCCTATCTATATGCCATACTTGAGAAAATATAATCTTGAATTCAAGGCTTTTGAATTCAAGCATCAAACCAATAAGTTAAGTTCATTTAAACTTATCAATATGCATATCATATCATGATACTTATCACGATTTACCAATTCAAAATATGATGCTTCGTATTTGTGAAAATGATATCAAGGCATGACATCCATTTTCAAGTCCAATGATAATAAATCAGTATTTATGAATTTTGAATATGAATTTTAATAAGATGACAATTTTTGATAAAAGATATCAATTCATCGATCCATGACAAGATATCAATAGTAAATAGCAAGTTGAGCTTATGAAATCTTAACATAATGAAAGACATTTATCAAGTATCTACAATGCAATACATTTTACAAATTGTTTAATATGTCAACTTGTCATCAATTTACCATATTTCTCCCCCTTTGTCATCAACAAAAAGAAGAACAATTCAACAATGCAAGTGTGGTAAAAATTCAAGCAAGTTTCACAATGAATGTATCTAAGTAATAAATGAAGGCAAGCAAAACTTTGCATGATAATTTTTCTTTGAATAAGCTAACATTTTTACTCAAGGGCTTTTTGGTTCTTCTTTAGTTATGCAAGTCTCTTTCTTCCTTTGTCATAAGAACAAAAAAAGGAAGAAGGGTAAGGAAGGAATCAATGAAGACCCAAATTCATGAAAGGGTTTGAACCATGTCAAATTCAAAACAATAAATGAGTTTCATTAACTCATGCTTCAATTTTAACAAAGATAAGGATCAAGTGTATCAAACATAAATCAAGTCCATTTCATGGTAGATCAAATCTGTTACATACTAAATCGAATAGTCATTCTTGCAAGTAATCATTACCCACTAAAAATTCATAAAACCTCTTCTTTCACAAGAGGAGTAAGGTAGAGTTCATTAGAAAGGATAAAAAAGAGGTCCATAATACAATCCATTTCTCAATAAGAATTCATAATAGTAAAATCCATGAAAGATGCATTTGTCAATAAGTTCAATAAGTGTATCAAACATTATTACATGATGGAGCAAGGCTATGGAATAAACTTGATACGACATAAATTCATAAAAGCTCCATTCATAAAATACATAAAGATATTATGAAAAAAAATATAACAACTTATGCATTCGAACATTTTAACATGCCTATTTCTCTTCTAATGAAATCAAATTATTCTTCATTTAAAGGTTTTGTAAAGATATCGACCAATTGATGTTTTGTATCAATAAATTCTAAAATTGCATCATGATTATTAATATAATCTCATATAAAATGATGCCTATTGTCAATATGTTTAGTTCTAGAGTGTTGAATAGGATTTTTCGTTAAACATATTATACTCGTGTTATCACATTTTATGGAAATATTCTTAAGATAAATTCTATAATTTTTTAATATATATTTTTTGAGCTATCCATATTAAACCATTTTAGAAAGTCTAATGCATATTTTGTTTGACTAAGAAAAGTACCATTACTAAGTTGTTTCATTTGTAAGCCTAAAAAGAAGGTTAGTTCCCCCATCAAACTCATTTCAAATTCTAGACTTATAATCTTTGCAAATGATTCGCATAAAGATTCATTCGTGGAACCAAAAATAATATTATCAACATAAATTTGAATAATAAAAAAATTATTTTTAAATTTTTTAATAAATAATGTGGTATCGACCTTGCCTTTAGAGAAATTATTTTGGATAAGAAATGAGCTAAGTCTCTCATACTAAGCCCTTGGGACTTGTTTCAATCCAAAGAGAGCTTTAGTCAATTTAAACACATGATTAGGGAAATTATCATTCTCAAATCTGGGAGGTTGTTCTACATAACTTCTTTGGAAATAAAGCCATTAAGAAAAGCACTTTTAACATCCATTTGAAATAACTTAAAATTGTTACTACTAGCATAGGCAAGGAGCATCCTTATGGCTTTTAATCGTGCCATAGGAGTGAATGTTTCTTCGTAATCGATACCTTTTTCTTGGTTGAAACCCTTGGCCACTAATCTAGCCTTGTTTCTAACCATGATACCAAATTCATCTTGCTTATTTCTAAAGACCCATTTAGTACCAATAACTAAATAGTCATTTGGCTTTGGAACAAGCTTCCATACCTCATTTCTCTTAAATTGGTTCAACTCTTCTTGCATTGCGATAACCCATGAATCATCTTTCAAGGCCTCATCAATGAATTTAGGTTCAATTTGGGAGAGAAAAGCAGCGTTGGCACAAAAATTCTTAAGAGAAGAACAAGTTTGAATCCCTTTTGATGTGCCTCCTATGATTAGCTCCTTAGGATGAGCATCTACATACTTCCATTCTTTGGGTAAGGATGTTTCGGAAGAAGATGCATCAAGTTGCTAGATGGAGAAAGGGTTTCATTTAAATTCAAAGCATCAAAATTAACATCATCATCAAGATCATTTTTCTTAACTTTGGAAACTTCATTAAAAACAACATGAATGGACTCTTCTATAACAAAAGTTCTTTTGTTAAAAATACGAAAGGCCTTAGAGATAGAAGAATAGCCAAGAAAAAATTCTTCATTGGATTTTGCATCAAATTTACCTATTGCATCTTGTTCAA
The DNA here is from genome assembly GCA_900464855.2 of Musa schizocarpa. Lineage (NCBI taxonomy): Eukaryota > Viridiplantae > Streptophyta > Magnoliopsida > Zingiberales > Musaceae > Musa > Musa schizocarpa. Next base: position 2,112,250 of record LS990916.1, read on the forward strand.
TCAAGATAAAACATTTACATCCAAAAACTTTAAAATATAAAACGTTGGGTTTTTTTATTGTTCTACAACTCATAAGGAGTTTTGGAGAGTAATAGCCTTACTAGAACTTTATTCATGATATAGCATACCGTATTTATGGCTTCGACCCAAAAATATGACAAAGGCGTATTTGCAACCTCCTAGGCTTGACGTAGTAATTGGTCCAAACAAGTCCATATGGATCAATTGCAATGGTCTAGAGGTGCTTATTGTTGAATCTCATATTTTGATGATGAAGTCAATTATCATTTGTTTATCTAATCTATATATTGAGATAAGTGTGCAGGATTAACTATGATAGTAGTAAGACATGCAGCAGATGTTGAGCTGGAGTCAAGACCAAGATCACGTTGGGAATTCGAGAGTCTGTCGGAAGTCCAGATGTTCGTTGAAAGTTCTGCGGGAATAATCCGAGAAGTCTAGGAGCTTGCCAAAGAAGCTCGTTGGAACTCATCAAGAAGATCGTCGCGAAGTCCAGGAGCTTGCCAAGAGTTTGCCGGAGCATCGCCGAGGGTTTGTCGGATGTTCGCTGGAAGTTCGCCGGAAGCTCACCGGAAGAAGCGATTAACACACCGGAATAGGAATTACAGTAATGATGTCTTAATTATCATAGTTAGTATATAGATTAAGTTAGAATTGGGAGGTGATCCCACTAACTTAATCAGGGGCCAACGAGGCCCTTAACATACCCAAATTGGGCCGAATGGAATAGCCCATTCGGATCCAGAATTCCTGGCTAGCGGTGGCACCGCCTATGAGAGTCGGTCTCCCAGGAGTTCTGGGAAGTAATACTGCCCTTGTCAGGCGATGGTACTGTCGGCATTTATTACTGCCAGTGGTGGTATCACCCTTGTCAGGCGGTGGTACCACCTGAGCTCGGTCTTCGAGTGCTATTAGGCAGTAGTACCACACAGATTGAGCGGTAGTATCACTCAATGACAGATGACAGGTGGTAGTACTGCCCAGTTATAGCGGTGGTACTGCTAGGATCCTGAAAATCCAAGAATGGACACTTTTGAGCTCCAATTTCAAACTGATTGGGGCCTATATAAACCCCACCCTTTCTTGCATGAAAGGATACCGAAAGCTTGCTTAAATTCTGAGTATTTGAGGGCTTAAAAGTGTTGTAAAAGCTAGAGTCTTCTCCCTCTTTCTTTCTAAGTGTTGATCATTCAAGAGAGGAGTGAAAACTTGTAAGGGTTGTCTCCTAAACCCGTCAAAAGGAGAAAAGCTGTAAAAGGGTGGTTAGCCTTCGCCTATTGAAGGAAGGCCTCTAGTGGACGTTAGTGACCTCGTTGGAGGAGGAAGCTAAAAGTGGATGTAGGTCAAGATTGACTGAACCATTCTAAATCTCGGTTTGCATTTACTTTCTGCTATTTATCTTAACTACAAACTGCCTCCATTGCTTTACATCAACTACACTTCCGTATGCTTTCAATTTAAAGATCTTTTCGAAACGGTTTTCGACAAAATCAGATTTTAACCGACGAAAATTTTCTGCTACACTAATTCCCCCCTCTTAGTATGCTCTTGATCCTAACACTTATTTGATTCTTTAGTTTAAAACTACCTTTTATTTATTTTCCTAGTTGACATGCATCACACACATTGTCTTTAACGAACTTAATATGAGGAATTCCTCTTATAAGTTCTTTGGATGAGATTTGAGAGATTAGTTTCATGCTAGCATAACCTAATCTCTTATGCCAAAGCCAAGCATCATCTTTGAAGACCATCAATGTCGATAGTGTATATATTATTTTATTTTAGAGCAATCATAGATATGTTTTTATGTGGTTTTTTAATAATACAAGTATTGGATTTAAATCTAATGATATATCCTTTATCACACATTTGACTAATGCTCAAAAGGTTATGCTTTAAGCCATCAATTAACAACACATCTTCAATAAAAAAAGTTAGATGTGTTACCTATAGTTTCTTTGCCAATGATTTTACCCTTGTTATTATCTCCGAAGGTGACCTATCCGTCATCTAGGCTATTGAGCTTAGAGAATTGAGATGGATCTCTTGTTATATGCCTTAAGCATCCACTATCAAGGTACTATCTCTTGCTCCTAACTTATGATGGTAAACATTTCTACAAAAAAGGATGATTTTTAGGTACCCTTTTGACCTTGGGTGCCTAAAAAATCAATCAACTTAATTTATCATTTTGCATGGAGTTCTTTATGGTTTATTTAGGAACCCAAATCAATTTGTATGGACTACATTTTTTAAATAGACATTTGTATGCAATTTGTCCAAATTTACAACAAAAGTTACATTTGTTTTGGGGTGAAACATGCAATGTAGGACCTTTAACAAAGGTGGTTGGATTTTGGTGAGAGCTACTCACAAATCTGAGTCCGCCTTTTCTATGAACGTGACCTATATTGGCAAGGATCATGTTCAAGGACTTGCTACCAACCTCAAACTTTTCTAAGGTTTCTTTGAGTAGCAAGTTTTCCTTTCTATGTGTTTCTAATTCATAGCATTTTGTGCAGGGAGCTAAACTATCATTATGCTCAATTTTTAGTTTATCAAAATCGCTAATAAGTGAAGCATGCTTCTTTTTCAAAGAGTTATACTTTTTTCTCAAGATTCTACATTCATCGAACAATTCATGAAAAGCACTTAAAAGCTCATCAAATGATAAATTTGCATCTAATGAACTTGTTACCTCATCTCTGATAGCCATTAGTGCGTAGTGAGCAACTTGCTCGGTGTTGGTTTGCTCCTCTTCTTCAGATGTACTTGAGTCATCCCATGTTGCTTTAAGAGCCTTCTTCTTCTTTGGTTGCTTCTTCTTTGCTAGGGAACATTTGCTCTTGTAATGTCCCGGCTTCTTGCATTCGTAGCATATTACTTGATCTTTCTTGGGTTCAAATTTATTTTTAGTATTATTTTTATTTTTTTTCTTTTTTATGAATTTTTTGAACTTTCTTGTCAAGAATGCCAAGTCATCATCAAAGTCTTCATCACTTGAATTTTTTTTTCAAATGGTCTTCTTGATTTTTTAGTGCCATATCCTTCCTGTTCTTTGGAAGGTTGTTCTCAAGTTCAGCATTACAAGTCATCTCATAGGTCATTAATGACCCAATTATTTATTCGAGAGGAAAGTTATTTAAGTCTTTGGCCTCTTGAATGACCGTTACTTTATGGTCCCAACTCTTTGGAAGGGATCTTAAAATTTTATTAATAAGTTCAAAATTTAAGAAACTTTTATCAAGTTCTTTTAGACTATTGACGACATCCATAAATTGGATGTACATGTCTCCAATGGTCTCACTCGGTTTCATCCGTAACAACTCATAAGTATTCGCTAAAAGATTAATTTTTGACTCATTCATTCTACTAGTGCCTTCATGAGTCACTTTGAGTTTGTGCCATATATCAAAAGTTGTTTCATAAATAAATACTTGATTAAATTTATTTTTATCTAAAGCACAAAACAAGGCATTCATAGCCTTGACGTTTAAAGTAAAAGTCTTCTTCTCCAACTCATTCCAATCGTTCATTGGAAGAGAAGACTTTTGAAATTCATTTTCTATAATATTCCATAATTTGAAATCTATTAAAATTAGGAAGATCCTCATTCTAGTCTTCCAATATGTGTAATCCATCCCATTGAACATGGGCGGATGTGTGATTAAATAACCCTTTTGGTTGCCGACAAATACCATCTCTCTTGAGTTTCAAACCAAATGAGAGTAAACCTTGCTCTAATACCAATTGTTAGGATCAAGAGCGACACTAGGGGGGGTGAATTAGTGCAGCAGAAAACTTTCCCGATTAAACCTGATTATGAAAAATATTCATTTTGATTCAATCTGTTTCAAAGAGAAATTAAACTTGAAAGCTTTCGTAAAAGTGCAAAGAGAAGATTAAGGAGATTTGTAGTAATATAAATTACATAAATGAAAAGCAAACCAGAATTTAAAGTGGTCCGATCGTTGTGACCTACATCCACTTTCGGATTCCTCCTCCGTCGAGGTCACCAGCGTCCACTAATAGCCTTCCTTCAATAGGCGAAGACCAACCACCTTTTTACAATACTTTCGCCTTTTCAAGGGTTTAGGAGAGAACCCTTACAAGTCTCATACCTCTCTTGAATGATCTCAATACTTAGAAAGGAAGGAGGAGGACTCTAGCAATTTTACAACTCTTTAACACTTCAAAGACTCAAGATTATACTAATACTTTCATGCCCTTTCATGCAAAAAAGGGTGAGATTTTTATAGTCCCCAATGGCTTCAAAATTAGAGCTAAAAAGTGTCATATCCCTAGATTTTAGGGTATTAGTGATACCATCGTCATTATTGGGTAGTACTACCGCCTACAATCTAACATTGGGCGGTACCACCACCTGAAAGAGCTCAGAGACTGAGCTATAGCAGTACCACCGCTTGATAGGGGTGGTACCATCACTGACAACATTAACTACTAGTAGTACCACTACCTAGACCACCTGGGGGACTGGGTCACCAAGTGGTGCCACAGTCGGCCATGTTTTCAAGGGCTAAATAGGCTATGCAATCTGGCCCAATTCAGCTCTGTTAAGGGCCCAATTGGCTCCTAATTAAGTTAGTGGGATTATCTCCTAATTCTAAGTCAATCTACTATCTAACTACAATAATTAAGACATAATCAAAGCACTCTTGTTTCGGTACATCAATTGCTCTTCCGGCGATCTTCCGATGAACTCTCGATAATATTCCAGTGGACTCCCGGTAAGCTCCTGGACTTTACGATGATCTTCTTGGTGTATTCCAATGAGCTTCTTTGGCAAGCTCCTGGACTTCTCGGTTGGTTTCGGCAGAACTTCCGATGAACGTCCAGACTTCTGATGAACTCTTAAACTTCCAACAAGATCTCGATCTTAACTCTAGCACAACACCTGCTTTATGTCTTACTGCTATTGTAATTAATCCTACATACTTTTTTCAACATATAGATTAGATTAAATAATTTATAATTGATTTCATCATCAAATTCGAGATTCAACAGATACTAATATGGCTGAGTATTTAGTGGAGGTTTACCCGAAAGAATTGGTATACAATGATCATGCCGATGGGTAGGAGATAGGTTGTGTGGTTCGTCAAATATATCTGAAAATTCAGCAAGTAAAGGAAGTAGGTTTGGATCTTCAAATTCTGTTTGCTCTCTCTTAGTTTCTTGCCTAAGTTGTACCAAAAAGCTGCTGCATGCTTTGTGCAAAACCTTCTCCGTTCGTTGTGTGCAAATCGTTGTTACGTCGCCCCTACGTTTCCCTTGCAATATCATCTATTTCCCTTTACTGAAAATTTCATAAAGTTCCAAGAAACATCATCTAATGTCATCAGCCATTCGATATGGAGCATGACTTCATAATCATCAAGAAGGAAGAGGAAGAAATATGCAATTATCTCTTGGTCCTGCAGCAATAGTTTCACCTGTGGGCACCTATGATCACAGTTCAATATTCATCCGTCGGCGACTTTAACATCAAACCTGTTGTAATTCCTGATAGGTAAGGCCATCCGGATAGCAACCTTGCTGTTCATAAAATTATTAGTGCTCCTGGTGTCAATAAGAATGGTGAAAGGTTGTTGCTTCAGAAGTCCTCCCACTTTTATTATTTGTGGGTTCACGTAACTAGTAAGGGCATGCATCGTAATATCAATCGATCGGTTGTTGTTCTTCATCCATGACCTCTTCCTCATGCTCCTAGACCTCCTCCTCCATGTTTTTAAGAAGTTCAATTAGTAGGAGGCGGTCGCTTTTGCAGTGATGATTATGGTTCCATGGCTCGTCGCAATGCCAATAAAGACCCTTTGCTAATCGGTCACGTGTTCTTCTCTTGTCAATTTTTTTAACAGTGAAGGATGGCTAGAAGTAGAAGGAGGTTTATATGCTGTGGGCCTAGGAGAGGTTCTCATCCTCTAAGCATCTTTGTTGAGCTGTTCTTCTTGTATTTGGGTGAAAGAAATCACAGTTGTCACGGTACGGGGCTGTCGCGTCTTAACCTCCCCTTTTATCTTTAGCTTGAGTCATTTGATGAATGTTCCTAACAATTGATGGTCAGTCCAATCATGAGCAAGGTAGGATAGCTTCTCAAACCTAGTTTGGTACTCTTGAATCGTAGAGGTTTGTCAAATCTTTGCAAGTTGGCCATCGATATTTTCATACTCCATAGGTCCAAAACGATTCAGCAGTGCATTCTTAAATTGATTCCATGTCGGAGCCCCATGATTGTATTCCAGCTAATTGTACCATTGAATAGCATCTCCTTTAAGATGGATGACAGCAATTTCCACCATAGCATCATCCGACATTCGGTAGTAGCGAAAGTAACATTCGGCGCACGAAATCCACCCAGCCCGGTCTCCTTCTTCCCATTGCGGGAAGTCCACCCTCATGCATGGCTGAAGCTTGTCCAAGGGCTGTCCCTCCTTCTCTAGAGGTCTCTCTGAACTCTCTCATCATTGAAATTTGGTTGGACTCGATGGTTATCTAATTTTGAATTCTACAAACAAAGCGCGCAATTTGTCCTCCAAGCGTGATTCAAGCCGCGATTCAATCTGAGATTCCAATGCTTCAAATTTGACAGCAATTGGATCTTGAGAAGTCATAGCACATGCTTGTAGATTAGAGATGTCCATGTCTTTTTTCTATTAACAGGTTAATGGCATGGGGTGGTGGAAGGTGTTGAATCTCGTATTTTGATGATGAAACTAATTGATAATTGTGTTTATGTTTTAATCTGCATTTTGAGTGACGTAGGATGCTTCGATCAGGATGAGACAATTAAAGCAGGAAAAATCATGTTGGGCTGGAGGAACATGTCAGAAGATTGGATGTTGGGCTGGTGGATTGGTCGACATATCGACAGAAGGCTTCGGGTCGTGGACTCGGGCATCAGGCCAAGAAGAGCGGGTATTGCGCCAAAGATATTGGAGTTGCAAAGTCAACTGGCCGATTGGGCAATAGGCCGCAGGAGAGGACGATGCGTCGGAGAATTGAACGAAGTGTTGAGGGACCAATGACAAGCCGGACAACTTGATTAATGCTTGGTATTAATTGTCTAGATCAAAGTTTGTATTACATGTGCAGGATTAACTATGATGGAAGTAAGACATGCAGTAGGAGTTGCGCCGGAGTTAAGACCATGATCACATTGGGGGTTCGAGAGTTCGACAGAAGTCCGGACAGTCGTCGGAGGTTCTACGGGAACAAATCCGAGAAGTCTAGGAGCTTGCTGAAGAAGCTCATCAGAACTCGCCAAGTGGATCGTCGCAAGTCTAGGAGTTTGCCGGAAGTCCGCCGGAGCATCGCCGAGGGTTCGTCGGATGTTCGTCGGAAGTTCGCCGAAAGCTCGCCGGAAGAAGCGATTGATGCACTGGAGCAAGTTGCAGTAAATGTCTTAAGAAATATCATAGTTTGCACATAGATTAAGTTAGGAATAGGAGGTGATCCCATTAACATAATCTGGGGGCAATTGGGCCATTGACACACCCAAATTGGGCCGAATGGATTAGCCCATCCGGACCCAGATTTCCTAGCCGACGGTGGCACCGCTTGGGTCGGCGATGGCACTACCTAGGAGCTCAGGAAAGCTGGGCGGTGCAACCACCCAGGTCAGGCGGTGGTACCGCCTGGGCTTAGTCTCTAAGCGAGACTGGGCGGTGGTACCACCCCTGTCAGGCGGTGGTACCGCTTGGGCTTAGTCTCCGAGCAAGACTGGGCGGTGGTACCACCCCTGTCAGGCAATAGTACCACCTGAGCTCGGTCTCCGAGAGGTAGTACCACCCAGTTATGGCGATAGTACCGCCAGGACCCCGAAAATCCGAGAGATGACATATTTGAGCTCCAAATTCAAATCAATTGGGGCTTATATAAACCCCACCCTTTCCTGCATGAAAGGGTAACCAAAAGGCACCAAAAATCCAATCTTACTATGTGATTTTTAGAGCTCAAAAGTGTTGTATAAACTAAAAGTTCTCCTCCCTATTTTCTTCCAAGTTTTGATCATTCAAGAGAGGAGTGAAAATTCTGTAAGGGATGTCTGCTAAGTCCGTCAAAAAGAGTGAAACTGTAAAAGGGTGGTTGGCCTTTGCCTATTGAAGTAAGGCCTCTAGTGGATGTCGGTGACCTCGTCAGAGGAGGAAGCCAAACGTGGATGTAGGTCAAGATTGACCGAACCACTCTAAAATTACAGTGCTCTCTGGTTTGCATTTCTTCTTGCTGCTTACCTTACTACAAACCTCCATATGTGCTTTACTTCCTTATTAATTTTACTGCACTCTTTTACGAACTCGCTTTTAAGTTAAGTTTCCAAAAACGGTTTTATATCGGAAACGATTTCATCGTATGAACGTAGTTTTAATCATCGAAAGTTTTTTTCGCTGCACTAATTCACCCCGGTAAAGGTGTAAGGGTTATCTCCTAAACCCGATAAAAGAAGAAAGAGCTATAAAAGGTGGTTGGTCTTTGCCTATTGAAGGAAGATCGATAGTGGATGCCAGTGGCCTCGACGGAAGAGGAATCGATGGAGTGGATGTAGGTTACAACGATCGAACCACTATAAAAATCTGGTTTGCATTTCCTTTGAGCAATTTACCTTTACTGCAAACTTACTTGCTTTACATCCACTACACATTTTCGTATGCTTTCAAGTTAACATCTTCTGAAACAGTTTTAATTACAATGAATTGAATTAAATCGACGTAATTTTATCGCTGCACTAATTCACCTCCCCCTCTTAGTGCCAACTCGTTCCTAACAGTTGGTATCAAAGCTATGTTCATTTCTGATTTGGTTTAACACCCAAAGAGAAATGACTTTTTTTGGCTTTCAAGAGGGTCACTCTCTCATTCGTTCTCCCTTGTTCAATGTGACGGACTACATATATTGGAAAACTCGAATGAGAGTTTTCTTACTTTCTTTGGATTTAAATTTATGGAATATTATTGAAAATGATTTTTGAATGTCTTCTCTTCCAATGAACCATTGGAATGATTTAGAGAAGAAGACTTTTTCTTTAAATACTAGAGCTATGAATGCTCTATTTTATGCCTTAGACAAAAATGAATTCAATTGGGTTTCTACTTGCAAAATGACTTTTGACATTTGGCATACTCTTGAAATTACACATGAAGGCACTAGCAAAGTTAAAGATTCAAAAATCAACATTTTAATGTATGATTTTGAACTATTTCATATGAAACCAAGTGAAACCATTATTGATAAGTACACCCGTTTTACGGATGTTGTCAATGGTTTAAAAGCACTTGGTAGAAGTTTTTCAAATTTTGAAATTATTAACAAAATTTTACGATCACTTTCGAAAAATTGGGATTCGAAAGTAATGGTCATTCAAGAGGCCGAGGATTTAAATACTTTTCCAATTGAAGAACTAATTGGGTCTTTAATGACCTATGAAATGAGTTTTATGACACATATTGAACAAAATGAACTTAAGAATAATCTTCCAAAGAACAGGAAGGATTTCGGACTTAGAACAATCGAAGACCAGTCAAGCATAAGCTTAAGTGATGGTGAACTTGAACTCACTATGAAATTTAAAATGTTCATGAAACAAAAACTAAAGAATAAAAATAACCCAACTACTTGCTATAAACGTAAGAAGAAATAAGCACTTTGGGATGAATCGAGCTCGTCCGAAGATGAGAAGAAAATCAACAAAGGCGAGGTGGCAAACTACACCTTAACGGCTTTCGACGATGAGGTAATCAAAATGCTCTTAGTTTATTTCGAAATTACATGATTCTTTTCATGAGTTATTTTTAATTTAGTTTAGAAAAATTATTTTTCTTGAAAATTATATGTTTAATAATGTAATAAAAATGTAAAAAAAAATTGGGATCATGCTAGTAATTTTGAAAATGATAATGAAAATTGTATGTTTTATGATAAAGAAATAAAATGTAAGATTTAAGTCTAATGATTAATCCTATGTTTAATGTATTATATTTTTTCATGATGATTTTGATTGAAGATGATTTATGTTTAAATCAGATGAAATAGTGATGATTTGAAATCATGCTCAATGAGTTTATCTTTCTAAATTATGCATGATGATTTTTGTAATTTATGGATTATCAATTTTTACCTTAGTGAAAGTGGCTTTTTCGATTTTAAAAATGAAGCATATTTTTGTTTGGTATAAATGACAAAGGCATGCTTGTATGAAATAAATCACATGAATTGAAACAACTTTAAAAAGGAAAACATTTTTCTCAAAAAAATTTTCTCTATCTTATCGAGTTTTGAATAAGAGATTGATAAATATATTTATGTCATTTTGAATATCTTGAAAGTGATTTTGATGAGACTTTTTTGAATTCATTGAGATTGATAAATATATTTATCCAAATTATGATATTGATTTCTTTGAATTACTTGAGATTTTTTTTTGAAACAAGATATCTTCTTTGTACTCCTATGATTTTTTCTTGGTATTTTATTTAAAGAAGAGATTTATTATATGAATCATGTCTTTGGGTATTCAAGTGGTCTTATCTTTCATGACATGATTTCTTTATATTTATGGCTTGTATGCCTTGAAATGATTGAAATATTTTACACCATTATGTTCTTCCCTTATTCTTTCTTTTTTCTAATGATAAAAGGGGGAGAGGTTATGATCATGCATGGTAGGATGTAATTTGACAAATTGATACCATCATGATATGAAATATTTATGATTTGGAATGATGCATGCAATACTTATGCTTTTTATTATGATGATGTATGTGATGTATTGTATATGATGTGAATCATGATTAAAATTGCTTTGATTTAAATTCAAGTTTTATCTCAATTATGGCATTTTGAAATAAGAATGACACTTTCTTTAGCTTTGTCATGATTTAAAAATTATTGTAAAGGGAAAAAAATTATAAATTCATGTTCTTTTCTTCTTTTTAACAATGATAAAGGGGGAGAAAAGTTGTTAGTTTGCACAAGTCAAGAAAATGCAAAAACATGCTAGCTTGTTCATCTCAAAAGAGAAGCAAAGATCGCTAACTTACATATTTCAAGAAGCAAAAGTTACTTTCTTGAACATCTCAAAATTGCTAGCATGCATGTTCTAAAAAGTTATAAAATTTACTAGCTTGCATGATGTAGAGCTTGCTATCTTGAACATCACTAAGAATTGCTATCTTGTAATCTCAAGAGAAGAAAAAGTGCTATATTGCCTATCTCAAGAAGCAAAACATGCTAAACTTACACATATAACAAAATTTACAAACTTACAAAACTAAATATGCTAGCTTGTATGATGATAAACCTTGATATTATGTTTATTATGCAATGATTTGAACTAATATCTCAAACACGTGATAGTTGCACTTCTCCTTTTTGTTGATGACAAAGGGGGAGAAGTATGATGTTATGCATAAGTTTATGATAACATTTTGCTTGGATTTTTGAATCCAAGAGTTCTATCAATATGACATATTGATAGGGGGAGTTTGTTTAAATTCCGAGAGTTAAGGTTAACTCCATCATCAATTGGTTGTCATCATAAAAAAGGGGGAGATTGTTAAATCTTGAATTTTGATGATGAAACCAATTAATAGTATTTATGATCATGGTATGCAGTACCAAATGGTACCGCCTGGTACGGTCGGTACGTACTAGTTCGACGACATACCGGTACGTGGACTGCCCGATATGAAGTTCCGACGAGCTTCCAGCGATCTTCCGGCGAACTTTCGATGATCTCTCAATAATGTTCCAGTGGACTCCCTGCAAGCTCCTTGACTTCACGACAATCTTCTTGGTGAGTTTCGATGAGCTTCTTTGGCAAGCTCCTAGACTTCTCGGTTGGTTCCGGTAGAACTTCCGATGAACGTTCGGACTTCAAACGAACTCTCGAACTCTCAACAAAATCTCATTCTTGACTCCAGAACTTCATTTTGCTTTATGCCTTACTATCATAGTTAATCCTACACACATAAAACATATTTCGATCTAGATAATTATTACTAAGCATGAATCATATTATCCGGCATGTCATTGGTCCATCGAAGCTTCGTCTGATTCTTCGGCACATCGTCCTCTCTTGTGGCCTATTACCCAAAAGGCTAGTTGACCTTTGCAACTCCAATATCCTTGGTGCAATATCCGCTCTTCTTGGCCTGATGCCCGAAACCATGGCCCGAAGCCTTTTGTCGATATGTCGACCAATCCTCCAACGGGACGTCCAATCTTCTGACATGTTTTTCTCTGGCCAAACATGATTCTTTATGCTTTAATTATCTCTCTCTAATCAAAGAATCCTACATCACTCAAAACGCAGATCAAATCATAAACACTTATCAATTTGTTTCATCATCAAAATATAAGATTCAACATAAATTGTCTTACTTGTTTTACATCCACTACACTCTTCCATATGCTCTAAAGTTAAACACCTTCCGAGATCAATTTTCAAGGAACGAAGATTTTACAAAATCAATATTTTTATACACTACACTAATTCACCCCCCCCCCCCCTCTTAGTGCCGACTCATTCCTAACATTGCTCACATGAGAGAACCCCATGGCAAGTTTCATACCAATCGTACTAGTGTATTACATCTCCATCTAGTTGGATTGAAGCTATTTCTACCTTAAATTCTTTTGGATTTTTGTGAAAATAAAAAAAAAATCTACTCTAGAGATCTAACTGGTCAGATCTTCATCTTCCTATCTTGGGAATTCCACCTTTATGCGTAGGTAACTTGTATCCTATTCTTGGTTCCTTTTTACTATGTCTCTAGGTCGGTTCAATGTAAGACTTGAACTTTCATCTTGTTGAAACTTGTTAAGGCTCTCCAATAGACTCTTTTTAAAATCATTAAGGATTTCTTACAAGTGATTCTCAATTATGATTTCTAAGGCATCTAATTAGGCTTTCACCGATTTGTTGGTAGCTATTACATAAGACTGTAGATCTATAATCTTCAACTACTATTTTTGGTGTCGGGTCAAGGGCATCAGTACAACTATTGAATCTCGTATTTTGATGATGAAACCAATTGATAATTGTGTTTATGTTTTAATCTGCGTTTTGAGTGACGCAAGATGCTTCGATCAGGATGAGACAATTAAAGCAAGAAAAATCATGTTATGCCGGAGAAACATGTCAGAAGATTGGACGTCGGGCCGATGGATCGGTCGACGTATCGATAGAAGGCTTCGGGCCATGGACTTGGGCATCAGGCCAAGAAGAGCGGGTATTGCGCCAAGGATATTGGAGTTGCGGAGTCAACTAGCCAATTGGGCAATAGGCCGCAAGAGAGGACGATGCGCCGAAGAATCGGACGAAGCGTCGAGGGACCAATGACATGCCGAACAACTTATTTAATTGCTTAGGATTAATTGTCTCGATCGAAGTTTTGTTTTAATTGTGCAGGATTAACTATGATAACGATGAAAACATAAAGCAAAACAAAGTGTCGGAGTCAAGCGCGAAGGATTCGTTGCGAGTTCGAGAGTTCGACGGAAGTCCGAAGGTTCATCGGGAATGCTACCGGAACTAGCCGAGAATGAGTTGGGAGCTTGCCGAAGGGTTTTTCGGAAGCTCACCGGAAGGTTCAATGAAGAACGCGGAGCTCGCCGAGAAAGATTAGAGCTTGCCGAAGAAGCTTATTGGAACTCGCTAAGATCAAATCGTGCAGTCTAGGAGCTTGCCGGGAGTCCGTAGAATGGTTTCCGAGAGGTCATCGGAATACCGCCGGAAGTTTGCCGGAAGCTTGCTAGAAGAAGTCTTGACTTGCGAACTTTGTAATAGCTTAGAAAATATCTTTAAATTCATAGTTAGCATGCTAATTAGGGTTAGGATTAGTTGTTAATCTTATAACCCAAGTAGGGGCCAATTGGGTCTAAGTTCGGACTGGTTTGGGCCAAGTTTGGAGCCCAACCAAGTGAGCTAAAATAGTGTAGGACATGGCACCACCAGGGTCGGCGGTGGCACCGCCCAAGAGAGGATCTCCTAGCAAAGCTGGGCGGTGCAACCGCCTCTGATAGCGGTGCAACTACCTGAGCTCGGTCTCTGAGCTCTGGCTGGGCGATGCAACCGCCCCAGTCAGGCGGTGGCACCGCCTGAGCTTGGTATCCGAGCTCTGTCAAGCGGTGCAACCGCTCCTGAAAAGCGGTGGCACCGCCTAGAGGCTCAGTCTTCGAGCTCTGCTAGGCGGTGCAATTGCCAGACCTAGGAATTCCGGGAGATGACAGATTTGAGCTCCAAATTCAAACGGGTTTGGAGCCTATAAATACCCCTCCAATCCCTGGGTAAAAATACAAGCACAAAGAGATTAAAAGAGAGAAAACACTGCTGCAATCTCTAGAATTTCCCTCCTCTAGCTTAAAGTGTTAGAATTATGTTTAAGAGAGGAGAGTGAGTGCTTATAAGGGTTGTCTCCTAAACCCAGTAAAAGGAGAAGAGGGGTGTAAGAAGGAGGTTGATCTTCTCCTAGTAAAGGAAGATCATTAGTGGATGCTGGTGGCCTCGACGGAAGAGGAATCAGAGGAGTGGATGTAGGTCACGATTGACCGAACCACTGTAAACTCTCGTCTTCTCTGGTTTGCATTTACTTTGAGCTTATTATCCTTACTGCAAACCTCCTTCATAGCTTACTGCCTTCTGCGCTTTTACGATTGCGTTTCCAAGCTCAATATTTTTTGAATCGTGTTTAGACATAAATCGCTTTTCTCGTACGAACATCGTATTTCAGTTTGCACTTACATTCTGATTTCCATCACAATAGCAAACTGCCTTAATAAATTTGTTTTAATTGTTTCTTGCCTAATCATAAGTTAAAGTGATTTACGAATCAGCTTTTCTACTGAAATCGATTTTTTCGTACGAACGCAGTTTTAAACGTCGAAAGTTTTCCGCTGCACTAAATCACCCCCTCCCCTCTTAGTGCTCTTAATCCTAACAATTGGTATCAAAGCCCGGTATTTCTCATTTCGGATTTACACCCGAGAGAAATGGCTCTTCATGGCTTTAAAGAGGGTTTTTCGATTTTTCGTCCACTGTTGTTTAACGGATTGGACTTCACTTATTGGAAAACTCGAATGAGAGTTTTCTTGATTTCTATGAATTTGGATTTATGGAATATTGTTAAAAACGGTTTTCAACTTCCCTCTAAACCAATGAACGAATGGTCAGATTTGGAGAAGAAGTATTTTTCTTTAAACGCAAAGGTTATGAATGCCTTATTTTGTGCTTTGGAAAAAAATGAGTTCAATCAGATTTTTATGTGCGAAACGGCTTTTGATATTTGGCGAACACTTGAAATCACGCACGAGGGAACTAGTAGAGTCAATGACTCAAAAGTTAATATTTTATTGCATGATTTTGAGCTTTTTCGAATGCAACCAAGTGAGACTATAGGCGATATGTACACCCGTTTCACGGATGTCGTCAATAGTTTAAGAGCTCTTGGCAAATATTTTTCGGATTTTGAACTCATAAACAAGATTTTGCGTTCTCTTTCTAAGAAGTGGGATTCAAAAGTAACTGCAATACAAGAAGCAAAAAACCTAAACAACTTACCACTTGAAGAACTAATTGGTTCGTTGATGACATATGAAATGGTGCACAATGCACATGATGAACATGATGAACAAAACAACCTTCCAAAGAACAGGAAGGATTTGGAACCCCGGACAAATGAATACCACTTGAGCGATGACTCAAGTGATAGGGACAACGATGAACTTGAACTTCGAACACTAAATCTTAATAAGTTTATTAAACAAAAATCTAAAATAAACAATGAACTTGAACGGAGAAAGAGGCCAAAGAAGAAGAACACAAAGTGAGATGAATCGAGCTCCTCCAAAGACGAGAAGAAAATCAAGAAAGGCGAAGTGGCAAACTATGCCTTCAATGAAAAGGTAATCGAAATCTCCCTGATTTATTTTGAAATTACTTGATGCTTTCATGATGTATTTTCTTTTTTAGTTTAGAATTAATTTTCTTGAAAATTACATGTTTAAAAATAAAAATACAAAAATTATGATCATGTTAGTAATTTTAAAAATGTAACATTGCACATTTTATGATAAACAAACAAAATGATTTTGATTGAAAATATGAAATCATAATGTGTATCATGTTTGATTAACATTGTTGAATGAAATCATGTTTGATTTGAAGTAATGCATAATGATGTAATGAAAATATTAAATGTTTTTGATACAATGATTGACAATTTTATGCATGAGATTTTAAGTTATACATGATGATAAGCATGTGTTATTATCATGAGTGTATATGGCAAAACCATGTCCGAATACATGAAAGTGTTAAATTTTATTTTTGGATTTTCTTGACCATAATAGTTCATTTTTGAAAATCTATTGATCTTGATGGTTCTATGATGAAATTCATTTTTCGATCCTAAATGTTGATGTATGTTTTTGTTTAACATAAAGGTAAAGGCATGCTTAAAAGAAGCAAATCATATGAATAAAAATTTATAAATGTGATCCTCTATCTTATCGACTTTTCAATAAATCTATGTTTGTCATATATGAATTTATTGAATGTGACTTTGAGGATGATTTCAGATTTCACAAATGCTTGATTCATACTTATGACATGAGATAATTGAATTCTTGACTTACTCTTTATATGGCTTGAAAATAGATGTTTAAAATCTTGCTTGATGAGTTGTTTTATAAGATTTTGCCTTTACGTCTTGAACTTTCATGCTTATCTTGATTTGGCTTATAATGCTTAGATGAAAAAGAATTATTTAAAAAAATACTTTTCCCATCTGATCGAGATTAATGATTTCATGATATTTTGTGAATCTCGAAATTGATTTTGATGACTTGATTATGAATTTCAAGTTAATGATTTGATTTGAATAAGTTTTATCTAAATCATAATCTTGATCTTGCAAAATTGAAGTCACAAATAATATCTTTTGGTATTCATGAATTGATACTCACAATATGAAAGTATTGGTATTCATGACTTGAATTGGATTGAAACATTGCATGCTTAAATTAATCATTCTCCTATGTTTCAAAAATTCTTTAAATGCCTTATGTGATGATTGAAAATTAACTTGCTTTATGATAAATCTATATATACAATTTTGATGATGAGATTTTTGATGAATTTGACGATTTGAATTTGAATGAGTTTGTATTCAAATTATGATCTTGATTTCTTGGATATACTACTTGAGATTATTTTTTAATCACAATCTCTTCTTTGTACACCTATAATTTTTGTTATTTATAAAAGGAAGAGATTTGATAAAATGAATTATGTCTTTTGGCATTCAAATGGTATTATATTTGATGATATGATTTCTTTGTATCTATGATATAAATGCCTTGAAATGATTGAAATATTTTACACTGTTATGCTCTTCCCTACTTCTTTCTTGTTTTCAATGATAAAACGGGGAGAAGTTTTGATCATGCATGGTAGGATATAATTTGACAAAATTGATACCATCATGATATGAAACATTTATGATTTACAATTATGCATGCAATACTTGTGCTTTCTAATTATGATGTGATGTATTGCATATGATATAAATCATAATTTAAAATGCTATGAGTGCTAAGTTACACATTTTGATAAGAAATTGCTATATTGAAACATTAATGTAATTATGAATGATGATATGATATTATGCATGTAATACTTCAACTTATGATAATGATGCATGCAATGATAAAATATTCATGATGAAAAATTGTCTTGACATTCAGAACTTGATTATTCATCCTTTGTCATGATTTTGAAATCATTGTAAAAGGAAAAAGAACTACAAAACTGTATTCTTCCTTTCCTTTTGACAATGACAAAGGGGGAGATAGCTAGCTTGCACAAGTTAAGAAGATGCAAAAACTTGATTGCTAGCTTGCCTATCTTAAGTAGCAAAGATTGCTAACTTGCTTATTTCAAGAAGCAAAAGTTGTCTTCTTGAACATCAATTCTTGAATATCTCAAGAAGCAAGACTTGCAACCTGCACATTACAATAGGAAGCAAGAATCATGAGCCTACACAAGAAAGTTATCTTGCATTTGCTTTTGAAGTTTTTGCTAGCTTGTATATTGTAAAACTTGTATATCATAAAAATTGCTAGCTTGTAATCTAAAGAGAAGCAAAAAATTGCTATCTCAAAAGAAGCAAATGTGCTATCTTGCCTACCTCAAGAGGCAAAAATGCTAACTTGCAAATCTAGCAAAACTTGACAAATTTGCATATCTCAAGAAGCAAGAGTTGCTTTCTTGAACATCTCAAAACTGCTAGCTTGCATGTTCTAAAATGTTGTAATATTGCTAGCTTGCATGATGTAGAACTTGCTATCTTGAACATTACCAAAAGTGCTATCTTGTATGCTGCAAAACTTGCATATCTAAAACTAGATAGCTTGGATGTTCTAAGCATGATGTAATACTTGCTAAATTTTCTGGCTTCAAAATTGCATGATGATAAACCTTGATATTATGTTTTTCATGCAATGAGTTGAACTTATATTACAAACACAAAGAATAGTTGTACTTCTCCTTTTTGTTGATGACAAAGGGGGAGAAGTATGTTGATGATGGTATGATATGTTATGCATAAGTTTATGCATAAGTTCATGATATAGTGTTGCAAGTATTCATGATGAATATTGCAATGACTTGAATTTAGTTTGAATTCAAGATTTTATCAATATGGCATATTGATAGGGGGAGTTTGTTTAAACTCCGGGAGTTAAGTTTAACTTTGTCATCAATTGGTTGTCATCATCAAAAAGGGGGAGATTATTGAATCTCGTATTTTGATGATGAAACCAATTGATAATTGTGTTTATGTTTTAATCTGCGTTTTGAGTGACGCAAGATGCTTCGATTAGGATGAGACAATTAAAACAGGAAAAATCATGTTGTGCTGGAGAAACATGTCAGAAGATTGGACGTCGGGCCGATGGATCGGTCGACGTATCGACAGAAGGCTTCGGGCCGTGGACTTGGGCATCGGGCCAAGAAGAGCGGGTATTGCGCCAAGGATATCAGAGTTGCAGAGTCAACTGGCCGATTGGGCAATAGGCCGCAGGAGAGGACGATGCGTCGAAGAATCGGACGAAGCATCGAGGGACCAATGACATGCCGAACAACTTATTTAATTACTTAGGATTAATTGTCTCGATCGAAGTTTTGTTTTAAGTGTGCAGGATTAACTATGATAACGATGAAAACATAAAGCAAAACAAAGTGTCGGAGTCAAGCGCGAAGGATTCGTTGCGAGTTCGAGAGTTCGACAGAAGTCCGAAGGTTCGTCGGGAATGCTACCGGAACTAGCTGAGAATGAGTTGGGAGCTTGCCGAAGGGTTTTTCGGAAGCTCGCCGGAAGGTTCATTAGAAGTTCGCGGAGCTCGCCGAGAAATATTGGAGCTTGCCGAAGAAGCTCGTTGGAACTCACTAAGATCAAATCGTGAAGTCTAGGAGCTTGCCGGGAGTCCGCAGAATGGTTTCCGAGAGTTCATCGAAAGACCGCCGGAAGTTTGCTGGAAGATCACCAGAAGAAGTCTTGACTTGCAGACTTTGTAATAGCTTAGAAAATGTCTTTAAATTCATAGTTAGCATGTTAATTAGGGTTAGGATTAGGTGTTAATCCTATAACCGAAGTAGGGGCCAATTGGGCCCAAGTTCGGACTGGTTTGGGCCAAGTTTGGAGCCCAATCAAGTGAGCTGAAATAATGTAGGAGGTGGCACCACCAAGGTCAGCGGTGGCACCGCCCAGGAGAGGATCTCCCAGTGAAGCTAGGCAGTTCAACCGCCCCAGGCAGGCAGTGGCACCGCTAGGGCTCAGTCTCCGAGCGAGACTGGGCGGTGCAACCGCCTCTGATAGCGGTGCAACTACCTGAGCTCGGTCTCTGAGCTCTGGCTGGGCGATGCAACCGCCCCAGTCAGGCGGTGGCACCGCCTGAGCTTGGTATCCGAGCTCTGTCAAGCGGTGCAACCACTCCTGAAAAGCGGTGGCACCGCCTAGAGGCTCAGTCTTCGAGCTCTGCCAGGCGGTGCAATCGCCAGACCCAGGAATTCCGGGAGATGACAGATTTGAGCTCCAAATTCAAACTGGTTTGGAGCCTATAAATACCCCTCCAATCCCTAGGTAAAAATACAAGCACAGAGAGATTAAAAGAGAGAAAACACTACTGCAATCTCTAGAATTTCCCTCCTCTAGCTTAAAGTGTTAGAATTATGTTTAAGAGAGGAGAGTGAGTGCTTGTAAGGGTTGTCTCCTAATCCCAGTAAAAGGAGTAGAGGGGTGTAAGAAGGAGGTTGATCTTCACCTAGTAAAGGAAGATCATTAGTGGATGTCGGTGGCCTCGACGGAAGAGGAATCGGAGGAGTGGATGTAGATCACGATTGACCGAACCACTGTAAACTCTCGTCTTCTCTGGTTTGCATTTACTTTGAGTTTATTATCCTTACTGCAAACCTCCTTCATAGCTTACTACCTTCTGCGCTTTTACGATTGCGTTTTCAAGCTCAATATTTTCCGAATCGTGTTTAGACGTAAATCGCTTTTCTCGTACGAACATCGTATTTCAGTTTGCGCTTACATTCTAATTTCCATCACAATAGCAAACTGCCTTAACAGATTTGTTTTAATTGCTTCTTGCCTAATCACAAGTTAAAGTGATTTACGAATCGGTTTTTCTACTGAAATCGGCTTTGTCGTACGAACACAGTTTTAAACGTTGAAAGTTTTCTGCTGCACTAATTCACCCCCCCCCCCTCTCTTAGTGCTCTTGATCCTAACAACTACACTATTCGGTGCGGCTGCTATAAAGTTTGGTCGGAGGTAGCATTGAGGGCACAAGGGAATATGAAGCTATTGAGGAAGCGAATGCCGAGGGTAGCATAAAGGCTTACTGTGGTCGCTGTGAGGAGGAAAGGTTGCTGCCCTATTTTTATTGCTACATGGGGTGAGGCTATGGGGGTTGGAAGGTGGCGGCGTCAGCGTGGGGAGTGGCTGAGGGCAGTTGTGCATGTGGCTACAGGCGACCCATGGGGAGTGATCGTCGAGCGGCTAGGGTTGAGGTTGTGAGGGTTGGAAGGTGGCAGCGTCAGCGTGGAGAGTGATTGAGGATGGTTGTATGTGTGGTTGTGGTTGTTATGGCCAAAGGGGAGCGATCGCCGAGCAGCTGGGGTTGAGGCTACGGGGGCTAGAAGGCGGCAGAGTCAATGTAGGGAGTGACTGTGGGGGTTGCAGATGCCGATTGCACACAGTCGCTGCATGCATAGCTAGAGGGCGGCTGCAGCAGAAGGTTTGCTGTCGATGTCGGTAGCAAAATGGGAGGAAACAACAGTGACCAATGGTTGCAGCAGAAGATGCATAGTTGCCCTATTTCGATCTCCGCGAGGAGGAGAGTTTGCTACAGAGGTCGAGAGGCAATAATGGTAGCATGGCTAGGAGCAACCAAGGATCGTTGAGGCTAAGAGCAATGAGGGGGGTGGTCCGCTAGTCAGGAACAATGGCGGTGGCCCTTTCTCACTCAAACAAGATGGGATGTGGCTACATGCACGGTTAGAGGGCGGCTGCGATGCAACGAGGGGGGTGGTCATTGGTCGGGAAGTAGCGGCGGTGGCCGTTTCTCGCTTAGGATGGGGTGTGGCTGCAACCCTCTTTTCTTTCTTCCTCTCTTTCTTTCTTTTGTTTTTTTGAGATGATGATAGTTGTGGCAAAGTGTTTTGAGAAATTATAGCGAGAATGTTGAGGGTCGCTACTCTGATACTAAATGATAAAGACTTCTAGGGTTTTATCGTAGAAAAAGAGGGAGAAAAGAGATGATCACTTCGAGGGGATCAACCTCCTTGATCACTTCAAGGGGATCAGCCTCATTGATTGTTGAAAAGAAATATATACCTCCTAAATAGAGTTCCACCTAGAATCCATCACGACTTGACTCTTAATAAATAAATAAATAAATAATATTTCATTGATTGTTGAAAAGAAACATATCCTCTCCGACTTTTACTAAGCTAGACAAACTCAATAAAACATTATTCAAAGCATAAAAAATAAAAGGATCCTAAAATACATATATCATTAATGTTAAAATATAATTTCATTTATATAAAGCATCCTAACACATGTCAAATCTAATTCCAATTTCAAGAATAATATTTGTTATAAAAAATCTTAAGGGTAAATACTTTTCAATTTATATATTTATGAAAGGCCCTATAAAATTTTTGTACTTAGAATTTTTCGAAACTTTTATACAGAACAAATGATACTTAGTATAATTTTTAGTTAGTAAAACTAGACATATTAACTACAAATATTTATAACAATGTAAGGTTAAATTGAAGAAGATAATCAATCATTGATCCTAAAGAAACCACACAATAAATAGCAAATATGTTCTTATAATTTCTTATTGAATTTATCCTATTCATAACCGTAGACAAGAATAATATTATAAAGTACAGGATAATAATATTTAAAAAATAATATGTAAAACTATAATAAAAATTATGTCAAAATTCATTCATTTATAATATATTTTAAATTTATAATGAAATTATATAAACGAATTTTGTGTCCCAAATATGAGTAAACTATGATCAAACTAAGAAAATACTATAAGACTCATGAAATAAACTTAATTATTTAGTAAAATAAAAATATAAATATTTCATAATAAACATAAGAATCATATAATATTTCTAGCCAGATTAAAAAATATTATATATAAATCTAACTATGTCAATTGATATTTATTTATCT
Organism: Musa schizocarpa; assembly: GCA_900464855.2. Lineage (NCBI taxonomy): Eukaryota > Viridiplantae > Streptophyta > Magnoliopsida > Zingiberales > Musaceae > Musa > Musa schizocarpa. Next base: position 2,135,058 of record LS990916.1, read on the forward strand.
ATTCCAAATATATCTTAAAAAGAAAATTATATATCTTATAATCTAATTAACAACTCTTGATTATGTTTCAAAAAGTGGATAAAAGTCTTACAAAATTATATAAAAAAAATAACTTTACAAGATTTTCTATGATAAAATATTATAATATTTTTCATGATTTAGAGAAAATACATCTTAAAAATAAACTAGTACATCTCATAATATAATTAACAACCCTTATTTATGTTTCAAAATGTGGATAAAAGTCTTTTGACAAAATTATATTGAAAATGAAAAACTTTACAAGATTTTCTATGACAAAATATTATAATATTTATTATGATTTACAGAAAATATACTAAAATTTTGAGCATTTTACTTAGTATTATTAATGTTCGCATCAAGAGCGGCAATAAGAAGGTGGGGGTGAATTAGTGGAGCGGAAAAATTACATTGATTCGAAATCTTTCGTACGATAAAAATCGGTTTCGACTCAAATTGTTTATTTCACTTTGAATAAGTAAAGAAGAGAAGGTTGGGTAGTTTGCAATGTAGAAAAGTGAATTTGTAGTAAGGAAAGAACACACCGAAATTTATAGTGGTTCGATCGTTGTGACCTACATTCACTTTCGATTCCTCCTCCATTGAAGTTACCGGCGTCCACTAATGGTCCTCCTTCAATAGGCAAAGACCATCCACCTCTTTATAGCACTTTCTCCTTTTCACAGGTTTAGGAGATAACTATTACAAGCCTCACTCCTCTTTCTTTGATGATTACAAAGCTAAGAGAGGGAGGAGGATGACTCTTCTCACATTTACAACACTTTTAACACCCCAACACTTTTAACACCCCAACACTTAAGAGTTTTCAACACTTTTGATTGCACTTTGTTACTCTTCCATGAAGAAAAGGGTGGGATATTTATAGGCCCCAATGGCTTCAGAATTGGAGCCAAAAAGTGTCACATCATCATATTTTGAGGTATTGGCTGTACCACCATTATTATTGGACGATACCACCACCTGACTCTCTGACACACGGCGATACCACCGCTTAATAGAGCTCTCAAAGATTGAGCTCTAGTGGTACCACCACATGACAAGTGGTACTATCGCTGGCAGGTAATAACTTCCGACAATTCCACTACCCAAAACACCTGAGAGACCGAGTCGTGACTTCAGGTGCTGAATGAGGCTATTCAATCTGACCCAATTCAGTCCTATTAAGGGCTCAGTTGGCCCCTAACTGAGTTAGTAGGATTACCTCCCAATCCTAACTTAACTTAAGGTCTAACTATAATAATTAAGACATTTAACAAAGCATTCTTGTTTTGGTACGTCAATTGTTCTTCTAGAGAGCTTCTGGTGAACTTTCGATGATCTCTCGGTAATGTTTCGGTCGAACTTCCGGCAAGCTCCTGGACTTCACGATGATCTTCTTGGTGAGTTCCGACGAGCTTCTTTAGCAAGCTCCTGGACTTCTCGGTTAATTTCAGTGGAAATTCCGACGAATGTCCGATCTTCCGACCAACTCTCGAACTCCCAACGAAATTTTGATCTTGACTCCAACATAACATTTGCTTTATGTCTTACTACTATCGTAGTTAATCCTATACACTTTGCTCAACATATAGATTAGATCAAACAATTTACTAATTGATTTTATCATCAAAATCTGGGATTCAATAATCTCTCCCTTTTTTTATGCCAATCAATTGATGACAGAGTTAACATTAACTCCCCCTATCTATATGGCATACTTGAGAAAAGACATTCTTGAATTCAAAGCCTTTGAATTCAAGCATCAAACTGATAAGTTATATTCATTTAAACTTATCAATATACATATCATGATACTAATCATGATTTAACAATACAATACCACGTATTTATCAATAAAAAATGATGTCAAGGCATGACATCCATTTTCAAGTTAATGAGTTTCAAATATGAAATTTAGCAAGATGATAATTCTCGATAAAAATGACAATTCATCATTTTAAGACATGGTATCAATTGTAAATAGCAAATTAAGCTCATGATACATTATCGTTATGATAAACATTTATTAAACATTCATGAAACATTTCAAATATCTACGATACATATGATGCATGCATTTTGAGCTAACTACGATAAAGATTTCAAATATTCATATGCAATACATTTTGATATGTTTCAAGTATATGCAATGTATTTGACAATTTCAATTATATTTGCTCATATTTCAAGCATTCGTAATACATTTAATGCACTTATCTACGACATTCATTTTGTCATCAATTTGCCACATTTCTCCTCCTTTGTTATAAAAAAAAAAGGAAGAACAATTCAACAATACAAGTGTGGTAAAAGTTCAAGCAAGTTTCACACGTATCCAAGCAATAAATGAAGGTAAGCAAAACTTTGCATTATAATTTCTCTTTGAATAAGCTAATATTTTTACTCAAGGGATTTTTGGTTCTTCCTTTGTCATAAGAACAAGAAAAGGAAGAAGGGTAAGGAAAGAATCTATGAAGACCCAAATTCATGAATGGATTTGAACCAAGTCAAATTCATGAAAAGATTTGAACTAAGTCAAATTCAAAATAACAAATGAGTTTCATTAAATCATGCTTCAACTTTAACAATGAAAAGGATCAAGTGTATCAAACATAAATCAAATCCATTACATACTAAATCAAATCGTCATTCTTGCAAGTGATCATTACACACTGAAAATTCATAAACATTCTTCCTTCATGAGAAGAGTAAGGAAGGATTCATGGGAAATGATAAAAAGAAATCCATGAATAAAACTTCATAAATTAAATCCGTTTCTCATTAAGAATTCATAAGAGTGAAATCCATGAAAGATGCATTTGTCAATGAATTCAATGGGTGAAGGGACTAAGTGTATCAAACATCATTACATGATAAAGAAAGGGTATGGAGTAAACTTGATACCAAGGAAGATAAAAATGAGATAGATTCATGAAAGCTTCATTCATGAAATACATTAAGAGAAAGATAGTCTGAAAAAGATACAATAGACTCATGCATTCGGATAGTTTAACATGCCTATATCTCTTCTAATGAAATCAAATTGCTCTTCATTTAAAAGTTTTATAAACAGATCGGCCAATTGATGTTTCATATCAATGAATTCTAAAATTACATCATGATTATTAACATGATCTCATATAAAGTGATGCATAATGTCAATATGTTTAGTTCTAGAGTGTTAAATATAATTTTTCGTTAAACATATTGCACTTGTGTTATTACATTTTATGAGAATATTCTTAAGATAAATTCTATAATCTTCTAATGTATTTTTCATCCATACAACTTGTGCACAACATGCCCTAGCCACTATGTATTCGGCTTCGATCGCAGATAGTATAACCGAGTTTTGTTTCTTAGAAAACTAAGAGACAAGTGCCTGACCTAAGAATTGATATGTTCCAGATGTGCTTTTTCTATCTAATCTATATCCAGCAAAATCTGCATCAGCATAAGCAATTAATTTAAAGTTTTCAAATTTTGGATACCATAATCCTATATTAGTGATTCTTTTAAGATATCTAAGAATTCTTTTAACTACTTTAAGATGAGATAGCATAGGATTAGATTGAAACCTAGCACAAAGTCCGACGCTAACATGATGTCCGGTCTTGTTGCGGTGAGGTATAGTAAACTACCTATTATACCTCTATAAGCTTTTTGATCAAAGCTTTCTCTACTTTTGTCAATATCTAACTTAGTGGAGGTACTCATAGGAGTATTGATAGCCTTTGAACTTGTTGAATCTCGGATTTTGAAGATGAAGTCAATTGTCATTTGTTATCTAATCCATATGTTGAGATAAATGTGCAGGATTAACTACAAAGGAAGAAAGACATGCTGTAGGAGTTGTGCTGGAGTCAAGACCATGATCGCGTTGGGGGTTCGAGAGGTCGATGGAAGTCCGGACGGTTGTCGGAGGTTCTGCGGGAACAAATCTGAGAAGTCCAGGAGCTTGCCAAAGAAGCTCGTCGGAACTCGCCAAGTGGATCATCGCAAGTCTAGGAGTTTGCCGGAAGTCCGCCGGAGCATCGCCGAAGGTTCGTTGGATGTTCACCGGAAGTTTGTCGAAAGCTCGCCAGAAGAAGCGATTGATGCACAAGAGCAAGTTGCAGTAAATGTCTTAAGAAATATTATAGTTAGCATATATATTAAGTTAGGAATGGGAGGTGATCTCATTAACTTAATCTGGGGGCAATTGGGCCCTTGATAGACCCAAATTGGGCTAAATGGATCAACCTATTCGGACTAGAATTCTTACTAGACAGTGGCATCGCTAGGGTTGACGGTGGCACCACCCAAGAGATAGTCTCCTAGGAAAGCTGGGCGGTGCAACCACCTAGGTTAGGCGGTGGCACGGCCTAGGCTCAGTCTCTTAGCAAGACTGGGTGGTGCAACTGCCCTAGTCAAGCGGTGGCACCGCTTGGGCTCAGTCTTCGAGCGAGACTGGGCGGTGCAACCACCCCAGTCAGGCGGTGGCACCGCCCAGAGGCTCAGTCTCCAAGCTGCTAGGCGGTTGTACCGTCCTAGTCAGGAGGTAGCATCGCCAGGACCCCGAAAATCCGGGAAAAAATACTTTTGAGCTCCAAATTCAAACTATTTTGGGGCCTATATATACCCCACCCTTTCCTGCATGAAAGGGCACCAAAAATTCAATCTTACTCTGTGATTTTTAGAGTTTAAAAGTGTTATAAAGGCTAGAAGTTCTCCTCCCTCTTTTCTTCCAATTTTTCATCTTTCAAGAGAGGAGAGAAATTTTGTGATGGTTATCTCCTAAGCCCGTCAAAAGGAGTGAAACTGTAAAATGGTGTTTGGCCTTCACCTATTGAAGGAATGCCTCTAGTTGACATCGGTGACCTTGTCGGAGGAGGAAGCCGAAAGTGGATGTAGGTCATGTTTGACCGAACCACTCTAAAATATGGTTTGCATTTCCTTTGTGCTATTTATCTTAACTGAAAACTGCATTCCTTACTTTACCTTAAATACGTTTCCGTAAGCTTTCAAAGTTATTATCTGCATGAAACAAATTTTATGTCGGAATCAGATTTCAACGTACAAACACAGTTTCAATCGTCGAAAGTTTTTTGCTGCACTAATTCCCTCTTAGTGCTCTTGATCCTAACAATTGGCTCAAATGGATTAAAACCCATGAGAGATGACATACGCGGGAAACCAAGAGAGTCATTCTATTACACGTCCATCCATGTTCAATGGGACAGACTACACCTATTGGAAGACCCGAATGAGGATCTTTCTTATTTCTATTGATTTTAAACTTTGGAATCTTGTCGAAAATGGATTTTTGAAGTCTTCTCTTCCAATAATCGATTGGAATGAATTGGAGAAGAAGACTTTCGCTCTTAATGCAAAGGCTATGAAAGTCTTATTTTGTGTGCTTGATAAAAATGAGTTCAATCGTGTTTCGGTTTGTGAAACCGCGTTTGATATTTAGCATACACTCGAAGTGACTCACGAAGGCACAAGTAAAGTGAAAGAGTCAAAAATCAATCTTTTGATACATTCTTTTGAACTTTTCTGAATGAAATCGAGCGAGACTATTGGTGACATGTACACCCATTTCACAAATGTTGTCAATGGTCTAAAAGGACTCGGCAAAAGTTTTTCGGATTTTGAGCTCATAAATAAGATTCTAAGATCCCTTCCTAAGAGTTGGGACCCTAAAGTCACTGCTATTCAAGAGACTAAAGATTTAAACAACTTCCCTCTTGAAGAACTAATCGGGTCATTAATGACCTATGAAATAACTTGCAAGGCTTATGAAGAGCAAGAAGACATCCTTCCAAAGAACAGGAAGAATATGACACTTAGAACTTTAGATGACCACTTAAGAGAAAACTCAAGTGATGAGGACTGTGATGATGACTTGACACTTCTAACAAGGAAATTCAAAAAATTCATTAAGAGAAACAAATTTAAAAATGACACAAAAAAATAAACTTGAACCCAAAAAGGACCAAGTTATTTGCTACGAGTGTAAAAAATCGGGACACTACAAAAATGATTGTCCCTAAGCCAAGAAGAGAACATTAAAGAAGAAGACACTCAAAGCAACGTGGGATAACTCGAGCGCGTCCGAAGAAGATGAGTCCAACACCGAGCAAGTTGCTCATTACGCCTTAATGGCCATCGGAGAAGAGGTAATAAATTTAATTGATGCAAATTTATCATTTGATGAATTATTAAATGTCTTCCATGACTTATTTGATGAATGCAAAATAATTAGTAGAAAATATAAATTGCTGAAAAATAAGCATGATAGTCTTGTTATCAATTTTGATAAATTAAAAACTGAATATCATGATAGTTTAGCTCAATATGAAAAATGTCATGATCTAGAAACTCTTCAAAAAGAGAACTTGCTACTTAAGGACGCCTTGAAGAAATTTGAGGTTGGTAGTAAGTCTTTGAACATGATCCTTACAAATAAGGGTCATATTCCCAAAAGAAGTGGAATCGGATTTGTGAGAAGTCCTCACCAAAATCCAACCACCTTCATAAAAGGTCTTATCTTACATGTTCAGTACCAAAGCAAATGCAACTTTTGTTGCAAACATGGACATAAAACATATCATTGTCCATTCAAGAAAATTAGTCTGAACAAACTGATTTGGGTTCCTAAAGGAACCATAATAAACAATGTAGATCAATTTTTGAGACACCCAAAAGTAAATGGGTACCTAAAAATTATCCTTTCTTGTAGAGACATACACCATCACAAGCTAGGAGCAAGAGATGGTACCTTGATAGTGGATGCTCAAGGCATATGACCGGAGATCCATCTTAATTCTCTAAGCTCACTAGCATAGATGAAGGCTATGTCACCTTCGGAGACAACAACAAGGGTAAAATCATTGGCAAAGGAACTATAGGTAACAAATCCAACTTCTTTATTGAAGATGTTTTGTTAGTTGATGGTTTAAAACATAATCTCTTAAGCATTAGTCAATTATGTGATAAAGGATATGTCGTCAAATTCGAATCTAATGCTTGCATCATTGAAAAACCACACAAAAACACATCTATGATTGTATTAAAACAAAATAATGTATACACTATTGACATCAATGATCTTTGCAATGAAATGTGTTTCTCGGTTTTGAATGAGGATGCTTGGCTTTGGCATAGGAGATTAGGTCATGCTAGCATAAAACTAATCACTCAAATATCAACCAAAGAACTTATACGAGGAATTCCTCATATCATGTTCATCAAAGATAATGTGTGTAATGCTTGTTAATTAGGAAAACAAATTAAGGTTAGTTTCAAATCTAAGAATCAAATAAGCACCTCTAGGCCCTTATAGTTGATCCATATGGACTTGTTCGGACCAATCTCTACATCAAGCCTAGGAGGTAGCAAATACGCCTTCGTCATTGTAGATGACTATAGTAGATACACATGGACTTATTTCTTGAAACACAAAAATGAATGCTTTAGATATTTCACCAAGTTTTGTAAACTTGTTCAAAATGAAAAGGGTTTTGTGATTTCATCAATTCGAAGTGATCACGGTGGTGAATATCAAAACTGTGATTTCCAAGAATTTTATGAATATAATGGATACAACCACAACTTCTCTACTCCAAGAAATCCTCAACAAAATGGAGTAGTAGAAAGAAAGGATAGAAATTTACAAGAAATGGCAAGAACCATGTTGAATGAACATAGCCTACCCAAATACTTTTGGGCCGAAGTCGTAAACATTACATGCTATATTTTGAATAGAGTTCTAGTAAGACCCTTACTCACTAACTCCCTATGAGTTGTGGAATAATAAAAAACCTAATGTTTTATATTTTAAAGTTTTTGGGTGTAAGTGTTTTATCTTGAATGAAAAAGATGCCTTAGGAAAATTTGATGCTAAATCAGATGAAGGAATTTTTCTTGGTTATTCTTCGGTTTCTAAAGCTTTTCGTATCTTTAATAAAAGAACTTTAATTATAGAAGAATCCATTCATGTTGTTTTCAATGAGATTTTCGAAATCAAGAAAAATAATTTTAATGATGATGTTAATTTTGATTCTTTGAATTTAAATGAAACCTCTTCTCCAACTAACAACTTGGATGCATCTACTTCCGAAACATCCTTACCTAAGGATTGGAAGTATGTAGATGTTGATCCTAAGGAGCTAATCCTAGGAGACACATCTAAGGGGGTTCAAACACGTTCTTCTCTTAAAAATTTTTATGCCAACGCTGCTTTTCTCTCCCAAATTGAACCTAAATGTATTGACAAAGCCATGAAAGATGATTCATGGATTATCGCAATGCAAGATGAGTTAAATCAATTTGAGAGAAATGAGGTGTGGAAGCTTGTTCCTAGGCCAAATAACCATTTAGTTATTGGTACTAAATGGGTCTTTAGAAACAAGAAAGATGAATATGGTATCGTGGTTAGAAACAAGACTAGATTAGTGGCCAAAGGTTTCAACCAAGAAGAATATATCGATTATGAAGAAACCTTCGCTTCTGTGGCTAGATTAGAAGCCATAAGGATGCTCCTTGCCTATACTAGTAATAATAATTTTAAGTTATTTCAAATGGATGTTAAAAGCACTTTTCTTAATGGCTTTATTTTTGAAGAAGTTTATATTGAACAACCTTCCGGATTTAAAAATAATAGCCTCCCTAATCATATATTTGAATTAACCAAAGCTCTCTATGGTTTAAAACAAGCCCCAAGGGCTTGGTATGATAGACTAAGTACTTTTCTTATTGAAAATAATTTCACAAAAGGCATGGTCGATAGTACATTGTTTATCAAGAATTTTGAAAATAATTTTCTAATTGTTCAGATTTATGTTGATGATATTATCTTCGGTTCTACAAATGAAACCCTTTGTGAATCTTTTGCTAAAACCATGAGTCTTGAATTTGAAATGTGTTTGATGGGAGAATTAACCTTTTCTTAGGCTTACAAATTAAGCAACTAAGCAATGACATCTTTATTAGTCAAACTAAATATGCTTTAGATCTGCTGAAAAGATTTAATATGGCTAGCTCAAAAGCTATTAACACTCCTATGAGCACCTCCACTAAGTTAGAAGTTGATGAAAGTGGAGAAAGCTTCGATAAAAAAACTTATAGGTGTATGATAGGAAGTTTACTTTGCCTCACTATAACTAGACCAGACATCATGTTCAGTGTAGGACTTTGTGCTAGGTTTCAATCGAACCCTAAGATATCTCATCTCAAAGTTGTTAAAAGAATATTTAGATATCTTAAAGGTACCACAAATCTAGGATTATGGTATCCAAAATCTGAGAATTTTGAGTTAATTGCTTATGCTGATGCAAATTTTGCTGGGTGTAGACAAGATAGAAAAAGCACATCAAGAACATGTCAATTTTTGGGACATTCCCTTATTTCCTGGTCATCTATGAAACAAAACTCGGTTGCACTATCAACAACCGAAGCTGAGTATATTGCAGCTAGTGCATGCTGTGCACAAGTTGTATGGATGAAAAACACCTTAGAAGATTATAAAGTCCATCTTAAAAATATTCCCATTAAATGTGATAACACAAGTGTAATATATTTAACAAAGAATCTCATTCAACACTCAAGAACAAAACATATTGATATTAGACATCACTTTATATGAGATCATGTCACTAATCATGATGTATTCATAGAGTTCATTGATACTAAGCATCAACTAGCTGATATTTTTATAAAACCTCTAAGTGAAGAATAATTTGATTTCATTAGAAGAGAATTAGGAATTTTAATATGTCTGAATGCATAAGATTATTTTTCGGACTTTTTATTTATTTATTGATCAAATCACTTAATTGCCATGATGATTTTACATAATTACATGCCTTAATTATATGTTGTAAATTGTGTGTTTTGGATATAAAAAATTTTCATGATAATAAGCATGTTTTAACTTCATGATTGAATTTGAAAATCTATAGCAAAACCTCGTCCGAATGCATGAAAGTGTTAAATTTCATTTTCGGATCTTCTTGATCCTAACAATCGGATTTTCTTGATACATTATTCTTTTCTGGACTTAATAAACATATGTCATATCGAGTTTTGGATTCACATCATTGATTTTTGACATATGGAATCAACTAGCAAATGCACCTCTCATAGACTTACCATGTGAAAAATATCTTTCGAGAAATGGATTTGATGATTCCTTCTTATATCTTTTGAGAAATAGTTTTACGGGCAAGGATTTGATTTACACACATATCTTGATTCTTGTAAAAATGAAGTGTGCTTTAAGATCTTATCAATTTTAACTTCATTCGAGTAAGCTTTTAAATGGCTTGCCTTCTTCATTCAAAAAGATAATAACAAATAAAGAGGAAGAAGCAATGAAAATTATCTCCATGTCATGTTTTCCTTGAGATGTTTGTATAACTGGTATCCTATCATTCATTATTGAAAAATGACATAAACTTAGTTAAAATTTGCTAATATCGTTCTTTTTTTTGTTGATGACAAAGGGGGAGACATAAACCTAGTCAATGCTCCCATCATGATTCCTATCATGATGTATTTCTATGAAAATGATGTTGATCCATTCGACCCAATTTGGGTCTATCAAGGGCCCAATTGCCCCTAAATTAAGTTAATGGGATCACCTCCCATTCCTAACTTAATATACATGCTAACTACGATATTTCTTAAGACATTTACTGCAACTTGCTCCGGTGCATCAATCGCTTCTTCGGACGAACTTCCGACGAACATCCGACGAACCTTCGGCGATGCTCCGGCGGACTTCCGGCAAACTCTTGGACTTGCGACGATCCACTTGGCGAGTTCCGACGAGCTTCTTTGGCAAGCTCCTGGACTTTTCGAATTTGTTCCTGCAGAACCTCCGACGACCATCTGGACTTCTGTCGAACTCTCGAACCCCCAACGTAATCATGGTCTTGACTCTGGCACAATTCTTATTGCATGTCTTTCTTCCTTCGTAGTTAATCCTACACACTTATCTCAACATATGGATTATATAACAAATGAAAATTGACTTCATCATCAAAATCCGAGATTCAACAATCTCTCCATTTTTTATGATGATAATCAATTGATAACGGAGTTAACCTTAACTCCCCCTATCTATATGCCATGCTTGAGATAAGTTATTCTTGAATTCAAGGCTTTTGAATTCAAGAGACATATTGATAAGTTAAGATCGTTTAACCTTATGATGAGATAAGTGTGCAGGATTAACTATAAAGGAAGAAAGACATGCTGCAGGAGTTACGCTAGAGTCAAGACTATGATCACGTTAGGGGTTCGAGAGTTCGACGGAAGTCCGGACGGTCGTCGAAGGTTCTACATGAACAAATCCGAGAAGTTCAGGAGCTTGCCAAAGAAGCTCGTCGGAACTCGCCAAGTGGATCGTCGCAAGTCCAGGAGTTTGCCGAAAGTCCGCCGGAGCATCGCCGAAGGTTTGTCGGATGTTCGCCGGAAGCTCGCCGAAAGAAGCGATTGACGCACCGGAGCAAGTTGTAGTAAATGTCTTAAGAAATATCGTAGTTAGCATGTAGATTAAGTTAGGAATGAGAGGTGATCCCATTAACTTAATCTGGGGGCAATTGGGCCCTTGATAGACCCAAATTGGGCCGAATGGATCAACCCATTCGGACTAGAATTCCTGCTAGGCGGTGGCACCTCTAGGGTCGGTGATGGCACCGCCCAGGAGATGGTCTCCTAGGAAAGCTAGGCAGTGCAACCGCCCAGGTTAAGCCGTGGCACTGCTTGGGCTCAGTCTCCGAGCAAGACTGGGCGATGCAACTGCCCTAGTCAGGCGGTGGCACCGCTTGGGCTCAATCTCCGAGTGAGACTAGGTGGTGCAACCGCCCTAGTCAGGTGGTGGCACCACCTAGGCTCAGTCTCCGAGCGAGACTGGGTGGTGCAACCGCCCCTGTCAAGTGGTGGCACTGCCTAGAGACTCAGTCTCCAAGCTACTAGGCGGTTGTACCGCCCCAGTCAGGAGGTAGTACCACCAGGACCCCGGAAATCCGAGAAAAGACACTTTTGAGCTCCAAATTCAAATCAGTTTGTGGCCTATATATACCCCACCCTTTCTTGCATGAAAGGGCACTGAAAATTCAATCTTACTCTATGATTTTTAGAGCTTAAAAGTGTTGTAAAGGCTAGAAGTTCTCCTCTCTCTTTTCTTCCAAGTTTTCATCTTTCAAGAAAGGAGAGAAATTTTGTAAGGGTTGTCTCCTAAGCCCATCAAAAGGAGTAAAACTGTAAAAGGATTGTTAGCCTTCGCCTATTGAAGGAAGGCCTCTAGTGGACATTGGTGACTTTATCGGAGGAGGAAGCTGAAAGTGGATGTAGGTCACGTTTGACCAAACCACTCTAAAATCTGGTTTGCATTTCCTTTGTGCTATTTATCTTAACTGAAAACTGCCTTCCTTACTTTACTTCAAATATGTTTCCATAAGCTTTCAAAGTTATTATCTGTATGAAATAATTTTTACGTCGGAATCGGATTTCAATGTACAAACGCAGTTGCATTCGTCGAAAGTTTTCCACTACACTAATTCACCCCCCCGCCCCCACCCTCTTAAGACTCTTGATCCTAACAGAACTATCAATATTAAACCGTTCTTGCCAATCTAATGCATATTTTGTTTGACTAAAAAAAGTACCATTACTAAGTTGTTTGATTTGTAAGCCTAAAAAGAAAGTTAGTTCCCCAATTAAACTCATTTCAAACTCTAGGCTCATACTCTTGGCAAATGATTCGCATAAAGATTCATTTGTAGAACCAAAAATAATATCATCAACATAAATTTAAACAACAAGAAAATTATTCTCAAATTTTTTAATAAACAATGTAGTATCGACTTTGCCTTTAGAGAAATTAGTTTGGATAAGAAAGGAGCTAAGTCTCTAATACCAAGCCCTTAGGGCTTGTTTTAATCCATAGAAAGTTTTAGTCAATTTAAATATATGATTCAAAAAATTATCATTATCAAATCTGAGAGGTTGTTCAACATAAACTTCTTCAAAAATAAAGCCATTAAGAAAAGTACTTTTAACATCTATTTGAAATAACTTAAAATTATTATTACTAGCATAGGTAAGAAGCATCCTTATGGCTTCTAATTATGCCACAATAGTGAAGATTTCTTCATAATCAAAACATTCTTCTTGGTTGAAATCCTTAGCCACTAATCTAGCCTTGTTTCTAACCACGATATCAAATTCATTTTGTTTGTTTCTAAAGACTCATTTAGTACTAATAACTAAATAGTCATTTGGCATCGAAACAAGCTTCCACGCCTCGTTTCTCTCAAATTAGTTCAACTCTTCTTGTATTACGATAACCCATGAATCATCTTTCAAGGCCTCATTAATGTATTTAGGTTCAATTTGAGAAACAAAAGCGGTGTTGGCACAAAAATTCTTAAATGAAGAACGAGTTTGAACCCCTTTTGATGTGTCTCCTATAATTAACTCCTTAGGATGAGCATCTATGTACTTCGATTTCTTGGGTGAGGATATTTTGGAAGAAGATGCATCCAAGTTGCTAGTTGAAAGAGGAGGTTTATTTAAATTCAAAGCATCAAAATTAAGATCATCATCAAACTCATTTTTCATAAATTTGAAAACTTTATTAAAGAGAACATGAATAGATTCTTCTATAACCAAAGTTCTTTTATTAAAAACATGAAAGGCTATACAAATAGAAGAATAGCCTAAAAAAATCCCTTGATCGGATTTTGCATCAAACTTTCCTAAAGCATCTTTTTCATTCAAGATAAAACATTTACAACCGAAAACTTTAAAATGTGAAACATTTGGTTTTTTGTTATCCACAATTTATAAGGAGTTTTGGAAAGTAATAGAGTCTTACTAGAACACTATTCATGGCATAGCATGTTATATTAACGGCTTCAGCCAAAAAATATTTGGGTAGGTTATGTTCATTCAACATTCAACATGGTTCTTGTCATTTCTTATAAGTTTCTATTTTTTTCTTTCTACAACTCCATTTTGTTGAGGATTTCTCGGAGTCAAGAAATTATGGTTATATCCATTAGATTCATAAAAATTTTAGAAATTATAGTTTTGAAATTCACTACTGTAATCACTCCAAATTGATAAAATTATAAAGCCTATTTCATTTTGAACAAGTTTACTAAACTTTAAAAAAATACCTAAAGCAATCACTTTTGTGTACCAAGAAGTATGTCCAAGTATATCTACTATAATTTTCCACAATTACAAAGGCATATTTACTATCTCCTAGGCTTGATGTATCAATTGGTCCAAACAAATCCATATGGATCAATTGCAATAGTCTAGAGGTGCTTATTTGATTGTTTGGTTTGAAACTACCTTTTATTTGTTTTCCTAGTTGACATGCATTACACACATTGTCTTTAACAAACTTAATGTAAAGAATACCTTTTACAAGTTCGTTAGATGAGATTTGAGAGATTAGTTTCATGCTAATATGACATAATCTCCTATGCCAAAGCCAAGCATCATCATTCAAAATCGAAAAATATATTTTATTACAAAGATCATTAATATCAATAGTGTATATATTATTTTATTTTAGGGCAATCATAGATGTGTTTTTGTGTGGTTTTTCAATAATGCAAGCATTGGATTCAAATCTAATGATATATCTTTTATCACACAATTGACTAATGCTCAAAAAGTTAGATTTATTACATATGGTTCCCTTACTAATGATTTACCCTTGTTGTTATCTCCGAAGGTGACATACCCTTCGTCTATGATAGTGAGCTTAGAGAATTAAAATGGATCTCTAGTCATGTGCCTTAAGTATCCACTATCAAGGTACCATCTCTTGCTCTTGGCTTGTGATGGTAAACATTTCTACAAAAAAGGTTGATTTTTAGGTACCTATTTGACCTTGGGTGCCTCAAAAATCAATCTACTTAACTTATCATATTGCATTAAGTCTTTTAGGAACCCAAATCAATTTGTATAGACTATATCTCTTAAACGGACATTGATAAGTAACATATCCAAATTTGTAATAAAAGTTACATTTATTTCAGGGTGAAACATGCAATGTAGGGCCTTTAACAAAGATGGTTGGATTTTGGTGAGAGCTACACACAAATCCAATTATGCCTCTTCTATAAACGTGATCCTTATTGGCAATGATCATGTTCTGTTGGGTCCAGCCCATATATGGGCTTGGACAATTTGGGTCATAAGCCTAAATCAATAATTAAGAGAGAAAGGGTAAAAGGTGAGTGCAGCAAATTAGAGAGTGCAGGTGAGCGTGCAGCGAGCGGCGGTGTAGAGAGAGAAAATAAGGTTGTTGAGTTGTTTACTTGACGATCAGTAGTCAAACGTTGTCAATTTTGGCCCAAATTTTATGTGGAGAATTTTTGAAGAAAACTTTATAATCCTAATAATATTGATCTCAGTTTACCCTCTCTAAGGCACTTTCCTGCTATACCCACTTTGTGAGATCTAGAATTCTCTTTTGAGGAGATCCATCATATATGATGATATGCTAGAGCCAAGATCTATGCTTTTGATGTTATTATGATCCTCTAGTTATTCTAGAGAAGATTTACTATAAACCTTTTATCATTATTATTGATAGTGGAAGTTTAAGGTGGACTATGGTCCCGTGATATTTCCTACATTGGGTTTTTCACGTTAAAAGATTTGGTATACTGTGCTGGTTGATATTTCCATTTGGATATCAAGTTGGTATTTTGATGAGGAACCCATTTTGATACACAAAGAGGGAAAAGAATATTCTGCTTTAACAGGTTTTTCCCAACAAGTGGTATCAGAGCAATAGGTTGTTTGGTGCTAGTTTTCTTGTGTGATTGAAATGGAGCAGTCAGATGGTATGATTAAATTAAACTCATCAAATTATTCCACTTGGAGGCGTCTAATGGAAGATTTGCTCAATTGCAAAGATTTGTATAAGCCTATCAAGGTTAAAGAAAAACCTTCTACAATGGACGATGAAGAATGAGAAGTTTAACATAGAAAAGCTATTGCCTATATTAGAAGATGGATGGATATAAACTTGCATGAGCATATTTCTGATGAAACCAGAGCTGATGTTGTTTGGCAAAGGTTAGAAAACCTCTTTGCGAAAAAGATAGTAGGAAATAGAATTTCTCTCCTCGGAAGGCTTGTAAATTTGAAGTATAAAGGCGGTGGTAACATTGTTGAGCATATAAACCTATTTCAGAGTCTTGCAAACAAGATGGTTGCATTGAAAATGAATATAGATGATGAGATGCAAGGATTACTACTTCTCAGCTCTTTACCAAAAAGTGGGAAACGTATGTGGTCACAATTTGTAACTCCACACCAGAGAAGACTCTAACTATAGATATGGTTAAAGATAGTTTGCTAAATGAAGATATCAGACGGAAAGAACAGGGTGAATCTTCTTCTAGAACATTTGTCACTGAAAAAAAAAATAGACATGGAAGAAGTCATAGCAGAAATCCACATGGTTATAGAGGAAGATCCAAGTCTAGAAGAGATATCAAATATTTTCACTATAATAGGCCAAAGGTCACATGAAGAAAGAGTGTAGGTTTTGGAAGCGAGAACAGAATGAAATGAAGAAAAATGAGAAAGAGACCAATACAGTTGCTGCTGAAGGTAATATCACTATTGTCTATGATGAAGATTGTGTTAGTCTTGTAGGTCAGGACAGTAATTGGGTAATTGACTTTGGTGCTTCATTTCATGTCACTTCTCATGGTGATTTTTTTAGATCTTATACTACTGATGATTTTGGTAATGTTAGAATGGGAAACAGTGGTACAGCTAAGATTGTAGGTATTGGAGATATTTGTTTGGAGACCAATATTGGGAGCAAATTGATACTCAAAGATGTAAGGCATATTCCAGATATTCGTCTTAACTTGATATCTACAAGTAAAATTGATGATGAGGACTTTGCACACTATTTTGGTAAAAGCAAATGGAAACTCACTAAAGGTTCTCTGATTGTAGCAAGAGGAAAGAAACTTAACTCCTTTTATGTCATGGAAGCTAAGCTACACAAAGAAGAGATTAATGCAATTCAAAAAGGTGAAAGTATAGATCTTTGACATAAGAGGCTTGGACATAATCAACGAGAAGGGACTTCAAACTCTTGCTAGAAAGCAGCTCTTACCAAAGTTGCAAGGTACATCTCTTAAATCTTGTGATCATTGCTTAGCTGGAAAAATACATAGAGTTGCATTTTATACATATCCATCATCTAGAAGATCAGATGTTATTGATTTAGTTCATATTGATGTTTATACTATGCAAACTAAAACTCTTGGAGGTACTCTTTATTTTGTTACTTTTATTAATGACCATTCTAGAAAAGTGTGGGCTTTTGCTTTAAAATCTAAAGACTAGGTACTCGATGTTTTCAAGGAGTTTCATGCTAGTGTTGAAAGAGAAACTAGCATAAAACTAAAGTATATTCGATCAGATAATGGTGACGAGTACAAGGGTCCTTTTGAGAATTATTGCAGGTTCCATGGTATCAGGCTTGAGAAAACAGTTCATAAAACTCCTCAATAGAACGGTGTGGCAGAAAGGATGAACAGAACAATTGAAGAAAGGATTAGGTGTATGCTTTCCCACGCTAAGTTACCAAAGTCATTTTGGGGGGAGGCTATGAGAACTACAATTAATCTGATAAATCTTTCTCTATCAGTTTTTCTGAAAGGTGATATTCCAAAGAGTATGGAGAGGAAAAGATATATCTTATAATCACTTAAGAGTCTTTGGGTGTAAAGCATTTGTTCATATTCACAAAGATGAGAGATCCAAGCTTGATAGTAAAGCAAAAGCATGTATCTTCTTGGGATATGGTCATGAAGAGTTTGGGTACAAATTATGGGATCCAGTGAACAAGAAGATTATTAGAAGCAAAGATGTTGTGTTTCTTAAAGACCAATTGTTTGATGATGGTGATAATATTGAGAAGCCAGAAACCTCTATTTATATTCCTTGGAGTTTGGGTCCAGTTCCTTCACTTATAGTTCAGGATGATCATAGGGGAGATGAACAAAAAGATTATGGTGAGAATGTAAGTGTTGATACTCCTACATTTGATATTGTTGAACCAACTGAACAAGCACCTCCACCACCAGTTGAGATTCTATTGAGAAGATTCACTAGAGAGCGATAACCATCTATCAGATATCCTCCACATGAGTATGTTATGCTTACTAATGGGAGAGAGCCAGAAACTTACCAAGAAGCTATTCTACATGAGAATAAGAATGAGTGGGTTAAAGCCAAGCAAGAAAAGATGAGATCCTTGCTTGAGAACCATACCTATGACTTAGTAAAATTACCAAAAGAAAAGAAAGCTCTCAAGAATAAGTGGGTTTATAAATTAAAGACTGAAAATAATAGCTCACAACAAAGATACATGGCACGACTAGTTGTGAAAGGATTCGGTCAGAAAAAAGATATTGACTTTGAAGAAATATTTTCTCCAGTTGTGAAAATTTCCTCTATCCGAGTTGTTCTTGGTTTAGCTACCTACTTGAATTTAGAAGTTGAGCAACTTGATGTAAAAACAACATTTCTTCATGGTAATTTGGAAAAAGAAATTTATATAGAGCAACCAGAAGGTTTCAAAGTCGAGGGAAAAGAAAATATGGTGTGTAAGCTTAGGAAAAGCTTATATGGACTCAAACACGCACCTAGATAGTGGTACAAGAAGTTTGATTCCCTTATGATGAGTCAATAGTATGATAGAACCACATCTGATCATTGTGTATTTATGAAGAAATTTTCAAATGATGATTTTATTATTTTACTGCTATATGTGGATGATATACTGATTGTTGGCCATGATGCTGGTAAAATTGAAAAGCTTAAAAGAGAGCTAAGTAAGTCTTTTGCCATGAAAGACTTGGGATCGGTGAAACAAATACTTGGCATAAAGATTCTTCGTGATAGGAAGAAAAGGAAAATTTGGCTATCTCAGGAGACTTATATTGAAAATGTTCTTGAAAGATTCAACATGAGTAAAGCCAAAGCAGTTTGTTCTCCACTTGTAGGTCATTTCAAGCTTAGTTTGAAACAATATCCTACAAGTAAGAAAGAACAAGAAGAAATGTCCAGAGTGTCTTACTCATCGGCAATAGGTAGTTTGATATATGCTATGGTTTGTACTAGGCTAGATATAACTCATGCAGTTAGAGTTGTCACCCGACTTCTCTCAAATCCTGGAAAGGAACATTGGGTAGTAGTGAAATAGATATTAAGATATCTAAGAGGTACTTCTAGGTTGTGTTTATGTTTTAGCAATGATGAACCTATGTTAGAAGGTTATACAAATATAGACATGGCAGGTGATACTGATTCTAGAAAGTCCACTTCGGGATTCTTGATGACATTTATAGAAGGAGCAATCTCTTGGCAATCTAAGTTACAGAAGTGTGTTGCTCTATCAACCATAGAAGCAGAATATATAGCAATTATTGAATCTTGCAAGGAAGCTTTATGGATGAAAAAGTTTCTACAGGAATTGAGCTTGAAACAGGAAGGATATACTATTTACTATGACAGTCAGAGCGCCATTCACCTCTCCAAGAATTCAACATACCATTTTAGATCCAAGCATATTGATGTGAGATATCACTAGATTTGTGATGTACTTGAGATGAAAGAATTATAATTGGAAAAAGTATATACTAATAAGAATAGATTAGATATATTGACAAAGTCTTTGCCTAAGGAGAAGCTTGAAGTATATAGCAAATAGTGGGCTTAGTACAGCCCACCATATGAGTTGGAGGGAGAGAATTATTGGGTCCAGCCCATATGTGGGCTTGGACAATTTGGGTCATAAGCCCAAATCAATAATTAAGAGAGAAAGGGCAAAAGGTGAGTGCAGCAAATTAGAGAGTGCAGGTGAGCATGCAGCGAGTGGCGGCGCAGAGAGAGAAGGAGAGAGAGAAAATAAGGTTTTTGAGTTTTTTGCTTAACGATCAATGGTCAAACGTTGTTAGTTTTGGTCCAAATTTTATATGGAGAATCCTTGCAGAAAACTTTATTATTCTAATGGTGTTGATCTATAGTTTATCCTCTCTAAGGTACTTTCCTACTATACCTACTTTGTGAGACCTAGAATTCTCTTTTGAAGAGATCCAACCTATATGATGATATGCTAGAGCCAAGATCTATGTTCTTGATGTTATTATGATCCTCTAGTTATTCTAGAGAAGATTTACTATAAACTTGTTATCATTATTATTCATAGTGAAAGTTTGAGATGGACTACGGTCCCATGGTTTTTCCCACATTGGGTTTTTCATGTTAAAAGATTTGATCTCACTGTGTGATTGATTAATTGTTCTATTATTTATACTATATTGGTTGATATCTCTATTTGGATATCAAGTTGATATTTTGACGAGGAACTCATTTTGATACACAAAGAGGGAAATGAATATTCCGATTCAATAGGTTTTTCCCAACATGTTCAAGGACTTGCTACCGATTTCAAACTTTTCTAAGGTTTCTTTGAGTAGCAAGTTTTTCTTTTTAAGTGTTTCTAATTTATCACATTTTGTGCAAGGAGCTAAACTATCATTGTGCTCAACTTTTAATTTATCAAAATCACTAACAAGAGAAGCATGCTCCTTGTTTAACAGTTTATATTTTTTACTAACTAATTTACATTCATCAAATAAATCATGAAAAGCACTTAGTAATTTATCAAAAGATAAATTTGCATCTAATAAACTGTTTACCTCATCTCCTATAGCCATCAGTGCATAGTGAGCAACTTGGTCTGTGTTGGTTGGCTCCTCTTCTTCGGATGTACTTGAGTCATCCAAAGTTGCTTTAAGAGTCTTCTTCTTCTTTGGTTGCTTCTTCTTTGCTTGGGGACATTTACTTTTGAAATGTCCTGCTTTCTTACATTCGTAGCATATAACTTATTCTTTCTTGGGTTTAAATTTATTTTTAGTGTCATTTTTAAATTTATTTATTTTTATAAATTTTTTGAACTTTCTTGTCAAGAGTACCAAGTCATCGTCATAGTCCTCATTACTTGAATTTTTTTTTAAGTGGTCTTCTTGAGTTCTTAGTGTCATATCCTTCTTGTTCTTTGGATGGTTGTTCTCAAGCTCTTCATGAGCGTTGCAAGTCATCTAATAGGTCATTGGTGACCCGATAAGTTCTTCGAGAGGAAAGCTGTTTAAATCCTTGGCCTCTTAAATGGTCGTTATTTTAGGGTCTCAACTCTTTAGAAGAGATCTCAAGATTTTATTAACAAGTTCAAAGTTTGAAAAATATTTGCCAAGAGCTTTTAAACTATTGATGACATTCGTAAAACGGGTGTACATGTCGATAATAGTCTCGTCGCTTAGCTTCATCCGAAATAATTCATAAGTATGAATTAAAAAATTTATCTTCGACTCCTTTACTCTATTAGTGTCTTCATGAGTGATTTCGAGTATCTGCCAAATATCAAAAGTCGTTTCACAAATAGACACTCGATTGAACTCGTTTTTATCTAAAGCGCAAAATAAGGCATTTATAGCCTTGGCATTTAAAGCGAAAGTCTTCTTCTCCAACTCATTCCAATCGCTCATCGGAAGAGAAAACTTTTAAAAGCCATTTTCTATAAGGTTCCATAACTCAAAATCCATTAAAATTAGAAAAATCCTTGTTCTAGTCTTCCAATGTGTAATTTGTCCCATTAAACATTAGTGGACATGTAATTAAATGACCCTCTTGGTTATCAGTAAATGCTATCTCTCTTGGGTTTCAAACCAAATGAGAGTGACCTTACTCTGATACCAATTGTTATGATCAAAAGCGGCACTAGGGGCGGGGGGGGGGGAGTGAATTAGGGCAACAAAAAAATTATGTCGATTCAAAATCCTTCATACGATAAAAATCAATTTCGCCTCAAATCATTTGTTTCACTTTGAATAAGTAGAGAAGAGAAGGTTGAGTACAATATAGTAAAGTTGAATGTAGTAAAGAGAATTTGCAGTAAGGAAATAACATACCGAAATTTATAGTGGTTCAGTCGTTGTGACCTATATCCACTTCTGATTTCTCCTCCATCGAGATCATTGACGTCCACTAATGGTCCTCTTTTAATAGGCGAAGACTAACTACCTCTTTATAGTGCTTTCTCCTTTTCACGGGTTTAGGAGATAACCCTTACAAGCCTCACTCCTCTTTCTTGGATGATTATAAAGCTAAGAGATGGAGGAGGAGGACTCTTCTCACTTTTACAACACTTCTAACACCCTAACAATTTAGATTTTTCAACACTTTTGATTGCACTTTGTTACCCTTCCATGCAGAAAAGGGTAGGATATTTATAGTCCCTAGTGGCTTCAGAATTGGAGCCAAAAAGTATCACATCGTCGGATTTCGGGATATTGACTATACCACCACTATTATTGGGCGGTACCACTGCTTGACTCTCAGACATTGGGTGGTACCACTGCCCAGTCTAGGCTGTACCACTACCCATAACACCTGGGAGATCGAGTCCTAGACAGTGCCACCGCCAATCGTGACTTCAGGTGCTGAATGAGCTATTCAATCCGACCCAATTCAGTCCTATTAAGGGTCTAGTTGGCCCTAACTAATTTAGTGGGATTACCTTCTAATCTTAGCTCAATTTAAGGTCTAACTATAATAATTAAGATATTTAACAAAGTATTTTTATTTCAGTGCGTCAATTGTTCTTCTGACGAGCTTCCGATGATTTTCCGACGAACTTTCAGTGATCTATCGGTAATATTCCGATGGACTTCCGACTTATAAAGGTAAGTTAAGTGAATAATATTCGGGTCACCCAATTCAAAGGAAGCCTCCCTAGCCTCTAGAACCAATATCTCCTATTGTGTATGAGCTAGGGCATCCTTAATGTTCCTAAGACGATTCCTATCTCAAACGAAACGAGTGTCTCTAAGCCTATAAAAGTTGAAGGAAAATTCACTCAAAACGGATCTATAACTATGATCGACAAAATCCCACACATTTTTAATGATATCCCGGACCTCCCTTCACTTGCGCTAACAACGGTGGAACTTGAACAATTTGGATGGGACCTTGCATCTAATATTCACACTCACAAGGATTAAATAATAATTTAAACAAGCCCTAGGAAGATGACAAACATAAGAATTACCAAAAAGATCCAACCATTTACAATTCACAAATGCATGATAAAGTCGGACTAAAACTTGAGCACACCTTTATGATTATTGCACCGTATAAACTTGTGACCAATATAACCCAAATCATATAATGCAGCATCCGAAATAAGTTGATTATAGTACGTGACTGAAGTCAAAACGATAAAAGGGGTATCCCTATACTTGTCCTGTGGACTCAAGATATAGTTAAAATCACTACAAATCATTCATGGAAACTCATTCAGATTAATAGAACCAAGAGTACTCCACAACAAATTATGATTAATAAGTGAAACACTAACGAAAACACTAGTAAAAACCCAAGGATTCAAGTGCAAAAATCGAATGATAACAATCATGTAACACCCCTAATTGATCCCACGTTGGGTAAAATAAAGATTGACTTATAAGGATCTTATGGGTGTTATCATTATTTTCGACTTAAATATTTTGATTAGCGATTTGAGTTTGATAAATATTTTGATTAGTGATTTGAGTTTGATGAAGTTGATGAATTAATTAACCCATTAATTCTCGATTGTAACAAATAGAATTAGAGCAATAGTTTAGATTTTTGAGATTTAAATTTTTTATTAGCACAATAGTTAAATTTTGGATTAGCATTGTAGTGCGATTGAGGTATGATTTTAAGAGATTAAGGTCATTTTAAGGTGAGTCTCATTAAATGATTGAATTAATTGTTGAATTTCGATTTTGATGATGAAATCAATTGGTAAATTATTTGATCTAATCTATATGTTGAGAAAAGTATGCAGGATTAACTACGATAGTGGTAAGATATAAAGCAAATGTTGTGCTGAGTCATGATCAATATTTCATTGGGAGTTCAAGAGTTCATCGGAAGACCGGACATTCATCGGAAGTTCTGTCGAAATTAATCAAGAAGTCCAGGAGCTTGCTAAAGAAGCTCATCGGAACTCGCCAGAAGATCATTGTGAAGTTTAGGATCTCTTTTCAGATAGATCAATTTGAAATAGTGATTTAGGCTAAGAATAGTTGGTTTAATGAAAGTAATTTGAATACTAGGTTTTATCATTTCTACTGTCCCTTGGGAGAAGGAATAACTTGATCCATCATAATCAAGTTGTCTAGGGTAACATTGCTTACCCAATGACTATGCATAATGAACTTGTTTCCTCTACTCTGTTCTATAGAAGGATGATGGTAGCATAAGATTTCCTTTACTATGCATAATGACTAGGGGTTGATTACCATGGATGCTGATCACTTGGTGCATTCGTTCAGTGGTAGTTAAATTTGGGATGCCCTTACCTCCCTTGGTTTGTGTAAAATTCTAGTCATGATGAGGACACTATTGAATTATATCGGTTCAATTAGAAGATTATTTCTATTTCTATGATTGAGGTCTTTCAATACTTTCATGATCTTGCTTTCCTCTCCCTCGATTAGGTCAAGACCTTACTTGTTTTCATCCCTAAGTGTAGGAATCCGAATGAAATCAAAGACTTTAGGCCTATCTCGCTTTGTAATGTCAACTATAGAATTTTTGTCAAAGTGTTGGGCAATAAGATAAAGCCCCACCTTAATGCTCTCTTCTACCAAGAGTAGTCTGCATTTGTAAATCCATTCATGATAATATTCTTTTAGCCTAAAATGTGGTACATTCTCTTTATTGTTGAATCTCGGATTTTGATGATGACATCAATTATCATTTGTTATCTAATCCATATGTTGAGATAAGTGTGCAGAATTAACTACGATGAAAGTAAGACATGTAGCAGGAGTTGCGCCGGAGTCAGGACTATGATCACATTGGGAGTTCGAGAGCTTGACGGAAGTCCGGACGGTCGTCGGAGGTTCTGCGGGAATAAATCCGAGAAGTCCAGGAGCTTGCCAAAAGAAGCTCGTCAGAACTCGCCAAGTGGATCGTCGCAAGTCCAGAAGTTTGCCGGAAGTCTGTAGGAGCATCGTCGGAGGACCGTTGGATGTTCGCCGGAAGTTCGCCGGAAGCTCGCCGGAAGAAGTGATTGACGCATCGAAGCAAGTTGTAGTAAAAGTCTTAAGAATTGTCGTAGTAAGCACGATAATTAAGTTAGAATTGGGAGATGATCCCATTAACTTAAGCTAGGGGCAATTGGGCCCTTGAAAGAACCAAATTGGGTCGAATGGATCAACCCATTCGGACCCAGATCTCTCACCCAAAGGTGGCACTGCCTGGGTCGACGGTGGCACCGCCCAGGGCTCAGTCTCCGAGTTCTGGCTGGGCGGTGCAACTGCCTCTGACAGCAGTGCAACCGCCCCAGTCAGGCGATGCAACCGCCCCTGACAAGCGGTGGCACTGCACAGAGGCTCAGTCTTCGAGCCCTGTCAGGCAGTGCAACCGCCCCAGTCAGGCAGTGCAACCGCCAGACCCCGGAATTCCAGGAATTGACAGTTTTGAGCTCGGAATTCAAACTGGTTTGGGGCCTATAAATACCCCACTCTTTCAGCAATGAAAGAGCAACGAAACACCACCAAAATCCTGATAGATTTTTTAGCTATAAAGTGTTGTAATAAGCTAAAGGTTCTTCTCCCTCTTTTCTTCCAAGTTCAGATCTTTCAAGAGAGGAGAGAAAAGTTTGTAAGGGTTGTCTCCTAAGCCCGTCAAAAGGAGTGAATCTGTAAAGGGTGGTTGGCCTTCGCCTATTGAAGGAAGGCCTCTAGTGGACGTCGGCGACCTCAACGGTGGAGGAAGCCAAAAGTGGATGTAGGTCAAGATTGACCGAACCACTCTAAATCGCGCTGCTCTCTGGTTTGCATTTACTTTGAGCTTATTATCCTTACTGCAAACCTCCTTCATAACTTACTGCCTTCTGCACTTTTACGATTGCGTTTCCAAGTTCAATATTTTTCGAATCGTGTTTAGACGTAAATCGCTTTTCTCGTACGAACATCGTTTTTCAGTTTGCGCTTAAATTCTGATTTCCATCACAATAGCGAACTGCCGTAATAGATTAGATTTAACTGCTTCTTGCCTAATCATAAGTTAAAGTGATTTACGAATCGGCTTTTCTACTAAAATTGCTTTTACCGTACGAACATCGTATTTCAGTTTGCGCTTACATTCTGATTTCCATCATAACTGCAAACTGCCTTTATAGATTTGTTTTAACTGCTTCTTAACTGATCTTAAGTCAAAGAAATTTACGAATCAACTTTTCTACTGGAATAGGCTTTGTCGTACGAACGCAGTTTTAAACGTTGAAAGTTTTCCGCTGCACTACTTCACCCCTCTTAGTGCTCTTGATCCTAACAATTGGTATCAGAGCGGGGTTCACTCTCAAACGGATTAAAACCCAAGAGAGATGGCATATGCCGGAAACCAAGAGGGCCATTCTATTACACGTCCACCCATGTTCAATGGGACGGACTACACCTATTGGAAGACCCGAATGAGGATCTTCCTTATTTCGATGGATTTTGAACTTTGGAATCTTGTCGGAAATGGTTTTTCAAAATCTTCTCTTCCAATGATCGATTGGAATGAATTGGAGAAGAAGACTTTCGCTCTTAATGCAAAGGCTATGAATGCCTTATTTTGTGTGCTTGATAAAAATGAGTTTAATCGTGTTTCGGTTTGTGAAACCGCGTTTGATATTTGGCATACATTGGAAGTGACTCATGAAGGCACAAGTAGAGTAAAAGAGTCAAAAATCAATCTTTTGATATACTCTTTTGAACTTTTCCGAATGAAACCGAGCGAGACTATTGGCGACATGTACACCCGTTTCACGGATGTCGTCAATGGTCTAAAAGGACTCAGCAAAAGCTTTTCAGACTTTGAGCTCGTAAATAAGATTCTAAGATCCCTTCCTAAGAGTTGGGACCCTAAAGTCACTGCTATTCAAAAGGCTAAAGATTTAAGCAACTTCCCTCTTGAAGAACTAATCGGGTCATTAATGACCTATGAAATGACATGCAAGGCTCATGAAGAGCAAGAAGACATCCTTCCAAAGAACAGGAAGGATATGGCACTTAGAACTTTAGATGACCACTTGAGAGAAAAATCAAGTGATGAGGACTGTGATGATGACTTGGCACTTCTAACTAGGAAATTCAAAAAATTCATTAAAAGAAACAAGTTTAAAAATAACGTAAAAAATAAACTTGAACCCAAAAGGGTCCAAGTTATTTGCTATGAGTGCAAAAAGCCGGGTCACTATAAGAGTGATTGTCCCCAAGCCAAGAAGAGAACATCAAAGAAGAAGGCACTCAGAGCAACATGGGATGATTCGAGTGCATCCGAAGAAGAGGAGTCAAACACCGAGCAAGTTGCTCATTATGCCTTAATGGCCATCGGAGAAGAGGTAACAAATTTAATTGATGCAGACTTATCATTTGATGAATTATTAAATGCCTTCCATAATTTATTTGATGAATGCAAGATTATTAGTAGAAAATATAAATTACTAAAAAAAGAGCATGATAGTCTTAATTGTGATTTCGATAAGTTAAAGACTAAATATCATGATAGTTTAGGCTCTTGTATCAAATGCCATGATCTAGTAACTATCCAAAAGCAAAACTTGCTACTCATGGACACCTTGAAGAAATTTGAGGTTGGTAGCAAGTCTTTGAACATGATCCTTACAAACAAGGGTCACGTTCCCAAAAGAAGTGGAATCGGATTTGTGAGAAATTCTCACCAAAATCCAACCATCTTCATAGAAGGTCACATCCTACATATTCGACACCAAAGTAAATGCAACTTTTGTTGCAAGCATGGACACAAAACGCATTATTGTCCATTCAAGAAAATTAGTCCAAATAAATTAATTTAGATTCCTAAAGAAACCATGATAAACTCTATACAACATGACGAACAATATAGATCAACCTTTGAGGCACCCAAAAGTAAATGAGTACCTAAAAATTATCCTTTCTTGTAGAGACATACACCATCACAAGCTGGGAGCAAGAAATAATATCATGCTCTTTGGAACCCGAGATCCAAAAAGAACACGTGATGCTCCCTAAGCGTAAACAAAAAGAAGATTAGAAAACTAAAATTACAAAAGCAATACAAACCTATTTTATCCCTCAGAATTGGAAACCCATATGTACCTTCACATATCCTCTGGATTTCCGATCCCATCAAACTGTTAAGTTCGTTACTTTTAAATTCAACTATATCATGAACTTACGTTTTGTAAGCAAAGTTTGTCATAAACTTGCAAAGCTTACCAACATGGACAAACTATCACAAACATAAATACGACATTTGAAGAAGAATATGCGCGTCACTAGATCTATCTTGATCATGTCTCATCTTAAAATGAAAATTCTTACGTAGTTACGAAAGGAAAATTGACTGCTCCATAAATAAAAACTCTTCTTAAGTAAGAAACATTCAAAATAGACCACACAACAGTCAAAACGAGTGCTCAATGCCTACAGGCGGTGGCACCGCTCCAGCTGGCGGTAGCACCGCCGACTGTCACGGGTTGCAAGCGGTTGCACCGCCCCAACCAGCGGTGCAACCGCCTGCAATCTTGCCCCCTATTAAACCGAGCTAGGGCTGGCGGTGGAACCGACCCCAACTTACTCCCTTCACCTCGTTGCTCTTCCAAAGCCTCTCCACCTCCATTTCTCCCATCTTAGCATCCCAAATCCTCCTCTCGAAGCAAAAGATCAATAATTTCTCCTACTCTTGAAGATCTCACTCAAGGTATTCTCTAAGAGCCCTCTAAATTCTGTTTTTGATTCATTTACTCTTGCTCATTACTATCCTCTCAAATAATAGTAGTTATGGGCTCTAGAAGATCCTCAAGGGACAAAGGAAAGAGGAGATTAGTGGAAGATTTTGATCTTACCCTCTTTGATTCAAAGTATCATGCTGAAAAATTCTCCTCCTTTGAATTTAGAAGTGTCAATAAGGGAAAACATGTAGATTTAGATGAACTAAGAAACTTAGAGACAATCCAATGGTTTGCCAACCTAGATCTACTCCCTATTTTATAAATTAGTGAACCCATCTATCCAAGACTTGTTAGACTGTTTTACAACAATCTACAAGTAGATGAAGAAGAAAGAATGTCCACCTATCTCTTAGGACAACATATCTCCATTACGGATCAATTCATTTGTGACATAATAGGCATTCCCGTAAAAAATAGAGGACTTTATTTTAGAGGATCATGGGACAATGAAACAGTTGGGACAACATATGTTGAAGCCTTATGAACAATTTTCGGTAATCCCAACTTAGTGATAATTCCTAAAAGCTGTGAACACCTATTACCACTAAACACTAAAGTATTTCATCATATCCTAACTAGCATCATTCTCCCTAAACAATATCATCATGATGAAGTAAGTCAATTGGAGTTAGGAATCATGTATTGGATCATGAAAGGATATGACATCTGCTTTGGATACCTCATTCAACAAAACATGATAGAACTATCTAAGAGAGACATGATGCTTCCATATGGTGGTATAATCACTAGAATCCTTAAAGCTTACGATATCCAAATCCCACCCGACGAAGAAGTGATGAAAGTGGATAGGTTTAGCATAATAAACAAAAATCTACTTCATCGATTAAGATGTGTTTATAGAAATGGTAATTGGGTTAGAATGCCTAGAAGAACCGATCACCCTCAACCTGAACCAGAACCCGAAACACCAGTCTTTAGGGGCACTCAATCTCTTCCGATCTGTCCCTTTGAGGAAACACATCCATTTGAGCAAGCTCATGCATCATTCACTGAAGACATTGGGATTCGGATGGACCGATTTGAACAAAGACAAGATCGGCTTGAACACCAACAAGATCAAATCCTATCTGAACTGCAGCTAATTCATCGACAATTTGACTCTTTATTTAGGCACTTTAATTTTCCACCTCCCGAATAAAACTTGTATATATGGACACAATAACCTCTTGTTGTAACAACTATGTTGTTGCAAACTCTTTATATTACTCACCTTGATCACAATGCTTTATGGTTACTTGATGTAAGAATATGCAGGGTTACATTGCTCAATATCATTACTCATTATCGGATTTCGTATTGATATTAAATATTTCTATAATACCAACTTTGAAAACCTTGTGTCATGGTTTCCATGATGAATTTGAAAGTAATATAACCTTGAAATTGATGTGTCATGTGACATAATAATATTGATATATTACCATGATGTTGATGTATTGCTATGATGATGTGTCCGAATGCATAAACTTGTTAAAATTATTATTTGGATTTTATTGAATCACTTAATCGCCATTACATGCCAAAAATAACATGTTGGAAATTAATACAAAAATTTTCATAAACGATGAGCATGTCCTCATAGTCTTGCATGAAAGTGTTAAATTAAATTTTCGGTTCCAATCGGATTTCATTATTCTCTTTCGGATTTTGATTCACATTATTAATTCTTGACAGAAAAATTATCTAGCAAATTTATGGCTTTTAGACTTATCATGTGAAAAATATTGCCTTTGAGAAATAAATTTGATGATTCCTTCTTGTAAAAGGAAGATATATTTTTTTGCAAGAACTTTATTCACATAAATATCCTGATCCTTGTAAAGCATGCTATCGATTTGAACTACACAAATGGCTTTCCTCCTTCATACAAAAAGAATAATAACAAATAAAAAGGAAGAAGTTTTCACTCTATAATCTCCATGTCATGGTCTTCTTGAGATGTTTGTATCCTATAAATGACATGAACCTACTTATGACATCACATGTATATTCAAAAGATGCTTATATCGTTCTCCTTTTTGTTGATGACAAAAGGGGAGAAGTATATAAATTGATGCTATAAATGCCATGTTATGTTGAAAGAAACAGACATATGATTATTAATGCTATGTCATGTTTGCTATGATTGCCATATTTGCATCATATTAAGATATCAAGAACTTGCATTATAATTTTACATGTTGATATCTTTCCATATGATGAATTGTTATCATTATAACAATTCACATTTGAAATTTGAAAATGGATGTCGAGTCTTGACATCATATAGAGAGATACATCATGATAGGAATCATGATGGGAGTATTGATAAGGTTAAATGACTTTAACTTATCAAAATGTCTCTTCAATTCAAAGGCTTTGAATTCAAGAATGACTTATCTCAATTATGGCACATAGATAGGGGGAGTTAAGGTCAATTCCGTTATCAATTGATTGTCATCATCAAAAAGGGGGAGATTGTTGAATCTCGGATTTTGATGATGACATCAATTGTCATTTGTTATCTAATCCATATGTTGAGATAAGTGTGCAGGATTAACTATGATGAAAGTAAGATATACAGCAGGAGTTACACCGGAGTCAGGACTATGATCACGTTGGGAGTTCGAGAGCTTGACGGAAGTCCGGACGGTCGTCGGAGGTTCTGCGGGAACAAATCCGAGAAGTCCAGGAGCTTGCCAAAAGAAGCTCGTCAGAACTCGCCAAGTGGAACGTCACAAGTCTAGGAGTTTGCCGAAAGTCCATAGGAGCATCGTTGGAGGACCGTCGAATGTTCGCCGGAAGTTCGCCATTGACGCACCGGGGCAAGCTGTAGTAAAAGTCTTAATAATTGTCGTAGTAAGCACGATGATTAAGTTAGAATTGGGAGGTGATCCCATTAACTTAATCTAGGGGCAATTGGGCCCTTGAAAGAACCAAATTGGGCCGAATGGATCAACCCATTCGGACCCAGATCTCTCGCCCAGAGGTGGCACCGCTTGGGTCGGCGGTGGCACCGCCCAGGGCTCAGTCTCCGAGTTCTGGCTGGGTGGTGCAACCGCCTCGGACAACGGTGCAACCGCCTGAGCTCGGTCTCCGAGCTCTAGTTGAGCGGTGCAACCACCCCAGTCAGGCGGTGGCACCGCCTGAGCTCGGTCTCCGAGCTCAGGCCAAGCGGTGCAACCACCCCTGACAAGCAGTGGCACCGCCCAAAGGCTCAGTCTTCGAGCCATGTCAGGCGATGCAACCGCCAGACCCTGAAATTCTGGGAATTGACAGTTTTGAGCTCGGAATTCAAACTAGTTTGGGGCCTATAAATACCCCACTCTTCCAGTAATGAAAGAGCAATGAAAAACCACCAAAATTCTGATCTTACTCTGAGATTTTTGAGCTCAAAAGTGTTGTAATAAGCTAAAAGTTCTTCTCCTTCT
Source organism: Musa schizocarpa (assembly GCA_900464855.2). Classification (NCBI taxonomy): domain Eukaryota; kingdom Viridiplantae; phylum Streptophyta; class Magnoliopsida; order Zingiberales; family Musaceae; genus Musa; species Musa schizocarpa. The sequence continues at coordinate 2,167,395 of LS990916.1, forward strand.
TTTCTTCCAAGTTCAGATCTTTCAAGAGAGGAGAGAAAAGTTTGTAAGGGTTGTCTCCTAAGCCCGTCAAAAGGAGTGAATCTGTAAAAGGGTGGTTGGCCTTTGCCTATTGAAGGAAGGCCTCTAGTGGACGTCGGCGACCTCATCGGTGGAGGAAGCCAGAAGTGGATGTAGGTCAAGATTGACCGAACCACTCTAAATCGTACTGCTCTCTGGTTTGCATTTACTTTGAGCTTATTATCCTTAATGCAAACCTCCTTCATAGCTTACTGCCTTCTGTGCTTTTACGATTGCGTTTCCAAGCTTAATATTTTATGAATCATGTTTAGACGTAAATCGCTTTTCTCGTACGAACATCGTATTTCAGTTTGCGCTTACATTCTGATTTCCATCACAATAGCAAACTGCCTTAACAGATTCATTTTAAACTGCTTCTTGCCTAATCACAAGTTAAAGTGATTTACGAATCGGCTTTTCTACTGAAATCGCTTTTACCGTACGAACATCGTATTTCAGTTTGCGCTTACATTCTGATTTCCATCATAACTGCAAACTGCCTTTATAGATTTGTTTTAACTGCTTCTTACCTGATCTTAAGTCAAAGAAATTTACGAATCAACTTTTCTACTGGAATAGTCTTTGTTGTACGAACGCAGTTTTAAACGTTGAAAGTTTTCCGCTGCACTAATTCACCCCCCCCCCTCTTAGTTCTCTTGATCCTAACATTTATAACTCTAGGGGCTACCACCCTTATGTCATGATCAAGATTTGGAAGAAGCTTATGAAAGGATTTCGTGGTAAGCCATCTTAGCTATTTTGAAGCTTATAAAGTTCCCTAACAAGTTTATTATTGGGAAAAAATATGTTAAAGCGAAATATTCTTTCCCCTCTTTGTGTATCAAAATGGTTCTTCGTCAAAATACCAACTTGATATCCAAATGAAAATATCAACCAACATAGCATAAACAATAGAGAAAATAATCTATCACATAGTGAGACCAAATCTTTTAACGTGAAAAACCCAATGTGGAAAAAACCACGGGACTGTAGTCCACCTCAAACTTCCACTATCAATAGTAATGATAACAGGTTTATAATAGGTTTTCTCTAGAATAACTAGAGGATCACAATAACATCAAGATTATATATCTCGGCTCAAGAATAGTATATCTTCGTCACATAGGGTGGATCTTCTCATAAGAAAATTCTAGGTCTCACAAAATGGATATTGCAAGAAAGTACCTTAGAGAGGGTAAACTGTAGGTCAACACCATTAGGATTGTAGAGTTTGCAACAAGGATTCTTTACATAAAATTTGGGCTGAAACTGACAACATTTAGCCACCAATCGTCAAGTAGAAAACTCAGAAACCTAATCTTTCTCTCTTTATTTCTCTCTCCTCTTTTCTCTGCACGCCGTCGCACGTTGTACGCTCACTTGCACACAACCCTATCTCTTGTTTGCTGCCCTCAATTAGTGATTTAGGCTCAATAAGCCCAATTATCCAAGCCCATATATGGGTTGGACCCAATAATTCTCCGCCTCCAACTCATATGGTGGGCTGTACCAAGCTCGCTCTTCGCCGACATGCTTCAAGTTTTTTCTTAGACAAAAATTTTGTCAATATATCTGAACCATTCTCATTGGTATGCACTTTTTCCAACTGTAATTCTTTCAACTCAAGTACATCACGAACCTAGTGATATCTCACATCAATATGCTTGGATCTAGAATGATATGTTGAATTCTTAGAGAGGTGGATGGCACTCTAACTGTCATAGTAAATAGTATATCCTTCCTGTTTCAAGCCCAATTTTTGTAGAAATGTTTTCATCCATAAAGCTTCCTTGCAAGCTTTAGTAATTGCTATGTATTCTGCTTCTGTGATTGATAGAGCAACACACTTCTATAACTTAGACTGCCAAGAGACTGCTCCTCTTGTAAATGTCATCAAGAATCCCGAAGTGGACTTCTTGGAATCAGTATCACTTCTAACACAGATTCATCATTCCTAAAACATAAACATAATCTGGAAGTACCTCTTAGATATCTTAATATCCATTTCACTACTGCACAATATTCCTTTCCAGGATTAGAGAGAAATCAGCTGCAACTCCAACTGCATGAGCTATATCTGGCCTAGTACAAACCATAGCCTACTACATACTGCAGATGAGTAAGGCACTCTGAACATTTCTTCTTTTTCTTTCTCACTTGTAGGATATTGTTTCGAACTAAGCTTGAAATGTCTGCAAGTGGAGAATAAACTGCTTTGGCTTTACTCATGTTGAATCTTTCAAGAACCTTTTCAATGTCTCCTGAGATAGCCAAATCTTTATTTTCTTCCTATCACGAAGAATCTTCATGCCAAGTATTTGTTTCACCGATTCCAAGTCTTTCATGGCAAAAGACTTACTCAGCTCTCTTTTAAGCTTTTCAATTTTACCAACATCATGGCCAACAATCAGCATATTATCCACATATAGCAGTAAAATAATAAAATCATCATCTGAAAATTTCTTCATAAATACACAATGATCAGATGTGGTTCTATCATACTCTTGGCTCATCATAAAGGAATCAAACTTCTTGTACCACTGTCTAGGTGCCTGTTTGAGTCCATATAAGCTTTTCTTAAGCTTACACATGAGATTTTCTTTTCCCTTGACTTTGAAACCTTCTGATTGCTCCATGTAAATTTCTTTTTCCAAATCACCATGAAGAAATATTGTTTTTACATCAAGTTGCTCAACTTCTAAATTCAAGCGGGTAGCCAAACCAAAACAACTCGGATAGAGGACATTTTCACAACTGGAGAAAATATTTCTTCAAAGTCAATACCTTTCTTCTGACTGAATCCTTTCACAACTAGTCGTGCCTTGTATCTTTGTTGTGAGCTATTGTTTTCAGTCTTCAATTTGTAAACCCACTTATTCTTGAGAGCTTTCTTCTCTTTAGGCAACTTTACCAAGTCATAGGTGTGGTTCTCATACAAATATCTCATCTCTTCTTGCATGGCTTTAACCCACTCATTTTTATGCTCATGAAGAATAGCTTCTTGGTAAGTTTCTAGCTCTCCCCCGTCAGTAAGCATAACATACTCATGTGGAGGATATCTGGTAGATGCTTGTCGCTCTCTAGTAGATCTTCTCAATGAAATCTCAATTGGTGATGGAGATGCTTGTTTAGTTGGTTCAACATCATCAACTGTAGGAGTATCATCACTTACATTCTCACCACAATCTTCTTGTTCATCTCTCCCATGATCATCATGAACTACAGGTGAAGGAATTGGATCAAAACTCCAAGGAATATAAACAGAGGTTTCTGGCTTCTCAACATTATCACCATCATCAAACAATTGGTCTTCAAGAAACACAACATCTCTGCTTCTAATAATCTTCTTGTTCACTAGATCCCATAATCTGTACCCAAACTCTTCATGACCATATCCCAAGAAGATACATGCTTTTACTTTACTATCAAGCTTGGACCTCTCATCTTTGGGAATATGAACAAATGCTTTACGCCCAAAGACTCTTAAGTGATTATAAGATATATATTTTCCTCTCCAAACTCTCTTTAGAACATCACCTTTCAGAAAACTGATGGAGAAAGATTTATAAGATTTACTATTTCTTTTAAGTTCCTATTCTTTCTTTCTACTACTCCATTTTGTTGAGGATTTCTTGGAGTAGAAAAGTTGTGGTTGTATCCATTAGATTCACAAAATTCTTGAAAATCACGGTTTTGAAATTTACCACCGTGATCACTTCGAATTGATGAAATCATAAAACCCTTTTCATTTTGAATAAGTTTACAGAACATAGAGAAATACCTAAAGCTTTCACTTTTGTGTGCCAAAAAATAAGTCCATGTGTATCTACTATAATCATCCATGATGATAAATGTGTATTTGCTACCTCCGAGACTTGATGTAGCAATTGGTCTGAACAAGTCCATATGGATCAATTGCAAAGGTCTAAAGGAGCTTATTTGGTTCTTAGGTTTGAAACTACATTTTATTTGTTTTTTTAGTTGACATGCATCATATACATTATCTTTAATGAACTTGATATGAGAAATTCCTCTTACAAGTTTTTTAGATGAAATTTGAGAGATTAGTTTCATGCTAGCATGACCTAATCTCCTATGCCAAAGCTAAGCATTGTCATTCAAAACCGAAAAGCACATTTCATTATAAAGATCATCAATCTCGATAGTGTATATATTATTTTATTTTAGGATAATCATAGATGTGTTTTTGTGTGGTTTTTCAAAAATACAAGCATTAGATTTAAATCTAATGATATATCTTTTATCACATAATTGACTAATACTCAAAAGGTTATACTTTAAACCATCAACTAACAATACATCTTCAATAAGAAGGTTGGATTTGTTACCTATGGTTTCTTTGTCAATAATTTTACCCTTGTTATTGTCTCCGAATGTGACATATCCTTTATCTAGACTAGTGAGCTTAGAGAAATGAGATGGATCTCCAATCATATGCCTTGAGCATCCACTATCAAGGTACTATCTCTTACTCCTAGCTTATAATGGTACATTTTTCTATAAAAAGAGATGATTTTTAGGTACCCATTTGACCTTGCGTGCCTCAAAAATCGATCTACATAGCTTATCATGCTGCAATGAGTCATTTGATGTTCTTTTAGGAACCCAAATCAATTTATATGGACTACGTTTCTTGAATGGACAATAATAAGCTACATGCCCAAATTTATAACAAAAGTTATATTTGTTTCGAGATGAAACAAGCAAAGTAGGGCCTTTAACAAAGGTGGTTGGATTTTGGTGAGAGCTACTCACAAATCCAATTTCGCCTTTTCTATGAACGTGACCCTTGTTAGCAAGGATCATATTCAAGGACTTGCTACCAACCTTAAATTTTCTTAATGTTTCCTTTAGTAGCAAGTTTTGTTTTTGAAGTATTTTTAATTCATCACATTTTGTACATAGAGCTAAACTATCATTGTACTCAACTTTTAATATATCGAAATCACTTTAATATATCGAAATCACTAACAAGAGAAGCATGCTCCTTTTTTAACAATTTATATTTTCTACTAATTAATTTACATTCATCAAATAGATCATTAAAAGTATTTAATAGTTCATCAAAGGATAAGTTTGCATCAAATGAACTTGTTACCTCGTCTCCAATGGCCATTAGTGCATAGTGAGCAACTTGCTCGATGATGGTAGGCTCCTCTTCTTCGGATGCACTTGAGTCGTCCCATGTAGCTTTGAGAGCTTTCTTATTTGGTTGCCTCCTTTTTGCTTAGGGACATTCACTCTTGAAGTGTCCCGACTTTTTGCATTCATAACGTATCACTTGTTCTTTATTAGGTTCAAATTTATTTTTAGTATTAATTTTTAATCTATTTCTTTTTATGAATCTTTTGAACTTCTTTGTTAAGAGTGCCAAGTCATCATCAAAGTTCTCATCACTTGAGTTTTCTTTCAAGTGGTCTTCTTGTATTCTCAGTGTTATGTCCTTCCTGTTCTTTGGAAGGGTATCCTTAAGCTCTTCATAAGCTTTACATGTCATTTCATAGGTCATTAGTGACCCAATTAATTCTTCAAGAGGAAAATTATTTAGATCTTTGGTCTCTTGAATGATCGTTACTTTAGGATCCCAATTTTGTAGAATGGATCTTAAAATCTTATTAACAAGTTTAAAATCCGAGAAACTTTTACCAAGTCCTTTTAGACCATTGACGATATCCGTAAATCGGGTGTACATGTCTCCAATGGTCTCACTCGATTTTATTCGAAACAACTCATAAGAATGCACTAAAAGATTAATTTTTGACTTCTTTACTCTACTAGCCTTCATGAGTCACTTTGAGTGTGTGCAAATGTCAAAAATCGTTTCACAAATCGATACTCGATTAAACTCATTTTTATCTAATGTACAAAACAAGGCATTCATAGCCTTGGCATTTAAAGTAAAAGTCTTCTTATCCAACTCATTCCAATCATTCATTGGAAGAGAAGACTTTTGAAAACCATTTTCGACAACATTCCAAAACTCAAAATCCATTAAAATTAGGAAGACCCTTATTCTAGTCTTCCAATATGTGTAATTCGTCCTATTGAACATGGGCGGATGTGTAATTGAATGGCCTTCTAGATTGCCGGCAAATGCCATCTCTCTTAGGTTTAAAATTTAATATGAGTGAACCTTCTCTGTTATTAATTGTTATGATCAAGAGTGGCACTAAGAGAGAGGCAACAGAAAACTTTTACAATTTCAGAAAAATATTTGTTTCGATTAAAACTGATTCGAATGAAAATGGTTTCGATTCAATTCGTTTTGGAGAGATTATGAACTTGAAAGCTTTCGTAAAAGTGCAAGAGAGGATTAAAGAGATTTGCAGTAATGTAAATTGCTCAAATAAAAAGCAAACTAGGATTTAGAGTAGTTCGATTAATGTGACCTACATCCACTTTCGGATTCCTTCTCCGACGAGGACTCCGGCATCCACTAAAAGACTTCCTTCAATAGGTGAAGACCAACCACCTCTTTTATAGTGCTTTCTCCTTTTCACGAGTTTAGGAGAGAACCCTTACAAGTCTCACACCTCTCTTGAATGATCTCAAAACTTAGAAAGGGAGGAGGAGAACTCTAGCACTTGTTTACAACACTTTTACACTCCAACAACTCAAGATTATCTCAATGCTTTCATGCTCTTTCATGCATAAAAGGGTGAAATTTTTATAGACCTCAATGGCTTCAAAAATCGAGCTAAAAAGGGTCTAATCCCGGATTTCCAAGGTCCTAGCGGTACCACCACCATTATTGGTGTTAGGATCGGAGCAGCACTAAGAGGGGGGGGTGAATTAGTGTAGCGGATTAAAACTTCAGTTTTTTAAAAAATCTTTCGTATGATAAGAGTGGAACTTGACAAGCTTAATCTTGAAAGCGTATTCTTAAATATGCGCAGCAAAAGTAATAAGGAACTAAAGCATATAAGAAGGTTTGCAATAATGTAAATAGCAATAATGAAATGCAAACCAAGGATCACGCCGATTTTAGAGTGGTTCGGTCAAATGACCTACTCCACTTGCGAGGCCCCTCTTCGATGAGGCTCCCACCTTCCACTAGCAAGTCTTTTGAAATGGAAGGGTAAATACCCCTCTTACAACTCTTTACAAGCGGTTCACTCTCTTACAGATTTTTGAGAAGAGATGAGGTGAACACTAGCAAATTGAAAAGAAGACAAGCTAACACTTTTCTAAGACCTTTCTCTCAAACTCTTGCTGCTCAAAAAGTTGTGATCTCAACTGAGATTTGAGGGGTATTTATAGGCCTTAAGAGGATTCAAATTTGGGCTCCAAAATTCAAATTCTCTTTGGGTTCCCGATGCTGGCGGTGCCACCGCCCAGCCAAGCGGTGCCACCGCCCAGTGCTCGGGTGCTGGACAGTGCAACCGCCCAGCCCAGGAGGTGTCACCGCCCAGCACTTGGGTGCTGGGTGGTGCCACCGCTTGGCCCTCCGGTTCACTTGGTTTGGCTTACTTTTAGCCCAAACCAAATTTGACTTTGGCCCCAGTTGGCCCCTAACCAGGATATAGGATTATCTTCTTAATCCTAATCCTAATTACAAGTGAACTACATAACAAAACACATCCTAAGCAATTTATTAACCGCGAACGTCAAGTCTTGTTCCGGCGAGCTTTCCGACGAACTTCCTTCGACGGGGTCCAAGCACGCTCCCGAACTTATGATGACTTTAATGAGTAGCTAAGACTTCTCGGTGATCTCTGCGAACCTCCGACGATCTCTTCGGCGAACTTCCAACAGGTTCCCGATTTCTTCTCGGTTGGTTCCGACAGCATCTCCGACGATTCTTCGGACTCTTAAACGTTCATCGAACTCGACTCCAGTATACTTGCTTTGTGTTTTCTGTTTATCGTAGTTAATCCTGCACACTAAACTTAATAATATGGATTAGATCAAATAACCCATCAATTGATTTTATCATCAAAATCCGAGATTCAACAATCTCCCCCTTTTTTATGATGACAATCAATTGATGACGGAGTTAAACATAACTCCCCCTATCTATATGCCATATTATGAGAAGATAAAAAACACTTAAATTTCATCCCATTGGATTCAAGCATAACCCGATAAGTTCTAACCGTAGAGCTTATCGTGATCCTTATTAAACAATAGTGAGTACAAAACTTCTATGAAAATCATAAGTTAAATGAAAAGGGACGAATTTTACTACGACAGAAGATAAAGATTTTCAATATAAATTTTATGATTTAGATGTAAGGCATGCTTTCAATATGATCAATCAATCTTGTGATATTTTCAAGGATTTTACAAGGCATATAAGTCATTCATATCAATCACTTTTCTCAAAGATTTTGCAATTCATATTTTGTCATGCTATTAAGAATTATATAAGTCATCACTTTTCTCCCCCTTTGTCATCAACAAAAAGGGAGATGAGACTTGAAGCACATATTTTGTCATACAACGATTTTATCATTGAAAATTAAGTATGCAAAAATATTTACGCAGAGTTCATTTTAGAGGAAAATTCAGCATGCATTCATATTATCTAATCTCTTCTTTCTATAAATAATAGAAATTGTAGATGTACAAGAGAGAGATTGGGATAAAAAAAAATTCAAGTAGTAATTTCACAAAGTCAAGATCATAATTCGAATACAAACTCATTCAAATCGTTAAATTCATTAAAATCTCAACATTACTTTTCAATCATCATATAAGGCATTTAAAGAATTTTGAAACATAGGAGAATGATTAATTTAAGCATACAATGTTTCAAGTCATGAATGCCAATACTTTCATATTTGTAAGTATCAATTCATGAATGCCAAAAGATATTATTTGTGATTCCAATTTTGCAAGATCAAGATTATGATTTAGATAAAACTTATTTAAATCAAATCGGTAACTTGAAATTCATAATCAAGTCATCAAAATCGATTTCGAGATTTCACAACATGTCATATGGAATTTGAAGGAGAATGATTAGATTCACCGAGAGATGGAAAGAAGATGAAAGACTTTACGGAAAATCTAATCAAACAAGTTTATTGTTTAGGGACAATTTAACATACCTAATTCCCTTCTAATGAATTCAAATTGGTCTTCATTCAAGGCTTTGGTGAATATATCTGCTAATTGATGCTTTGTGTCAATGAATTCTAGAACAACATTATTGTTAAGGACATGATCGCGTATAAAATGATGCCTAACGTCGATGTGCTTAGTTCTAGAATGCTGAATTGGATTTTTAGTAAGACATATGGCACTAGTATTATCACATTTTATGGGAATATTTTTAAAGTGAATTCCATACTCTTCCAATGTATTTTTCATCCAAACAACTTGTGCACAGCATGCAATCGCAGCAATGTATTCGGCTTCCGTCGTAGATAGTGCTACTGAATTTTGTTTCTTGGAAGTCCAAGAAACAAGTGCATGTCCTAAAAATTGGCATGTTCCGGATGTACTTTTTCTATCTATCCTACATCCGCTAAAATCGGCATCCGCGTAAGCCATTAAATCAAATTTTTCAGATTTTGGATACCATAAACCTAAATTTGGAGTTCCTTTAAGATACCTAAATATTCTTTTAACACTTTTAAGATGAGATAGTTTAGGATTTGATTGAAACCTAGCACAAAGTCCTACACTAAACATGATATCTGGTCTAGTAGCGGTAAGGTAGAGTAGACTACCTATCATTCCCCTATATATTTTTTGATCGAAATTTTCACTATTTTCATCCATATCTAACTTAGTCGAAGTACTCATAGGGGTGTTTATTGCTTTTGAATTATCCATGTTAAATCGTTTTAACAATTCTAATGTATATTTAGATTGGTTAAGAAATATACCATCCTTAAGTTGTTTGATTTGTAATCCTAAAAAGAAAGTTAATTCCCCCATTAAACTCATTTCAAATTCATGACTCATAGATTTGGCAAATGATTCACATAGTGATTCATCCGAAGAGCCAAAAATAATATCGTCAACATAAATTTGCACAATAAGAAAATTATTTTTAAAATGTTTAATAAACAATGTAGTATCAACGTTGCCTTTGGTAAAATTATTTAAAATAAGAAAGGAACTAAGCCTTTCATACCAAGCTTTAGGAGCTTGTTTCAAGCCATAAAGAGCCTTAGTCAATTTGAATACATGATTAGGAAGAAGAGAATTTTCAAATCCGGGAGGTTGTTCGACATATACTTCTTCGGAAATAAAACCATTCAAGAAGGCACTTTTGACATCCATTTGAAATAGTTTAAAATTATAACTACTAGTAGAGGCAAGGAGCATCCTTATGGCTTCTAATCGAGCCATGGGAGCGAAGGTTTCTTCGTAATCGATACCTTCTTCTTGGTTGAAACCTTTGGCCACTAATCTAGCCTTGTTTCTAACCACGATACCATTTTCGTCTTGCTTGTTTCTAAAGACCCACTTAGTACCAATGACTAAATGGTCACTAGGTCTAGGAACAAGCTCCCACACCTTGTTTCTCTCAAATTGATTCAGTTCCTCTTGCATTGCAATAATCCAAAAATCATCTTTTATGGCCTCGTCAATGCACTTAGGTTCGATTTAAGAGAGGAAGGCGGCATTAGCGCAAAAATTCTTGAAAGAGGAACGAGTTTGAACCCCTTTAGATGTATCCCCTATAATTAGCTCCTTTGGATAAGCATCTATATACTTCCATTCCTTAGGTAAGGAAATTTCGGAAGAAGGTGCATCCAAGTTGCTATTTTGAGGAGGGGGGTTCATTTAAATTCAAATTATCAAAACCAAGATCATCATCAAAATTATTTTTCTTAAAATTTGAGACTTCATTAAAAACTACATGAATAGACTCTTCAATTACTAAGGTTCTTTTATTAAAAACCGAAAAGCTTTTGAAACGGAAGAGTAACCAAGAAAGATGCCTTCATGGATTTTGCATCAAATTTTCCTAAGGCATCCCTTTCATTTAAAATAAAGCATTTACAACCGAAAAACTTTAAAATAGGAAATATTTGGTTTTTGTTATTCCATAATTCATAGGGAGTTTTTGATAAGGAAGGTCTTATTAGGACTCTATTCATGATGTAGCTATTTATTTTATTTACGGCTTCGCCTAAAAATACTTAGGTAAACTATGTTCATTTAACATAGTTCTTACCATTCTTGTAAGTTTCTATTTTTTTTTCAACTACTCCATTTTGTTGGGGATTTCTGAGTGGAGAAGTTATGGTTGTATCCATTAACTTCACAAAAATTTTGAAAGTCATGGTTTTGAAATTCGCCACCATGATCACTCGAATTGATGAAATCATGAACCTTTTTTCGTTTTTGAGTGAATTTACAAAATTTAGAGAAACACTTGAAACAATCACTTTTGTGAGCTAAGAAATAGGTCCAAGTGTATCTAGAGTAGTCATCCACAATCACAAAAAGCATATTTGCTTCCACCTAGACTTGTTGTATCAATTGGTCCAAATAAGTCCAAATGGATCAATTGTAACGGTCTAGTGGTGCTAATTTGATTTTTTGGTTTGAAGCTTGTTTTTTATTTGTTTCCCTAGTTGACATGCATCGCATACCTTATCTTTAATAAACTTCATATTCGGAATCCCTCATTACTAATTCTTGAGAAGAGATTTTAGATATTATTTTCATGCTTGCATGGCCTAATCTCCTATGCCAAAGCCAAGCATCATCATTTATGGCGGAGAAACACATTTCATTACTTAGTTCATCAAGATTGATGGTATAGACATTATTTTGTTTTAAAGCAATCATAGTCATGTTATGATTTGGTTTTTCAATAATGCACATATTTGATTCAAATCTAACGATATAACCTTTATCGCATAATTGACTAATGCTCAATAGATTATGTTTTAATCCATCAACTAGTAACACATCATCAATGGAAAAACTTGATTTGTTACCTATGGTTCCCTTGCCAATGATTTTGCCTTTGTTGTTGTCTCCGAAGGTGACATAACCTTCGTCCATGCTAGTGAGCTTGGTGAATTAGGATGGATCTCCGGTCATATGCCTTGAGCATCCACTATCAAGATACCATCTCTTGCTCCTAGCATGTGATGGTGTATGTTTCTACAAGAAGGAATTATTTTAAGGTACCCATTTACTTTTGGGTGCCTAAAAAACTAATCTAACTTGTTTATCATGTTGCATAGACTTGATCATGGTTCCTTTAGGAACCCAAATCAATTTGTTCGGACTAATTTTCTTGAATGGACATTGGTAAGTTATATGTCCATATTTGCAACAAAAGTTGCAATTGCTTTGATGTTGAACATGTAAGATAGGACCTTTAACGAAGGTGGTTAGATTTTGGTGAGTACTTCTCACAAATCCGATTCCACTCCTTTTAGGAACGTGACCCTTATTTGTAAGGATCATGTTTAAGGACTTACTACCGACCTCGAATTTCTTCAAGGTGTCCTTAAGTACTAAGTTCTCATTTTGGAGAGTTTCTAAATCATGGCATTTAACACATGGAGCTAGACAATCTTGATATTCAGTTTTTAATTTATCAAAAGCACAAGTAAGACTATCATGCTCCTTTCTTAGCAATTTGTATTTTCTACTAATTGTCTTACATTCATCAAATAACTCATGGAAGGCATTTAATAAATCATGATAAGGTAAATCTGCATTAATTAAATCTGTTACCTCTTCTTGAAGGCCATTAGGGCGTAGTGAGCAACTTGTTCGGTGTTGGACTCCTCTTCTTGGATGTGCTTGAGTCATCCCATGTTGCCTTGAGCCTTCTTCTTTGGTGTTTCTTTTTTTTGGCTTGAGGGCAAACGTTCTTATAGTGTCCCGGTTTTTTTTGCATTCATAGCAAATCACTTGGTCCTTCTTTTGTTCAAATTTATTTTTTGTATTATTTTTAAATTTGTTCTTCCTTAAATATTTTTTTTGAATTTTTGAGTCAAAAAAGTGCAATGTCATTGTCACTGTCCCTCATCACTTGATGTTCCTTTCAAGTGGTCTTCTTGTGATTTGAGTACCATATCCTTCCCTGTTCTTTGGAAGGGGGTTCTCGAAGCTTTCGTCATGAGCTTGACATGTCATTTCAGTAGGTCATTAGAGACCCAATGAGTTCTTCAAGAGGGAATGTTTTAAGGTCTTTGACTTCTTGAATGGGCGTAACTTTTGGATCCCAACTTTTAGGGGAGGGATCTTAAGATTTTAGTTACTAGTTCAAAGTTAGTAAAATCTTTACCAAGAGCTTTTGAGTCCATTGATGACATCCGTAAACCGGGTGTACATGTCTCCGATGGACTCACTTGGTTTCATTCGGAAAAGTTCGTAAGAGTGCACAAGAATGTTGATTTTGGACTCTTTCACTCGGCTTAGTGCCTTCATGAGTGACCTCAAGAGTTCTCCAAATATCAAAAGCCGAATCACAAATTGAAAACACGATTAAATTCGTTTTTTGTCTAGTGCACAAAACAAGGCATTCATAGCCTTTACATTTAAAGCAAAAAACCTTTTTCTCCGATTCATTCCATTCGCTCATCTAAGAGAGATTTTTTTTAAACCGTTTTCAACAATAGTCCAAAGCTCGAAATCCATAGAAATGAGGAAGATCCTCATCCGAAGTCTTCAATACGTGTAATCCGACCCATTAAACATAGGTGGACGAGTGATAGAATGGCCCTCTTGCATGCCGGAGTAAGCCATCTCTCTTGGGTATTAAACCAAATATGAGAGATAACCTCGCTCTGATACCAATTGTTAGGATCGGAGCAGCACTAAGAGGGGGGGGTGAATTAGTGCAGCGGATTAAAACTTCGATTTTTAAAAAAATCTTTCGTATGATAAGAGCGGAACTTGACAAGCTTAATCTTGAAAGCGTATTCTTAAATATACGCAGCAAAAGTAATAAGGAACTAAAGCATATAAGAAGGTTTGCAATAATGTAAATAGCAATAATGAAATGCAAACCAAGGATCATGCCAATTTTAGAGAGGTTCGGTCAAATGACCTACTCCACTTGCGAGGCCCCTCTTCGATGAGGCTCCCACCTTCCATTAGCAAGTCTCTTGAAATGGAAGGGTAAATACCCCTCTTACAACTCTTTACAAGCGGTTCACTCTCTTACAGATTTTCGAGAAGAGATGAGGTGAACACTAGCAAATTGAAAAGAAGACATGCTAACACTTTTCTAAGACCTTTCTCTCAAACTCTTGCTGCTCAAAAAGTTGTGATCTCAACTGAGATTTGAGGGGTATTTATAGGCCTCAAGAGGATTCAAATTTGGGCTCCAAAATTCAAATTCTCTTTGGGTTCCCGATCTTTGGCGGTGCCACCGCCGGGTTTCAGTCTTGGGATGCAACCGCCTGACCCGAGGAGGTGTCATCGCCAAAGACTTTGGGTCTTTGGCGGTACACCGCCCTGACCCCTCCCATTCACTTGGTTTGGCTTATTTTTTAGCCCAAACCAAATCGACTTTGACTTTTGCTGATTGGCCCCTAACGGGATATAGGATTATCTTCTTAATCCTAATCCTAATTACAAAGTGAACTACATAACAAAACACATCCTAAGCAATTTATTAACCATGAACGCCAAGTCTTGTTCCGACGAAGCTTTCCGGACGAACTTCCTTCGACGGGGTCCAAGCACGCTCCCGAACTTGTGATGACTTTAATGAGTATTTGAGACTTCTCGGTGATCTCTGCGAACCTCCCACGATCTCTTCGTGAACTTCCAACAGGTTCCCGATTTCTTCTCGGTTGGTTCCTGAAAGGCATCTCGACGATTCTTCTGGACTCTTAAACGTTCATCGAACTCGACTCTGGTATACTTGCTTTGTGTTTTCTGTTTATCGTAGTTAATCCTGTACACTTAACTCAATAATATGGATTAGATCAAATAACCCATCAATTGATTTTATCATCAAAATCCGAGATTCAACAATTGGGTGGTACCACCGCGTGACACCTGACACTAGGTTATACTACCGCTCAATCTGGGCGGTACCATCGTTGGCAGCAATAACTATCGGCGGTACCACCACCCAGACTATCTGGGAGACTGGGCCTTCTAGGCGGTGCCACCACCGGCCATGTTTTCAGGGGTTGATTGGGCTGTTCAATCCGGCCCAAATCAGCCCTATTAAGGGCCCAGTTAACCCCTAATTAAGTTAGTGGGATTATCTCTCAATCCTAACTTAATTTATGCTATAACTACGATAATTAAGATATGATAATAACTCTTTTTTTTTCGATGCGTCAATTGCTCTTCCGACGAGCTTCTGGCGTACTTCTGGTGAACATCCGACGAACTCTCGGTAATGCTCCAGCGGACTCCTAGCAAGCTCCTAGACTTTACGACAATCTTCTTGGTAAGTTCCGACGAGCTTCTTTGGCAAGCTCATGGATTTCTCGATTGGTTCCAGTAGAACTTTCGACGAACTCTCGAACTCCCAACGTGATCTCGATCTTGACTCCGACACAATACCTGCTTTATATCTTACTGCTATCGTAGTTAATCATGTATATTTTTCTCAATATATAGATTAGATCAAATAAATTATAATTGACTTCATCATCAAAAAATCTGAGATTCAAACACCCTCTATACTAAGTATTTTGATCCACTTGATTAACTTTGATATAGTTAATCAAGTTTAACCTTTTTAAAAAAAACATCATTGTATTTACTTATGTTACACATTATTGTTTCAGTCCTTTCCTAGGGAAAAAAAAAAAAAATCTTATTTGCTTCAAATCTTTGATACAAACATGATTTCCGTTGGTCACTAGGAATGTGCTGTAAGCCACTAATGATCTGCTGGTTCCTGGGATTGCTCGACTGCCTAATTTCACAAAGTAACCACCCGTCGTGATGGATTAAATGTGGCTTCGGGCATTCATTCATTCTCGGAATCAAAAGAAGAGAACTCCTTATTCATGGTGCACCATGACATTGTACTACTTCCACTTGCAGTAGTACTGATGCTGTGCAATTACAAATCTGCAATGCTGGTCTTCTGGGCCCTAATCATCCTGCTGTCTATGAAGGCCCATCTTCAAATTTTGTCAAGGTCAACTGACGATGAACTGCAAAAAGGCAAACTGAACCATGCAAGACCAAAGGTACCAAGGTTGTCACCTTAGAACTCTATCCCTGGCCATTGACCATTTTCTATCGAGGCAGACACTTTGAATGCATTTTACTACCTAATACTTCCTCCAGTTGAATGCCATGGTCCTCCTAATTAAGCGGGCAGTTCACATTAATGTGCTGTTTAATGCAATGTTGCAGAGGTGGATGTATGCATGCATGTATCTGTAGATTGCAAGTCGGCAGGGAGCCAAAAATAAATAAAAAAAACCATGCTGATGGACCACGAGTTGCAAATCTTGTTGGAGCTACTCGTATTGTTGTATGTGGAATGGAAAGGACGGGTAGGGAAGGCAAGCAGCAAAATAGCATCATGCTTCTTGATGTGAGGCTACAGTTGGAGGGGTAAGAAGTGCTTATGCTTCCACAAAATCACCTGCTCCATGTTCCTTTCGTTGGGTTAATTCTTTTTTTTGTGACGTTAATATTTTCTCTTATAAGATCTATTTATGTTTGTTCTTCCTTTGCTGATTTAGTTATCACCTATAGTTGTTTTCATAGACTTTCTACAAGCTTTAGAGTAAAATTAGGAATCATGATCTATATCGATTAATCTAACTAGATCAATCTATTTAAAACAGTTTGTCAGGTTTAGGTCAAGAGATCTTGATCTCTAGTAGTCTGATCAAGCATACGATAATACAAAAACATGATCTAGTTTGGTACTCCAAATCAACTCAACCCAATTGATAGATCATATAAGTTGAGTTTGGGTCGATAACGCTTGATTTGGTTCGAATGCACCTACGCATTGTTACTATAAGCTATTCCATCTCCTAAGTCAACAATTGGAATGTTTTCAGGGTAATAATACATAATGGAGTTCAGAAATCTTTTAGTTACATTTGGGATAGATTTTGAAAGAAATATAAGTGTTCGAGGTATGTTTAAGTTTGAGTAATGGATACTCTACCCATTGTTATTCCTAAGATAAGCTATGGAGAGCAATGGATTGACATTTTTTTTAATCTTTTTTATATTTTAATATATTCAATCCACTTAAATTGGATTAAAAATATTTCAATTAGTTTTCTCACCATTAAGAGCATAAGCTAGATCACATCTTGTTTGACAACTTAGGCTCTTAGATGCAATGATATTAATACAAAAATTTATGGGTTCGGGTCATGGATCACCTTCCCATAGGAGAGAGAGTCTTAAAATATAAAATCATAGAACACACAAAGAATCACATTGATGGAGACCAATTTTGATAGGAATTACACCTAATTAGTTAGTTGACTTTGAATATAATTAACGATGAGGAGGACACAGACACCCAATTCTCTCCTCTTTTTGTATCAAACTGTATCCATTCAAATATTGTGACTGATTGCGTTAGAGATTGACTTCATCAAAAGCCATGTCGTGTATCATACACAACTCATAATCTCGGTGCCTCAGGGTGCACGTTGTCATACATTTCTACTCTTATTATTATGTGCATGATAGCTTCTCTATAATCTGCACTTTTTTTTGGCCTATGAAACTAATAAATTAGGCATCATATATCATGTGATACCTCAATTTTAGTGGGTTTGCCATTACGTACATGAGAGGTAAATGATCAGCTAGCTACATTATTCCTTTCTCCTGCACTCTCTTTTTCTCATTTCGTTAGTTTGGCAAGTCTCACGTAGTCCCACATTAATAAAATCAAGTTTAGTATCTCCGGTTTAAACCATAAATAAGGGTCTGGACTTTGAAGTCAGATGCATCATAAGAAAATCTAATTATTTGCTTTAGGCTTTTCTTGTTTAGTAGTTTCATGTTTTATCACTTAGGAACATCTTCCTAAGGCATTTGTAATAGTCCCTCTTTTATAGTAGTGATTTGCTCCTCCTTCGTCCGTAGATGTAGGTTAATTGACCGAACCACGTAAATTTGGTGTTCTTGTCAGTTTTATTATTTTTGCTTTATTATCTTTTATTTGGGTTGTCAAATTATTCTTTTGGTAAATTTTTTGGGGCCAACTCTAACAAACTGGTATCAGAGCCTGGTTTCGGGATCTTTTGACGACGATGACAATAACAAAGATCTTTGTCGAGAAATTCGATAGAAATGTTAACTTCGGCATATGGCAACTCAAGATGGAGGTCATTCTGGTTCAAGACGGAGTTGATTTGGCATTGCAGGGAGCTGAGAACATTTCAGATATTACGTCAAAGGAAGATTTTACGAATATAGATAAGAAAGTCCGATCAAGCATTATTCTAAATCTCTCTAACGAGGTTTTATGAGAGGTAGCTACGGAGACTATGGCTAAGAGCATGTGGGATAAACTTAAAGCCTTGTATATGAAGAGGATAGTAAAGAATCGTCTCTACTTGAAGCAGAGTTTGTATATGCTTCAAATAACTGAAGGTACATCTATACTCTCACATCTTAATAAATTTGATTCCTTAGTTATGGATTTGGAGAATATATATGCGAAAATTGATGATGAGGATAAGGCCCTATTACTTTTGTGTTCTCTTCCCCAATCCTTTAAGTATTTTCGTGATACTATGATTTATGGAAAAGAAACAATTTCGTATCAGGAAATTAAATCTGTACTAAAATCTAAGAAGTAGATAGACAGGGATATCACTGGGGAAAGTAGAGGGAATCAGGTTGAAGGTCTGATTGTCAAGGGTAGAACGGATAAAAAAATAATTGATTATAGTAGATCTAAATCTAGATCTAAATCCAAATATAGAAATTTGGAATGTAGATATTGTCATAAAATGGGACACATTCATAAAATGGGACACATTAAGGTTGATTGCTTTAAATTAAAAAATAAATTAAAGTACAAGGAAAAATTTATTGAGAAAACTACTGAGTCCGCTGAAACTAGTGTTGCAGCTTATGAGAATGTTGGAAATATTTTCTTTGCTACTGATGACAGGACGAGGTTTAAAAATGAATAGATTTTAGATTCGGGTTGTTCTTATCACATGTGTCCTAATATAAATTTATTTTTCACATATGAATCTTGTAATTGTGGAATTATTTTAATGGGCAATAATGTCGTGTGTGATGTTGTTGGTAAAGGCACAATCCAAATTAAAATGCATGATGGTATTGCGATGACGCTCACTAATGTTAGACATGTTTCTGATTTAAAAAAAGAATCTTATCTCTTTAGGCACTGCAGAAGCTCTTGGGTATAAATAAGTAGTTGAAGGTGGAGTTATGAAAATTTCTAGAAGTGCCCTTATTGTTATGAAAGCTTGTAAGTCTGGTAGCCTATATATTTTGCAGGGAACTATTGTCACAGGCTCAGTTGTAGTCTCGTCATCATCATTGTCTGATTCTAACATCACCAAATTATGGCATATGCGTTTGGGTCATATGAGCGAAAAAAGGTTTGAGCATATTGAGCAAAAGGGGTCTTCTTTGCGGATAAAGTACTAGGCCATTGGATTTTTGTGAACACTGCATTTTTAGAAAGTAGAAAAGAGTCGGCTTCAATTCTCCGGCAGTTCACAAAACAAAAGGTACTCTTTACTATATTCATTCAGACCTTTGGGGTCCAACTCATATTCAGTCTAAGGGTGGTGCCAGGTATATGTTGACTTTCATTGACGATTATTCCAAGAAAGTTTGTGTTTATTTTCTGAAGCGTAAAAATAATGTTTTTCTAACCTTTAAACAATGGAAGGCTTTGATTGAGAAATAAACAGGTAAACAGATTAAGCAGCTTCGAATAGATAATGACATGGAATTTTATGAAGGTGACTTTGATGAATTCTGCAAAAATGATGGAATTGTTCGGCATCGCACTGTTAGGATGATGCCTCTGCAAAATGGTGTGGTTGAATGTATGAATAGAACACTCTTGGAGAGAGCAAGGTGTATGATCTCGAATATAGGGTTAACAAAGGACTTTTGGGCAGAGACGATTAATACGACCTATTACGTTATCAACCGCGCTCCTTCTACAACACTTAATTTTAAAACTTCGGAGGAAGTTTGGTTAAGTACTCCTACTGATTACTCTGATTTAAAAATTTTTGGGTGTCCAGCATATATGCATGTAAATGAAAAAAAATTAGAGCCTCGAAATAAAAAGTGTATTTTTCTTGGGTATGCTTCTAGGGTGAAAGGATATAGATTATAGTGTTCTGATCCCAAATCTCCAAAATTTATAATCAGTAGAGATGTTATCTTTTAAAGAGGAATCTACTAGTTGTACAAATGACAGTGCGTAGAAGCAGGTGGAGCTTGAGATTGGTAGTTCATATTCTTTTAAGTTGAACTCTTCTACTCAAAGAATGCCAATAGATGGTCCCGAATCTACTAACAAAGAGGATCTAGAAGAAGAGCAATATTCCATAACCAAGAATAGAACACAGAGAGATATTCGACCACCACAAAGATATACAAATTTAGTTGCATATGCTTCGTTTGTTGCAGAAGAAACAAGTAAAGTTGGTGAGCCTACTACCTACTCAGATGTAGTTTCTTATGATAATTCCGCTAAGTGGTTGATTGCGATGAATGAAGAAATAGAATCTCTCTATCAGAATAGAACTTGGGATCTTGTGAAGTCACCTTCGAGTAAGAAAATTGTTGGATGAAAATGTGATACTATTACCGAGAGAAAGGTCCTTGTTCAGAAAATTCATATGAAGGACAATCCAGCTGATATGCTTACGAAGCCTCTTTCAGTTTACAAGTTCAAGCAGTGTTTGGACTTGGTTGGTGTTCATTGTTGGTGATTGCCCGTTAGGGCTTTTGTGAAGAAGGTGGAACAAGTTTTGTTGAGACATGCCAAGGTGGAGATTTGTAAGTTTGACAAGTCTTACATAATCCCATATCAAGAAAATCAAGTTTGGTATCTCCTGTTTAAACTATAAATAAGGGTCTAGGCGCTTTGAAGTCAGATGCACCACAAGAAAACCTAATTATTTGTTTTAGGCCTTTTTTGTTTAGTAATTTCATGCTTTATGGACTAGAAATATCTTCCTAAGACATATGTAATAGTCCCTCTTTTATAATAGTGATTTGCTCCTCCTTCGTCCGTGGATGTAGGTAAATTGATCGAACCACGTAAATCTGATGTTCTTATCGCTTTTATTATTTCTACTTTATTATTTTTTATTTAAATTATCAAATTACCCTTTTAGTAAATTTTTTGAAGCTCTAATATATACTAACTTGTAAGTCACAAGATAATAAGCTGACCAGTACAATCTAAAGAGGACGATGAAATGGCACAGATTAATTGTGACGATGAGTTAGATGATCAAGGATTAGGAGCATCGCTGACACATCAATCAGCACCCTAACTTTATTAGCAGAATCCTTCAATTTTAGTTTTCTTCACCATTGTTAATTAGCTTAAGGTTTATAATTACAAAATAACTAACCCCATGGACAAAGAAAAAAGAGAAGTTATCCAAATCCAAGTCTAAAGGGTTTATTTATTCTCCAAGGTTATTATTATTTATTACTAGGAAGATGAGGGAGGCATCAGACAGATGAACAAGAGATTCCTTCCTCCCTCTACTTAACTGGATTGCACCTTGTTTTTTATGACTTGGGAAAAGTTGAATCTTGCGGGTACAAGTGATTAGGTTTTCTTTTCATTCTCTCTCTCTCTCTTTTTGTAGCTTTGGCATAAAGAATGATAGTCATATATTAGCTGGCTAAGCTTGAGAGAGTGAGAGAGAGTTGTAACATGGCAGAA
Organism: Musa schizocarpa; assembly: GCA_900464855.2. NCBI lineage: Eukaryota > Viridiplantae > Streptophyta > Magnoliopsida > Zingiberales > Musaceae > Musa > Musa schizocarpa. The sequence continues at coordinate 2,189,275 of LS990916.1, forward strand.
TGTGTAGGGTGTTTATTTTTGTGGGGACTGAATTGGACCCGGCACGTTGTAACTCTCCCTTGTGGGACCCAATGCACAGCTGTGACAATGCGCGCTTGTCTCCCCCTGCCTTTCTTTTTTATTTTCTCCCCCTCACGTTACCTATTCCACCCTCTCACCCCTTTTCACCATTCAATTCTTCATTACTTTCATTTATATTAGAATCTCTTAAAAACAACATATGTGCATAAAATTAGTAAATTATAAATGAATTGTTAATCTTCGGATACACAATAATAACAAGTTGAAATGTCTCAACGAATTGGGATATGTTGCATGCATTTTTTTTATCTCCATTAAAATCACTATAAATCAATATCCTTTGTAATCTCAACATAGATATTTCTTTATCTCTTTCTAACCATTGTATTATACCTAATTACTCAAATAAAAATATTAGTTTTTAACTTTTTAAGGACTTCACACATCCAACACTCGGATTGAGAAAATAAAATTTTTCCTTCAGTCTCAGATGGACTTGATGTCATGTAAAATTTTTAATATATTTCTTTTACTTTAATCTCTTTTTTGTTATGTGTGTGATGAAGATGAGTTTTGATTTTATAATCTTACAATGATCTAATAAATTATATACAAATCATGTTTTAATAATGATCTCTTTATTTATTGAATAATTGATCTAAAATATCTGCGTGAAAATCTTTCCAAACCTCAATTCTCCTCTCAATAAGCTCAAATGAGATGTTAATGTAGTTTTAGAGAGTCCATCAGTTCTGTACTTGTTTAATTACTTTTACCAAACATAGGGAAGCAACGCAAAAACTCACTACAAGATATACTCGGGACTGCGACAGCAACAAGACATGACGACAGACGTGACGACGTTCCTTCTCTTTCTTCTTTCTCTATCTGCCTCAACTCTCCCCCCTTCTTACTTCTTTATCTCTCTTGCAATCTTTCTTTCTCTCTATATATATATTCTATTTGTCCTCTCGGATTTAATTATTCTAAGGCAGCAAAAGTAAGCCCCCTTGACAGCGCAGCTTCTTGTTTGTTTCATCATCTTCTCCCCTTCTCTATCTCTTTCTTTCTCACTCGATTCATCTGTTCTATCCAATCTTCCCTTTTCCACCGTTTCTTCCCTTCCTTTCACCCTCACCCTCATCTCCTGTATATGTATTAGTATTCTTTCGTTTTAGTTACATATCCATCTAAAAATTTCTCTTTCATTAGCTTCTCTCTCTATCTTTCTCTCTTTCCAGTTGTCCATGTTTCCATCTTTCCAGTTGCACTGAATTCCTCTTTCTGTTTCTGATTCCTGCACGGAGGGGGAAGAGAGGAAGAGGGAACAAACACAATTCCTAGTATACCAGAAAGAGAGCAATTGATGGTAATTGCCTTAAATCCTTTTGAGAGCTGAAAGAGAAAACAGTTCCCACAACCATGCAGCAACAGTTACTACTACAGCAGCAGCAGCAGGAGGCCGCTGCAACCGGTCCCAGAGCTGACACGCTTCGAATTCCAGGCGGCACTGACCCCCTCCATCCGCCGGCCGAGGCTGCCTCCCCCATCAGCAGCCTGCCGCCGCCGGATGCCACCGCCAACTTCGATGAACTATCCCCAGCCGTCGCCGGGAACGAGGAGGCAGATCCCGGCGGCGTGCCCGGGAACCGGTGGACGCGGAAAGAGACGCTGGCGCTGCTGAAGATCCGCTCCGAGATGGACGTCGCCTTCCGAGGAGCCACATTTAAGAGCCCTCTCTGGGAAGACGTCTCCAAGTAAGGCGGCATTACGTTCTTCACAATTCCCACCGCTCCTGCTGTTCCTATAGCTTTTATTTTCCTTCTCTCTCCTCTTGCTACTTTCTCCGTGTGATGCTTCCCTTGTCCCACTAAAAGAGAGACGAGGGACCTTTCGTGCTATAATTGTGGTGAGAGAGAGAGAGAGAGAGAGAGTCGTTACGGTTTCCTTCGGATCTCTGCTTCACCATCTGGTGTCTAGAAAAAAGCTGAGCTAATTGGAGAATTCTGCTATCTGACGATCTATGATTGGATTCGTACCAAGGGGACCACTTCAGCTGCACCACTGATGCAGAGCATCGATCTTTGGGGGGAGAAAGGGATAGCGAGACAGAGAGGGGGAGAGAGGGGTTCATCACATATTCCTATCTTCTTCATGTTGTTCCCTATTTACTCCCTCTCTTTTAGTTGTTAGATAACTGCTGTGTTCGGGTGGTGGTGGTGGGCAGGAAGCTGGCGGAGATGGGCTACAAGAGGAGCTCAAAGAAGTGCAAGGAGAAGTTCGAGAATGTACACAAGTATTACAAGCGCACCAAGGAAGGCCGCGCCGGCCAACAGGACGGCAAGGCCTACCACTTCTTCAGCCAGCTCGAGGCTATCCACAACCGCAGCGGAGGCGGCGCCACCACGCTCTTTGCGGCTGTCTCCCAGCCGACCCCGGCTTGCTTCAAGGCCGGCGTGGTGGGTTCCCCGGCTGCCAGAATCCGACCTTCACCCATCTCGGCTATGGGCTCACTGCCCATCCCGACGCCAGCTAGGGTCGTCGTTGAGCTCGGCCCACACGGATTCTCTAGCTCGGCTGCTGCCGCCAACGGGATCAACTTCCCGTGGAATTCATCCTCCTCGTCAACGGAATCGGACGAAGAGGATACAGAAGAGGCCGGTGAGAACCAGGAAGGACGGAAGAGGAAACGCAGCAGGAGCTCGCGAGCTCGACGGCGGCTAATGAACTTTTCCGAGGGGATAATGAAGCAGGTTATGGAACGGCAGGAGGCCATGGAGCAGAAGTTCTTGGAGGCGATCAAGAAGAGAGAACATGAACGAATGGTTCGAGAGGAGGAGTGGCGGCGCCAGGAGATGGCGCTGCTCAGCCGCGAGCAAGAGTTGCTCGCCCAAGAGCGCGCCGTGGCGGCGTCCCGAGACACCGCAGTAATTTCCTACCTTCAAAAGATCAGCGGGCAATCTAAACCATTGCCTGCAGCCACCACCACCGTCTCGGCCATTTCCACCAGACCGCCTACTATGCTGCAGTCGCACGCTCCGTCTCTTCCACAACCGCCACCTCAGCCGCGACAGGCGCAGACACCGCAGGAACAGAAGCCGCCAGTGCCGGTACAGCCACTTCAGCATCATCATACGCAAAGCACCGATATCGAACAGTATCAGCCCTTTTCGGCAAAGCAGCCGCCGGTGCCGATCAGCTCGGAGACTGATCAGGGCATTCTCGGCAGCGGCAGCTTCGAGCCACCGTCTTCCTCGAGATGGCCCAAGGCGGAGGTCCATGCACTAATCCAGCTGTGGACTGGGCTCGAGTCGAGGTGCCAGGAGGCAGGTCCTAGGGTTCCGCTGTGGGAGGAGATCTCCGCCAATATGCAGCGGCTGGGATACAGCCGGAGTGCCAAGAGATGCAAGGAGAAGTGGGAGAACATCAACAAGTACTTCAAGAAGGTGAAGGACAACAGCAAGCAACGCCCGGAGGACTCCAAAACCTGCCCCTACTTCTACCAATTGGACGCAATCTATAGAAAGAAACTGCTCGGTTATGGCGGCCGCGGCGGCGGCGACGGCGACGGCCGTGGCAGTGTGGGAGTCCAACAGCAGCAGGAGCAAGACCCCAAATGCAGTCCAGTTCCGCAAGAAAGGGCTGACAACGTGGTACAGATGCAGCACCTACAGCAGACTCCATCCGAGGCCAAATACAAGAACGGCAGCGACAGCAACAGAAATGGTGGGAATTCGAAACAAGCATAAACGAGCAATGGAGGGCATCCGCCAAGCTTCTTTGAAGAAGGAATGAACAAGGTAAGGAGGGCATATCCATCGAGCATATCCTTCGTAATGTAATTGTGATCAAACCATAACTTGTGGGAGATCATTGCATCTGAAGACGGAAGACATCGTGAAGGATCCTATAGAGCAAAGACAAAGGCAGGAGATAGACGACCCCGACAGCGAAAATCTGGACCAAGACGACGATGAGGAGAGCAGCAAGTTGCAGTATACGACACAGTTCCAGAGGCAGGATGTGGGTGGTGGCGGCGGTAATACACAGGCAGCGGCCGCAGCGACTGCAGGTTCCTTCTTGTCTCTGGTTCAGTAGTTATTGTAATCTCCACCAGTTCTCGATTCTTCCCCTCGGTTGTACCACGTTTAGCTTTCTCCGCCAACAACAGTCACGTCCGAGTACTCGCAGCCAACACACCCATTTCCGTTCTTCTCCTTTCATGTCCCATCTGCATCATAAAACGTGATTTGATGTGGATTACGAATCCTAGCGCACACATCTCTTACAAGATGCCATTCCAGATCGAGAGAGGTTCCCATCGACTGAGGAAGAGAGAGGTGAAGGAAATGGTGTATCGATTCACACACACTGCCTGCTTGTCTCAATCTTCTTTCCTGTACTCTTGGCCACAGTACCTCGCCGGAGGGAACATGATGGAGTTTGGTGCGGCTCCTTTTTAATCTCTTCCTTTTATTTCTGCCTTCTCAAATCATTAATCAATTATGGTGAAGGTCTTTGATGCTTGTTTATGCACTGTTAAGATGTACATTTACTTATCTTCAAAGTATTGCCAAACTTAACATGTTTTTATAATTAGTATACTTATTGGTTAAGGTATAATCTTGGTCTTTTATGGAAGAAACGTGGCACTGTAGCGGACTGCGGGTGCTGTTTGGGATGCCCAACATCCTCCTTTTCCTTTTTACTGTTCATAGGCTTTTCTGTGTGGAATTTGTTCTTCTTTTTAGCGCTCTGCTTTCCGACATCTACCGCAGCCGCAGCAGGAGGAGGTGGAGGTGATCCGTCCCTACAGAAGCAGAGATTAAAACAAAAAAACGGAAAGATTGTGACAGAGCCCAAATGTTTCAGTGAGCAATCATTGTTGCTTGGTTTCCAAAACTGTTCTATTTTTCTTATCACCGTTATTTCTATGTTTTTATTGAAAAACTTAAATAATATTTAAAACAAAAAGGATAATTTTTGAGAAAAACACCTTTTTTTTTCCGATAAAACCTTCTTATTTTCCTTTTATCTACAGGGAGGCTCACTAATTACAAAATGATCTTGTTATCGAAAAAAACAATTGTTCATTGAGAAACAACGAAGGCCCCACTAGTTACAATATTTTTTAATAAATAAGAGTTTGTTTCTAAACTCACAATTTGATTATTTTTTTATAAGTTCTTCTCTCAATTGGTTATAGATGAGAATGTCATTGAGATGGATGATGATTAAGTTATCAATATATAAATGTAAAATATTATCCATCAATCGCATTAATGTGATAGGGCCATTGTATTATTGTATTCGAATAGCCCTCGATGCATGTTGAAAGTTATCTTTCATATGTCTTCTTCTTAAACTTAAATTTAATAATAGCTTGACTTGAGGTCCAGTTTGACGAAGATCATGGTGTGTTGCAATTGATCCAATAGAACGTCTATCCAAAGTGGGGGGATACTCAATTTTCATCATGATCTTATTTAAGGCATGATAGTTAATGCATATGTGCTATCCTCATCCTTTTTTGACATCAGATGACTTGCAAAGGGAGCAAGAACAACTCAATTCCATGATATCATTTTCGATTAGCTCAATCATTTGTCATCGAATTTATTTGTTCTCCAAATTGAGTTTCTATAAATTCTAAGATTCGGTAGCAAGCAATGCATCGGAGATGAGCTATATGTCATGCTCTAACGCTTGTCATGTAGGTAGTCCACTATTTTTGTTGAAGAGGTTCACAAATCTATTGGTGAGTTCATGTAACTTTTCATTATCTTCTTTCTTATATGTCATTGATAAGGCGAAGGCTTATGTTTCAGCATATTTGATTTTTCTTACTAGATGCTTAATCTTTTGCCATCCTTCGAGAACTCATATAACTAGGGCTGATAGTAGTAGACAATATCTCGATCCCAAAGGTATAAGACTTCGAAAGATTACTTAGCATATCTTAAGGAGCACCACTATGCACAATACCTACCACATCAATATATTTGTTAGTAATGATAAAGTGAAACTTAATCAATCTATCCTCATCTCGACATCTTTGTGGATCCAACACAACATATATGGGTTTGGATAAGGTGTGATTTGTATGTCAAACTTATTAAGATGAGATTTTTTTTATTGCTGGTGTCAACGGTGACATTGATGACATCAATGACTTTTGCTTTACTTGAATTTTTAGCATGAAGAGCTCCTTTTAGACAGGGCTCAAACTTAAGTCTATAATCTTCAACCTCACCATCAATGATTGACTCAAATTTACATGTGTTAGGATTGAGTCGGCACAAAAATGGGGGTAGAATTAGTGTAGCGGATAAACATATCAGTTTAAAATTTCTTCGTACGATAAAAATTGAACTCGGAAGATATATTAACTTGAAAGTGCATTCGTAAGGTAGTGAAAATAATAATTCAGTTTACAATTAAAGTAAAGAGCAAAATAGAAATATAAACCAGATTTTTATAGTGGTTCGGTCATCGTAACCTATATCCAATCCGCCGATTCCTCTTCCATCGAGGCCATCGGCATCCATTAACGATCTTCTTTCAATGGGTGAAGATCAACTACCCTTTTGTAACTCGATTCTCTTTTTGATAGGTTCAGGAGAGAACCTTTACACCCCTACTACCTCATCTCTTAAACTTCACAAACACTTAAAGATTTGAGAGATGTTCTCACAAGATTACAATAGAGTTTTTCTTTTTTTTTGCTCGTAGTTCTTGTATATTTTACTAGGGATGAGAAAGATATTTATAAGCCCCCAGTATCAGCACTACAAGCGATACCACCGCTAGTGCTAGGCGGTACCATCGCTTGCAGTGCTGACACTGGGCGGTACCACCACCTGGGAGACTGTCTGGGTAGTACCATCGTCTGACAATCTCAAAGACTGAGTCTGGGCGGTACCACCACCTGACACAGTCTCGGAGACTATGCCATCGATGGTTCCATCTATTGGGTCATTGTTTGGGCCTTTCACTTGGCCCAACATGTTGAATCTCGGATTTTGATGATGAAATCAATTGGTAAATTATTTGACATAATCTGTGTTGAGATAAGTGTGCAGGATTAACTATGATAGCGGTAAGGAGTAAATCAGATGATGAGCCAAAGTCAAAGATTTAGACGGTATACTGGGACCTTGCCAAGGGCTCGTCTAAAGATTGTCGAGAGCTCATCGGAAGATCGCCGAGAGTTCATCGCTGAAAGCTGCTAGTCATAGGTGCCCAGCAAGCCAATCACATGAGTGATGGCACGTGTGACTTAATATAGAATCTTTTTGCTTATTATATTTTGGCATATATCACTTTATAACTATTGCATAAATGCATACATATATTGTGATGTCCTTGGATTTGTGCAATGGGAATCGGATCGTGATGAGATCACGATAATGAGATCGATTCATCTTTAAACACATATCTTAAATAATCCCGGTCATAGGTTACTCGAGAGAAATATCGTGATAAGCGGACAGACTGGTGTGTTGTATACCCGTCCATATGATGGATGCAGCTGGTCTCATAGCTGCTTGTGTAGGGACACTAGGGATACAGTATAGGTGCTCATTGGAGAATGAGTTCACTGATTGATCCGCTTACAGAATGCTGGATGGTTGATGATGCCTTATTGTCAGACAGCGATTCCGTTGTCCTAGTGGTGTATCTGGTCCTTAGACTTGAGACACCAAGGATGTCTTGTATGAGTGATCCACTCTTTGATACCAGATTTATAGGTTTGGCTGTCCCAAATCTAATATTTGGTCATTGGGAGTGGTAGTCGACCTTTACGAGGGCTATTGAGTGTCGATAGAGGATCATCCACTCTCGGCGTCATGAGAGGAATATCCCATGTGTTCTTGCTCGGACAAATCCTGGTTAGGGTCATTGGGTTGAGAGAGAAAGAGTTCTCAGGAGAATCCAATTAGAGCGAGACTCGAGAAGAAACCGTGTGGGGTGCGATAACACCATGCTCGATATACGGTCTTTGGTATATTAGATGGATGAGGGACTATAGGTACATGGTGGCGAGGACAGATGGTCCAATGGATTGGATTCCTCTATATAAACCGGGGACTTCTGGCAGTAGTGGCCTAGTACGCCCCAGAGTCGATGAGTCGAGTGAATTATTACAGAGATAATAATTCACTGAGTTAGAAGGAGTTATGACAGGTATGACTCACGGCCAGCTCAATATTGGGCCTAGAGGGTCACAAACATATGGTAGGCATTGCGATAAATAAAGGTTCGGATATGAGATATCCGACGGAGCCCTTGTCTTATTGGATGCAGATCCAATACCCATTAGGGTTTGACAGGGGACCTCTATAAATAGGAGGGATTCAGAGCCCCATGGGCTAGAGAGCTTTTGTTTGCCTTTTCCTATTCTCCTCTCCATCTTCACCTCAGAGTAGGTCTAGAGTTTTGAGGAGCATCGTCACAACCCTGCTGTGTGGATCACCGCTAGAGAGGAGGACGCTTGACCTCCATCACCCTCTCCTAAGGATCTGCAAGGAAACAGAGATATACGATCTCCCTAGGTAACACAATCTACTCTATACGCAGTTTCATGTTTCGCAGATTTTTACGTACCAATCTTCGCACGACGACGAACATCTCTTTGGGAATCGAGGATTTTGTTTTTCGTGTTCTTCCGCTGGGCATATGATGTCGTCCCCAGGGATTTCCCAACAGTGGTATCAAAGCCAGATTGCTCGTGCGAATGATTGGTTTTGAATTGCGTGTGTTGTGTTTAGGAAGAATTTTGACGTCAAAATTGTCGACGCAAAAACAAGGAAGGGCAGCAAAAGTTACTACCCTCGATCTACGTGCATGCAACGCAGCCGTAGGCAGGCAGCCCACGGGCAGAGGCACCGCAGGACAGCGGCGCCTGCCGCCGCAGGGCAGCGGTGCTCGCCGCCGCTGCTCCCGCGAGCGAAACCCCCCACAAGGGCGGTCGCCCGGTGGGACAGCACCGCCTGCGAAGGTGGCGACGCCCGAAGGGGGCGCCCAGCCGCAGCGGCAGCGCTGCCAGCGGGCGTGCCGCCTGCAGGCGAGGGCAGTGCCCTCGCCCCACCGCACAGGCCACCGCTGGCACGGTGGCGGCGGCAGCAGCAGCGAAAAGGGGAAAAGGCATTTGGGTTTTCTAGGCAAAAGATAATTTTGCCCCTCGAAATTTGAGAAATTTCAGTTTCTGTCTTTTGTCCAAATTATGAAAAATACCCCTATGCATTCATAAATTCCCTATAATGTCCTAGATTTCAGAAAATATTAATTAATTAAAAGGTTTAGTTGATTATTATTTTATTATTATTATTATCTAGTAGTCCTACATGATGATGATTATTTATACATGTGATGTATGATGTGTGGACGGATGATCATGGACCGTGTGATGTGTATACCTGTGATTATTATTATTGAGGTCTGCGAACCTCTATTATATTTCTCATTTATTGTCGGGTCTGCGTGCCTATGATTAAGTTGTAATCACATAAGGAGGCATAGCGGGAGCGTAGATGCGATAGCGAGACCCACGAGACGGACAATCGTGATGCATGAAGATGCATCAAGATGTCGACGAAACCGACAAGGACGAAATGGACGATCACAGGGCATGGAGATGCACCGTTGCACACATAGATCTTGATGTGAGTGATTAGGCCTACTGGCTCGGGCCTAATCATATTAGGTTGTGGTCCATGATCATCTGGTGTAATTGCTTATACACATACTATATATATATATATATATATATATATATATATATATATATATATTTGCATGCGATGTAGATATATATTAAATATGTATATGTGTGACATGTCATATTAGGAGACCAAATCATAAAAACATCTCTCGATAATATTAAGTCGGTAAACGTGAGGCAATTAGATTGACCCACGTGGCCTTCCATCGTTATAAGTAGGAACCGATTCTCGGTGTAGGTTGAGTTGGTCGAGTCCCTCGAGACTCACCTATATCGCGATTCGCTATCTTGCTTACGATATAGAGATGTCACCGGTGACCTGAGGGCATGGTATACTTGGTCGAGTCCCTCGAGGGTATATCATCAAATCAGAATCATCTTGTAACTGTTGGGAAATCATGTGGGGCGACATCATATGCGCAGCGGAAGAACAAGAAAACAAAAATTCCCGATTCCTAAAAAGATGTTCGTCGTCGTGCGAAGATTGGTACGCAAAAATCCGCAAAACACAAAACTGCGTATAGAGATTGTGTAACCTAGGGAGATCATATATCCCTGTTTCCTTGTAGATCCTTAGGAGAGGGTGAAGGAGGTCAAGCGTCCTCCTCTCTAGCGGTGATCCACACAGCAGGGTTGCGATAACCCTCCTCAAAACTCCAGGCCTCTGAGGTGGAGAGGGAGAGGAGAATAGGAAAGGCAAGCAAAGACTCTAGCCTATGAGGCTGTGAATCCCTCTTATTTATAGATCCCGTGTCAAACCCTAATGGGTCCTTCCCTAGTGGGTATTGGATCTGCATCCAATAAGACAAGGGCTCCATCGGATATCTCATATCCGAACCTCTACTCATCGCAATGCCTACCATATGTGTGTGACCCTCTAGGCCCAATATCGAGCTGGCCGTGAGTCATACCTGTCAGAACTCCTTCTAACTCAGTAAATTATTATCTCTGTAATAATTCACTCGACTCATCGACTCTGGACGCATTTAGGCCACTACTGGCAGTAGTCCCCAGACGATCTGAGGGGAATCCAATCCATTGGACCTGTCTATAGTCCTCGATTACCATGTACCTATAGTCCCTCATCCATCTAATATCCCGGAGACCGTATATCGAGCATGGTGTTGTCGGACCCATACGGTTTCTACCGAAGTCTCGCTTCTAATCGGATTCTCCGGGAGAACTCTTTCTCTCTCAACCTGAATGACCCCGGCTAGGGATTTATGAGCAAGAACACATGGGATATTCCTCTCATGACGCCAGAGAGTGGATGATCCTCTATCGACACTCAATAGCCCTCGTAAAAGGTCGACTACCACTCCCAATGACCATTGTACTAGATCCGGGGACAGCCAAACCTATAAGTGCGGTATCAAAGAGTGGAGCACTCATCAGGACATCCTTGGTGTCTCAAGTCTAAGGACCAGATACACCACTAGGACTACTGAATCATTGTGTCGACAATAAGGCATCATCAACCATCTAGCATTCCGTAAGCGGATCAATCAGTGAACTCATTCTCCAATGAGCACCATCTTTGTATCCCTAGTGTCCCTACACGAGCAGCTATGAGACCCGCTGCATCCATCATATGGATGGGTATACAGCACACCAGTCTGTCCGGTTATCACGATGTCCCTCTCGAGTAACCTATGACCGGGATTATTTAGGATATGTGTTTAAAGGTGAATCGATCTCATTTTCGTGATCTCATCACGATCCGATTCCCATTGCACAAATCCAAGGACATCACAATATATATATGCATTTATGCAATAGTTATAAAGTGATATATGCCAAAAATATAATAAGTAAAAGATTCTGTATCAAGTCACACGTGCCATCACTCACGTGATTGGCTTTTGGGCACCTATGACTAGCAATCGCCACTTGACCTAAAGCCAATCACCTATATGTCCGATCTCCATCGGACTCACGTGGACTTCAAAGACAATGGAGACAACGGCTTTGTCGGTGGATCTGCAATGTAATCTTTGGATGGAACTCTTTCCCTTTGCTGCATCTCCTCAAGTTACGATCTTTCTTATAAAGTGGAATCTCCTCGAACACTTCGATGAGACCGGGTTCCCTTATTTGAGTAATCACCCCATAGTTGTCGCCAATATAAGGAAGTCGACTTGTCGCTATCATATCGACTCCCAAATCTGTGATGAACTTCTTCACCCGAGACTCCCTCCTTTGCTGCATCGATGCAGCAATGTACCTCCGCCTCTGTGTCGAAGTCGTGTGGTATCTTGCTTGGAACTCTTCCAAAGACACTTTGCTCCTCCATTCAAGGTGTACACATACCCGAATTCGACTTGCTATCATCGACATCGACTGAAAACTTGAGTCAAGATAGCCTTCAACCTTAAGGCTATTACCTCCATATACTAGTAAAAGATCCTTAGTCCTTCTCAAGTACTTAAGGATACACTTTATTGCTTTCCAATGCTCCAAGCACGGATCCTTACCGATACACCTTTCGATTTTCGGAGCATGTGCTATATCAGGCCTAGTACATAGCATTGTTGAATCTCGTATTTTGATGATGAAACTACTTGATATATGTTTATGATTTAATCTGCGTTTTGAGTGGCCAGGGGTGCTTCGATCGAGGATGAGACAATTAAAGCGAGGAACATCATGTTGTGCCGAGAGGAACATGTCGAAGATTGGACGTCGGGCGGTGGATCGGTCGACGATCGACGAAAAGGCTTCGGTCGTGGACTCGGGCATCGGCCAAGAAGAGCGGGTATTGTGCCAAGGATATCGGAGTTGCAGAGTCAACTGGCCGATTGGGCAATAGGCTGCGGGGAGAGGGGACGATCTGCCGAAGAATCGGATGAAGCGTCGAGGACCAATGACATGCTTGGGACAACTTGGTTAAATTGCTTAGGATTAATTGTCTCGATCGAAGTTTTTGTTGTGCAGGATTAACTATGATAACGATGAAGACATAAAGCGAAACAAAGTGTCGGAGTCAAGCCTTGAAGGATTTGTTGCGAAGTTCGAGAGTTGACGGAAGTCCGAAGGTTCGTTGGGAATGCTACCGAGCTCACCGAGAAAGATCGGAGCTTGCGAAGAAGCTCATTGGAACTTCGCTAAGATCAAATCGTGAAGTCTAGGAGAGCTTAGGAGTCCGCAGAATGGTTTCAGAGTTAATCGGAAGATCGCTGAGATTTTTGCGGAAGCTTCGCTGGAAGAAGTCTTGACTTGCGGACTTTGTAATAGCTTAGAAAATGTCTTTAAATTCATAGTTAGCACGTTAATTAGGATTAGGATTAGGTGTTAATCCTATAACCCAAGTAGGGGCCAATTAGGCTCAAGTTCAGACTGGTTTAGGCCAAGTTTGGAGCCAAACCAAGTGAGTGAAATAGTAAAAAGAGGTGACACCTTGAGGGGTTGGAGGTAGCACCGCCATGCCATGTCTCCCATGAGACCTGGCGGTGCAACCACCCCAGCCAAGAGGTGCAACAGCCAGGGCTCGATCTCGATCGAAGGAGGCGGTGCAACCTCCTCCTGTCAGAGGTAGCACCGCCTTGAGCTCAAGATTCGAGCTCGCCAGGCGGTGCAACCTCTCAATCGGCGGTGCAACCACTGAGCTCGGTCTTGAGCTCACGGCGAAAGAGGTGCAACTGCTCCTGACAGAGGTGGCACCGCCTAGAGGCTCAGTCTTCGAGCTCTGCCATGCGGTGCAACCTCTCCAGTCAGGAGGTGCAACCGCCTGATCCCGGAATTCCGGGATTTGAATGATTTGATCATTTTGAGCTCCAAATTTGAACTGGGTTGGGGCCTATATATACCCCACCCATTCAGCACTGAAAGAACAGCACATACACTCGAAATCTTGCTGTCTTTCTGTGTTTCTTAAACTCAAAACTGCTAGTTCTCCTCCTTCTATTCTTCAAGTTTGAATTGTAAAGAGAGGAGAGAAAACTTCTGTAAGGGTTGTCTCTGGGCCCATCAAAGGAGTGAAACTGTAAAAGGGCAGTTGGCCTTCGCCCATTGAAGGAAGACAGCTAGTTGACGCCGGTGACCTCGTCCGGAGGAGGAAGCCAAAAGTGGAGTAGGTCAAGACCGACCGAACCACTCTAAATCTCTGGTTTGCTTTTATTTCGAGTACCTTATCATTACTACAAACCTCCTACATAACTACTGCTCTCTCGCTTTACTGAATAAGTTCTAAGTGCTGACCTTTTGAATCTGCATTCAGGCGTAAATCTGTGTTTTTTAAATGCGATCAGCTTACGTTTGTGTTTTGATTATGCAAAACTGTCTTCTGCGCTTTTATGAACTAGTTTCTAAGTTTAGATCCCTTTGAAACTGCTTTAGACGCAAACTGCGTTTAGACGTAAAACTGCGTTTAAACGTAAACTGCGCAAACTGTGTTTTAGACGTAAACTTCTTTTAAACGTTTAGACGTAAAACTGCGTTTAGACGCAAACTGCGTAAAACTGCGTTTAGATGTAAACTGAGTTTAGACGTAAAACTACATTTAGACGTAAAACTGCGTTTAGACATAAAACTGCGTTTAGACGCAAAACTACGTTTAGACGTAAAACTGCACTTAGACGTAAAACTGCGTTTAGACGCAAACTGCGCTCAGACGCAAACTGTGTTTAGACGTAAACTGTGTTTAGACGCAAACTGTGCTTAGATGCAAACTGTGTTTAGACGCAAACTGTGTTTAGACGCAAACTGCGCTTAGACGCAATCGACGCTTAGACGCAATCTGCGCTTAAATGCAAACTGCGCTTAGACGCAATCTGCATTTAGACATAAAACTGCATTTAGACATAAAACTGCATTGAGGCATAAAACGCGTAAACTGCACTTAGATACAAACTGTGAATTGGGTTTTACATCGAAATCGTTTTTTATCGGACTAACGCAGCTTTTGTTTTTAAATCGCTGAAAGATTTCCGCTGCACTAATTCACCCCCCCCCCCCCTCTTAGTGCTCTCGATCCTAACAATTGGTATCAGAGCGGGGTATTTCTCATTTCGGATTTACACCCGAGAGAAATGGCTCTTCAAGAGGGCTTTTCGGTCTTTCATCCACCGTTCTTTAACGGATTGGACTACACTTATAGGAAAACTCGAATGAGAGTTTTCCTGATTTCTCTAAATCTGGATTTATGGAATATCGTTGAAAACGGTTTTCAACTTCCCTCTAAACCGATGAACGAATGGTCGGATTTAGAGAAGAAGTATTTTTCTTTAAACGCAAAGGCTATGAATGCCTTATTTTGCGGTTTGGACAAAAATAAGTTTAATTGGGTTTCTTTGTGCGAAACGGCTTTCGATATCTGGCGCACTCTTGAAATCACGCACGAGGGAACTAGTAGAGTCAAACACTCGAAAGTTAATATTTTATTGCATGATTTCGAGCTTTTTCATATGAAACCAAGCGAAACCGTTGTTGATATGTACACCCGTTTTACGGATGTCGTCAATGGTTTAAAATCACTTGGTAAAAGCTTTTCGGATTTTGAACTCGTTAACAAAGTTTTGCGCTCACTTTCTAAAACTTGGGATTCAAAAGTAACTGCTATTCAAGAATCGAAAAACTTGAACCAATTTCCACTTGAAGAACTAATTGGTTCATTGATCACATATGAAATAACGTGCAATGCACGTGAAGAACTTGAGAACCACCTTCCAAAGAACAGGAAGGATTTGGGACATAGAACATTTGAAGACCACTCGAGCATAAGCTCAAGTGATGGTGAACTTAAACTACAAATGAAACAAAAATTAAAAAGTAAAAAGAACGGAACTACTTGCTTTGAACGCAAGAAGAAGAACAAAAATTGGGAAGAACAAAAGTAAAACTGCATTTAGACGCAAAACTACGTTTAGACGTAAAACTGCACTTAGAGGTAAAACTGCGTTTAGGCATAAACTACGCCTCAGGCATAAACTGTGTTTAGGACGAAACTGTGTTTAGAGCATAAACCGCGCTAGAGGCATAAACTGTGTTTAGATGCAAACTGTGTTTTAGGCATAAACCGCGCTTTAGACGCAATCTCGCGCTTAGACGCAATCTGCGCTTAAATGCAAACCGCGCTTTAGACATAATCTGCATTTAGACATAAAACTGCATTTAGATGCAAAACTGCATTGAGACATAAAACTGCGCGCAAAAAAACTGTACTTTGATACAAACTGTGAATCGGGTTTTACATCAAAATCATTTTTATCGGATAACGCAGCTTTTTTGTTTTTAAATCATTTGAAAGATTTCCGCTGCACTAATTCCCCTCGTAGTGCTCTCGATCCTAACAAGCATGGCATACATGATAGACCCTACTGCTGAGGCATAAGGTATCATATCCATGTTCGCCCTTTCTTCTGGAATCTTTGGGGACATTCTCGTAGAAAGCGATATCCCATGTCTCATCGGTATGAGACCTCTCTTGGAATTTTCCATGCCAAACCTTTTGACAATAGTTTCTATGTACCTGGACTGGGACAAGCCAAGCATCCTTTTGGATCTATCTCTATAGATTCTAATCCCCAAGATATAAGATGCTTCTCCTAAGTCCTTCATGGAGAAGTGTCTAGATAACTAAGCCTTTACTGTGGATAGCATTCCTATGTCATTCCCAATGATGAGGATGTCATCCACATATAACACCGAAAAGGTGATAGCGTTCCCACTTACCTTTCTGTATACACAAGGCTCATCTTCGTTCTTAACGAAGTCATAAGATCTGATTGCCTCATCAAATCTTATGTTCCAACTTCGGGAAGCTTGCTTTAGTCCATAAATGGATCTAAGCAACCTACACACCTTATCTGGGCAGTTCTTGGACACGAATCCCTCGGGTTGCATCATATACACCTCCTCCTCGAGGTTCCCGTTGAGGAATGCGGTTTTCACATCCATCGCCGGATCTCATAATCATAGTGTGCTGCAATAGCCAATAGAATTCTGATGGATTTTAGCATTGCTCTGGTGAGAAAGTTTGGTAAGTAGTCAACACCTTGCCTTTGACGATACCCCATAGCCACTAGCCTTGCTTTTATAGGTCTCTACCTTTCCATCTACTCTGATCTTTTTTCTTAAAGATCCACTAGCAAACCGATGGGTACAATACCTTCCAAGCATCAACTAGGTTCCAAATCTTATTGGAGTACATAGAATCCATCTCGGAAATTCATGGCTTCTTTCCACTTCCGGAGTCTATACTCATAATAGCCTCCTCGTAGGTCTAAGGATCAATATCCTCTACATCTCTGCTCTAATATGTCCCACATATCTCTCGGGAGGATGGGATACTCTATCGGACACTGCCGTAAAGTTGATACTTGTGTATTAGGTACTGAAGTGGACTGGGTGTAGAGTGGTGCTTGAGCTAGGTTCTCCAACCTCGCTCAATTCTATCATTCTCCCACCTGTCTCCGTCAAGAATGTGTTCCTTCTCAAGGAACACTGCTCTCTTAGCTACAAAGACCTTTTGGTCCTCGAGATGATAGAAATAATACCCACAAGTTTCATTGGGGTATCCCACAAATTTGCATCGCCCTTTCCTTGATTCTAACTTATCGGGGTTGTGTCTTCTAACATGAGGCAGCCCCGGATCTTAACAACCTTAAGATCAGGCTTCTTCACTTTCCATATCTCATATGGTGTAGACACTACCGACTTAGTTGGAACTCTCGTTGAGAAAGGTAAGTTAGGGTTTCTAGGGCATATCCCCGAATGAGATGGGTAGGTCAACTGAAACTTATCATGGATCGCACCATATCTAATAATGTACGATTTCTCCTTCAGAGACACCATTGAGCTGAGGTGTATAAGGAGGTGTCCATTGGGATAATATCCCATGGTCCTTGAGGAACCCGAGTAAACTCGTACTTAAGTATTCACCTCCTCGATCGATCAAGAGTTTTGATACTCTTTCGAGCCGGTTCTCCACCTCATTCTTATACTCTCTGAATTTCTCAAAGGCCTCGGACTTGTACTTCATTAAGTACACATATCCATACCTTGAGAAATCATCGATGTAAATGTAATGAAGTAGGAGTAACCTCCAATGACATGAGTTGACATGGGTCCACATACATCACTATGTATGAGTTCCAACAACTCATTGGCTCTCTCTCTAGTTCTACTAAATGGAGATTTGGTGGGGTTTTCCATTTAATGCAAGGCTCACAAGTCGCATATGACACATAGTCGAATGGATCTAGATATCTATCATTTAGCAACTTTTGAATCCTTCTTTCATGGATGTGACCTAGCCTACAATGCCACAGGTATGCACTGTTCAACTCATCTCGTTTCCTTTTGGACACATTTACATTCATGATATGTGGAGTGGTGTCTAACATAAATAAACCATTATGCAATGTTCCTTTCGTGATGATCTTATCATCTAATAATATCGAACAACCATTGTTCTCAAAAACAAATTTATATCCACTAACTATTAAACATGAAATGGAGATAATATTTTTGATAATAGAAGGA